>JAQQAF010000009.1:31793254-33017421 GCA_029747655.1 Ensete ventricosum
GAGTAAGTTATGATTTAGATATGATTTCCTTAACTGAATGAGGAAATCACGTAGGTTAGTTGAGGGAAATCCTCCTATCTTCACCTGTATAAATTGACGATGGATCAATGAATCAATTGGGCATTTTCATTACTTTTTCATATTTCCAACACTCTCTGCTCACTTCCATAATAAATCCCAGATCTATGTATGTTGAGGTAAGTGCAATTCTCTAATAGCTTAGAAGGGTTCTGGAACTCCTTGTCATTACATCCAGGGCTCATCTTTGCCCTATTAGTAGTTGAGTATATTAAGTAAGTATGTTAAGGAAGTATATTAAGGAACATGGCCTATCAAATGGTCGACTGCAAAAGCCATCAGGGTGTAAACAAAGGAACCTCTTTCTAGTAATTTATTGGCATAGCTTTAACTCTATGTAAGAAAGCACATTCCTTGCTACAAAGCCCGAACCTATTATAACGAAGGACCCCGAACCCATTATACGAAGGAAGGGCGCCCAAACCTATTATAACGAAGGAAGGTAAGTTTCACCAAACTACAACATCAAGAATGGAATCTAGCTCCACATATACATATTGAACTTAGTAAACAACCTCTGCATTGCTTGTTTGAGTTCTAGCATCTAAGCTTCTTGCAAAGTAAGAGCATTGCATAAATAGGTATTCTATTCTTTATGCAGATAGAATTTCAGTAGGATTGAGTCCTAATCATTATAGAATTGGTCAATAAAAAATCTTGTGGGATTGTAATAAAACTCCACCTAACCACTTTTAGCCATTATCATCCTATTCATATTCTTATTTCTATTCCCATTCCTGCGAGATGATAAGCAAAAGCCATTCAATCATTAAACAATCGGGATGATAAGCATAAGGCATTATCATCATATTCCTATGCCTAAGGATGACTCGTAACATAGAAATGAGCATATTTGGTTAAACGATCTACTACTTCAGAGAAATTCCAGGAGATATCACCTAATGTTGTGAGCCATTCAATCCCAAGAACAGCTTCATAGTCATCGATGGGTATGAGGAAGAAATAGGCTACCACTTGTTGGTCTTATAGGAACAATTTTACCTGTGGGCACCATTCATTGGTCGCAATTGAGGATTCGACCGTCGACGACCTATACGTCAAACTTGTTGCAACCTTTGATTTGAAGCGCCACACTTACATCAACCTTGATATTGTGGAAGTTATTGGTGTTGCCCATATCTATAAGAATGATGATGGGTTGTTGTTTAAGGAGTCCTCCAACATTCATCGTTTGCGGGTTGGAGTAGTCGGCCAGTGCGTGCACTGCATAATCAGCCGGTTGGGGCTCTTTCTCCATAGCTTCATCTTCAGGTTTGAGGCTTTCTTCAGATGGTTCACTCCTCATCCTCTGCTGGTTCAATCATGAGGAGCCGGTCCTTTTTGTAGCGATGTTCTCAACTCCACGGTTCATCACAGTGCCAACACAACCCTTTGGCCGATCATTCACGAAGCTCTTCTCTTGTTAATTTTTTTTTTGTACGGGAGCTCGGAGGGTAGTAGAGGGGGCTGAAGGCTTCGGCATGGCTAGTTGAGGAGCGACCATTGTCCTTCGTACTTCGTGGTTCAATCGTTCTTCTTGGATTCTTATGAATGAAATCGCCGCTATAAGAGTGTACGGTTGTCGCACATTTACTTCTCGAATCTCCGGCTTTAGGCCCTCAATAAAAGTCCATAAAAGTTACCTTTCAGACCAATCCACAATTTGGTTAGATAAATATTTTCAAACCTTATTTGGTATTCATGTATTGTAGAGGTTTGTTGAATCTTCGCCAATTGTCCGTCGATGTTGTCAAAATTGGTTGGTCCGAACTGATTTAGTAGTCCTTCCTTGAATCGTTGCTAAGAGAGACCTCCGTGGGTATGCTCAAACCAATTGAATCATTGAATAGCATCTCTCTCGAGGTGGATGGTAGCAATCTCCGCCCTTGTAGCATCGACGGTTCGGTAGAACCGAAAATAGTGCTCCGCGCGCGCGATCCATCCGATCGGATCTCCTTCTTCCCATCTAGGGAAGTCAACCTTCATGCGTGAATTATTTGGATCATGGATGATGTAACCATGCTCTTGAGGATCATCTCGCCAATCTGAAGTTTCTCCTTGTTGCGATTTCTTCGGGATAGGTAGTCGGCCCATGCTGAATTCAACGAAAATGGATCATATCTTCTTTTCCATGCAGCTTTCAAAGGATTCAAACTTAGCATTAATGGCCTCCTCTTATGCCATGGTGTAGGCCTCTAGATCTATAATGTTGAGGTCCTTTTTCTATTGTCGTGTTAGTGGCATGAGAGGTTTTGAGGAAGAGGTGGCTGATTAGGTAGGTGGATCAGTTTGATGGAAGTAGGTTACGGTTTAGGGATGATTTGGGTGGCTATTTGGGATCAGTTTAGGGTGCAATTTAGAGGGGTTCTTAGTAAGGATAGTAGGTTTGCAGATAAGAGAAAGAGAGTTCAAAAACCCGTAAAAGACAGCACTCAAATCTGATAGAATTTGACAAGGAAAGGTGCTACGATGTGCTGTCCTGCCAAACAGATTTTACATCGGAGAAATGATGAATTCTAGACGTAAATCTCAGAGGAAAACTCAAGGAAAATATGCATAACTGCTCGATCTAGATGTGATTAATATCAGTAAAAAATTTGATAAAATTTTGGTAGAGTAACGATAGGGAAATAGCGGAAAAGACGGAGAACAAATTTTTCATCGTAAAAATTCTAGCAATACATGACGAAAAATTAGAGCACAATAGAACCAGTTTCAGAGAGAATTCTTTTCAGAGATTGATCTTAGATGAGGGCTAAGATGATCTATGAAATCATATAAAAATTTTGGCCAAAATAGAGGAGCATAAAATCAATTTCAAGAGGCAAATAGATGACTGAAAATTTCTACAGCGTTCCACCTTCACAATAACGATAACAATTACGACGGTTGAAATTTACAGCAAATGAAAGTATAAGAAAACATCTTCAATGTGTAAGATAAAGGAATAATAGTAGCAAATAGACGTGGGTGATGAAAATATACTATATCTCCAATTTCAAACGCAGGGGACAGTAGTAGATTGATTTGATCTGCAGCCTGGGTGGAATGTAGAGGCGTGTATCGCAACAATTATAGGAATTGCTTGGGAATGTGGGGGCAGTAAAGATGGCAGCAAGGGTAGCAGGAACACTGCTCTACTACCAGATGATAGAACTCCAGAATGAGCTCTATAGATTTTGATCATTGAGGGGGATCAACCATTGGAATGCTATAGGGGTTCCTCCCTCCTAAAATTCGGCACAAGACTGAATAAAAGATTGATCTTGCTTGATAAAAGAGAGGGGGCGGCTACATCATTATATATGATTTTAAATCCTAGCCCATGGGATGTTTGCCTAAATAAAATTATCCCTTTGTCCTCCTATAGTCGACTTAGCTGAGGGAAACCCTGACCGACCAGCCCAATAAAAAGGGCGATGGCAACTAACCCCTGAGGTCTCATTCTAAATCCTAGCCACACTTCTTTATAGGATAAAAGTGGTTAGGTGAAGTTTTATTATAATCTCACTGGATTTTTTATTGACAACTTGTATGATGATTAGGACTCAATCCTATTGAAATCTTATCTGCATAAAGAATAGAATGCCTATTTATGCAATGCTCTTAATTTGCAAGAAGCTTAGATGCTAGAACTCAAATAAGCAATGCAGAGGTTGTTTACTAAGTTCAATATGTATATGTGGAGCTAGATTCCATGCTTGATGCTGTAGTTGGGTGAATCTTACCTTCCTTCGTTATAATAGGTTTGGGCGCCCTTCCTTCGTATAATGGGTTCGGGGTCCTTCGTTATAATAGGTTCGGGCTTTGTAGCAAGGAATGTGCTTTCTTACATAGAGTTAAAGCTATGCCAATAAATTACTAGAAAGAGGTTCTTTTGTTTACGCTCTGATGGCTTTTGTAGTCGACCATTTGATAGGCCCTATTCCTTAATATACTTCCTTAACATACTTAATATACTCAACTACTAATAGGGCAAAGATGAGCCCTGGATGTAATGACAAGGAGTTCCAGAACCCTTCTAAGCTATTAGAGAATTGCACTAACCTCAAGATACATAGATCTGAGATTTATTATGGAAGTGAGTAGAGAGAACCCGAGGCGCGGGTAGGAAGATATGCTATAGGTGGAGCAGGTTCTTCCACTGGATCATTGCATGTATGAACCCTAAACAAATCCTGAGGGTCTAGTCTAGTCCAGAAAAAACCCGGAGGTTAGCTTTTTGTAGGAAAGCATAGTTAGCTACAGCACAGGAAGAAATGCCCTACCAATGAATAGATTAGTCTACTAATGAATATGTATTCAATCTATTGATGAATATACAATACAATACCGCCCGGTTTGATATCCAATACTTATTTTATATCCAATACTATAGATACAAAAAAGATAGATGTGTCCCAAATAGCACAGACAGTTCCACTAAGAGAGAGAGCTAAGGATTGGATAGAGTTCTATAGATCTTTTATAAGGATAGAGCTGGGCTGCTTAAGTATTCTATAGAGCAAAAGCATCCAGGGCCAGAGGGTAGCGCATCTAGTTCTATTTAGAGCTCCGTTCCTGCTACCAGTGTTTTCAATCCATCAGGGAAGTTAGATACCATTGATTATTGATTTCAAAAATAAAAGAATGTTGGCCGCCCGAGATTCACGGATCCTACACACTTCTACGCTATTTCTTAGGCAAACCAAAGATTCACCGATCATTTCCCTATTTTTTAATGGATTACTAGAGATTCATCGATCCTATTCCTATTTCGTGTATCAATCATGGGCTTTTTGTTATCATCCCGATCGTTGATTGAATGAATTGATTAGTTAGTGACAGAACCGATGATTGCTATAGTTTCAATTCACTCTTGGTGGTGTGAGACGTTGGGCTTTCTTCTGGTCCATACTTCTTATCTAATGTGCTTTTCTTGCTTAAAACCAATCAAAAAACTAACGAATTTATGAGGCTATTATCGTTGATCGCTACTAGTGTGTTTCGGGTGAAAATGGTAACTCGTAAGGATTTTCTTTATTATAGATGGACAAAATATGTTCAAAAACATAGCTCTTTATCACAGAATTGGGCTATTTCGTGTATCAATCATGGGCTTTTTCTTATCATCCCGATCGTTGATTGAATGAATTGATTAGTTAGTGACAGAACCGTTGATTGCTATAGTTTCAATTCACTCTTGGTGGTGTGAGACGTTGGGCTTTCTTCTGGTCCATACTTCTTATCTAATGTGCTTTTCTTGCTTAAAACCAATCCAAAAACTAACGAATTTATGAGGCTATTATCGTTGATCGCTACTAGTGTGTTTCGGGTGAAAATGGTAACTCGTAAGGATTTTCTTTATTATAGATGGACAAAATATGTTCAGAAACATAGCTCTTTATCGCAGAATTGGATTGATTATATTCTAGTGGATGGAGCTTTCTAAAGAGAGGAAAAGATCACATTCAAGAACTCTTGCACTAGGAATAAAACTTACTATTGGAATCTATCTCAAGGAATCGGATTATGCATTTGGCATCTCTTAGACTTCTATCATCTAGACACCCATGCTCCAATTCTTATAGCCCTACTGATCAGAAACCTAAGACAAAAACAAAGGTCGAGATATACATGCCATATGCATCAGGATCAACCCACCATATGAGCTGGGAGTTAGGAATGAGATCATTCTTTGGAATTCGAAGCGATGACCAGGGAGCACGAAGATCCCCAAAATGCATAGTTTCTACTCCAACATCTCTCCGGTCGTATCCTTAATATGTTTTTTCTTATAATATATTTTATTATATATATATATTTTTTAACGATCAAGCCCAAAATCGATTTCTTTCTATAATTTATGATTTCAAGGAAGGGAGGAGGCCCTATCTTAAGTGAAGAAAAGACACCGGTATTTTATTATGAGATAGACTCGTGGTTAGCTTTCTCTTATTGTCTATTTTCTATGACTTGATTCCGCTCGACCCTTATTTCTGGAGTAAAGGAACTTGAACTATCACAAGTGACATAGTCTAAGCTGTATATATAGCTTCGATCCTCGCCTGTCTGAGTCAGACCTCAAAAAAAAAAAAAGAGGAAATAGGCCTTTGAGGTATAGCCCGATTCGACTCGTCGGGTCTTGAAAAAAAAAAACATAAACATAAGATTGAATATTGAGTGAACACAAGATGACACGAAGAAGTAAGCTAATGCCACGCACTATAACATCGGACTCCGTAGGGGCACCGAACTATGGAATGAATATAGTTACTTGTTTTCTCTCTTTCTTGCAAAGTGTTTTCTCTCTTTCTTGCAAAGGTTGGGATGGGCCACCTTTATACCATAGGTCTTGTCCATCTAACTTCAATTCTCTAGTTATACCTTCTTCATCTTTGCGTAAACCCTTCTTCTCATGATAGCCTTTAGAGTAGGGTAAAATAAAAATTTTTTTATTGAAAGTACTTTGTGATTGACTCGAATCGACCTCCCACATTTGCTGTTTGTCACAAGAAGAGTTAAAAGAAATAATCTTTTCAATTTTCGTATGTATTAATATAAATTTTTGCTTAATATATTAACAAATACGATGGTATCCTATTTAAAAGACATAATAGTTACTTCCTAAATCATAATAGCAAATAAAAAATATGAATAAATAATTTTAAATTATAATAATAATTAAAAATAAAAATAAAACTTTAAATTAAATATTTGATTATAATTTGATTTCAGTAATAGCCAGTTGAATGTTGAAACCCATGCGGTTTCCTTTCCGTGATTCTGTGTCCGTGGTGTTACAGTGGAAAATATTTTTTCCAGCACAGCCTGAAAGCAAGACTTGCCTAATCCTCATCTCCATAGCCTGGCATGCACGTAAAAACCACGTCATGTGTTCTTGATCGCAGGGGTTGCATTGGTTTGAATGCCTAAAACTAACTATTTAAATATCTGAATCCAATCTGATTCTGGTACTTGAATCCTTCGATTAAATGATATTTTATCAAATAATCCCTACTGGAGCGACACAAATGCTTCTGTGCTCGGTGGTTTCTACCGTATAAATATGGTTAGTTGGAGTTTCGGATCGTCCTTCCATCCGCTGAAGGATTATTTATTGACACGGGAGCACTTGTGGCGTGACTGTGCAGTTGGACGACGTGTGTTGGAGCACAAGGCCGGCTGCTTTATAGGTGGAGACATATGGTTCAACCTAGCGCACACAAGACAGCATCATAGGATTATTCATATGTAAACTAAGCACTTTGCCTTTCTAGGTAAGTGTAAGTAACCGTCACCGAGTGCGTAATCAAAGGTAACCAACCACAAGCATATCCATTCTTTTTTTTCTCTCTTCTTCTCAATATCTATTCGAGTATTCATGTAACCGAAAATAAATAAAATAAAATAAGAAAAGTGATCGTTCATTCATAACAATATTTTTTATCGGTGGAAATGATTATGAACGTATCGAAATGAAAATGCAAGTGTTTGTCTGATAGGAAAATTAAAGAAAAATATAGAAGAGTTTCTGTTTTTTTCTGAATTTTTTTGGAAATGTTGGATCCTTTTTGTTCTTTTTTGGCTCATGACAACCTTCTGTTCAGATGGGTAATGACAGCGATGTTTACAAGCATATCAAAATGATTTATAGTTGTCCTCCGACGGCTGAGATGCTTCATCAAATGGGTTGCAGAAAGAGGGAACTGTTCTGACAATAACGAGAGCTCACTATAATTTAGATCTACGCTTCTGTGACACATCCCCGACACCATTGCCTTGTCCTTCTCAAAGAGGTCATAGATTCCACAGTGCAGGTGGATGCAGAATAAAGCCTAACGTGAAAATTCACGACTTCAAAACATTAAGGTTTTCTATCGTACACGTATTTGATAGATATAATAAAATATATATAATATGCTGAGTATTGACTTTGGAACATGTAAACTTCATTCATATTTTACAAAATAAATATATACAAAAATTTAATATATCGGATGTCGAAATTTGATGAAAGGTTCGATGTAATAGGTGTGAATCACTTGACTAAGTTTGTGCAATTGGCCTAGTTTCTGTAAATCGTGTGAAGTTAAGACACGTAACATTAAAAATTAGGAGGCCTTAAGATGGAGTTAAAGGTTCATCAACGACCACAGCAATCAATATATAACGCCTGTCGTCTCTTTCCGTATAAAATTGATCATGATAAACACCAATAACCAAATCACAAATGGTAAAAAATAAAAGTGGGCCACGTCTCCAACAATTAATAAGTAATAATGATGACGATAATAATATTTATACTTATAATATTTGATGAAAACTCCGCCTAACGCCACGCGGACGCGACAGTGAGCACCCGATTCATCCAAGCGAACCCGAGCGCGAGGCTGCCGGCCTCCTCCTTCACGGTGAACCCCGGGTTGGGCCAGGATGAGGCGAGCCGCGCCTTGATGGACTCCACCACGGTCGGCCCCAGAGGGACCGGCTCGAACCCGGCCATGCTCATCCGCGCCCGCCACTTGCCCAACAACTCGCACCGCTCGACCCGTTCCGCCCCCTCCCCCGCCACCGCGTTCACTGCCCGCCGCGCCAGCCCGGCCTCCATTCGCCCCCGTTCTGGGCCCAAGCTGCCCTGCGTCGCCGCCTCCAGCGACTCCAGCAGCGCCCCGTAGTGCCTGCACGCCTCGGCGAGCCGAGCGGGGAACGGCGAGGTGCTGGTGTTGATCTCCTGCTCCGCGAGGGCCACCAGCCTCGGCCGGAGGGCGCACACGCGCCGGAGAAGCTCGTCACGGGGGTTCTCCGGGGAGACGCTCTCGTCGGGAACCCTCGAGAGGACGAACGGGAGGTTGACCACCAGGGCCTCCTCCCCGGTCTCGCACCCGAGCGACGCCGCGTCCAACTCTGCCGCTCGCAGAGAGACGATATTGAAATGGAGCACCACGCCGAACCTTTCCGCTAGCTTCTTGATCCGGTCGCCAACAGCCGTCAAGTTGCCGGCGTTGATATTGGTGAACGGGGAGGAGGGATCCATGACGGCAGTGATCCTGATGGCTGGCGGGGGTTTGGCGGGGCGGAGAAGTAGGCGCTTGGCGACGGTCTGGATGAGAGCGGCGTATTGGCCACCCTGCCCGACTTCAAAGTCGAGGATGTGAATCTTAGGTTCGTCCTTCGTAGCATCCAAGATCGCAGAATTGGCAGTGACGAATCCGAGTCTGAAGCAGGGAGATAGACTATAGAGCATCTGGGTGGCAGCGACGTGCTCCGGGCTGCGGAGGTCCGCGATCGGGTGGGAGATTCCCACCTGCGGATGATTGAGGCGAGATATAAGCGCGGTGACCATCACCGCCATGAGGCGCTGTTCGGCGTCACCTCGCGGATCAGCCGCGCGCTTTAGCAGGGTCAGATTTGCTGTCGCCGCGTCCAAATTCCCTTCGCCAAGAGCGGTGACGGCATCAAGAAGCATCTGCCTCGAGGAAGGAGGAAGAGGTGGGGAGGGCATGGAAGAGGGAGGAGAGCAGGAGGCGAAGGAGACGGTGGAAGAAGAGGAGTTAGTTGGCGACGCGAGCAGCGGCGGCGGCGGCGGCGGCGGCGGCGGCGGCGGCGGCGAAATCAGCTGCTGGATCGCCTCGTCCCATTCGGCGTGGGTGGCGGCGGAACCGGACGACACGCTGGCCTCGGCCTCGGCCTCGTCGTCCAACAGGAGCTGCCGCTCCAGCTCCCGGAGTTGGTCACTCACCGAGACGCGAGACCTATCCTCCGGAACCGACGAGACGAGGAGCAACTCGGGTTTCCGTGGGAACTCAAACTCCGAGGAAGTGGCGGACGGCAAGAAAGAAGCCAGTCTCTGGGGCGCGGCGGCGGTGAACGAGTTGCAACCGAGATCTCCGACTCCGTGAGAAAAACTGAAGCTTGAAGGCATGGTCTGCGTTCTTTGCCTCACCGACCGCAGCAAATGCGCGTTCTGCAGCTGCCTTTCCATATCCGCCAGCGTCCTCTTAAAGAGGTTTCCTCCTCCACCGCCACCTCTACTTCCCTCGTAGCCGAGCTTGCGTTCGGGTATCCCAGACGCCATGGGGAGAAAGAAAGAAACCTAACGAGGTTGGCGACGGCTTTTCCTCATGGTGACGAGTCTTCCTCCTCTCCTCGTCTGCGGCAACAGAAAGGATCCCAAAGCAGAGAGTCCATGTATTAGCCAACTCCCCTCGCCTTATTTAATAACACCGCCACGGAATTTTTATATGTATTCCTTTTTTCGTCGGTCACTCCAATTAAAGTGACATTAGGAGTGGGTGGGCCCTGTTCACTGCGGAAGTAGAAAATAAGAGCCGTTGGGATACCATTGGTAGGGTCGTCCTTTCCTATATCTGTTGCTAACTGTGCTCTTGGCGAAGGTTCACGGTAACAAACTGGTGGGAGATCATGAGGCTCTCGGTCTCTTAGGCGAGTGAGGCTGGCAGAACCTCTCAGCAGCGGAATAGGTTGGATGTCGCGTCTGGGTCCCGGTCGAGCATCTACTCACTTACCACCTTGCGTACCTACATCGTCAATGGCGGCGGCAACAGCCCAGCGTCTGGCTCTCACCGTGCTGCCCAACTGCAAGCGGGTTCCAATAGACGGGATGGAAATATCGCTTTAGTGCTCGTCCTTCCCCTTTTTCCGAGAATAGTTGTTTCCCGTCACAACGGTGCGTACCAGTTGGTGGCAGCTTATGTGGGCCCCACGACCTGCACCAATTGAGAGACGGGTGGAAGAACGGGTGGGACATGTGCTGCTTTTATTCTTTTTTTTATTTTCTCCCCGGGAGCGCCATCTCGCAGCACCGGTTCGTTGCGGGGATGACGATACGGCGAGGGAAGTGAAAAACGTGGGCCGGGGAGTTGCGTGAAGGGGAATGCAGGGGCGGAGAGGTTCGGTGGGAAATAGATGACGGTTGCTAACATTATACTGACGCGTGTGGACGAACCGCCCACCAGAGCTCGTCGCCCCAGCTTATTCCCATGGGGCGTGCTTTCTCATTTGGCCTTGGCAGATGCGTCACAGATAAACACAAAACCCTTTCCCAATACCCATCTCACCAACCGATATATGACTGGTGGTCCCAATGTGGACGCTTGCGGTGGACCCTGCCGCTGTTGCTCATCACGAAACCGGAAACCCTTCCGAAAAGCGTTGTCCACGTTAACCACGATCATTGCTTTCAGCGTCCTAACACTCGTATCTGATTGATTTGTTGCTGCCTTCCACGTGGTTGTTATTGGTTGCGGTCTATTCCTGCTGGAGCCAAACTTTTCTTCGCCCATATTTACATTTCCCAATTAAAAACAAAAAAACCATTACTTAACCCATTTTTTATACATTAACTGGCTAGTTGGGTACTGTGTGGGTTAGTCATTGGTGACAGCAATAAATGGTTAAATAAAATTTTTACCTTAATTCTAGTATTTTTCTATCTAATTAATGACATTGTTAACTTTTTTACTTTATTCTTTTCAAAATTAACTATTTTGTTATCTAACTTATGGCATAATCCTCGCTCAAATGAGCTAGATAATTTTTTTATCTAATAAATAAGATAGCAAAAGTAGATACTATTCGATATTATAACACACTTATTTATAAAAATAATAAATTATATCAATTCAAAAACTGATAACAATAGTACAAAACATAAATACTCTCGTACTCATATTGTTTAGATTAGCTGGCACCAAGAGAAGGATGAGGGAGCGGGTGTGAGAATTAGTGCAATAAATTTTGTTTGAAGTGAAACTAAGATCGGAAAAGCTTAGTTCAAGTTGATAAGTAAGCAATTAAACTATTGAACGATGTTAAATTACTAACTTGCTTTAAAAAAAATAGATAAACTCAAGAAGTAAAGTTAGAAGACTCACAATTTATAGTGGTTCGGTCAAAGCTTAATCTATGTCCACTTTTCGGAGTCGTCCACCTTGAGGCCCGTCAGTGTTCACTAATGACCTTCTTTCGGGTGAAGATCAAACTCTTACACTTGTCACTCTTTCCTTTTCACAGATTCACGAGAGGAACCTTTACAAAGTTTTTCTCACTTCCCTTAGACTCGATTTACAATTTGAAGCACTCAAGGGAAGCTCTCAAATTTTATAACTTTTTAATAAATTTTATCCCACTTTTTCCTTCATCACCCTTGCTACTCTAAGTAAGAAAACTTGGGGTATTTATAAATCCCAATTGGCTTAAAAAATATAGCCAAAATTTAAACCATTCTATAAATTCTGCATACGGGCGGTACTACCATCAACGTCGATGGTACTACCACCGAAAGCACCCTAAAAATAGGGCGACGGCGGTATAACGCTGACCTAGGAGGTACTACCATCACCCACCAGCGGTACTACCATCGAGAATCTCATAAAAACTACATTTTTCATATTTTTAGGTACCTGACTCGTACCTCCTATTGACCTCTTTCCAGATCTACGAAATAAGTTCAACCTGAACTCAAATCCAACCCAAGATAGACCCGGTTGCCTCACATTTAGTTAATTTAGATTCATTCTAAATCTAACTCAATTTGGATGAGGTACTAATATCCTTTCTTGTAAAATAGGGTCTATAGGTAATAAGAACTTAATAAGTATAATCCTTTATAGCTTTATTCAAGTGAATATATATCATGTCATGTTATAAAAAATATATATATATATATTTACATACGATGTAAATATGTATGTGTATGATACGATATTATATATATATATATATATATATATATATATATATATTTACATACATATTAAATATGTATGCGTATGATACGATATATTATGAGATCGATACAAAAACCCCTCCTAAGATAATATTAAGTCGGTAAGCATGAGGCAATAAGATTGACCCACGTTGCCTTTCATCATTATAGGAAGAAATTAAATCACGACATAGGTTGAGTTGGTCGAGTCTCTCGAGACTCACCTATCTAAGTGATCGAGATCTTGCCTATGACATAGAGATGTCACCGGTGACCAGAGGACATTGTATGTTTGGTCGAGTCCCTTAAGGGCATATCATCGAATCAGACTCATCTTGTAACGATGGTGATGACTTAACTGAACGTCATGGTTGGTCGAGTCCCTCGAGACTATGATGATTCAGAGGCTGAACATGACGGGAATCACAAGGAGTTGTGATTGGCAAGAGTTGTCTACCTTTTGGGCTTAGTGTAATTGGTCGAGTCCCTCGAGGTTGCACTAAGATGCCAATTGAATCTCGATCCCTACTAGGAGTTTGCCGGAGACTTCCGTCTTACGTGTCGAGGGTGTCGCGTGATTCACTAAAAAAATAGTGGGAGTACATTAAGATAGAAGTCCATATCTTAATTAGTATTTTCTGCGAAGCCTGCATATTATTTATTTACGCTATATCTTGTTTGTCGCTTGCAAAACCCCTATGTGGCATACTTGATGCCAACCGCCTCATTGGTCCAAAGGCTCTACAATTTGAGAATTGTTCTTATGAAAGAGAAAATCATATATGTCCTTAATACGATTGTGCCCACGCCAGAGGAAAGGACAAGCGAGGATGAGATCACTCGCTTTGTGAAGTATAAAAATAGTCCTAAAGGATAACCTGTATATTGATCTTATACTTCAATCCCTACCAGATTCCTTTTCACGGTTCATTATTAACTTTAATATGAACAAGTTTGAGGTGACTCTACCTGAGCTCCTCAATATGTTGAGGGAAGCTAAGAGTACCATCAAGAATGAGAAGTCGGTTCTTTATATTGGTGAGACCAATTAGAAAAGGAAAGCCAACAAGACCTTTAAGAAGGGCAAGGGCAAGGGCAAAGAAAGATCGGGTAAGACAAAGGTTGCTTAGAAAGACCCGGCAAAGGACAGTGCTTCCACTACGGCCAAGACGGGTATTGGAAGAGGAACTGTAAGGACTACCTTGCAAAGAAGGCGAAATAGAAACTTAGAGAAGCTTCAGGTATATTTATGATCAGTCTTCACTTGTCAGATTTTCATGATAACACATGGGTATTGGATATCGGAAGTGCTTATCATATCTGCAATTTGTTGCATTTTCTTGCAAGACCTAGAGGTGAGATGGACCTCAAGATGGGCAATGGAGCAAGAATTGCTGCAGTTGGTATTGGGGAGGTCACCCAACATCTTCCTAGTGGAGTTATTATTGCATTGGATGCATGCTATTTTTTTCCCTCTGTTATAAAAAATATTATTTATATCTCTTGTTTGATAATTAGTGGATATAAATTAGTTTTTGAGAATAATAGTTGTTCAATAATTATGGATGATGAGATCATTACTAGAGGAACTCTTATAAATGACTTATCTGTGTTAGACTCTTCTCCACATATCATAAATATAAATATGTCTAAGAGGAAAAAATATGAGGTGAATAATGATACTTATGACATTGTAGGCTAGATCATATACATGAGGGAAGAATTTAAAAGTTGTTGAAAGATGGATACTTAGATATATTTGGCTATGAGACATATGCAACTTGCGAACCTTGCCTTCGTGGGAAGATGACCAACTCTTCTTTTAGTGAAACTGGAAAGAGAGCCACCGAGTTACTAGAACTCATACATAGTGATGTATGTGGTCCCATGTCGACTCAGGCTATAGGTAGTTACTCATACTTCATTACATTCACTGATGATTTCTCTAGGTATGGACACATGTACTTAATAAAGTACAAATCTGAGTCCTTCGAGAAATTCAGGGAATATAAGAATAAGGTAGAGAACCAAATTGGAAAGAGTATTAAAACTCTTCGATCAGATCTAGGAGGAGAGTACTTGAGTACGGAGTTCACCCATTTCCTCAAGGACAATGAGATTCTATCCAAGTGGACACCTCCTTATACACCTCAACTCAATGGTGTATCAGAAAGGAGTAATCACATGCTGTTAGACCTGGTGCAATCTATAATGAGTTTCGTTGTCCTTACCCATCTTATTCTGGGGGTATGCCCTAGAGACTACAACTTACCTTTTGAATAGAGTTCCATTAAAGTCGATAGTGTCTACACCATATGAGATATTGAAAGAAAAGAAGTCTGATCTTAAGATTGTTAAGATTTGGGATTGTCCTGCCCATGTTAGAAGACACAACCCCGATAAGTTGGAATCAAGGACAGAATGATGCACATTTGTTGGATACCCAAAGGAAACTTATGAGTATTATTTCTATCATCCCGAGGACCGAAAGGTCTTTATTACCAAGAGAGCTATGTTCCTTGAGAAGGAACACATTCTTGGTGGAAACAGTGGGAGTGAGATAGAATTGAGCGAGGTTAGAGAACCTAGCTCAAGCACCATTTCAGAGCCCGAGTCTGTTCAGGTACCTAACACACAAATTTCAATTTTACGTAGATTTAGCAGAGTATCCCACCCTCCTAAAAGATATTCGGGACATATCAGTGGAGATGACTCTTAAGATATTGATCCTCAGACCTACGAGGAGACTATTATGAGTATAGACTCCAGGAAGTGGCAAGAAGCCATGAATTCTGAGATGGATTTCATGTACTCTAATAAGGTTTGGAACCTTGTGGATGCACTTGAGGGTATTGTACCCATGGGCTGCAAATGGATCTTCAAGAAGAATATCGGAGTGGATGGAAAGGTAGAGATCTATAAAGCAAGGCTGGTAGCTAAAGGATATTGTCAAAGACAAGGAGTTGACTATGACGAAACCTTTTCACCTGTAGTCATGCTTAAGTCCATTAGAATTATTTTGGCAATTGAAGCACACTATGACTATGAGATCTGACAGATGGATGTCAAAACAGTATTACTCAATGACAACCTCGAGGAGGAGGTGTATATGATACATCTAGAGGGATTTGTATCCAAAGAGAGTCCAGATAAAGTATGCAGATTGCTTAGATCCATTTATGGATTGAAGCAAGCTTCCCGAAGTTAGAACATAAGATGAGGTGATCAGATCTTATGACTTCATTAAGAACGAAGATGAGCCTTATGTGTACAGGAAGGTAAGTGAAAACGCTATCACCTTCTTGGTGCTATATGTGGATGACATCCTAATCGTTGGGAATGATGTAGGAATGCTCTTCACAGTAAAAGTTTGGCTATCCAGAAACTTCTCTATAAAAGACTTAGGGGAAGCATAATATATTTTGGGGATCCGGATCTATAGAGATAGATCCAAGAGGATGCTTGGTTTGTCCCAATCTAGGTACATAGACTCCATTGTCAAAATGGTTTGGCATGAAGAATTCTAAGAGAGGTCTCATACCGATGAGACATGAAATATCACTTTCTAGGAGTATGTCCCCAAAGACTCCTGAAGAAAGGGTAGCCATGAATAAGATATCTTATGCCTCAGCGATAGGGTTTATCATGTATGCGATGCTATGTACTAGGCTTGATATAGCACATGCTTTGAGTGTCACGAGTAGGTATCAGGCAAATCCAGGTTTAGAACACTGGAAGGCAGTAAAGCATATCCTTAAGTACTTGAGAAGGACTAAGAATCTTTTACTAGTATACGGAGGAGGTAGCCTCCAGGTTAAGGGCTACATGGACTCAAATTTTTAATCTGACATTGATGATAGCAAGTCAAATTTAGGGTATATTTTCAACCTAAATGGAGAAGTAGTAAGCTGGAAGAGTTCCAAACAAGATACTAATGCTGACTCGGCTATAGAGATGGAATACATTGCTACAGCAGAAGTAGCAAAGAAAGGGGTATAAATAAAGAAGTTCACAAAGATTTGAGAGTTGTACCAAGCAGCGTGGAACCAATTTCCATATACTATGACAACAACGGGGCGATCGCTCAAGTAAAGGAACCCAGGTCTTATCAGAAGTCTAAGTATATTCTGAGGAGGTTCCATCTGATAAGAGAGATCATAGCTCGTAAAGATATAGCAATGGAAAGAGTTTCATCCGAAGATAACATTGTAGATCCACTAACGAAGTCGCTGGCTCAGATTGTGTTTGAGCATCACATGGGTCTGATGGGGATCAGACACGTAGGTGATTGGCTTTAGGTCAAGTGCGAGATTGCTAGTTACAGGTGCCCTGCAAGCCAATCACGTGAGTGATGACACGTGTGACACACTGCATAATCTTTTTGCTTATGATTAATATTGGCATATTCTCACATTATATTATTTGTTGCATATATATTGTGATGTCCTTGGTTCTGTGCAATGAGAATCGGATCATGATGAGATCATCATAATGATATCGATTCACCTTTAAACATAGATCCTAAATAATCTCGGTCATAGGTTACTCGAGAGGGACATTAAGATAATCAGACAGATCGATGTACTATATACTCATCCATATGATGGAGGTGACTGATCTCATAATCACTTGTGTGGAGACACTAAGGATATAGTATAGGTGCTCATTGGAGAATGAGTTTACTGATTGATCCACTTATGGAATGCTGTATGGTTAATGATACCTAATGTCAGACAACGATTCCATAGTTTCAGTTGTGTATCTAGTCCTTAGGATGCCTTGTATGAGTACTCATTTCTTTGACACAAGAATTACAGGTTTGGAAAGTTCCAGATCTGGTATAGCCGGTTATCGAGATTGGTAGCCAAACTTATGAAGGCAATTGAGTATCAATAGAGGATCATCCACTCTCGGTATCATGAGAGGTATATCTCATATGTGCTTGCTCAAACAAATCCCTGGCCAGGGTCATTCAGATTGAGGGAGAAAGAGTTCTCCGAGAAAATCCGATTAGAGCGAGACTATGACAGATTATGTATATAGTATGACGGTACCATATCCAATATACGGTCTTTGGGATATTAGTTGGATGAGGAATTATAGAGATATGGTAACTATGGATAAACATGTCCGATAGATTTGATCCCCCTGTACTGTCTTGGGACTATGGCGTAGTGGCCTAGTACGTCCACAATCGATGAGTCAAGTGAATTATTATGAGGATAATAATTCACTATATCAGAAGAAGTTCTGATGGGAGCGACTCACGGCCAGCTCGGTATCGGGCCTAGAGGGACACACACATATGGTGGATGCTTCAGTGAATAGAGGATTGGATGAAGATCCAATTAGCCCCTATTCTCATTTGATGAGACCCTATGCTGATGGGCTCCTTGCTTAAGGCCCAATTAGAGGCCTAAGGAGATTAATGGATAGAGATCCAATAATGCAAGGTTAGTGGGTTATTGGATGGAGATCCAATACCCACTAAGGCTGGAGCCCTAGGGTTTTTGGTGACTCTCTATAAATAGGAGGGGAGACTCATGGTTGATAGGCTGCAACTTTAGCCACCACCTTCTATTCTCCTCCCTCCCTCTGTGCAAGAGTTGCGAGATCAGATTGGAGGAGTTTCGTTGCAGATCTATCGTGTGGATACCGCTAGAGAGGTGGACGCTTGACCTCCTTCATCTTCTCAATCAGGATCTGGAATACAGGGATATACGATCTCCCTAGGTAAAATCAATCTCTCACACATCGCAGTTTTATCGATTTTTACGTTTTTCTCGTGACCCCAATATTTTGCACGATGATTTGATCTCATGAGAAACCAGTTTTTTGTTTTAATTTTCGCTGCGCATGTGATGCACCTGGTGAGGTTTCCCAATAAAGTGACCTTCCCAACTCCCGACGATCTTCCCGGTAACCTTCGACGAACTCCCGGCGAGTCTCAGTAATCTTCTGACAAACCCTCGGTGCATTCTCGGCAAGCTCTCGATCACCTTCGGGGAGCTCTCGGTGAACTCTCGGTAAACCCCTGATCACCCTCGGCGAGCTCCTGATGAACTTTCGGCAAGCCCCCGATACCTTCGGTGAGTTTCCGACGAACTCCCAGCAAGCCCCCGATATCTTCGGTGAGCTTTCGGTGATCTCCTAGTGAGTTCCCACTACATCGTCCGAACCCTGGCTCGATGCTCGAATTTGACTCCAGCCCAACATTTGATTGTATTGTCTTGTCATAGTTAATCGTGCATTATTCATCTCTAACACATAGGTTAGATAATAAAACCTATAATTGATTTCTTTATCAAAATATGATATTCAACATATATCTTAATACATTTGTCAAATATCTTGTGCAACCACCCTTTAAGAGTCTTTTGGCTTTCATAATCGAGATAAAATGGATTGATATCTTTTATTCAGAATCAACAAATATAAACTCTACTGATCCTAGAGGTTCTAATACTACCCTCTTCTTATTGTAGTCAATGAAAACATGAAATTTAGATAACTAGTCTATGTCCAATATAACATCATTGTTTTGTATGTGTAGCAGTATGGAGAAGACCCTATCTCTAACCAAAATACATTAATCCTTTGATGGAATAACTATGCAATATATCACATCAAATGTTTTAGTTGGTTTACCTAGTTTCTCTACACAAGCTAGTGATACTAAAGAATGCATGGTGTCAGAATCAATTTATGCATGTTAGAAAATGTCATAAGTAAATATCTCACCAAAGATGACTAAGGTTTAGCCTCTATTTTGGTCGTTCTTGCTAAATATCCTAACTTTCCACGTTGAAAAATAGTCCTTTTCTTTTAAGGTATATGATGCTTCTCACATTTAAGGTAAGTAAATCTTTACACTTGAGCTGGCTAAGAAGACTAGAATGTCTGACCTTTTTTTTCCTTGTGTAAGCATTTAGTTGCCCTTATTGTTTTCCTAGACTTGGGTGTCATGTTCTTTTGCTGTCCAGAATATATTGTGGGGGTTTATTATCAAAAATAATATCCTTCCTTGCATATAATGACAGCAGCATATCTGTTAGGCCTGGAAAAATTCTTTACTTAGCCTCTTCTACCTCTAAGGCTTTTTCTGCTACGAAAGAATACAGAATGTCTTAGACATTCATTGTTATTTTCATATCCTGATAAATTTTCATTATAAGATGTTGTAGAAATTAATCCACCTTTAAGGCATTAGTGCTATGTAAAGTGCAAATCAAGAAAACTCATCAAACTTTTTGATGTGATCCATCACAAATTGACCTTCTTATTTATGGTTAACAAGTTCTATCATTTTTGCAAATTGGGGGGTTGCATTGAAATATTTTTAGTAAAAAATCTCCTTGAATCTTTCTTAGGTCATTTGTTCAGTATCTACAATCGCCCTTCTTGCATCCCATCAGTGATGGATATCTTTTTGTAGCAGAAAAGTTACACAAATAACTTTAGCTTCACTTAGATATTGCTCATCCACTCCATGGTTGTTAGTGGATTTGTATCACTTTCAAAGATTAGTGGATCATTCTTTCTAAACCTCTCATTTGCTGATTTTAAAATATTATGTCCTTAAGCTGCTATCGGCACTATCTCCTATCCTTGGGTTGGCCAACAACTGCTCAAGTTGTTTAGATTGTCTCTTCATCAATTTGGTTAGCCTATTAATTACCACATTTTTTTAATCTTCTTATGTAGATGCATCTTTATCGAGTCTCCTCTTGAATATTTTCAAAGCTACTAGCTCGCCCTCTAGTTCTCATAATATCTTTTTGATTAATCCCAAGTTGTTCACACCATAGCTGCCAAATATAAGAGCATCATTTTATTAATAAAAATAATAATATATATTAATTATTAAAACTTATAAGATAATTGAGTAGTTAGTTCCATGCTTTTACAAACACAAATAGTCTATAAAACTAATGACATGTGCTTTGATATCACAACTTAATACCCTACTCCTGGTTCCACTCATATTCTACATGCATGATTAAAATAGGATGTCATATTTTTATTTTTAATATATTATTGATAGGAGTGCAACGAAAAATAAACTATCTTAAAATTAAAATATACTGACTTATTAAACAAAATGAAAGAGTTTTTGACACCTATACATAATTATAAAACGTAACCATAGGAAAACATAAACATAATATGTCCAAAATTTATACACAAAATACCCACTAGACTAGCATGGGCTTGCATATGCTCACTTCCCTATCCATTTATTTGGGTGGGGTTCTAGTATCCGTACCTGCGTAATAAAATTTATGTTGAAATAATTTAAAATACTTATATGTATATAGAGGAAATATAGCATATTCTTTGATTTCTACTCCCCATATTATAACATATATGTGCACTCCTACATCGCACTGTTGTAATATATATATACACTCTAACAACACACATAATAATATATATATGCATTCCTACACTGTACGTTGTAATATATATATGCACTTACACATCTCATGTCATAATATATACGTGCACTCATACATTTCATGTTATATACGTGCATTGCACGTCGTAACATAATTGTGCATTCCTACACATGTTATAGAAAATACATGCATTCCCAGATCGCATGTTATCATATATATATATATATATATATATAATATTTTTATCGTAATTCATATATGTTTATGCTTACAAAAGGTATACATTCACATTTAGCTCATGCCTAACTCATGACAATCATATTATTGGAAATATACTTTCCAAAATATATTATGAATATGATAATGTACACGACCACTATTTTATAATGAATTAAACATATAATATCTAATTTAGCTCAAAAAATAAAGATGTCAGTGAAAGGCCGTACTCCTTAATGATCAATTTTAGCATAGGGTCATGAGATACCTTAATTAAGAACCCTACCTCTTGAATTATTGATTTATAATAATCATACCAATAATTCATGAAAGAGTTTTAATAAGGACCATAATAAAATAGACTATACTCAACCTCAAAATTGTTTAAATTTCACCATTAATCATTCAACAATTCACTTTGTAATCAACGAACTAGTTAGTATCATTCATACAATTGTGTAGTTCTATAATTGTTTTCCACTATTTTAATTGACTAAACAATATTAAATTATCATGAAATTTTGTAGAAAACTAAGAAACATATAAAACTAAATAAATACACACCAAATTTTAGCTTAAAACAAAATCATTTGGTGGTTAAAGTATCCTCCTAATTTAACTACCAACACAATTTAACAATCATATCATTTGAAACATCCATTCCAAAATGTATTATGAATACAATAATTTACATGACCATAATCCTTAATGATCGAGTGATTAGGGAGTAGTACGCCTATAAAATTAGGAGCATAGGGTTATGAGATATCTTAATACAGAACCCTATCTATTTAATTATTGATTTTTTAATAACACATAGTAATAATTTATTAAAGAATTTTGATAAAGTCCCTGATAAAATAGACTGTACTCAACTTAAAAATTTATTTAAATTTCACCATTAATTGTTCAACAATTCACTTTATAATCAATGAACTAAGTAGTATCACTCAAACCATCATATAATTATGTTAAAAAATTTTATTACTATTTTAACTGACCAAACAATCTTGAGTTATCATGAAATTTATAGAAAACTAAGAGACATATAAAATTAAATATACACCAAATTTTAGCTTAAAACATAATCATTTGGATGTTAAACTATCCTTCTAATTTAACTACCAACACCTAATTTAACAATCATCTCATTTGAAACATACATTTCAAAATATATTATGAACATAATAATTTATATAACCACTATTTTATAATAAACTAAACTTATAATTACCTAACTTAAGTCAAAAAATAAAGATGTAAATAAAAAGCTACACTCCTTAATGATCTTTTGTGTAGGGAGTTGTATGCCTATCAAGTTAGGGGCATAGGGTCATGAGATACCTTAATTAAGAATGCTACCTCTTGTATTATTGATTCATAATAACTTATAGTAATAATTCATAGAAGAATTTGCTAGGATCATAGTGGCACTAAGAAAGGGGGGCGTGTGGGTGTGCTAAATTAGTGCTTTCGTAATAAGGTTCCGTTTTGAAAACTTCGATCAAAAAATGTGTATAAAAAATACGTTTAACTAAGAAGTGTCAGCAAGAGTAGTAAGTAAGTAAATCAGTAAGTAATAATAAGACAAAGCAAGGAAGAAAAGTAAATTAATTTTATAGTGGTTCGATCATCCTGACCTATGTCTACTCTCGATTCCTCTTCCCATGAGGCTACTGACTTTCACTTTCGATCTTCATTTCAATGGATGAAGATCAACTACCCTTGTTACAACCCTTCTCCATATCCATAGTTAGAATATCAAAATAATTATACATCTTAATTAAATATCATAAGTTAATATAATCAAATACAACATGTATAAAAGTTCAATATAATTGTTATGTCATCAAAATGTTGCCATTACTTTCTCCTCTTTTGTCATCAACAAAAAGAAATGATATACAAACTACTACTTTTCTCTCTCCATTAAAAAGAAGAGAAGGATATCATGTTATCACGGTGTTACTTCTCTTCGATTACATCAATATGCCAATTGTAAAACTACTTTGATATCACATGAAGGATATTAATATCGAAGATAAGTTCAAGTTATGAGAGGTCAATTGATGATGGGGTATATAAGTCATGAATATAAAGGAGACATGAAATAAATCTCACATAAAAATAATGATCCATTAGGATGAATCTCTTCCTTAGTAAAAAAAAAGAATTAATTATAGGAGAACAAATAGTAAAAAATTTTGATTCATATAAAATAACTTTCAAGTTATAAATATCGAGAAATCAAGTAAAAGATCATGATTCGTTTGGATAAATATCCTTCTTGGTCATTGGCAAACAAAGAGTCATAGGAGAACAAATAGCAAAAGTTTTTGATTCATAGAAGATAAATCTCATTTTGTAAATATTGAGAAGTCAAATGAAAGATCATGATTCATTTGGAATCATGATTTGTTAGAATAACTCTCCTCTTTAGTAAAAGGAAGAATCATATAAGAAGAATTAGTAAGCTATCATATATTTAAAAAATTCAATGTGTCTAATTCTCTTATACTAAAATCGAATTGTTCCTCATTCAATGGTTTGACAAAAATATATGCTAATTGATGTTTTATATCAATGAAATCTAAGGATACATCATGATTGCTAACATGATCATAAATAAAATGATGTCTAATATTAATGTGTTTAGTCGTTGAGTGTTGAATAAGGTTTTTTATTAAATAAATTATACTAGTATTATCATATTTTATAGGAATATTTTTCAGATAAGTCCATAATCTTCCAAAGTATTCTTCATCCAAATTACCTGTGTACAACATTCACCTACCGCTACATATTCAACTTCGGTTATTATTAATACGATAGAGTTTTGATTCTTAGAAGACTAAGAAATAAGTACATAACCTAGGAACTAACATGTTCTAGAGATACTTTTTCTATCTATTCTACATTCTGCAAAGTTGGCATCAATGTAAGCAATTAAATCAAAATTTTTAAATTTGGGATACCATAATCCTAGATTGGGAGTTTCTTTTAAGTATTTAAATTTTTTTAACTACTTTATAATGAGATTATTTAGGATTGAACTAAAATCTTATACAAAGCCCAACACTAAACATTATATCATGTCTAGTTGCAGAAAGATATAATAAGCTACCTATCATACTTCTATAGGTCCTTCATTGTCCATATCTAATTTGGTAGAAATGCTCATCTATGTGTTAATGGCTTTTGCACAATCCATGTGAAATCTTTTTAATAAATCCAAAGTATACCTAGTTTGGCTAATAAAAGTTTCATCATTTAGTTGCTTAATTTACAATCCTAAAAAAAATTATCAATTCATTCATCAAACTCATTTTTGAATTTTTGGCTCATACTCTTGGCAAATGATTCATTTGTAGAACCAAAAATAATATCATCAACGTAAATTTGAACAATAAGAAAATTAATTTTAAAATATTTAATAAATAATATGGTATTGATCTTGATTTTTAAAAAATTATTTTGAATAAGAAAATAGCTAAGCCTCTAATACCAAGCTCTAGGGGCTTGCTTCAACCTTAGAGAGCCATAGATAATTTGTAAAATGGTTTGGAAAAAGATAATTTTTAAATCTGGGTGATTGCTGAACATAAACTTCTTCAGAAATAAATTAAGAAAAATACTTTTGACATCTATTTGAAATCATTTAAAAATTTTAAAATATGCATACGCAAGGAGTATCCTTATGGCTTCAAGTCTTGTCATATGAGCGAAAGTTTCTTCATATTCTATACCTTCTTCGTGGTAAAAATCTTTGGCCACTAATCAAGCCTTGTTTTGAACTACAATATACCCATTTAGTGCCAATCACAAGATGAAGACTAGGTCTAAGAACAAGCGTCCATACCTTATTTTTTAAAATTAATTTAATTCTTTATGTATTGTTAAGACCCATGAGTCATCTTTGAGAGTATCGTCAATGCATTTAGGTTTAATTTGAGATAAAAAAATAACATTTGCTCAAATATTTTTAAATGAAGAATGAGTTTGAATAATTTTTTATGGAACTTCAATAATTAGCTCCTTAGGATGTACATCTATATACTTTCATTCCTCGGGTAAGGTATCTTTTAGAAGTAGACATATACAAGTTGCTTTAGAGAGGAGAATTTTCATTCAAATCCAAATTGTCAAATTCAAAATCATCATCAAAATTATTTTTCTTAACATCGGGAAATTCATTAAAAAATATGGATAGATTCAACAATAAATAAAGTTCTTTTGTTGAAGACTTGATAAACTTTAGAAATAGAAGAATATCTAAGAAAAATGTCTTCATCAGATTTTGCATCAAATTTTCCTAAGACATCCTTTTCATTTAAAATCTGAGATGTTGGGTTTTTTATTGTTCTACAATTCATAAGGAGTTTTAGATAGTAGAGGTCTTATGAAAACCCTATTCATGATATAATATATCATGTTAATAGCTTCAATCCAAAAGTATTTAGATATGCTATGTTCATTAAGCATGGTTCTTGTCATCTCTTATAAACTCCTATTTTTTCTCTCAATAACTTCATTTTGTTGTAGATTTCTTATACTAGAGAAATTATGATCATACCTATTCAAATCAGATAATTCTTGAAAATCATGATTTTTAAATTCATCACCATGATCACTACGAGTAGAAGAAACCATAAAAACTTTTTCATTTTGAACTTGTTTGTAAAACTTCATAAAATATTTAAAACAATCACTTTTATGTGCTAAAAAGTATGTCCAAGTATATCTATTATAACCATCAACAATCACAAAAGCATATTTACTACCTCTTGGACTTGTGATATCAATTGGTCAAAATAAATGCATGTGAATGAATTGTAATAGTCTAGAGGTACCCACTTAATTTTTAGATTTAAAACTACTCTTTATTTATTTTTCTAGTTGACATGCATCATAAATTTTATCTTTAACAAATTTAATTCTAGGCATTCCTCTTATAAGTTCTTTAGTTTTGATTTGTTAGATTAATTTCATACTTGCATGACTTAATCTCTTATGTCAAGGTCACGCATCATCATTTAAAATCAAAAAATAAGTTTCTTCAAAATCATCAAGATCAATAGCATAAATATTATTGCTCCTGAAGGCAATCATAGATTTATATATCTATGATAAAATATTAGATTCAAATTTAATATTATATCTCTTGTCACACAATTGACTAATGCTTAATAAGTAATGTTTTAAGCTATCTATTAACAAAACATCTTCAGTCGAAAGATTTGATTTATTATAAATATTTCTAATGTCGATAATCTTTCCTTTGTTATTGTCTCATAAGGTGACTTATCCTCCATCTTGGCTAGTGAGCCTCAAGAAATATGTTGGATCTTCGGTCATGTGCCTTAAGCATCCATAATTTTTTGCTTCTAGCTCTTGTTTTGAATCATGCCTACAAGAAAGAGAGGTTTGCTTTAGGTACTCGTTTAGCTTTGGGTCCTCCATCATTAGATCTACCACTCTTGACTTTTGACATCAAATCATTAATTATTCCTCTAGGAACCCAAACTAATTTATGAGAGCTATATTTTTTAAAAGAGCATGTGATGTCGCTCCTTTTTTATAAGAGAACTAATGACTAAATCTTCCACAAAAATTACATTTAACCTTAGGGAAAATATGTGATGTCGCTCCTTTTACAAATTAAGCTGATTCTTTTCTTTCTATATACAAAACCTTGGTTAGCAAAAATCACGTTTAATGATTTATTTTTAATTTTAAACTTTTCTGTATTTATTGTAATAACATATTTTTCCTTTTGGATGAGTCTAAATCTTCACGTTTAGAGCAAGGAGTATAAGATGTTGATATTTTTATGCATAATTTTTAATATATCAAATTTACTAGTAACTGCTGCATGATCCCTTTTTAGTGAATTGTATTTCTTACCAGTCTTTTGAGTTCATCATATAGATCATGAAATACATTAAATAATTTATTATAAGATAAAGATATTTCGAAAGGGTCATATACCTCATTGTTGAAGGCTATCAATGCGTAGTTTTCCACTTCGTCTTTATTGATTTGCTCTTCATCTTTTAATACACTTGATTCATCCCAAGTTGCCTTGAATGCTTTCTTCTTCTTTTGGATCGATAATTTGTTCTTCAATCATGGACACTCATTTTTTAAGTACTTATTTTCTTGCATTCATAACATATTATTATATCCTTTTTAGGTTCACTTTTATTCTTATAAGTTTTATTCTTTTTCATTAACATTTTAAGTCTTCTTGTAAGAAGTGCTTCTTGCCATGGCTTCTTCACTACTGATCTTCTTTACAATGGGTGAAGATCAACTACCTTTGTTACAACACTTCTCCTTTTACTAGGCTTAGAAGAGAACATTTACCTAACTTTTTTACAAAAGACCTCACACCTCAGAATAACCTCTAAACTCAAGGAGGAAGAGACTCAACCACTTCCAAAAGAGTTTACACACTTCATGCTGGTTACAGGTGCCCTGTAAGCCAATCACGTGCGTGATGACACATGTGACATGCTGAACAGTCTCTTTGCATCATTTATTATTGGCATATTCTCATATTATATTATCTATTAAATATATATTATGATATCCTTGGTTCTATGCAATGAGAATCAAACAAATCATGATAATGAGACCGATTCGCCTTTAAGCATAGATCCTAAATAATCCCGGCCATAAGTTGCTCGAGAGTGACATCGAGACAACTGGACAGACTAATATACTGTATATCTGTCCATATGATAAATGTAGCTAGTCTCATAGCCACTTGTGTGGAGACACTAAGGATACAGTATTGGTGCTCATTGGAGAATGAGTTTATTAATTGATCCGCTAAGGAAATATTGTATGGTTGGTTAATAATACCTAATGTCAGACAGCGATTCCGTAGTCCTAGTTATGTATCTGGTCCTTAGACTTGAGACACTAAAAATGTCTTGTTTGAGTAATCCTCTCTTTGACGCCAGACTTACAGGTTTGAAAAGTTTCAGATCTGGAACAACCAGGTATCAGGATTAGTAGCCAACCTTACGAAGACTATTGAGTGTCAATAGAGGATCATCCACTCTCGGTATCATGAGAGAAATATTATGTATGCTCTTGCTCAGGTAAAACCCTGATCAAGTTGGTCGAATTGAGGGAGAAGTTCTCCAAAAGAATCCAATTAGAGCGAGACTTAGACGCATTTCGTATGTGGCCTAACAGGTACCATGCCCAGTTTACAATCTCTGGGATATTAGATGGATAAGGATTATAGATATGTGGTGACTGAGGACAAATAGGTCTAATGGATAAGATCCCTTGTACTGTTTGGGGACTATGGTGCAGTGGCCTAGTTGTTGGCTTTTCTGTAGAACTTCAAGAAGAAGGAGAAGAGAATAGTAGGACACCAGGAGTACTTTCAATCAGCAGTCTGCAGTGCTTTGGAATGATCCAAGAGCACCTATTTATATTGATTAAAAGATAGAGTACAAATATTTTAAAATATTAAAAAATCTATCACATATAAATAAATCTCACCCTCATTTAAACTAATATCATCATCATCTAAACTAAATTAGATCTAAATTTTTATCTTTTATTTTATCTAAACCTAACTCCTTAAATCAATCTTAACTACTTGGATTATTTCCAACAGACCCCCTTAATTCAAGTAGTTATAATTTAAAATTATTTTTAAAGAAATATTTTATTCGATAAAATTTTTGTGAAGACGTCAATGAGCTGATCTTTGATGTTGCAGTGATTGTCTTATGCTTCTGATTAGGTCTATAACTTGATCTTTTTCTCCTTGGTATATATCTCTAATGATCTAATGACAGCTTTGTATTTGTAGGATCGAATCCCTTTGAATGCGGAAGCTTCATTTTTCTTTTTCTTCTCTTGGCTTTCTTCACATCATCAGAAACTTCTACCATCTCTGTATATGTACCTTCATTGTTGCCCTTAGAGTTTAAGATCTCATCCTTTTCTCATGGATGTATTTTATCAATCATAGTTTCTAAATTATCATGACCTGCACCATCTGAAATAGTTTACATAGATCAACAAAATTTTAGATAATCATAACTATTTTTTCATAATGTTGATTCATTAGTAGGAGTAGTAAAATCCAAAAATAATAAGGCAGACACTTTGTTTTTTGTCATCCTTGCCGTTGCTATTAATTTTTTACTTTTTTTTATCATAAATCAGGTATTTTTCATCATAAGAAATAATATAATATTATTTTCTCATTAGTTGTCCTATGGTAATGAGATTTTATTTTAAATTAGGAATAAATAACACATCATCAATAATTTTTTTACCAGACTTTGTGTTCACAGCAACTGTTCCTTTTCCTTTTACTTCAATATTTTTATCATTTCCCATATGCACAATAGATCTGACTGAATCATCAAGCTTCTGAAATAGACTTTTATCTCCTATCATATGATTACTGCATTCACTATCCAAAAACTAAACAAATCTAAAATATTCTTTATCAGATGCTATAAAGAAAATATTCTCTTCCAACAATTATGTTTGTACCAACAATTTTTTTTAATATGCACTATTTTTTTGCAATAAAAATATTTTTGAGTTTCTTTGTTACCTTCATTTGGTTGGCCTCGTCCTCTATCTCTCCCTTGAGATCTGATTTCTGAATTCTCTTTTTGACTATTCTTCTGATTTATCTTCATTTGAAGAACATGTTCCAAAGTTTCATCTGATCACTTTTTGTTCATGAACTAAAAAAGAGCCCATTAATTCATTAATAGACAATGTACTTGTATCTTTAGCTTCTTATATAGCAGTAGAGATCATATCAAATTTTGAAGATAAACTTCGTAAAACTTTTTCTATTACAATTTGATCTTGTATATTTTCACCATAATATCTCATTTGATTCACAATAGAAGAAACTTTTGAAAAGAAATCAACGATCGATTCCGAATCTTTCATTATAAGAGTTTCGAATTCACGACGAAGAATTTGAAGCTTTAAAATTTTTACCTTCTCTGTGCCTCCAAACATATTTTTTAATATCTCCCAAGCTTCTGTTGATGTTGATGCCATCATGATTCGGGGAAATAACGAATCATCTATTGCTTGTTGTAGCATATAGAGGGCATTTGCATCTCTTTACATATTTTCATTCATCTGATCATTTTGATTGTTAGTAACCTTAGGATCCTGTAGATTATACTCAATAAAACCATTTTCTACCAACTTTCATAATCCTTGTGAAATAAGTAGAGTTTTCATTTTAATATCCCAAAACTGATAATTATCACATTTGAAGATAGGAAGTAGCTAATTAGAAACACTTATTGTAAGGCCTGCCATCTTCGCTTTTCTTTTTCTTTTTTTTGGATCTACTAGTCTTTCCTTCCTTTTGACTGATGTACTCCTTTTGATTTTCTTTGAACAAGGCTCTGATACCATTGTTGACTTTTCTGTAGAACTTCAGGAAGAAAGAGAAGAGAATAGTAGAGGACACCAGAAGTACTTTTAATCAGCAGTCTACAATGCTTTGGAATGATCAAAGAGCACCTATTTATATTGATTAAAAGATAGAATATAAATATTTTAAAACACTAAAAAAATCTATCTTATCTAAATAAATCTCACCCTCATTTAAACTAATCTCATCATCATCTAAACTAAATTAGATCTAAATTTTTATCTTTCATTGTATCTAATCCTAACTTCTTAAATCAATCTTAACTACTTAAATTATTTCCAACACTTGGATTTTCTACAGAACTTCAGGGAGAAGGAGAAGAGAATAGTAGAGGACACCGTGAGTAATTTTAATCAGTAGGGTGCAAGAGCACCTATCTATATTGATTAAAAGATAAAATACAGATATTTTAAAACACTAAAAAATCTATCAAATCTAAATAAATCTCACCCTCATTTAAGCTAATCTCATCATCATCTAAACTAAATTAGATCTAAATCTTTATCTTTCATTTTATCTAATCCTAACTCCTTAAATCAATCTTAACTACTTGGATTATTTCTAACACACCCCCTTAATTCAAGTAGTTATAATTTAAAATTATTTTCAAAGAAATATTTTCTTCGCCAAAATTTTGTGAAGACGTCAACGAGTTGATCTTTGATGTTGTAGCGGTTGTCTTATGCTTCTGCTTAGGTCTATAACTTGACCTTTTTCTCTTTGATATCCATCTATGATGATATGATGACGGCTTTGTATTTGTAGGATCGAATAATCTTTGAATGAGGAAGCTTCATTTTTTTTTCTTTCTCTTGGCTTTTTTCACATCATTAGAAACTTCTACCATCTCTGTATATGTAACTTCATTGTGGCCCTTGGAGTTTAAGATCTCATCCTTTTCCTGTGGATGTATTTTATCAACTGTAGTTTCTAAATTATCATGACATACACCATCTGAGATAGTTTGCATAGATTCACAAAATTTTAGATGATCATAACTATTTTTCCATAATATTGATTCATCAGTAGGAGTAGTAAAATCTGAAAATAATAAGGCAAACACTTTATTTTTTGTCATCCTTGCCATTGCTATTAATTTTTTACTTTTCTTATAATAAATCAGACATTTTTCATCATAAAAAATAACATAATATCCTTTTCTCATTAGTTGTCCTATATTAATGAGATTTTATTTTAAATCAGGAATAAATAATACATCATGAATATTTTTTTTACCAAACTTTATGTTCACAGCAACTATTCTTTTTCCTTTTACTTAAACCTTTTTACCATTTCTCATATGAACAGTAGATCTGATCGAATCATCAAGCTTCTAAAATAAACTTTTATCCCCTATCATATGATTACTGCATCTACTATAAAAAACCAAACAGATCTAGAATATTCTTCATCAAATGCTATAAAGAAAATAATTTCTTCATCTCTTTTGTCATCATTATTTTCCTAATGATAGTTAGTTTAATTTTTATTCCAACAATCTTTTTCAAGATATCCATATTTTTCACAATAAGAACATAGAGAAACATTTAGATTTTTATTTTTGTACCAACAATCTTTTTCAATATGCTTTATTTTTTTGTAATAAAAATATTTTTGAATTTCTTTATTACCTTCATTTGATCGGTCTCATCCTCTATCCTTTTGATCTCTCCCAGCCCAGTAAGGGAGGCGACGGCCACTAAGCCCTAAAACCTCAATCTAAACTCTAACCATACTTCTTTATAGGATAGAAGTGACTAGGTGGGGTTTTATTCCAATCTCACAGGATTTTTATTGACTACTTCTAGGGTGATTAAGACTCAACCTTGTTGGAGTCTTATCAAGCCGCCCTCTTTGAATCTGCCTTGTCCTCAAGGTTGAGGGTCCATAAACACTAGGAACCGGGTCTTCAGCTCCTCGTAAGACTCCCATGTTGCATCTTTGGATGGTAAATTATTCCACTTCACAAGTACTTCAGTTGAGGGGCATCGACGACACATCACAATCCTCCGATCAAGTATAGCTTGAGGTTGAGCTTAAATCTTGCCATCATTTGTAGTGCTCGATAACTAGGTCTGAGCCAACTCACGTTCTCTCAATTTTGGCTTTAGCAATGATACATGGAAGATGGGATGGATCTTAGTGTCATCTAGAAGCCTTAATCTGTATGTCATGGCCCCAATTTGCTCCAAGATCTGATATAGTCCATAGAATTATGAAGATAGCTTCATCGATGCTATAGTGTTGATTGACAGTTGGTTGTACGGTTATAGGCGAAGGTAAACCCAGTTTTCTACTGTAAATTCTCGCTTGCTTCGATGATTCTATACTTGTTGCTACGGGGAAGATATTTTCTGCTCCAAAAAATACTTGAGGCTTCTGTGGTCAGTCTTAATCTAAAAGCGTCGGTCGATCAAGTAGGGTCTTCACTTTGTGATGGCGTGTATGATAGCAAACATTTCTTTATCATACACGAACATTTTAAGATGGGAGGGAGACAAAGCCTTGCTAGTGTTGGCAAGAGGTCAGCCATCTTGCATTAGAATAGCCCCAATGCCAACTCCAGACGCGTCGGCCTCAATCACGAAGGTGTAGTTAAAATCAAGCAATGCTAGGACCGACATTATCGTCATGGCTGCTTTGAGTCATTCAAAGGCTGTGGAAACTCTATCTGACCATAAGAAGGAGTCTTTCTTTAGTAAGGACGTGAGTGGGGCATTGATCTTGCCATAATCTTTCATGAATTTTCGATAGTAGCCTGTGAGTCCAAGGAAGCAGCGCAGTAATTTATGTTCGTACGTCTCAGCCATTCTTACATCGCTTCGATCTTTGTTGGGTCTACCACCACTCCATCCTCTGATATAATGTGCCCTAGGTACTCCACTTTATGCTATAAGAAGTTGCACTTTGATTGATTAACATAAAGGGTATTCTCCCGAAGAATCGTTAGAATAGTTCGTAAGTGCTGAAAATGTATATCAAGCGTAGGGCTATAAATGAGGATGTCATCAAAAAATACCAACACAAACTTACGTAGAAACCTTCAAAAAATGTCGTTCATCAAGCTTTAAAAAGTAGAAGGAGCATTCATAAGTCCAAAGGGCATTACCAAAAACTCGTAGTGGTCGTTATGTGTGTGGAATGCGGTTTCCAAAACATCTTCAGTGCATACCTGAATCTGATAGTATCTGGAACGGAGATCTAATTTAGTGAAGACTCTGGCTCCTTTTAGTTCATCGAAGAGCTCATCTACTATTGGTATGGGATATTTATCTTTGACGGTGATGGCGTTTAAAGCCCGGTAATCAATACACATCCGCCATGTACCATCCTTCTTGCGCACTAGCAATACCAGCGAGGAGTAAGGGCTACAGCATGGTTGAATTACTCCAGTGTCGGGCATCTCTATAACGATGTTCTCAAGCTCATCCTTCTGTAAGTGAGGATAGTGGTACAGTCTCAAGTTTGCTGGAGGTTTGCCCGGCAATATTGGGATGTGGTGGTCATGCGGCCGGTTAGGGGGAAGCCCATGCGGCTCCGTGAAAACATCCGCAAATTTGTCCAGCAAAAGGGCAAGCTTAGGATCTGAATTTTATATGTTCTCCTCCTTTGATGGCTGCTGAATATGCATAAAAAAATCCACCATACATCTTGTGTAGCACTTTCTCCATCCGCTACGTCGAAATGGTGGAAATATAGCTCCTATGCTTGCCTCGTAAGGTGACCTATTTCCCTTTACAATAAAACTTCATGATTAATTTAGAGAAATTTCAAGGAATGTCACCTAATATTATGAGCCATTCAATCCCAAGCACGACTTCATAGTCATCGATGGGTAGGTGGAAGAAATCGGCTATCACTTCTTGGTCTTGTAGGAGCAATTTTACCCGCAGGCATCATTGGTCGCAATTGAGGATTCGACCGTCGACGACCTTTATGTCGAACTTGTTGCAACCTTCGATTTGAAGCGCCATACTTACGACAATCTTGTTGTTGAGAAAGTTATTAGTATTGCCCGTATCTATAAGAACGGTGATGGGTTGTTGTTTAAGGAGTCCTCGAACTTTCATCGTTTGCGGGTTGGAGTAACCGGCCAGTGCGTGCACTGCATAGTCAGCCAGTTGGGGCTCTTCCTCCGTGGCTTCATCTTCAAGTTTAAGGTCTTTTTTCTATTATCGGGTTAGTGGCATGAGAATTTTTGGAGAAGAGGTGGCTGGTTGGATGGGTGGATCGGGTATATGGAAGTAGGCTGTGGTTAGGTTTTATTTGGGAGGCTGTTTGGGATTGGTTTAGGGTATAGTTTGGAAGGGTTATTGGTGAGGATGGAAGGGTTTGAGGATGAGAGAAAGAGAGTCCAAAAATGTACAAAAGACAACACTCAAATCTGATGGAATTCGACGAAGAAAGGGCTGTGTACATGCTATCCTGTCGAACAGAATTTACGTCGGAGAAACACTGAATTCTCGACATAAATTCTGGAGGAAAACCCAACTAAAATATATAGAAATTTATCACAAACCCTTGGTTCAGATATGGGTAATATCAACAAATAAGTTCAACAAAATTTTGGCAACGTAACGGTAGGAAAGTGGATGAAACGATGGAAGGCAGATTCTTCATCGTAAAATTCCAACAATGCGCGATGAGGAATTGTAGCACTATAAGTTCGATTTCAGAAAGAATTTTTCCAGAGATGTATAAAAGTTTTAGCCAAAAAGGATGACCAATAGTTTGGTTTCAAGAAGTACTAATCGGTTGAAATTTTTTTGCAGCGTTTCCCCTTCGCATCGATGATAACGTTTACGATGGTAGAATTTTGCAACAAAGAAAATATGAAAAGCTTCTCCAACATGTAAGGTAAAGGAATAGTAGTAGCAAATAGGTATGGGTGATGAAAATATACTAGATCTCCAATTTCAAATGCAAGGGCAAGCAGCAGATTGATTTGATTTGCGGCTTGAGGTGGAAGATGGAGGCGCGTGTTACAGTAATTGTGGGAATCGCTTGGAACAGTGGGGCGACAGAGATAGCAGCAGGGGTAGCAAGAACATAACTCTGAAACTAGATGATAGAACCCCAGAAGGAGCTCTATAGATTTGATCTTTGAGGGGGATCAACCCTTGGAACGCTATAGGGGTTCCTCCCTCCTAGAACTCGGCACAAGGCTAAATAAAAGATGATTCTTGCTTAATACAAAAAAGGGGGTGGCTACATGATTATATAGGGTTCTAAACCCTAGCCCATGGGGTGCTTACATAAGTAAAATTACCCATTTGCCCTTCCTATAGCCGTCCAGCCTTAGTAGGGATAGGCGGCGACCAAGTTGGCTCTATAGCTGACTCTAATTGATGGAAACCCTGGTCGACCAGTCCAGTAAGGGGGGCAACGACCTCTAAGCCCTAAAACCTAAATCTAAACCCTAACCACACTTATTTATAGGATAGAAGTGACTAGGTGGGGTTTTATTACAATCCCACAGGATTTTTATTGACTACTTTTAAGGTGATTAGGATTCAACCCTGCTGGAGTCCTATCACTGCGGTAGGGGTATGACGGTGGAGGCGACGTCAAAAGTAATTATGAGAATTGCTTGGCTTGATGGAGGTGACAGATATGATAGCAGGGGCAGTAGGAATACGACTCAATACCATATGATAGCACCCCAGAGGAGCTATATGAGAATTGATCTTTGAGAGGGATCAACCCTTTAAACGCTATATGAGTTCCTCCTTCCTTGTAGTCTGTCAGATGGCTGAAATAAACTGATCTATTGCTCGATTAAAAAGTGGCGGAGGCTACATGCTTATATAGGACTCCAAACCCTAACCCTAGGAGGCTCCTCCCAAAGCCAAATTCCTTTATTACCCCTCTACCCTAGCTGACTTGCCCAATAAGGGGGCGACGGCTAGATGGCTGCAATCTCCTCTTATGCTCCCTCCTCAAACCCTAGTCGTCTTGCCCAATAAGGTGGGTGGCGGCTAGGAAGCCCTAAGGCTCCAAGACTCCTTCCCCCAAAACCCTAGCCGACTCCTCAATCAAAGGGGATGATGGAAAGATTATGAGGATATTACATGACTCAAGACTTTATTTACTCCTTGACTTATGGAGCTTAGGACCCATCCAAGCTAGGGTGCTCACAGTACAACACTATATATCATTCATCTATAAAATGTACCCCATATGAGGCATTGTATGGCTGGCCGACCCTTGTGATTCCAAAGTATGTAATTGGTGTAGCCAAAGTGGATCAGGTCGACCAAAATTTAATTGATAGGGACAAACTCCTACAGCTAGCTACTAAAGGATAATCTTTATGCTGCTCAAGCCAGAATGAAGCAACAAGTCGACACACATCGAAGCAAAAGGGAGTTTTCAGTAGGAGATTGGGTTTATCTTTGCCTGCAGCCGTACAAGCAACTGTCCATCAACACACAAGCCTCGATGAAGCTATCTCCTTGATTTTATAGGACTTACCAAATCACGGAGCATATTAGAGCAGTGGTATATAGACTTAAATTTCCCGAGGATGCCAAATTTCACCTTGTCTTCTACATGTCTTGCTTGAAGCCTAAGTTGGGAGACCACGAGTCAATCCAGACTCAACTATCGAACACCACTGATGATGGAAATATTTAAGCTCAACCACAAGCCATCCTGGACCGAAGAGTTGTGATGCATCACCCACGTCCCTTTACTGAAGTACTGGTGCATTGAAATAATTTACTTCCCAAAGATGCCACATGGGAATCATATGAGGAGCTAAAAACCCGGTTCCCTGAGTTCATGGAACCTCAACCTTGAGGATAAAGCTGATTTGAAGAGGCGGACTTGATAGGACCCCAACAGGGTTGGGTCCTACTCAACCAAGTAGTAGATAATAAAAACCATGTAAGATTATAATAAACCCTACCTAGCCATCTCTATCCTATAAAGAAGAGTGGCTAGGGTTTATACTTGGGGCCTTAGGGCTTCCTAGCCATCGCCCCCTTTACTGGGTTGGTCGACTAGGGTTTCTAGCAGGGCACATGATTTGTGTTGCCCTTTAGGTCGCCGCCTCCCTTAACAGGGCAGTTCGGCTAGAGGAAGAGTAAAAGGGGGAATTCACTTAGGAAGCAGCCCCTAGGCTAGGGTTTGGAATCCTATATAAGCTTGTAGCCTCCACCTCTTTTCAATAAGCCATATATCAGTTTTTATTCAGCCATCTGGCCAACTACAAGGAGGAAGGAAACCCTATAGCATTATTCCAAGGGTTAATCCCCCTCAAAGAACAAATCTTATAGAATTCCTTTGGGGTTCTATCAGGATGCACCTAAGGGTATCATACCCATCGGCTGCAAGTGGATCTTCAAGAAGAAGATCATAGTATATGGAAATGTGGAGACCTATAAGGCAAGGTTGGTGGCCAAAGGGTATCGTTAAATGCAAGGAGTTGACTATGATGAAAACTTCTCACCTGTAGCCATGGTGTGTGATCCCAAGAGTGGATGATCTTGTATTAGCACTTAATTGCCTTCGTAAGGTTAGCTACTAATCCTGATAACTGACTGTACTAGATATGAAACTTTTCAAACATGTAAGTCTGGTGTTAAGGAAAGGAGTACTCAAACAAGGCATCCTTGGTGTCTTAAGTCTAAGGACTAAACACACAACTGAGACTATGGAATCACTGTCTGATGATAGGTATCATTAATTATCCAATATTTCGTTAACGGATCAATCAATGAACCTATTCTCTAATGAGCACCTGCACTATACCATTAGTATCCCCACACAAGTGGTTATAAGACTAGCCGCCTCTATCATATGGATAGGTAAATAGTACATCGGTCTATCTGGTTATCTCGATGTCCCTCTCGAGTAACCTATGATCAAAATTATTTAGGATATATTTTTAAAGGTAAATCGATCTCATTATTGTGATCTCATCACGATCCGATTTCCATTACACAGAATCAAGGATATCACAATATATATATTCAACAGATAATATAATATGAGAATATGTCAATAATGATAATGTAAAAAGATCGTGCAGTGTGTCACACGTGCAATCACTCACGTGATTGGCTTGCAAGGCACCTATAACCAGTAATTTCTCACTTGACCTAAAACCAATCACCTATATGTCTGATCCCCATCAGAGCCTTGTGATGCTTAAACAGAGTCTAGCTAGGCCAGTGGCTTTGTTAGTAGATATATAACATTATCTTCGGTTGGAACTCTTTTCATTGCTACATTTTTTCAATCTATGATCTCTCTAATCACATGGAACCTCCTTAGAACAGTTCTGATGAGACCATGGGTTCCCTTGCTATAGCTATTGCTCCATCTCTATCGTTATATATGAGAATTGACACCTTGCTGCTCTGTACGACTCCCAAATCTGTGATTAAACTTCTTCATCCAGACCCCTTCCTTTACTGTTTCTACTATAGTAATGTACTCTGCATGTATGGTCAAGTCAGCAGTAGTATCTTGCTTGAAACTCTTCCAGCTTACTACTTCTTCATTCAGGGTGAAGACATACCTTGAGTTTGACTTGCTATCATTGATGTCAGATAGGAAACTTGAGTCCGTGTAGCCCTCAACTTGGAGGCTACTCCTTCATATACAAGTAAAACATCCTTAGTCTTTCTCAAGTACTTAAGGATGTACTTTACTACCTCCCATTGTTCCAAACCTGGATCCTCCTGATACCTGCTCATGACACTCAGAGCATGTACTATATATCATACCTGATACATATCATAGTATACATGGTAGACCCTATCACTTAGGCATAGGTTATCCTATTCATGTCTGCCCTTTCTTCAGGGGTCTTTGGGGACATACTCCTAGAAAATGATATTACATGTCTCATAGATATGAAACCTCTCTTGGAATTTTTCATACCAATCTTTTGAAAATAGAGTCTATGTACCTATACTAGGACAAACCAAGCATCCTCTTGGATCTATTTTTAAATATCTGGATCCCCAAAATATATGATGCTTCCCCGAAGTCCTTCGTGGAGAAGTTTCTAGATAGCTTAGCCTTAACTATTAAGAGCATTCCAACATCATTCCCAATTATTAGGATGTTATCCAGATACAGCACTAAGAAGGTGATAGCGCTCCCACTTACCTTCTTATACACACAAGGGTCATCTTCATTCTTAATGAAATATAAGATCTGATCACCTCATCAAATCTTATGTTTTAACTTCAAGAAGCTTGCTTTAGTCCATAGATAGACCCGAGCAACCTACACACCATATCTAGACTCTCTCTGGATACGAATCCTCTAACTGTATCATATACATCTCCTTCTCGAGGTTGCCATTGAGGAATGCGGGTTTCACATCCATTTGTCATATCTCATAGTCATAGCATGTTGCAATGGCCAAAAGAATTTTGATGAATTTTAGCACGGCTACAGGTGAGAAGGTCACGTCATAGTCAACTCCTTGCCTTTGACGATATCCTTTGGCCACTAGCATTGCCATATAGGTCTCCACCTTTCCATCCACTCTGATCTTCTTCTTGAAGATCCCCTTGTAGCCGATGGGTACGATACTCTTAGGTGCATCCGCAAGGTCCAAAGCTTGTTCAAGTATATGAAATCCATCTAAGAATTTATGATTTCTTGCCACTTCCCTAGGTCTATACTCATAATAGCATCCTCGTAGGTGTAAGAATCAATATCTTCAATGTCCTCTCTACTGGTATGTCTCATATATCTTTCAGGAGGGTGAGATACTCTTTTAGACCTACACAAAGTTAGAACTTGTGTGCTAGGTTCCTGAACAGACTCAAACTCTGGAATGGTGCTTGAGCTAGTTTCTCTAACCTCGTTCAACTCTATCTCACTCCCATTGTTTCTACTAAGAACATGCTCCTTCTCAAGGAACACAGTTCTATTGGTAACAAGGAACTTTTAGTCCTTGGGATGATAGAAATAATACCCACAAGTTTTCTTGGGGTATCACATTACCTTGCATCTTTCTGTCATTGATTACAACTTATCAGGGTTGTGTTAGGACCCTAGCTGAGTCGGGTCCTAGTCGATTGGGTTGAGTCCTTACATTAGGACTTGTTGGCTGGCCTATACTGACATTAGGTCGGCTAGGAGGAGATTTGAGTATATTATAATAAATCAACCCAAAACCTAGTAGAGTCTACTTAGGAGTTGGAGTTAGATTCGGGTCAGAGTCAACCAAGTCAAGCTTGTAATCAACCATTGATCGCCCACCTTGATGAGGGGAAGTCGGCTAGGGCTGAGAGGAGGCAGCTAGGGTTTGAGATTGGAGTGTTTCACTTGGAGTAGGAGTGTGATTAGGAGTTAGAGTCTTAGTTTACTTGGAGTAGGAGTTCTATTAGGAATTAGGGTTTTGAGACCCTATATAAAGTATGTAGCCACCACTATTTTAGTAAGCAATAGATCAATATTTCTTTAGCTAATTGGCGGACTACCAGGAGGAAGGAACCCCTATAGCGTTCCAAGGAGGGTCGATCCCCTACAGAGATCAATCCCCTACAGAGATCAACCAAGCCTTAAAATCGTACGGGGCTCTAATACTTGGTATAAGAGCAGTGTTCTTAGCGCCTCGCTGCCCTTCCACTGATGCTACCTCCATCCAACCACCCACCATCATCAAAGCAATTCTCATAATTGCTGATCTCATTGTCGACTCCACCATCATCACCCCATGCTGTAGATCCACCATCTACTATCACCATGAAGATTGTAAAAGGATCTGGTATTGCCTTCTTGCAACACCTTATTGCTGCTACAATTATTTATCCAAAAAATAAACAAAAGTTACATCTATCTTGCTGCAAAAATCAACTACAATGATCTCCGTCGTTGATGCAGTTTTTAGCTGCCTACCACTTTGCTACTATGTTTCTCGTCAAAACTCGCTACCATATTTTATTATCAAACCTGTCTCAATATTTACATTATTTCGGCCTTCATCGCCATATATTCCTTGCTGCAAACCTCCCTATAAGCCATTCACATACTACAAAAAGTTGTCATTGCAGAACTGCTATCATTACTATAAAAGTTATGATGCAAAGTTTCAGCCGCATACTTGCTGCCATATTGCTGATCTTACTGCCATATTTTACTAACAAAATCTTCTCTGTATTTTACATCGGCTTGGATTTCATCGTCATCGGTTTCTTACTGAAATTATCTCTATATCTTTGGTACACCGCTAAAACTTTTTGTAGCAAAACTGTTATCATTTGGACATAAAAATTTGTCACCTACGACTTTCTGTTGTATACTATCATCTTGCTAAATCTTATTACCATACTTCTCTCCATATTTAGCATTGATTTTGCCTTCATCATCATCCATTCTTTATTGTCAACATCTCCATAAATTATTGACATGCTACAAAAACTTATCGTCGTAAAACTACTATCTTTACGATGAAACTTTCGTTGCAAAGTTATCCGTGTTTTGGCCACATACATAAACATATATGTGCCAATTTAATTACTCTCATTTCTTCTATTTGATTATTGACATCCTCGAGTATATTTTGCTAGAATTCTTTGATCATAAAATCATTGTCTCGACGAATAATTCTGCAGTAATATCTTTCGACACTTTTTATCACCGCCACACCAAATAGGTTGCTGCCTCCAATAGCAATCCTAAACCTTTCTTCCTAACCCTAAATTACTGCCACTGAAACCCTTTCCAGCCCCCATAACACCCTCAAACCATAGCACTAACAGCAACCTAAATCGCAAGCTATCAACTCAAAACCGTAACCTTGATCCATCACCCTTTCAACCACCAATCCCCACCGAAACCATTGCTATCATTAATAGCAACCCTAAGCCATCCCTCTAACCTTAACTCTTAACCATCATACCCCATATACGACCCCTAAAATAGCTCCAAACCAATCCCTAACAGTAACAAAAAAATAGTAACCTATCAGCCCCAAACCACAGCCATCCACCATTGATCCACCACCTCTTTCAGCCACTAATCCACCTATCCGGTTCATGCCATTGACCCAATAGCAAGAGAAGGACCTTGACACCATAGATCTAGAGTCTTACACCTTTGCATTGGTCGAACTAATCGGTGCCAAGTTGGAGGCCTTCGAGATGCGTATGGAGGATAGACTACGTGCTCTTTTCGTGGAGTTTAGATTGGGTCGATCACCGAGCCCAAGAAGATCACAGCATGGCGAGAGTTCTAATTATAAGAAAAACCCACCAAAGAAAGAAGAACAATCAATGGACTCGTCATGCCAACGCATGAGAGTGGACTTCCCTCGATGGGAAGACGGAGACTCGACTGGGTGGATTTCGCGTGCGAAGTGGTACTTCTGCTATTACAGGACCCTGGAGGCTTCTATGGTTGATATTGCTATCATCCATCTAGGAAGAGAAGTTATTCAGTGGTATGATTGGTACAAGCACACCCACAGAGTCCCCATATGGAGGTAATTCAAGGACAGATTACTACTTGATAGGACCCTAGCAGGGTTGGGTCATAATCACCCTAGAAGTAGTCAATAAAAACTGTGAGATTTGTAATAAAACCCCATGTAATCACCTCTATCTTATAAAGAAGTGTGGCTAGGGTTTATTTTGGGGCCTTAGGGCTTACTGGTCGTCGCCCCCTTTACTGGGCAAGTATAGGCGGCCATGGAGCCATCTTAGCCGTCGCTCATCCATATTAAGGTAGGGCGGCTATAGGAGGGGCAAGGGGGTAATTTTACTTAGGTAGCACCCCCATAGGGCTAGAGTTTTGAGCCCTATATAAGCTTGTAGCCTCCTCTTTTCAATCAAGCAAGACATCTTTTATTTTCAGCCTTGTTTGCCAAATTCTATAGATCAAATTCTATAGAGCTCAAAGATCAAATTCTATAGAGCTCCTTTTAGGGTTCTATCATATGGTAACAGAGATATGTTCCTACTGCCCCTACTGCCATCTCTGCTACCTCCACCCATCCAAGCAATTCCCACAATTGCTTCAAGATGTCGCCTCCATCTTCCACCCCAAGTTGTAGATTAATCAGTCTTCCGCTGCCCCCTATGTTTGAATTAAAGATCTGGTAACATTTCACCACCCACAACTTGTTACTACTACAAGTCCTTATATTTACATTCCAAAGAAGCTTTTCCATCCTGTCCTCATCATAATTTTTTACTATCGCAAACGTGATCATCGTTACGAACGAGATACGCTGTAGAAAATTTTCAACCGCATATAGGCTTCTTGAAATTAATTTATTGCTCATCTATTATGGACGAAATTTTTACATAATCTCATAGATCAATTTAGCTTTCATCTAAGATTGATCTCTCAAAAAATTTCTATATGAAACCGATCCTATTGTGCTATAATTCATCATCGCGTATTGTTAGAATTTTTTACGATGAAGAATCTACCTTCTATCTTTACATCAATTTTCCTAGTGCTATGCTACCAAAATTTTGTCGATCTAAATTCCTAGTGTCACGTATTGCTAGGATTTTTTACGATGAAGAATCTACCTTCTATCGTTACATCAATTTTCCTAGTGTTACTCACATCTGAACCGAGGTTTTGCCATCAAAATTCTATATATTTTCCTCATATTTTCTCTGGAATTTACGTCGAGAATTCGCTATTTCTCGGACGCAAATTCTGTTCAGCAGGATAGCACAAACGCAACATCTTTTTAGTTGAATTCCATTAGATTTTGCTGCTATCTTTTCTTGGTTTTTGGACTCTCTTGATAGGACTCCAGCAGGGTTGAGTCCTAATCTCCCTGGAAGTAGTCAATAAAATCTTATGAGATTGTAATAAAACCCTACCTAGCCACTCTATCCTATAAATAAGTGTGGTTAGGGTTTAGATTGGGGCCTTAGGGCTTAGTGGCCGTCTCCCCCATTACTGGGCCAGTCGGTCAGGGTTTCCCCCTGCTTAGGTCCGCTATAGAGCCAACCTAGCCGCCACCTATTCCTACTTAGGCAGGTCGGCTATAGAAGGGGCAAAGGGGTAATTTTACTTAGGTAAGCACCCCATGGGCTAGGGTTTAGATCCCCATAATAATTCACTCGACTCATCGACTATGGACGTACTAGGCCACTATGCCACAATCCCCAGACGGTACAGGGAGGATCAAATCCATCGGACCTGTCTGTCCACAATTACCATGTATCTATAATCACTCATCCAAATAATATCCCAGAGACCGTATATTGGACATGGTACTGTCAGGTCATATACAGAATCAGTTTGTCTTGCTCTAATCGGATTCTACTGGAGAACTCCTTCTCTCTCAATCCGAATGACCCTAGCTAGGGATTTATTTGAGAAAGCACATATGAGATATTTCTCTCATCATACCGAGAGTGGATGATCCTCTATTGACACTCAATTGCCTTCGTAAGGTTGGCTACTAATCCCGATAACCAATTGTACCAGATTTAGAACTTTCAAAACCTGTAAGTCTGGCGTTAAAGAAAGGAGTACTCATACAAGGCATCCTTGGTGTCTCAAGTCTAAGGACCAGATACACAATTGGGACTATGGAATCATTGTCTGACATTAGGTATCATTAACCATACAACATTTCATAAGCGGATCAATCAGTGAACTCATTCTCCAATGAGCACCTGTACTATATCCTTAGTGTTTCCACACAAGTGGCTATGAGACCAACCACCTCCATCATATGGACGGGTATATAATACATCGATCTGTCCGGTTATCTCAATGACCCTCTTGAGTAACCTATGATCGAAATTATTTAGGATCTATGTTTAAAGGTGAATCGATCTCATTATCGTAATCTCATCACGATCCGACTCTCATTGCACAAAACCAAAGACATCACAATATATCTGTAACAGATAATGTGAGGATATGTCAATATTAATCATAAGCAAAAAGATCACACAACATATCACACGTGCTATCACTCACGTGATTGGCTTACAGGGCACTTGTAACCAACAATCTCCCACTTGACCAAAAGCCAATCACCTATGTGTCTGATCCCCATCAGACCCCTGTGACGCTCAAATACAATCTGAGCCAGCAGCTTCGTTAGTGGATCTACAATGTTTTCTTCGGATGAAACTATTTCCATTGCTATATCTTTTCGGGTCATGATCACTCTAATCAGATGGAACCTCCTCAGAACAATTCTGATGAGACCTAGGTTCCCTTGCTAGAGTTATCGCTCTGTCGCTATCACAATATATGGGAGTCAGCTCCACGCTACTTGGTATGGCTCCCAAATCCTTAATGAACTTCTTCATCCACATCCCTTCCTCTGTTGCTTCTGCTGCCGCAATGTATTCCACCTCTGTGGTCGAGTCAACAGTAGTATCTTGCTTGGAACTCTTCCAGCTTCCTGCTCCTCCATCAATGTCAGACTGAAAACTTGAGTCTATGTAGCCCTCAACCTGGAGACTACCTTCTCCATATATCATTAAAAGATCCTTAGTACTTCTCAAGTACTTAAGGATACACTTTACTGCCTTCCAGTGTTCTAAACCTGGATCTGCCTAATACATACTCGTGACACTCAGAGCATGTGCTATATCAGGCTTGGTACATAACAAGCATCATATACATGATAGACCCTATCGCTGAGGCATAAGGTATCTTATCCATGTCTGCCCTTTCTTCAGGAGTCTTTGGGGACATACTCTTAGAAAGTGATATTCCATGTCTCATCGGTATGAGACCTCTCTTAGAATTCTCCATGCCAAACCTTTTGACAATGGAGTCTACGTACCTAGATTGAGACAAGCTAAGCATCCTTTTGGATCTATATCTATAGTTCTGGATCCCCAAAATATAGGATACTTCCCCTAAGTCTTTTATGGAGAAGTTTCTGGATAACCAAGCCTTTACTGTGGAGAGCATTCCTACATCACTCCTAATGATTAGGATGCCATCCACATATAGCACCAAGAAGGTGATAGCTAGCGCTCCCACTTACCTTCCTGTATACATAATCGTTCTTAACGAAGTCATAAGATCTAATCACCTCATCTAATCTTATGTTCCAACTTTAAAAAGTTTACTTCAATCCATAAATGGATCTAAGCAACCTACACACTTTATCTGGACTCTCTTTAGATACGAATCCCTCTAGCTATATCATATACACCTCCTCCTCAAGATTGCCATTGAGGAATGCTGTTTTGACATCCATCTGCCAGATCTCAAAGTCATAGTGTGCTGCAATGGCCAAAATAATTCTAATGGTTAAGCATGACTATAGGTGAAAAGGTTTCGTCAAAGTCAACTCATTATCTTTGACGACATCCTTTAGCTACCAGCCTTGCTTTATAGACCTTTTCATCCACTTCGATCTTCTTCTTGAAGATCCATTTGCAGCCGATTGGTACAATACCCTCAGGTGCATCCACAAGGTTCCAAACCTTGTTAGAGTATATAAAATCCATCTCCGAATTCATGGCTTCTTGCCACTTCCCGAAGTCTATACTCATAATAGCCTCCTCGTAGGTTTGAGGATTAACATCCTTAGAGTCATCTCCACCGATATGTCTCACATATCTTTCAGGAGGATGAGATACTCTACTAGACCTACGTAAAGTTGGAACTTGTGTGTTAGGTACCTGAACAGACTCGGGCTCTGGAATGATGCTTGAGATAGGTTCTCTAACCTTGCTCAATTCTATCTTGCTCCCACTGTTTCCACCAAGAATATGTTCATTCTCAAATAACACAACTCTCTTGGCAACAAAGACCTTTCGGTCCTCGGGGTGATAGAAATAATACCCACAAGTTTCCTTTGGGTATCTCATGAATGTGCACCATTCTGTCCTTGATTCTAACTTATCAAGGTTATGTCTTCTTACGGGGGCAGGACAACCCCAAATCTTAACTACTTTAAGATCGAGCTTCTTTCCTTTCTATATCTCATATGGTGTAGACACTATCAATTTTGATGGAACTCTATTTAGGAGGTAAGTTGCGGTCTCTAGGGCGTATCCCTAGAATGAGACGGATAGGTTAGCGAAACTCATCATGGATCGCACCATGTCTAACAGTGTGTGATTCCTCCTTTCTGATACACCATTGAGCTGAGATGTATAAGGAGGTGTCCACTGGGATAGAATCTCATTGTCCCTAAGGAAATGGGTGAACTCCGTACTCAAGTACTCTCCTCTTCGATCTGATCGAAGAGTCATAATACTCTTTCCAATTTGGTTTTCTATCTCATTCTTATATTTCCTGAATTTCTCAAAGGCTTTAGATTTGTACTTCATTAAGTACACGTGTCTGTCTATCTATACCTAGAGAAATTATCAGTGAATGTAATGAAGTATGAGTAACCACCTATAGCCTGAGTCGACATGGGACCACATACATCACTATGTATAAGTTCCAATAACTCGATGGCTCTCCCTCCAATTCCACTAAAAGGAGAGTTGGTCATATTCCCACGAAGGTAAGGTTCACAAGTTGCATATGACTCATAGTCAAATGGATATAAGTATCCATCTTTCAACAACTTTTGAATCATTCCCTCATGTATATGACCTAGTCTACAATGTCATAGGTATGCATTATTCACCTCATCTCTTTTCCTCTTAGACATATTTATATTCATGATATGTAGAAAAGTGTCTAACACATATAAGCCATTTATAAGGGTCCCTCTAGTGATGATCTCATCATCCATAATTATTGAATAACTATTATTCTTAAAAACTAATTTATATCCACTAATTATCAAATAAAAGATGGAAATAATATTTTTGATAATAGAGGGAACAAAATAGCATGCATCCAATGCAATAATAACTTCACAAGGCAGATGTAGAATGACCTTCCCAATAGCAACTGCAACAACTCTTGCTCCATTGCCCATCTTGAGGTCCATCTCACCTCTAGTCAATTTTTTTTTTAGGTCTTGCCAGAAAATGCAACAAATTATAGATATGATAAACACTCCCGGTATCCAATACCCATGTGTTATCATGAAAATCAGACAATTAGAGATTGATCATGAATATACCTGAAGCTTCTCCAAGCTTCTGTCTCACCTTCTCTGCAAGGTAGTCCTTGTAGTTCCTCTTCCAATGTCCGTCTTGGCCACAGTTGAAGCATTGTCATTTGTCTTTTCCCAGGCATTTCTTGGCAACCTTTGCCTTACCTGATCTTTCTTTGCCCTTGCCCTTCTTAAGGGTCTTGCTGGCATTCTTTTTCTTTTTGGTCTCACCAAAACTGGCTTCTCCTTCTTGATGGCACTCTCAGCTTCCCTCAACATATTGAGGAGCTCAGGGAGAGTCACCTCAAACTTGCTCATGTTCAAATTCATGATGAAGTGAGAAAAGGAATCTGGTATGGACTGAAGTATAAGATCAACACACAGGTTATCCTCTAGGATTATTCCTAGACCTGTGAGTTTCTCGATTCACTCTATCATCTTTAGGACATGGTTCTCAACCGATGTCCCTTCTGTCATCCTAGCTCGGAAGAGTTTCTTAAATATCTCATATCTTTGAGTTCTTCCCTGTTTCTCAAACAACTGGCGGAGATGAAGAAGGATAAAATTTGCATCTATGCTCTCATGTTGCCTTTGTAACTCAGGAGTCATGGAGGCCAACATGTAACATTTTGCCAATGTGAAATCATCTATATACTTCACATAGCGAGTAATCTTATCCTCGCTTGCCTCTTCTTCCGGCGTGGGCAGAATTGTATCAAGGACATATGCGATTTTCTCCGTCGTGAGAATAATTCTTAAATTATGGAGCCAATCTGTATAGTTTGGACCAGAGAGGCAGTTGGCATCAAGTATGCCATGTAGGGGGTTTGTGAGAGACATGTTTCTGACAAAATAAGATATAGCAAAAATAAATAACATGTAGATTTTATAAAAAATACTAATTAAGATATAGACTTTTATCTTATACTCCCACTATTTTCTTAGCGAATCACGCGACACCCTCGACACGTGAGACGGAAGTCTCCGGCAGACTCCTAGTGGGGATCGGGATCCAATTGGCATCTTAATGCAACCTCGAGGGACTCGACCAATTATACTAAGCCCAAAAGGTAGGCAACTCCTTGGGATTCCCATCATGTTCGACCTCTGAATCATCATAGTCTCGAGGGACTCGACCAACCATGACGTTCAGTTAAGTCATCACCATCGTTACAAGATGAGTATGATTTGATGATATGTCCTCGAGGGACTCGACCAAGCATACCATGTCCTAAGGTCACCGATGACATCTCTATGTCGTAGGCAAGAACTCGATCACGTAGATAGGTGAGCCTCGAGGGACTTGACCAACTCAACCTATGTCGTGATTCAATTTCTTCCTATAACGATGGAAGGCCACGTGGGTCAATCTTATTGCCTCACGCTTACCGACTTAATATTATCATAGGAGGGGTTTTTGTTTCGTATCGGTCTCCTAATATGTTGTGTCACACACATATATATTTAATATATATCTACATCGCATGCAAATATATATATAAACATATATCTAGTAGGTGTATAACACATCACATATACAAGCCATACCAGATGATCATGAGCCGTCACCTAATATGATTAAGCTCGAGCCAATGAGCCTAATCACTCACAATAGGATCTATGTGTGCATTGGCGCAACTCCATGCCCTGTGATTGTTGATCTCATCATCATCGATTCCCTCGGATCGTCGCATCACCATGCGTCGTGATCTACCGCCATGGCATTGTGTGTCCCGCTGTCACGCTCCCGCTGTGCCTCTCCATATAATTACAAATATCACAAGCACGCAAGCCCAATAATAAGCGAGAAAAATGCAGGCTCGCATGCCCCAATAATAATAATCATAATTACACACATCATAACATATGACTCATGATCATCCATCCACATCATACATCACATGTACATTATATCATATGTAGGATTATTAGATGTATATAATAATTAATTAAACTATTTAATTAATTATTTTTTTGAAAATAAGGATATGCTCAAAATTTCCATAATTGTCAAGGGCATTTTCATAATTCTGGATAAGAGGACAGTCCTCGAAATTTTTAAAATTGTCAAGGTTTTTTTTAGAATTTTATACATGAGGACAGTACTCGGAATTTCCAAAATTGTTAAGGGTGTTTTCGGTATTCTGGATGAGAGGACAGTCCTCAAAATTTCCAGAAATATTGAGGGCATTTAAGGAATTTTGTATAAAGGGGACAGAGTTAGAATTTCTTAAATTCTGTGGGGTATAACTATCTTTTTCTCAAAAAGATGCCCTAGCCCTCCTTCACCCTTATTGTGTCGTCGCCGCCGCTGCCCATGCGTAGGCGGCGGCTGCCCTTTGCGGCTGGCAGTCGCCCTGCCAAGGGGCAACCACCCATGCGACTGGCGTTGTCGCCCCTGCTAGCGGTAGGGCTGACCGTTGCCGACTGGCCCTTGCGGGCTGGCCGCTGGCAGTTACCCCTGCGGGCTGGCCACAGCCGGTCACCCCTGCGGGCTTGCCACAATCGGTCATGACCGCGTGTGGCCACCCCATGCGAGCTGCTGCCCTTGCAGGCGGCCGCCCCTTGCAGGGGGCCTGGCCGCAGTCGGTCGCCTCTTGCAGGAGGCCTGGCCGTAGCCGGCCGTCCATTACAGGTAGCCAGGCCATGGTTGACCGCCCCTGTAGGGGGCCTGGCCATGGCCAGCCACCTCTGCATGCAAACAACATGCATGTGGTTGCCCCTCCCCCGTAGGCAGCGCCTACTTTCGCTGCCATTCGCTACAACAAGTGCGTATAACAGTTCTACGCGATTCAATCTCATCACACGTAGTTTAAAACCAAATTTTCACACGAAAACCTTGGCTCTGATACCACAGTTGGGAAACCTCAGCGGGTGCATCACATGCGCAACGGAAATCAAAACAAAATACCGGTTTCCCACGCAGATCAAATCGTCGTGCAAAAGATTGAGGTCGTGAGACAAACGTAAAAACTGATAACACCACGATGTATGAGAGATTGATTTTACCTAGGGAGATCGTATATCCCTGTATTCCAGATCCGGATGGAGAAGATGAAGGTGGTCAAGCATCCTCCTCTCTAGTGGTATCCACACAATAGATCTCTATAGCGAAACTCCTCCAATCTTTTCTTGCAACTCTTGCTCAGAGGGAGGGAGGAGAATAGGAGGTGGTGGCTAAAGCTGTAGCCTATCAACCATGAGTCTCCCCTCCTATTTATAGAGAGCCACCAAAAAACCCTAGGGCTCCTACCTTAGTAGGTTTTGGATCTTCATCCAATTACCCACTAACCTTGCATTATTAGATCTCTATCCAATAATCTCCTTAGGCCTATAATTGGGCCTTAATCAAGGAGCCCATCAACATAGGGTCTCATCTAATGAGAATAAGGGCTAATTGGATCTTCATCCAATCCTCTATTTGCTGAAGCATCCACCATATGTGTGTGACCCTCTAGGCCCGATACCGAGTTGGCTGTGAGTCTCTCCCATCAGAACTCCTTCTGATATAGTGAATTATTATCCCCATAATAATTCACTCGACTCATCGACTGTGGACGTACTAGGCCACTACGCCATAGTCCCTAGATAGTACAGGGGGATCAAATCCATCGGACATGTCTGTCCACAGTTATAAGATATCTATAATCCCTCATCAAAATAATATCCCAGAGACCGTATATTGGACATGGTACCATCAGATCACACACGGAATCAGTTTATCTTGCTCTAATCGGATTCTAATGGAGAACTCCTTCTCTATCAATCCGAATGACCCTGGCCAGGGATTTGTTTGAGCAAGCACATATAAGATATTTCTCTCATGATACCGAGAGTGGATGATCCTCTATTGACACTCAATTGCCTTCGTAAGGTTGGCTACCAATCCCGATAACCAGTTATACCAGATCTGGAACTTTTTAAACCTGTAAGTCTGGCGTCAAAGAAAGGAGTACTCATACAAGGCATTCTTGGTGTCTCAAGTCTAAGGACCAGATACATAACTGGGACTATGGAATCACTGTCTCACATTAGGTATCATTAACCATACAGCATTCCATAAGCGGATCAATCAGTGAACTCATTCTCCAATGAGCACCTGTACTATATCCTTAGTGTCTCCACACAAGTGGCTATGAGATCAGCCACCTCCATCATATGGACGGGTATATAGTACATCGATCTGTTCGGTTATCTCAATATCCCTCTTGAGTAACCTATAATCAGGATTATTTAGGATCTTTGTTTAAAGGTGAATTGATCTCATTATTGTAATCTCATCACGATCCGACTCCCATTGCACAAAACCAAGGACATCACAATATATATGTAATAGATAATATGTGAATATACCAATATTAATCATAAGCAAAAAGATCACACAACGTGTCACACGTGCCATCACTCACGTGATTGGCTTACAGGGCACTTGTTACTAGCAAAATAAGCCCGAAAAATTACAATCCCTGCTCACACCAGATCGGGCTCTCATTATCATTGACCATACCTGAGGGTAACCACCATTTCAAAAGAAAGATTGGCTACTACTAAAGATCAATCACATGGTAATTTGAACGACCTCCTAACAAACTTTAGAGCGAAAGAAAATTTAAAGATCAAGCTTTCCTACACTTCCAGCCCTACCAGTAAGAAATTTGAACCTCAAGGAAGTGGTCTCGCCATTACTTTTGACCTTACAAAATTGGGGATCACATTGGAGTCGTGACTTGTGGATCAGATCTGCGCACCAATTCAGAAATACACCTGATCCTCCAACTATCCTGCCTTCAATGGATGTTTAGAGAGGATGACTCAGCCCATATCCATCCACCTGATATCCTAACTGAGGAGGAGGCCCAGTTCTAGCTAGAGAACGCATGGGATCGCAGGATCATGATGTATCACCGTCCAAACACCATTGCTGATAAAATGATATATGACAATGCTGGATCGCAGATTCATAATACGCCTAATATAGGGGCCACAAGGGAGCCTCATGAAGAGTACAGATCAAGACTTGGAGTCACAGAGTCTCAGCCTTGAGAACAAGGATGATTTGAAAAGGGCGGGTTTGTTAGGACCCTAACTGAGTTGGGTCTTAATCGATTGGGTCGAGTCATTAGATTGGGCCTTGTTGGCAAGCCTCGACTAACACTAGGTTGGCTAGGAGGAGATTTGAGTCCATTGTAATAAATAAGCCTAAATCCTAGTAGGGTTAGGATTCGGCTGAAATGGAGTCTAGTTAGGAGTCGAATTTGGATTTAGGTCAGAGTCAACCAATTTAAGCTTGTAATCATCCCAATTGGCCACCCACCTTAATGAGGGGAAGTCAGCTTGGGCTGAGAGGAGGTGACTAAAGTTTGAGGTGTGAGTGTTTTACTTAGTGTATGAGTTTGATTAAGAGTTGGAGTCTTAGTTTACTTGAGTAGGAGTCCTATTAGGGATTAGGGTTTGAGACCCTATATAAAGCATGTAGCCACCACTATCATGGTAAGCAATATATTAATATTTCTTCATCCAATTAGCCGATTACCTAGAGGGAGGAACCCCTATAGCATTCCAAGGAGGGCCTATTCTCTATAGAGATAAACCAAGTTATAGAATCCTATGGGGTTCTAACAGGTTGTCTTCTATCCCGGATAGGGCATGTCACACCCCTCGAATATATATGCATTCGGAAGGCGTGAAACCATCATAAATCAAAAATATATTTTAATTCATCAACAATCTGAACCCAAGATCCAAACTAACATTGAGGATACTGATTAAATATTTTCAAAGATCATTCACATCCATTCATAAAACCTGTGCAGTTTATAAATCTTACATCACATCATTCGTTAATCCATAAAACTCAAAGTTAACTTAACCAAAAATATTAACCACACTTATAAAACAATCAGTCTAAAAAATCTATACGAATGCAAAACTAATCATTTTCCACCACTTCATATGATTGTAAAACTTAACAATCAAAGATTCCACACTAAGAGGTATTATAACCTTTTTACAAGATACATTAGTTTATATTTATCTATAATATTTTATTACATGCAAAATATTCTTATACAACATCTCCCAACAAGACTTGCCCAAAATCTACATAGCTTTCCACTGTCTCAGCTCAATTCTAACTTTTTCTATAAGTGATAAGCTAACCTGTAAAATTTATATACTAACAGAGTGAGCATATAGAGCTCAGCAAAAGACTAATATATCCAAGACAAAGAAGGATAGCTTTCAAAAATAAACTTGATATCGAATAGTAAGGCAAGGGTATAAGAATCTGTAGATATCATCTCGTTAGATACATAATCATAAATCATTTTTTTAGATACATACTTTGATAATAATAGTAGAGAAAAAGAGTAGTTGGAGCATATCATTGGTGTAAAATATCTCAAAACATGTCAATGCCATATGAAACATCTTGGAGGATATCAACGGAATGTAAAATGATTCAGAGCATATCAAAGGCGTAAGAATGTCAAGCAGCATATCAATGGCGAATGAAATATTTCGGAGCATATCAATGAGAATACGAAACATTTCGGAGCATATTAAAGGTGTATAAAGTGTTTCAAAATTTATCAACGGAATGTGAAATGAATCAGAGCATATCAAAGGCGTAAGAATGTCAAGTATCAAATCAATGACAAACGAAATATTTTGAAGCATATCAATGAGAATACAAAATATTTCAGAGTATATCAAAGATGTATAAAGTGTTTCGGAACATATCAAATGCATATGAAACATTTTAGAGCATATCAAAGATACATAGGACATTTTGGAACATGTCAATAGGAATACGAAACATTTCGGAGTATATCAAAGATGCATAGGACATTTCGGTACATATCAATGGGAATACAAAATATTTCAGAGCATATCAAAGATACATAGGATATTTTGAAATATATCAATGGGAATATGAAACATTTAGGAGCATGTCAAAGACGTATGAAATATATCGGAATATATCATTGGCAAATGAAACATTTTGGAGCTTATCAAAGATGCATAAGTCATATTTCGAAGCATATCAATGGTGCATGAATAATCTCAAAGTTTATCAAATGAACAATTAAGGAACAGAAGCTCAAATATCATATCAGACATAATATTCATTTCATTCTTATCCAAAGCACACAAACAAACTCATAAGCAATACTTTAGATATCATATCAAAGACATAGAGGGTGAAGTGGGATCACAAACATAATGTGGATTATCCATCATTGAATGACCATCAAACATAAGTCTCTCACGTCTGGGAGCTTCATCCACCCACGTCTGAATGAAGTCAATGGGGGTCAGCAAGAGCATAGCTGGCTCTAAGCATAATACCCTTTACCATTTCTGACAAAGGTCCAGAATATCTCATAACACCAGAGTACAAAAGAGCATGAGCAATAAATTAGCATATATTAGAAGCACATACGAAACAACGAACATCCATGCCCCTAAACGAAACAATACGATACAAACGTAAATGTCATATAATTGATTTAGGTATGCAAATTAAAAGGACAAGAGTATTCAAGATTTCAAACCAATAATGTAAAACTCAATGGAAGTATAGATTTTAGCTAGAAATCAATTTTCAAAGGAGTGAACAAGAATAGGCAAAATCGACAAAGGTTGAATTTTGACAGAATTTGAGAGGCAAATTTCAAAATTATTTGAATAGACAATCATGCTCCAAATTACTCATGAAAGGTACCATTAGAAAGCTAAATCAATCTAGTTTTAGATAGAATAAGTTGCATAAAATTGAAGCTTATAACAAAGAGTTACAAATGATTTGGTAACCAAAGGTCATAGAATAAAAGCTCTATTATACAAAATCTATAGGATCAAATACAAATACACAAGTATTTGTATTTCTAAATCTTTCAATCTAGATATAAAAAGAAAGATCTAGGTGTCTAGTTTCTAACAAAATATGTTTTACTCAAATCAAAGTTCCCAACATGAACTTATAAGTAGTTTAGTATCGAAAGGTCAGAAATTACAGTCCCTGTATTATAGAATTCATAGGGTCCATTCAAATAGAGGTTTTGACAGTCATTTGGATTCTAAAACTTTTAATCAAGGTATCAAAAGAAAGATATATAAATCTTGTTTATAATAAAATAGATTTTCCCATAATTAGATTTTTCAACAGAAAGTTACAAGGAATTTAGTATTGAAAGGTCAGAGAATATAAAGTCTATTTTACAAATTCTTTAGGATCAATTGAAACAAGAGTTTAGATAGTGATATGAACTCCAAAATTCTCAATTTTAGTATCAAATGAAAGATCTATGAATCTAATTTTGGATAATAAAAGTTTTGCCGAAATCAGAGTTCAATATAAAAAGTTATGGTAAAAATAAGATAGAGAGGTCAGAATTCTTAAATTTCACAAATTCATACATTTATAATTGAATAGGAGAGATATCATGTTCTAAGCCATAAATCTTTCAAAATTATATTAAATGAGATGTAATCAAGGATGAAGACATTATGTAGGATGGGGATAGAACACTTGTCTTTAAAGATATTGATCCCAAATGTGTGGATTTGATTAAAATCCCTAAGCCCCCAAATCTTTTCTTCTCCTCTTCCTTCTCTTCTTCTTCTTCTCCTTCTTCTTCTTCTCAAGTTTACGTTGTAGCCAAATCCCTTTCTTTCCTAATTGATATTTGCTTTAGCTAACATATAGGTTTCTAGGTAGCAAACATGCATGTAAGGTGCTTATGTGTCACCTATGCACATGCATAAGTGGCATCACTTTAAACTAGGTAGTGACACATGTCCTCCCCATTTTTTTTACTTAATGTAAATATTTCATAATTCATTTCATATTTTCAGGATTCACATTTAGGTTCTTAAAAATAACTTTTAATATAAAATTATTTAATCAAAAGAATTAATAAATAAATCCTTATATTTATAAATAAGTCCTTATAAATAATCTATTATTAAATAAATCCTCATTAATAATTTAAAATATATCATTACAATTATTTAAAAAATGAGGGATATTATAGGGCAGCCACAAATCTTAACAACCTTAAGATCGGACTTCTTCCCTTTCCATATCTTATATGGTGTAGATACTACCGGCTTAGATGAAACTTTGTTAAGAAGGTAAGCTACGGTAAGTCAGCGAAATTCATTATGGATCGCACCATATCTAACAATGTGTGATTCCTCCTTTCTAATACACCATTGAGCTGAGATGTATAAGGAGGTCTCCACTAGGACAGAATCCTATGGTCCTTGAGGAAATGGGTGAACTCTATGCTAAAGTACGCTCCTCTCTGATCTGATTAAAGTGTTTTAATACTCTTTCTAATCTCGTTCTCCACTTCATTCTTATGTTCCTCGAATTTCTTAAAGGCCTTCATCAAGTACACATGTCCATATGTAATATCCCTAATTTTTAAATTTTTTATAAAAAAATTATTTGTAATATAAGAAATCTATTTTGAGTTGTTTACAAGACCTAAAAATTTGAGGATCTATTTGTAAAACCAAAGGACCTAATCATAAATATTAATAATATAAGGACTAAAGTATAAAATACATAAAACAACAAATTCCACTACCACTACATCTCTTCCTTCTCCCTTGAGGTACTTGAGTCGGTGGATAAGAGAGGAAGAGAGAGAAAAAAAAAAAGACAAGTAAGAAAAGAAGAATTGATTTAGGGGCTTAGGGATTTTGATCAAATCCATTCATTTGGGATCAAAAATTTTCAAAGGTAAGTAATATAATCTTATATTGCAAGTCTATCTTTGCTTTTGCCTTGAATATGATTTTTGAATAATTCAAGCCTAAGACGCCGATTAGATCCAAATCCCCACTAGAAGTCTACCGGAGACTGTTGTTTCACGTGCCGAGGGTGTCGCATGATTCGTTAGAAAAATAGTGAGAGTAGATTAAGATAGAAATCCATATCTTAATTAGTTTTCGGTAAAATCTATATGTTATTTATTTATGCTACCTCTTGTTTGTCATAAATATGTCACTTGCCCCCTTGCATGGCATACTTGATGCCAACCGCCTCATTGGTCCAAACTACACGAATTAAATCTGTAACTTGAGAATTATTCTCACAGTAGAGAAAATCATATACATCCTTGACATGATTGTGCCCATTCTAGAGGAAGGGGTAAGCGAAGATGAGATTGCTCGCAATGTGAAGTATATAGATGATTCCACATTAGCAAAGTGTAATATGTCGACCTCCATGACTCCTGAGTTACAGAGGTAGCATGAGAGCATGGATACCAATTCTATCCTTCATCATCTTTGTTAGCTGTTTAAGGAATGAGGAACAAATCAAAGATATGAGATATCCAAGAGTTTCTTCCGAGCCAAGATGATAAAAGGGACATCGGTTCACAGGTCTAGGAATAGTCCTAGAGGATAACATGTGTATTGATCTTATACTTTAGTCCCTGCCAGATTTCTTTTCTCAATTCATCATGAACTTCAATATTAGCAAGTTTGAGGTGACTCTCCCTGAGCTCCTTAATATGTTGATGAAACCAGTTCTTTATATTGGTGTGACCAAGAAGAAAAGGAAGACTGATGAAACCCTTAAGAAGGGCAAGGGCAAGATAGGCCGAGTAAGGTCAACGTTGCTAAGAAAAACCCGGCCAAGCACAAAGGCCAGTGCCTCCACTACGGCAATGATGGGCACTAGAAGAGGAACTATAAGGATTACCATGTAGATAAACCATAACAAAAGCTTAGAGAAACTTCAGGTACATTCATGATCAGTCTCCATTTATTAGATATTATGATAACATATGGGTATTGGATACTAGAAGTGCTTATTATATTTGTAATTCGTTACAGATTATGACAAAGCCTAGGAGACTAGCGAGAGGCAAGATGGATCTCCAGATGGGCAATGGAGCAAGAGTTGTTGTAGTTACTGTTGGCGAGGTTACCCTATATCTGCTTGGTGGATCTACCATTGCATTAGATGTATGCTATTATATTCCCTCTATTATAAAAAATATTATTTCTATTTCTTGTTTTACAATTAGTAGATATAAATTAGTTTTTGAGAATAATAGTTGTTCAATAATTTTGCATAATGAGATCATCACAAAAGCGACATTGATTAACGGCTTATATGTGCTAGACATTTCTCCACACATCATGAATGAAAATTTATCCAAGAGGAAATGAGATAAGATGAACAATTCATACCTATTATCACGTCCCCTAATTTTCATATTCAAGAGGCATAAATCTATCATAAATTAATAAATATTATAATTCATCCATAATCCAAATCGAGGATGTAAACTAACATTAAAGGATATTGAAAAAGCATTCAAATATCATTCACATTCATCCATAAATCCTATACAGTTTATAATCATACACCACATCACTCGATGATTCGTAAAATCTAAGCCAACTTAACTAAATAATAACCACATCATAAATCTACAAGTGTGAGAATCTATATAATCATAAACCAATATTTACCATAAATTCATATCATTATACAAATTAAACTTAAAATTACTAAGATCCTAAACATGAGAGGTTCTTCAAACATTTACAAGACACATTACTATAAAATTTATCGATAATATATCATTATACACAAATTATACTTATAAAACATCTACAACATATCAGCCTACAAGACTTACCCAAAATTTGAATAGATATCCACTGCCTCAACCCAATTCAAATATTTCAATGAGTGGCATGCTCACTTGTAAAATTTATATGGCAGCAAAGTGAATTATAAAGCTCAGCAAGCGACTAACATATCCAAGGTAGTGGATGATGGTTTCAAACAAACTTGATATCAAGTTGCAAGGCAAGGGTATAAGAACTCATAGATATCATCTCATTAGATACAAAATTACAAATCATTTCATTCAAAACATACTTTGATCATAATAAGAGAGAGAGTAGTTGGAGCATATCATTGGCGTGAAATATCTTGGGACATGTCATTGTTGTATGAAACAACTCAGAGCATATCAATAAAATATGAAATATTTCGAAGCATATCAATGGCATATGAAATATTTCGAAACATACTAAAGGCGTAAACATGTTTCGGAGTATATCAATGATATATGAAATATTACAGAACATATCAAAGGCATACAAATGTCTAAGAGTATATCAATGGTGTAGGAAATATTTCAAGGCATGTTAAAGGTGTAAATATGTTTCGGTGTATATCAATGATACATAAAATATTACGGAACATATCAAAGGCGTAAACATGTTTCGGAGCATAATAAAGGTATATGAAATGTTTCAGAGTATATCAACGGTATATAAAATATTTCAAGGTATATCAAAGGCGTAAACATATTTCGGAGCATATAAATGGTATATGAAATATTTTGAGGCAAATCAAAGGCATAAACGTGTTTCAAAGTATATCAATGATATATGAAATATTTTGAAACATATCAAATGTATAAACATGTTTCGGAGTATAACAAAGGTATATGAAATGTTTTGGAGCATATCAATAGTATATGAAATATTTCAAGGCAAATCAAAGGTGTAAACTTGGAGCATATAAATGGAATATAAAATATTTTGAGGCAAATCAGAGGTGTAAACATGTTTCAGAGCATATCAATGGTGTATGAAATATTTCAAAGCAAATCAAAGGCGTAAACATGTTTCACAGCATATCAAAGGTATATGAATCATTTCAGAACTTATCAAATAACAAATAAGAAGTAGAAGTTCAAATGTTATATCTAACGTCACATTTAATACATTCTTATCCAAAGCACACATATAAACACATAAGCAAATTCTTAGGATATCATATCAAAAATATAGATGGTAAAGTGAAATTACAAACATAATATGATTCATCCATTTCTGATTGACCACCAAATATAAGTCTCCCACATTTGGGAGCTTCATTGACCCACATATGAGTGAAGTCATATGAGGCTGATAGAGCATCACGGGGTTTAAGCATAACTCCCTTTACCATTTCTAGCAAAGGTTCACATGATCCCACAAATATGAGAGTACAAAAAAGACATTATGAACAATAACATGACACATATCGGAAGTCCATGCGGAAAAATAAAATATACATATACCAATATAAACCTTTCATAACAGTTCAGGTATACAAATTATTTAAGGACAAGAGCATACAAGAATTTAAAGCAATAATATAAGACTCAATGAAGAAAAGATTTTAGCTGAAATTAATTTCCAAAGAAATGAGGCAAGAATAGGTAAAATCGATAAAAGCTCAATTCTAGCATAATTTAAGATGCACATTGCATGAATTATTTGAATAACTAATTGTGCTTCAAATTAATCATGAAAGGTGTCATTTGAAAGATATTTCAATCTATTTATTGTATTACCTCATGGGACTTCTCCTATGTTTATTATATTATCTTGAATTGTTCCATCATGATCCACTGTACTATGTCACCTCCTAGTGATATCTCCATTGCATTCAGATTCTTGTGGGATGAACTCAGACTATGATCTCTTAATATGTGGCCTCTGCTAGTACATCATAAGGCCTCTATCATATTCGATTGTGTTCACTCCTTTGGCAATTAACCTTCGTCTACCCATTCTCGTGTCACACCTGGATGAAGCATCGATCTAGGAGAGTCTGTCACCTAGTAAATCTCAAAGTCCACAGACGTCGCCAAAATTGGTGAATCATTGTCTGGATCCTGGGCCCCTATCCCCCACTAGCACAATCTCAGTTGTGCAGTACTTTCTTCATGACAACTCGAATGGTAACACTATGGCAAAATCTTTAAGAATACCAGTCTCTACATCCTCTTGCCCCATGCTAAGGCCTTTTGGTTTTAACTTCGCCTCAGAAAGTTGAATCACCTTAGTTCCTCTATCAAATGCATCTTTGAGATAATATGCATATGCCTCGAAGCTCCCTTCGTCTTTGGCATCATGCAGGATGAGTCTGCTCCATCAAAATGAAGAACCCATAGAACGATATAATCTCACTCTTGCCTTTGCAAAAGTTCATGTCCTTGACCTTTGTCCAAGGAAAGCTTTGTGCCTCCGCTCTAAGTTTCATCTTCTATATCGACTCCCTTTATGTGGCTTAGACACTTCACCAAGTTCCACCCAAGTTGCTTCGCCTCTCGATTTTCATTGAGTTGATGGTGGCCCTCATGCTCTCCATTCCACATCGGCTCCCATCTCAAGCCCTCCATTAAGTCTGATTTCCACATCAGCTCTAAGTGTGCCTTCGTTTGATGTTGTCATTCGTTGCTCCCCCACTTGATCTCACAATGCATCCACCAATGTATTACCTCACGCGAGATCATACGATGACTCCTTGTCACTCGCTTGGTCCATTGAGCTTTGTGGAGATGTTGTCTTGAGGTAATCCTCCTCAATAAGTATAGTCTGTTACACATGATTCTCCCTTTGAAGAACCAAGACTCATCCCTCTTGGATATCTGTCATGTGGAACAACTTTCCTCTTCACATCCTTCCCTCTGGAAATTTTGGAGATCACTATCACCTTGGACTACTTCATCTTGCTGAACAAACTGTGCATTATTCTGCTCTCGTAAATATACTTGATTGATTATAACTCTTCGCTAATACAACCCATACTACACCCTTTAAGGCTTAACAACATGCTGAATTTGTTGCACACTTTAGGCTCCTACGAAAAATCTTTCTCATGCTAAAGAGAAAGTTTCAATGCTCTACAACATCGAGTTTTGATTGCCTTGGGATGGCCACGAACACTCCCTCATCAACATACAAGCCCTTGCATGAGTGCTGAATCCTTTGAGTTAGCAATTCCCCTCACCTCTGTGAGCTTTACATAACTCTTTTGGTCATTGTGCTGCAACATATCTCACTTTGCACAGTCTCATCTTTACCAAGCGCCACACTTGCCTTGAGCACCATCAAGTTTGGTTGCTAACGTCAAGTCGTAGCTCGAACTCATCCATCTTAATCTTTATACACTACATATACTTCCTAGCTTGCTTATCCTCATGGTGCCTCTTGTGCAAAGGGTTGACCATTCCTTTGAATGACAATCTCAAATGTTCGCTTTTTTGAGCAACTCCTTTCCCTACATCTCAATATCTCTTTCCTCCAAATGGTCACACATGCTAGCTACCTTCTACGTCGCCCAACTAGGTCCCCCCTGTTTCCATGGCAAGTGTTTTTATGTGTGCTTGTTCAACTCTAGTACTAACTGTCACAAATTTAGTTGGTTTAGCCTATGTCATGCAGCACTATTGTGTGTCCATCCGCTAAGGTTAACCTCCCCAAAAGAGAAAACGGGTTAGAGAAAATATTTCACACGGGATCTACAAGCAACCATTTCAGCAAATACTTTTATATATCCAATGCATATTACAACTATGGACTTCACAAGCTCTGAATGGTCACACACAAAGAATCATGGTCCATTACAGATCAATATTCCCACAAGTGTCCACATGATACAACTCTTATTTACAAGCTAATGAAAGTTAACTAAACTAGGCCCGCTACTTCTTATATACATGAGCATTACATTAAGTATCCTCTTTATATCTGTATCCAGGATAGTCTCAGCACTATGACGTAGTGGCCTAGTACATCCATAGTCGATGAGTTGAGTGAATTATTATTATAAGAAAACCATCAAAACATCACTTGCGTAGTGGAAGAAACAAAACAAAAATCAATTTCTCACGTGCATCAAGTCATCGTGCAAAGATTAGTGCGTGAAAAATCACAAAACTAAAAACTGCAATGCATGAGAGATTGCTTATCTAGGGAGATCATATATCCATAAAATTCCATATCTAGATAGATAGGATGAAGGAGGTTAAATGTCCTCCTCTCTAGTATCCACATGATGGATCGTTGCAACTATACTCCTCCAATCGCAATCTAAAACTCGTAACTCTTGCACACTTTCTTGCAACACCCATAGAAGAAGATCACCTATCTTCTTCACTTATCTCTAATAGTAGGGAAGGGTCGGTCGACTGAGAAGATGAGGGAGGAAGGAGAATAGGAGGAGGCAGCCAAAGATGTACCTTATCGTTGTTATGCCACCCTGTCTTCTATTTATAGAGAGCCACTAAAAAATCATAATGGATCCTACCTTATTAGGTATTGGATCTCTATCTAATTACCCACTCCTCTTGAATTATTGGATCTCTATGCAATAATCTCAATTGACCTCTAATTGGGTCTCATGCAAGAAGTCCATTAAAGTTAGGTCTCATCTAATGAGAATATGAGCTAATTAGATAACTCATATCCAATCCTCTACTCATCGTAACATCTACTATATGCGTGTGACACTCTAGGCCCAATACTAAGTTGGCCGTGAGTCCTACCTATCATATCTCCTTCTAACTGAGTGAATTGTTATCCCATAACAATTCACTTAACTTATCGACTATTAAATCTCTTTGACCTGTTTGTCCTCAGTTATCATGTATCTATAGTTCTTCATCCATCTAATATTCCAAAGATCATATATTGGGTATGGTATTATCAATCCGCATACGGAATACGTCTGAGTCTTTCTCTACTCGGATTCTCCCGAAGAACTCCTTTCTCAATCCGGACGACCCTGCCTAGGGATTTGTCTAAGCAAGAACAAATGAGATATTACTCTCATGATACCGAGAGTGAATGATCCTCTATTGATACTAAATTACCTTTATAAGGTTGACTACCAATCCCGATAACCGATTATACCAGATCTGAAATTTTCCAAACCTATAAGTCTAATGTCAAAGAAAGGAGTACTTAAACAACGCATCCTTGGTGTCTTAAGTTTAAGTATCAGACACATAATTGGGACTACCGAATTGCTGTTTGACGATATGTATCATTAACCATACAGCATTCCGTAAGCGGATCAATCAGTAAACTCATTCTCCAATGAGCACCTGTACTATATCCTTAGTGTCCTCACATAAGTGACTATGAGACCAGCTACCACCATTATATGGACGGGTATACAGTACACCGGTCTATAGTTAGGACCCTAGCTGAGTCGAGTCTTAGTCAATTGAGTTCAGTCCTTAGAGTGGGTCTTGTTGGCCAGCCTAGACCTGACATTAGGTCAGCTAGGAGAAAATTTGAGTCCACTGTAATAAATCAGCATAAATCCTAGTAGGATTAGGATTCAACTGAACTGGAGTCAGATTAGGAGTCAAGGTTGGGTAGTTAGGACTTTAGTTAATTAAGTCTTAATTTTAATAGGAGGCACACATGTAAACCCTAGTTAGTCGCCCCCTACTATAGCTAAAGGGATAGACTAAAGTTAGGGTTAGAAGTGGAGAAGGATTAAGAGTTGTTCACCGTTGGCCACTCCTAGTTGTCATGGACCATAATGTAAACAAGGTGTTCGATGAAATGCTCATGTTTGTTAGTGTCCTTCGGTTTGTGTATGTACATTGTACAGCAAGTAGCGGGCTTGCAGTAGGCTTAGCAGCCCTAGTTTGGTTTACTTTATTGGCCGATTTTGGCTTGTAAATACGAGTGTGTCTTGTAAGCACTTGTGGGGACTTCGGTCTGTAATAGACTATTATCCTTTGTGTGCAACCTCTCTGAGTTTGTAATATCCATGGGTGTAATTTGTATCTGGCTTTATAAAGTATTTTCTTGAGCAGTTGATTATGGATCCCGTTGGAATTGCTTCTTCTAGCCCGTTTTCTCTTTTGTAAGTCTAAGGGACCCTAGGAGATCTCGGGGAAGGCTGACCTTTGCGGACGGACACACATGAGTGTCACACGGCTTAGGCAAAATTAGCTAAGCTCATGACATTATGGTATCAGAGCGGGACAAGCATACACAGAAACACTCGCTATACAAACGTGGGGGACCTAGCTGGGTCGGATGGAGGACAGCCAGCACGCGTAACCATTTGGGGGAAACATACATTGAGATGTAGGGAAAGGAGTTGCTCAGAGAAGCGGGCATCATCTAGGCTTGGCATTCAGAGGAATGACTAACCCTTTGCGCGAGAGGCACCACGTAGACAAGTAAGCGAAGTAAAATGCATAGCGCATAAAGATTGAGATCGTTGAATTCGAGCTACGGCTTGACGTTCTCAACCAAACTTGACGGTGCTCCAGGCAAGCGGGGCGCTTGGTTAAAGATGAGACCGTGTAAAGTGGGACATGTTGCTCAATGACCGTAAGAGTTGTGCAAAGCTCACAGAGATGAGGTGAATTGCTAACTCGAAGGATTCAGTACTCATGCAAGGGCTTGTACATGGATGACAGAGTGTTCGTGCCCATCCCAAGGCATGATCGGAACTCGATGCCATGGAGCATCAGAACTTTTTCTTCAACATGGAAAGGATACGTCCGTAGGCGGCTGAAATGTGTAACAAGTATGACATATTGCTAGACCTTGAAGGGTGCAGTGGGGACTGTATTGGCGAAGAGTCACAATCTAGCCAGTGCATTTGCGGGGGCATAACAAGGCATAAGTTGTTCAGCAAGACAGAGTAGTCCAAAGGGGATGGTGGTCTCCGAAACTTCCAGTGGGAAGAATGTAAAGAAGAAAGTTGCTCCAATAGGACAGATATCCAGGAGGGATAAGTCCTAGTTCTCTAGAGGGAGAATCATATGCAATAGACCGCACATATTGAGGGAGAGTTCCTCAAGGCAATATCTTCACTAGGTTTAACGGATCGAATGAGTGATGATGAGTTGTCACATGATCTCGAATGATGTAATGCATTTGTGGATGCATTTTGAGATCAAGTGGGGGAGCAATCCAAGGCAACATCATATTAAGGCACACTTAGAGTCGATGTGGAAATCGAACTCAACGGATGGCTGACCCGTGGAATGGTGGACGCGAGGGCCACTATCAACTCAATGCAAATCGAGGAGCGGAGCGACTTAGGTGGAACTTGGTGAAGTATCTAAGCCGCATGAAGAGAGTCGACATAGAAGATAAAATATGGAGCTTCCCTTGGATAGAGGCCAAAGGCATGAATTATTGTAGAGGCAAGAGTGGGATCATATCATTCCATGGGTTCTTTCTTCTGATGGGGCGGACTTATCTTGCATGGTGCCAAAGATAAAGGGAGCTTCGAGGCACATGCAAGTTACCTCATATATACATTTGACGGAGTAACTAAGGTGATTCAACTTGCGGAGGCGAAGTTGGGATCAGGATCCCTTAGCACGGGGCAAGAGGACTCAAAGTCAGGTACTCTTGAAGAATATGTCACAATGTTGCCATTCGAGTTGTCAGGAACAAGTGGTGGGTGCATAGCAGAGATTGTGCTGGTAGGGGATAGAGGCCCAAGATCCAAACAATGGTGAACCAACTCTAGCGAAGTCGGGGGACTTCAAGAGCTACTAGGCGACGGACTATCCTAGACCTATGCTTCGTCTAGGTGTGACCCAAGAGTGGGTGGGCGAAGGTGAATTGCTAAGGGAGCGAACAAAAAATCAGAGATGGCGAAGGCCTTACGATGTGTTGGCAGAGGCCACACATAGAGAAGTCGTAGTCCGAGTTCATCACACGAGAATCTGTATGCAATGGAGATGTCACTAGGAGGTGACATGGTACAACGGATCGTGGTGGAATAGTTCATGGCAATGCAACACAGGTGATCCTGTCCCATGAGGGACATGATCATGCAGAGGTATGATCAGGGTTACTGGGAGCTCCACTTTGGTGTATTACACAACAAGAAGAATGGCTATGGATTCAAGGAGTGAATGTCGTGGTACCACAGAGGCGGGTCTTCGTGTGTGCATCAGAGCTTGCATTGGATGAAAGCCTTAGTCATCAGCATATGGGGGCTGTATACCACCGAGGAAAAAGTCCAAGTGCAAGTACCAGTGAGTCCCATGGATGGGGACATGATCATGTGAATGATCAAGAGCTGCTGGGAGTTGAATAATGCAACGACAAGAAGGGCTGTGGATTCAAGGGGTGAATGCCATGGTACCGTAGAGGCGGGTCTTCCGTGTGTACGTATCGAAGCTTGCATCAGATGAAAGCCTTGGTCATCCGCATATGGGGGCTATGTACCACCAAGGAAGAAGTCAAATTGCAAGTACCAGTGAGTCCCATGGAGGGGACTTGATTATACAAAGGTATGATCAAAGCGGCCAGAGAGTTGGACTGCTTCAATGCTCACATTCGCTTAAGGGAGCCCGATAAGTCAGAGGACAAGGCCGAGTAAGCGAACGTTGCTACCAAGGAAGCTAAGGAGAACAGAATCAGCGCCAGCCCTACAATAAGATAGTGGAGGCCATGCATGAGAGTTGCAGTCTGTCTTTCCATCGACCAAGGAGAACTGCTAGGAGGACACAGTGGTATTGAAGCAAGTGGTCGAAAGGGGCGAGGAAGCGACGACGAGTCCAGTGGGGCTCAGCTACCCAAAAGCAAAGCGTCGGTTAAAAAGGAGGTGGACTCGGAGGAACACACAGTGCCACAGAGGCGGATCTACTGATTATGAAGGAAGGGATGAAGATGCAAGGTAACGGATAGTAGGGCTATGGGCTTGGCAGCACCATGGTAACGTAAAGGCAGGACTTCTGTGGAGTCATCGATCCCTTGCTCTCATGGAGGGAGAGCAATGGTGGTAAAAGGGGCCGAGGAGGTGGAGAATGCAGAGGCAAACTCCAAGTACCAAGACAAGGCAGAAGGGCAGAGGCCAAGGAACTTCATAAGACCAGTGTCGATAGGCTTCTCCTCAAGATAGCCGAAAGCGAGAGACTTCGGGTTGATGTAGGAGTGCTCGACCAAGGAACGAAGTAGGCAGTACGTGGTACTGTACCTCTTCTACTCAGAGGAGTAGGCGACAAAGGTGATGGAGAAGACGGTATAATCCAAAGGCGACCAGAACTATCAAAGACTTACTCCAAGTTGGGGTAAACTTTTTGCTCTTTTCAGGAAAAACTTCTTGCATTCCAGAGTTCAATGGTAGTGGGAAGGCGAATCACAGTAGCTAACTCAACGCAAGGAGTGCAAACACTTCTAGTGCTTCAGAAGTGTGAGCAAAGAACGGGTGAATGTTAATACTCAACTCAATGCATGAAGTACAAACTCGAGGAGGCAGGCGAAATCGAGTAACCTTTACCTTCTCAACTCAGGAGAATAGGCGAAACTGAGTACCCCAATTCTCTTAACTCAAGAAGGTGAGCGAAGCCAAGTTGCCTTGTCTTCTCAACTACTAAGAGAATGGGTTAAGTCAAGTATCCCAGTTCTTTTACTTATCCAGTAGAGGAGCTCTGCATATGTTCAGTGACCCTTCAAAGAAAGTTTATGGAAGATAATAGTTATCAAATCCTCACCATTGGTGATCAGTACTACTGAGAGTAGATTGTCCGTTTCATTTTCCAATTGAATGTCAATCGAAAGTGGGAGTGATGTGAACCTACTTGGAAGTGACAACTAAACGTGAAAGAAGGATCAATGAAGAAACATTATGGAGGAAGGACCTCAAAAACTTTAAAGTCTGCGAGGCGATGCTCGCCAAAGTTTCAACAAGCATCCACCCAGTTCAAGCAACATGAGTATACTACATTACTAGCACATAATAAGGCAGGTCTTTTCCTTCATCAGAAGGATCCGCGAGAACCAACAAGGATCAACACAACTCAGCCAACACCACACCAAATTCAATCATTGGTGAGTTAAAGCAACATAGCGGATCAGAATTCGACTACTCAACAACAGCGGTAGAGAGCGGTTGGGAGCCAAAGGGGCATGTTACAATCAAAGCAGAAGATTGAAGATTCAATAAAATGTGAGGAGATGCAGCGTCTACAGTGGCTTCGACGAGGACGTTGAAAGAATAAGTGGGGGAGAACATCACGGACAACAATGTAAAAAAGGTGTTCGATGAAATGCTCATGTTTGTTCGTGTCCTTCGGTTTTTGTACATACCTTGTACAGCAAGTAGCGGGCTTGTAGTAGGCTTAGCAGCCCTAGTTTGGTTTGCTTTGTGGCCGATTTTGGTTTGTAAATATGAGTGTGTCTTATAAGCACTTGTGGGGACTTCGGTCTATAATGGACCATTATCATTTGTGTGCAACCTCTCTGAGTTTGTAATGTCCATGGGTGAAATTTGTATTTGGCTTTATAAAGTGTTTGCTTGAGTAGTTGCTTGTGGATCCCGTTAGAATTGCTTCTTCTGACCCGTTTTCTCTTTTGTAAGTCTAAGGGTCCCTAGGAGATCTCGGGGAAGGCTGACCTTTACGGACTTAGGCAAAATTAGCTAAGCCCGTGACATAGTTGAGGTCGGCTAGGAGTTACTTCTTAAAGTTAGAGTTGGAGTTGTTAGGAGTAGGAGTCTTGAGTATGAATCATATTAGAAGTTAGAGTTTAGAAGTCCGATAAATAGCCATGTATTCATCCACTTTTAATCATCAATAAATCAATATTATTTTTTGCTTTTATGTAGAAAACTAAGGAGGGAGGAACCCCTATAGAGTTCTAAGGAGGTCGATCCCCTATAGAGATCATCGTAAGCTTAGAATCTGCAATGGTTCTAACACTTGGTATCATAGCAACGTTTTTGGCATCTCGCTACCCTTCCACAGCCACCCATCATCCTTCCACAGCTGCCCAAAGTAATTCCCATAATAGCTTATATCATCGTCGAATTCCACCGTCATCTCTACTACCAAAGATCATCTTTTGATCTACCAAAGAATTGCATCAGGTTCTGGTATTCTACCTTACTGCTACTGCAATTTAGTTATCCCTTATCCAAAAAATGAAAAAAATTATTCCTATCTCACTGCATAAACTCTTTATCATAAAGTTTCTATCTTTACGATGAAAGTTACGCTGCAGAATTCTGCCAAATACTACTACCTATTTTAATCTTACTATTGTGATTTTTTTGTCCAATCTTTCACAATTTTTTTACAACGGCTTTGGCACTCTTTAATAGGGGACTTCCTTTTGGTTTCATAAAAAAATATTGATATAAACTGCTGATCTTTTACGTCTACACTACTGCCTTTTACATGTAAAAATATGCCACAACACTTTTTCGTAATCTTTGATCTTGCCAAATCTTTTACTACCGTATTCTTCCACAAAATTTTTTACAGCATTATCTTTCCCTTACCAGTGGATTATCCTTGTGTTTTACTCGAGTCCTTGTTACAAACTACTGAAAAAAATTACATCTATCATATAAATGAAATTTTTCTACGTAAAATTTTGTTACTACCATACTTTTCGTTGTTTCTTGTTGCATACACGCTTGATCTTGACCCAACTTCTTGCTGCCATTATTCTTATCCATCTCGTTGTTATCTTCATGGGATTTTTTGATGTTGTAATCCTCTAAACTATTGTTGGATCTTTCGTCGCAAAATTACTATTCTCGACGAAAAATTCTGCAGCAACATCATTGGCACTTCTTGTCGCAGCCTTACCAAACTGGTTGCTGTGACTCACAGCAACCTTAAACCATCTTCCTAACCTTAAAGCACTATCCCTAAACCCCCCTTACAACCTCCAAAGTAGCCTCAAACTGCAACATCAACTACACCTTCGACAAAAGCTTATCGACATTTTTTGCTACACCCATATCTGATTCTTACCGAAAATGTTGCTGCCACTCACATCACCCTTAAGGCACCCTTATAGCCTTAAGACACAGCTGTCATAACCTATTTCCTAATCCACAGCCAACCCTAACAGCCCCCAAAAAATCACAACCCAAACAGCACCCTAAATAGCAACATTGATCCATCACCCTTTTGGCCACAAATCCCTACCAAAACGGTTGCTACCATCAATAGCAACCCTAAGCCGCCCTTCTAACCCTAAACCTCTATCATTATACCCCCCTTATAGCCTCTACAATAGCCCCATACATTAGCATCAATAGCACATTCTTTGAAGAAAAATTTTGCTGCACTACCTTTGATACTACTTGCTGCATCCACACTTGATCCCCACCAAATCCATTGCTATCATCAACAGCAATCCAAAACCATTCCTCTAACCTTAAACCTCAGCCATCATACCCCCTATATAACCCCTATAGCAGCTCCAAATCACAGCCCCAATAGCAACCAAAAATAGCAACCTTTCAGCCCCAAGTTGCAACCATCTACCCTTGATCCACCACCTCTTTCGGCCATTAATCCACCCAACCAGTTCATACCACTGACCCAACAGCAAGAGAAGGACCTTGACATTGTAGATCTAGGGTCTTAAGCCATGGCATCGGTAGATCTGATCGGTGCCAAGTTGGAGGTACTTGGATCATGGCTTGAATCACGGTTTGAATCACACATTGAGGACAAAAATTGCACACCGTATTCATCGAATTCGGATTGGGCCGATCTCCAAGCCCAACAAAACTCCAGCAAGGAGAAAGTTCAGAGAAGGAGGAACAACCCTCGGACATGATAAAGCCATGCATGAGGGTGGATTTCCCTCGATGGGAAGAAGGAGACCTGACAATATGGATTTCGCGCGCCAAAAGCTACTTCCACTATTATCGAATATCGGAGGGTTCCATGGTGGATACTACTATCAACCACCTCGAAGAAGATGCAATTCGATGGTACAATTGGCTTCAATACATCCATTGGGCCCTGATATGGATATAATTCAAGAACGCGCTACTGAACCGCTTTGGACCAACAGAGTACGAAAATATCGATGGACAACTCGCAAAGATCCAATAAACCTCCATGATCCAAGAATACCAGACCAAGTTTAAGAAATTATCTTACCTCTCTCATGATTGATCTGACAAATAATTATTAGCGATATTCATCGAAGGACTCAAGCAATAAATTAAATGAGAGGTTAAAGCGCAACAGCCCCGTACTGTTACGATCGTAATCTCTTTCGCCTGAATCCAAGAGGAACAGCTCAACCAAGACGCTTAGAGGATGAGAACCACTCCTAGTCCAACAACATATATGTTGGGTAGATGGCCCAGATTCAGTCCATAATGGGCTTTAGTAAGCCCATAGCCCAGAACCTCACTTATATTCACCTAAACCCTAGATTAGGTGGCTGGGGTTGAGATTAAGAGAGCAGTGACGGTTGAAAACGTGGGAGAGAGAAAGAAGACTACAGATTGACAGTAGAGGCCAGAAAATAAGAGATCCAGGAAAGGGAAGAAGATAAGGATAGGAAAAGACTGTTCTCAATCATTCATATCTCAGGTTAGATCAGTTTGCAGTGGATTCTAACTGTGATCTCTTGAGAAGGTTTTGGATATTGTGCTTAGCATTATAGTCCTTGTATCCCTGTGATTCTCTTGTGGCTATTGCTTGGGCTTGGGCAAGAAGCCTTGAGATCTGTATATTCATTATTATGATAGTGGATTTTCACTAGCTTGTCCCGTGGTTTTTACCCTTCGAGTTGAAGGGGTTTTCCACGTAAATCTTGGTGTTCATCTGATTTTGATTTCTATTTGATTCCGCCGTGTATGACAGTCTGCTAGTATTTATTCATATACAAAGTTTATTCCTATTTTATTCCCATCAACTGGTATCAGAGCGGGGTTTTGGTGGTATTTAATCTTTTGTATTTGAACATGGAGGCCAGTAATGTTTCTCGCATGATTAATTTAAACAGAAACAATTGGATGATATGGAAACCAAGAATGGAAGATCTCTTGTATTACAAAGATTTGTGTGGACCTTTGCAAGGGGATAGTGCAAAGCCCACATCTATGACAGATGATGAGTGGAAGAGGTTAGATCGAAAAATAGTTGGATTTATTCGTTAGTGGCTTGATGATAGTGTCTTTTGTCATGTTTCTACTAAATGTTCTGCTTACTCTCTTTGGAAAAAGTTAGAAGGTCTTTATGAAAGAAAAACGGATGGCAACAAAGCTTTCTTGATCAGAAAACTTGTGAACTTGAAATATAAAGAGAGTACTTCTATTCCTGAGCATTTGAATGAAATGCAGAGTATTACTAACCAGTTATCCTCTATGAAAATATCTCTTGATAATGAGTTACAGGCGTTGTTACTTCTCAGTTCTTTGCCAAAAAGTTGGAGACATTGGTGGTTTCCCTCAGTAATTCGGCACCAGATGGTATTGTCACTATGAGTCAAGTAACAAGCAGTTTGTTGAGTGAGGAGTTAAGGAGAAAGAATTCAGCAACTTCTCAGATTGATTCACAGGCACTTGTCTCAGAGAACAAAGGAAGGTCAAAGTCAAAGGATAGAAGTGGTTCACACATAGGTATAAGCAAGTCAAGATCAAGGAAAGATATTGTTTGCTACAATTGTGGTGAGAAAAGATATTACAAGAATCAGTGCAAGCAACCTAAGAAGAACAAGAAAAAGGGGAAAGAAGTGGAGCATACGGAGTCAAAAGAGAATATCACAGCTATGGTGCAAGGTAGTGATTATTTGATTTTGTCTACTTCTGATGATATTTTTTTCTTGTTTGTGCCAGGATCTCGAGTGGATAATTGACACAGGTGCTTCTTATCATGCTACACTATGGAGGGAGTTCTTTGCTACTTACAGGTCTGGAAATTTTGGTGTTGTCAAGATGGGCAACTATGGCACAACAAACATCATTGGCATGAGAGATATCCATATAAAGACCAACCTTGGCTGCAAGTTGGTGCTTAAGGATGTGAGGCATGTGGTTAACTTAAGACTGAATTTAATTTCAGTTGGAAGGCTGGATGATGAAGACTTTGATATCAAATTTCACAAAGGGCAGTGGAAGCCCAGTAAGGGTTCTCTTATTGTAGCTAATGGGAAGAAATGTTATACATTGTATTGATTGTAGCCTAAAGCTTGTGGTGAGCAGTTGAATGCTATAGAGAAAGACTTCAGCATGGAGTTGTGGCATAGGCGACTAGGACACATGAGCGAGAAGGGGCTGCAAGAACATTCCAAGAGAGATGTATTGCCAGACCTCAGAGGTACACATTTGAACCCTTGTATTGATTGTTTGGCTGGTAAACAACATAGAGTTTCCTTTGTTAGTCCTGCTTTATCTAGAAAAATACATGCCTTGGACCGTATCTATACAGATGTGTGGTCCTTTAAGGATAAAAACTCCTAGTAGATCTATTAATGTTCCTAGTTCATTGGTGCACTTTATTTTGTTACTTTTATAGATGACTTTTTCAGGAAAGTTTGGGCCTATGCTTTAAAGACCAAAGATCAGGTTATTAATGTCTTCAAGGAGTTTCATGCTAGAGTTGAAAGGGAGACAGAAAGATAATTGAAATGCATAAGACCGGATAATGATGGTGAGTATACAAGATTGTTTAATGATTATTGTAGGTCACATGACATCCAACATGAGTTGACAGTCCCTGGTATGCCTCAGCATAATGCAATTACAGAGAGGATGAACCGCACCATCATGAAAAAGATCAGATGTATGATTTCACAGGCTAAGCTACCCAAAAGATTTTGGGATGACGCTTTGATGACTGCAGTTGATGTAATCAACTTATCACCATGTATAGCTCTAGATGGTGATTTTGCAGAGCATGTATGGTCAAGGAAAGATATCTCCTATAGGCATTTAAGAGTGTTTGGTTGTCGTGCATTTGCACATGTTCCAGATAATGAGAGGTCCAAGCTGGATGGTAAGACAAAAGAGTATATTTTTCTTGGTTACTCACATGATCAGTTTGGTTACAGGCTTTGGGATCCAGAAAAGCAGAAGGTGTTCAGAAGTAGAGATGTTGTCTTCTTTAAGGATCAAACCATTGAGGATTTGAAGAAGGAGGCACCAGCTAAGACTTCTACAGAGGGATTTATAGACTGTGACTCAGTTATTCCTCCAGTATATCAGGGTGATGGGGGAGATGTGCAGGAAGATGGTGCAGAGCCAGATGTTGATCTACCTGCAGAACATGTTGAGCAGGAAGAAGAAAGAGTGCAAGTTCTCATAGAACCTCAGTTAAGAAGATCTTCTAGACCACGTCAACCTTCCAGGAGATACTCTACAGATGAGTATGTGATGCTTACTGATGCATGTGAACCAGAGAGTTACCAGGAAGCAATTGAAAGTGAGCAGAAAAAGAAGTGATTTATTGCTATGCAGGAAGATATGGATTCTCTACAAAAGAACCACACATATGTAAGGCCTTGAAGAACAAGTGGGTTTTCAAGTTGAAGACTCAAGAATATTGTTCTCAACCAAAGTATAAAGCTAGATTGGTTGTGAAAGACTTTAATCAAAAGAAAGGTATTGACTTTGAAGAGATTTTTTCTCCTGTTGTTAAAATGTCTTCTATCCGTGTTGCTCTTGGTATTGCTGCTAACCTAGACTTGGAGATTGAGTAGTTAGATGTGAAACAGCTTTCGTTAATGGTGATTCGGAGGAGGAAATTTATATGGAGCAACCAGAAGGCTTCAAAGTCAAATGTAAAGAAAATCTTGTCTGCAAGTTGAAGAAGAGCTTGTCTGGGCTGAAGCAAGCTCTAAGACAGTGGTATAAAAAGTTTGATTCATTTATGATTGAAAATAAATATAAAAGAACAGCTTCAGATCATTGTGTGTACATCAAATGGTTTGGTGAGAATTTTATTATTCTCTTACTTTATGTTGATGATATGCTTATCATTGGGAAAGCTATGTCTATAATTGACAGGTTGAAGAAGGAACTGAGTGAGTCTTTTGCAATGAAGGACATGGGGCCAGCAAAGCAAATACTAGGCATGCAGATTTCTCGTGATAGAAGAAAGAGGAAGATTTGGTTGTCACAGGAGAAATACATTGAGAAAGTATTGGACAGATTCAGTATGAGCAATGCAAAGCCAGTTGGTTCTCCTCTTGCAGGTCACTTCAAGTTGTGCTCAGATCAGAGTCTGTTAAGTGATGAGGAGAAGGAGAAAATGCAAAAGGTTCCTTATGCTTCAGCAGTTGGAAGTTTAATGTACGCGATGGTCTGTACGAGGCCAGACATCACACATGCAGTGGGTGTTGCTAGCAGATTTCTTGTAAATCCATGTAAAGAGCATTGGGCAGCAGTGAAGTGAATTTTTAGATATCTCAGAGGAAGTTCTAAAGTTTGTTTAAGCTTTCGAGGTGGACCACCTGTGTTGACAGGTTACACAGATACAAATATGACAAGAGATATTGACACAAGAAAATCCACATCAAGTTTTGTACTTATTTTTATAGGCAGAATATATTACTACAGAGGTTTACAAAGAGGTGGACTGCCCCAATTCATGGCAGTCCAGATTGCAAAGCTGCATTGCTCTTTCCACCATAGAGGCAGAATATATTACTACTACAGAGGTTTACAAAGAAATATTATGGATGAAAGCATTCTTACAAGAATTGGGGCTGAAACAAAAAAACTATGTGGTGTATTATGACAGCGAGAGTGCCATCTATTTATGCAAGAACCCAACATTTCATTCGAAGTCAAAGCATATAGATGTCAGATATCAATAACTAGATCAGAAATGTACTTAAAAAGAAGCAGTTACAACTTCAAAAAATTCACACAGATGATAATGAGGCAGACATGATTACAAAGACTTTACCGAAAGAGAGACAGGAGATGTGCTGATAGTTGGTCGGCATGGCTTCACATTGAGGAGTCATGAGACAGCCTCCCTTATGGGCTAAAGGGGGAGGTTGCTGGGCAGATAGCCCAGATTCAGCCCAAAATGGGCTTTAGTGAAGCCCATAGCCCAGAAACTCATTTATATTCATCTAAACCCTAGATTAGGTGACTGGGGTTGAGATTAAGAGAGCAGCGACGACTGAAAACATGGGAGAGAGAAAGAAGACTACAGATTGATAGTAGAGGCCAGAAAATAAGAGATCCAGGAAAGGGAAGAAGACAAGGATAGGAAAAGACTATTCTCAATCATTCATATCTCAGGTTAGATCAGTTTGCAGTGGATTCTTACTGTGATCTCTTGAGAAGGTTTTGGATATTGTGCTTAGTATTATAGTCCTTGTATCCCTATGATTCTCTTGTGGCTATTGTTTGGGCTTGGGCAAGAAGCCTTGAGATTTGTATATTCATTATTTTGATAGTGGATTTTCTCTAGCTTGTCCCATGGTTTTTACCCTTCGAGTTGAAGGGGTTTTCGACGTAAATCTTGGTGTTCATATGATTGTGATTTCTATTTGATTCCGTTGTGTATGATAGTCTGCTAGTATTTATTCATATACAAAGTTTATTCCTGTTTTATTCCTATCAATATAAACATCCAGTACTCCCTACTCCCAGCCAAAGAAATTGATGAGAGAAGAACTTCGTGATAAATCGGTAAAGGGCCTTTCTTGGCATTGCAACAAACTTTGGAGCCGCAACCATCGCAGCAAAAGAGGGAAGCTTTCCATGATTGAACCTATTGAAGAATCTGAAGAAGAGAACCTTGAACATGAGAAGAAGGTCATGGAGGAAGAACAACAGCCGACCGATTTTACGATGCAAGCTCTTGCCGGCTACACGAACCCGTAGATGATAAAAGTGGGAGGACTTTTTAAACAACAACCAATCACTATTCTCATTGACACCGGAAGAACTAATTACTTCATGAACATCAAGGTTGCTGTTAGGATGGTCTTACATATCAAGGATTGTAGCCGGTTTGATATTGAGATCGCCGACAATCGAATTTTGAAGTACTCACACGTGAAATTATTTTTATAGGACCGAAGGATCATTACTAATTTTTCCCTCCTCTCCCTTTATGATTATAAGGTCATGCTTGACATCAAATGGCTGACTACGTTAGGTGATGTTCCCTGAAATTTTTCTAAATTTATTATAAAATGTTTTAGCCATGGGATACAAGTGATTTTGCACGGGAAACACAGGAGCGACGTTCCAATGATTTGCATGCAACGAATGGAGGAAGTTTTGCACAAAGTGAACAATGGCTTCCTGATGCAACTCTAGCAGCAATCTATGGGGGAGCTAGCAAAAATTGAAGATCCAAACCTCCTCCAATTGCTTGCTGAATTTTTAGATATCTTCGTCGAACCACACAACCTTCCTCCTACCCGCTGGCATGACCACCGAATTCTGATTCTACCTAGCAAATCAGTAGCAAACACTTGACAATATCATTATCCTCACCTCAAGAAAGCTAAAAATATAAAAGGTTAAAAATGAGATGCTTGAAACAGGGGTCATACAGCTAAGTTGCAGCCCCTACTCTTCGTTCGTGCTAGCTTTACCCGGCTTCGACAAAGTGTTTGTGATTAGTGCATCAGGAGCTAGAATTTGTGTTGTCCTCATGCAAGATGATCGACCCCTAGCCTACATTAGCAAAGCCCTCTCTCCATATCACTTGATGCTATCAATCAACAACGAGGGAATAGTAACCTTTGCTAAATTTGTGGCTTGGTATGATGCAGGATAACAATACAAAGGAGAGATGAAAATAAGTCCTGAAAAATTATGGCCTCTACTCACTCCAAACTCAGATCGGGTTCACGTAATAGGACTCTAGTAGGGTTGGGTCCTATTCAACCAAGTAGCAACAAATAACCCCACCTAGCCGCCTCTATTCTATAAAGAAGAGTGGCTAGGGTTTATATTTGGGGCCTTCGGGCTTCCTAGCCATCGCCCCCTTTACTGCCTGGTCGGCTCGGGTTTCTAGCAGGGGTGCATGGTTGAGCAGCTCCCTTAGGTCGTCACCCCCCTTAATAGGACAAGTCGACTAGATGGAGGGTAAAAGGGGGAATTTACTTAGGAAGCAGCCCCTTTTGAATAAGCAAGATCATTCTACAATTCAGCCTTTGGCCGACTACTAGGAGGGAGAAACCCCTATAGCGTTCAAAGGGTAGATCCCCCTTAAAGATCAAATCTCCATAGAATTCCTCTATGGTTCTATCATCTGGTATCATAGTAGCGATCATGCTATCCTTGCTGCCATCTCTACCACCTCTATCAGCTAAGAAATTCTCATAATTGCTTTTGATGTCGTCGTCTCCATCGTCATCTCCTACAGCATATCAAATCAATCTGCTAATGCCACTACCAATTGCACTAGAAATCTGGTATTTCCCAATCACCAATACATTTTGCTATTGCAATTTTCCATCTACAAAATACCAAGAAGAACTTCATATCTATCCCTTGCTATGAATTCCTTCCATCACAAAAGTGATCACCTTTGCGAATGAAGAATTGCTATAGAAAATTTCAGCCACATACAATGCTTTGAACCGATCTATTTGGTATCTTTTTTGGATGAAATTTTTCACACGTCTCATAAATCATTGTGGCTTTCATCCGTGAATGATCTATTATGGAATTCATTTCTAAAACAATTCTTATGTTGCTGTAAATTTTCGTCACAAGATGCTGAAATTTTTCGAGGAGAATTCTGCCATCGCATCTTGTACCGGTTTCCTTACTATTATGCTATCAAAATTTTTATGATCCAAATTGTTATTACCGCTACCCTCTGAACCAAGATTTTGCTATCAAAATTCTCTACAATTCTCTCGAGTTTTTTCTAGAATTTATGTCGAGAAACTGCTGCTTCTTCGATGGCAATTCTGCTTCTGCAAGGCATCTCTTCCAGATCTGAAACATTCTTTACCTAAACTTCACCCCTTACCATCTCAGCCCCAAAATCCTACCAAATCGCAGCCAAAATTGCACCCAAATCAGCCACAAAATAGACCAAAATCGTAGCCTATACATCCACCGATCCACCCACTTTTCAGCCATAACTTTCCCAAACCGATACATGCCCTTAACCCATCAACAAAAAAGAGATCTTAACATTACAGATCTGGAGGCTTACACTATGGTATCATAGGAGACCATCATTGTAAAATTTGAAGCCTTCAAGACCCGTAGAGAGGAGAAGATACAATCTCTTTTTGTCGAACTCAATTTGGGCCGACCACCGAGCCCAAAGAAATCACATCAAGGGAAGAGCTCTGACTGAAGAGGACTTCTAGGAGAGGAAGGGTCTTTGACTAACCCCTATAATCCACGCATGAGGGTGGACTTCCCTAAATGGGAAGAAGGAGACCCGATTGGTAGGATCTCGCACGCAGAGTGTTATTTTCGGTACCACAAAATCACGGATGCATCTATGGTGGAAATTACGGTTATTCATTTGAAGGGGATGCCATACAGTGGTTTGAGTACACCCATGGAGTCCTCTCATGGCGACAATTTAAAGAAGTGCTGCTGATCCGCTTCGGACCAACCGACTACGAGAACGTTGACGGACAACTAACAAAGATCCAACAAACCTCACCATCCAAGAGTATCAAACAAGGTTTGAAAGATTATCTAATCAAACTCATGATTGGTCTGAAAAACATCTATTGGAGACTTTTATTAAGGGCTTGAAGCCGAAGATCTGAGGAGAAGTTAAAGCGCGACAACCGTACATGCTTATGACAACCATCTCTTTCGCGCGACTTCAAGAGTAGCGATTGAACCATGAAGCTCGGAGGACTAGGGTCACTCCTCGACCAACAATACTGAAGCCCTCATCCCCATCTACTGCTAGCCGAGCCCCCGCACCAAAGAAGTTGATGAGAGAAGAGCTTCGAGAGCGATCTACGAAGGGTTTGTGTTGGCATTGCGACGAGCCATGGAGCCATGAACATCACTACAAAAAGGGGTGACTTCTCATGATTGAACCAGTAGAAGAAGAAGTCATTGAACCTTCAGTTTAAAGAGAGCCTCGAACAAGAAGAAGAAGTTACGGAAGAAGAGCCATAACTGATTGACTTTATGGTGCACGCGCTAGTCGGCTACTCTAATCCACAAACGATTAAAGTTGGAGGCCTTCTCAAACAACAACCGATAATTGTTCTTATCGATACGGGCAGCACTACTAACTTCATAAATAGTAAGGTTGTTGCTCGGATGACACTCCACATCGAAGGTTGTAGTAAGTTCGACATAAAGGTCACCGTGGCCGAATCCTAAAGTGCAATCAAAGATGCTTGCAGGTGAAACTATTGCTGCAAGACCAAGAGATCATTGTCGACTTCTTCCTCCTACCTATTGATGATTATGAAGCCATGCTAGGCATAAAGTGACTGACGACACTAGGTGACATCTCCTAGAACTTTCTAAATTGATTATGAAATTCTATTGCAAAGGTAAACAGATGACCCTACGCGGTAAGCGCAGAAGCCACATCTCCACCATTTCAATGCAACGAATGGAGAAAGTCCTACACAAGGCACATGGTGGTTTTTTGATGCATCTCCAACAGCAATCAAAGGAGAAGAACATGAAAAATGAAGATCAAAACCTCACCCAATTGCTTGTTGAATTCACTGATGTTTTTGCTGAACCGTGCGGTCTTCCTCCTACCCAACAACATGATCACAGAATTCCTATTCTTCCGGGCAAACCACTAGAGAACACTTGGCTATACCACTATCCTCACCTCTAGAAGGATGAAATTGAAAATATTATAAAAGAGATGCTTGACACAAGGGTGATTCGGCCAAGCTGCAGCCCCTATTCCTCGTCGGTATTACTTATGCCGCAAGAAGGATGAAACTTCGTGGATGTGCATTGACTATCGAGATTTAAATGTCATCACTGTCAAGGACAAGTACCCAATATCAGTGGTGGATGAACTCTTAGATGAATTAAAAGGAGCCTGAGTCTTCACGAAGTTGGACCTCCGATCCGAGTACCACCAAATTTGGGTATGTGAAGAAGACATTCAAAAAACTGCATTTCGAATGCACAACGGACATTATGAATTCTTGGTAATGTCTTTTGGACTCACTAATGCTCCTTCCACCTTCCAAAGTCTGATGAAGGATGTTTTCTGGATCTTTCTACATAAATTTATGCTGGTATTTTTTGATAATATTATCATTTACAACCCTTCTCTTGAGATTTACTTTCAGCACTTGCGATTTGTTTTAACGATACTTCGGGAGAATGCTCTTTTTGTTAAATAATTAAAGTGCAGCTTCCTTTAGCAAAAAGTAGAGTACCATGGGCACATCATATCAGAAGGAGTGGCGGTAGACCCAACAACAATTGAGGCAATGTAGGGCTGGCCAAAACCTACCAATCTAAAATCGTTGCGTGGTTTCCTTAGACTAACGGGCTACTACCAAAAGTTTATAAGGGATTATGGGAAGATCAATGCACCACTTACCTCTCTAGTAAAAAAGGACACCTTCCAATAGTCAGACAAAGCCTTTGCTACCTTCGACAAAATTAAGGCAGCCATGACGACGACGCTACTGCTAGCGCTACCAGATTTCAGCCAACCCTTCATCATTGAGGCCGATTCATCTGGAGTCAGAATTGGAGCCATCCTAACGCAAGATGGTCAACCACTCATATATATCAACAAGGTGTTGTCTCCCTCTCATAAAAAAATATCAATATACGATAAGGAGATGCTCACAATTGTGCATGCCGTAACGAATGGAGATACTACTTGATCGGCCGATGCTTTCAAATTAAAATCGACCATCGAAGCCTCAAGTACTTTTTGAAACAGAAGATATCATCCCCTGAGTAGCAAAAATGGGTAACCAAACTTCTTGGATTTGATTACAAAATTATTTAAAGAAAAGAGAAAGAAAACATTATTGCAGATGCGCTCTTACGACTACCGAAGCAAGCCAAAATTTTAGCTATCTCCCTTCCTTCCATCGACTTTCTCGAGGACATTAGGGAGGAATAGAAGAAGGATCCAGAGACTAGCAACATTACAAAAAAATTGGAGAAGGATCCGAGTGCAATAGCCCACTACACTTGGGATTCGATGGATCTATGCTACAAAGTTCATATTGTGCTTATACCCGACTCCCCTTACATTAAAATCATCCAACACGAAATGCATTCCGCACCTTCAGCAGGGCACTCTAGATTTTGAGAACCTACAAAAGTGTGAAGCAAAATTTTTATTGGAGAGGGATGAAAAAATTTATTTCTGAATATGTAGCCCAATGTGATGTATGTCAACAGTAGAAGGGTGAAACAGTGGCAAGTCAGGGGAAGCTATAACCTCTACCCATATCGGACTTAGTGTGGACTGACATCTCCATGGATTTCATCGAAGGGTTGTGATACCAGGAAGGAAGGAAGAGGAATGAAATTCGAGAAGAAAAAAAGACTGATAGTCGATTTATAGAAAATACACAAACTCAGAACAGAACTTGCGTAAAATCGATAAATATAGCTCACCACCAGGTTTAAAGTCACAAGAGGATACAAAAAATTCACCTCCTTAAGGAAATTAAACAAGGATATAAAACTAAATCAAAAGACTCATAACTCAAGGACACATCCAAGAGATATAGAATTTTAGAGACACTCCAAGAAGCTTCGACAAATACAAAGGTGCTAAACTTTTTTTCTAATCCTAAAACACCAAAATAAGTACTAGTGCATGAAACAACCCTTCATGCATAGGGAACTACAAAATTAAGTACTTTTCAATCTACCAATTAACCCATTTAATGTATTCCTTGATTATGAAGAAATGCATCTTGAAATAGCTTTAATTTTGTCTAAGGAATATGCTCATGAGCTGTCATTTAGTGGGCTGGGTTAAAAACTCTGAAATATTATAGTAGATTGTGGGGAATACCATAGGATTAGCAATTTTCATACCATCTGATTTTAGCAACTTAGGCACTCCCGTGTCAATCTCCCTAGGTTGAAAAAGACTTGTCCTCAAGTCTTCATTTGTTCTGTCACCATGATAAGGACTTAAATCAGCCATTTTGAATATCGATGACAAACCATAATCTTTAGGTAGCTGGATCCCATAAGCATTTTCGTGAATTCTTTTAAGTTTATTGATCAGATCTTTAGTATTTGGTTTTATTTTTCTAAATTTATCTAGAGATAACCTCTTTTTTCTTAGATAAATCCATATCAAATCACACGTATTAAACTCCATATGCTCTGTATTTGTTGGCAGCTTTTATGTATCTCTCATTTTGCATTTTAATGGTTGCTTTAACTTTCTCATGCAACGTCTTTATCTGTTTAGCCCCTTTATCAACATCTCCACTAATTTGCATAGTTACAGAACGAGTAACTAAAGCTAAATGACCTATTGGATCTGCCTTAGAAATAAGATCATCGTGATGTCGGACATCTCTCAAAGGTGGAAGATTATGTTGGATCTCCTTTAGTATAACATCTTGTAACTCTTTCATGATTGGTTTCATGATTGATGGTAGCTCCATGTGTTGTTCGTTCTCCTCTATGGCTACTAGATCTAAAACATATCCACCCCTTTTTAATTCACCCTTACATTCACTATAGGAAATAAAAGACAAATAATGATTAGCATAAGTAATCACTTCCTCATAATCATCATATTTTAGTTCGTTACTAGCCTCATTTCCTTCTCCATTACTATGTTCTTTAACAAATATAATGATCCTCCTATTTGGACTATCTAAAGTAATATGCCCAAAAAACTATATGATCACTCACATTTGTCTTGTATATTCAACACTACTTTGCTTTGGAGAGTAAACTTGAAATTTTCTCTTCTTGTATAACAATCTTTCATACTGTATCAAGAACCCCTTTCAAACTTTTGCTGCCTCTTTACACTAAGATCTCTTTGTTTAATATCATAGCTTTTCAGAAAGATTTCTTGCCTATAGTTGTCAGGTAAATATTTTCTTTTCAATTCTCTTTTCATTTTCTTGCCATGTCACGATCTTGCTCTTTCCATCACGTTCACTTTGCTTCTTCTGATTTTCCCACCAAAAGAATGCATTCGTTCTGAGTTTTAGTGCCATAAGTTTTACCTTCTTTTGTTCTTGTGGTTCATAAATATCGAATATTCTTTCCACCATATTAAGCCAATCAATAAAGTCATCAACATTAATATTACCTTCAAACTCCGGAATGTCCAACTTTGGGTTGTATTTGTTTTGCCACTCAACTCTACGCCTTGACTGAATTCCTCTCAACTCCATTGGGTAATGAGGTGTATCATTAACATAACCAAAATTTTGGGTATTATGTTCATGCTTATTATTTTTACTCTGAAGTTCTTTATGATTTCATTTTTTATGTATACTGTGTAGCACTCTTTGTAGCTGCAACCTTGAGGATTCAACATCATCTTCATTGTCACTACCTTCACCCACTACTTTTTCATTCCGTCGTGTCATGATCTCTATAGCCTTCAGCTCTGATACCAAACTAATACCGGGAAGAGAGAAAGATGAATGAAATTCGAGAAGAAAGAAAGACCGATAGACAATTTGTAGAAAATGTAAAAACTCAGAACAGAACTTGCATAAAATTGATAAATATAGCTCAGCACCATGTTTAAAGTCATAAGAGGATACAGAAAATTCACCACCTCAATAAAATTAAATAAGGATATAGAACTAAATCAAAAGACTCACCACTTAAGGATACATCCAAGAGATACAGAGTTTTAGAGATACTCTAAGGAGCCTCTACAAATACAAAGGTGCTAAACTTTTTTTCTAATCCTAAAACACCAAAATAAGTACTAGTGCATAAAATAACCCTTCATATATAGAGAACAACAAAATTAAGTACTTTTCATCTACCAACTAACTCATTTAATGCATTCCTTGGTCATGAAGAAATGCATCTTGAAATAGCTTTAAATTTATCCATAGAATATGCTCATGAGTTGTCATTTTTGAGTGGGCTGGATTAAACACTCTGAAATATTATAGTAGACTATGGGGAATACCATAGGATCAGTAATTTCCACAAGATCTGATTTTAGCAACTTAGGCACTCCTGTGTCAGGCTACCACTTTCCCAAGGTAGACTATGGGTTGGGTTAAAAGCACAATCCTCGTGGTGGTTGATCGACCGACGAGATATGCTCATTTTTGTGTTGTGCAAAATCCTACACTTCTGCTAGTATTGCTCAGATTTTTATATAAAATATTACTAAAATGCATGGATGCCAAGGTCTACTATAAGTGACCTTGACAGAATTTTCACAAGTAAATTTTGGACTGAGTTATTCCAGCTGCAAGGCACCAAACTCAAGATAAGCACAACATACCACCTATAGATGGATGACCAAACTAAGGCGGTGAAAAGGTGTCTAGAAATATACCTACGGTGCTTCACCAAGGACCGACCAAAGGCATGGGTGAAGTGGCTCCCTTGGGCCGAATGGTGGTATAATACTACGTATCATTCATCTTCAAAATGTACCCCATATGAGGCACTACGTGGCCGACTGACCCTTATGATTCTGAAGTATATAATTGGCTCGGCCAAAGTGTATTAGGTCGACCAAGATTTAATTGATAGGGACAAACTCCTACAGCTACTAAAGGACAATCTCTCTGTCGCTCAAGCCAAAATAAAGCAGCAAGTCGATACACATCCGAGTGAAAGAGGAGTTTTCAGTAGGAGATTAAGTTTATCTTTGCTTGTAACCGTACAAGCAACTATCCATCAACACATGAGCCTCCATGAAGTTATCCCCTCACTTTTATGGGCCTTATCAAATCACGAAGCGTATTGGAGCTGTAGCATACAGACTTAAATTGCTGGAGGATGCCAAAATTCACCTTGTCTTCCATGTATCTTGCCTGAACCCCAAGTCGGGAGAACACAAGTTAGCCTAGACTCAACTGCTGAACACCACTGATGATGGAGAAATTCAAGGCCAACCACAAGCCATCCTTGACCGAAGAATTGTGATGCATCGCCGACGATCCTCTACTGAAGTACTAGTGTATTGGAATAATTTATCACCTAAAGATGCCACATGGGAATCATATAAGCTGAAGAACCGGTTCCGTGAGTTCATGGAACCTTAGCCTTGAGGAAAAGGCTGATTTGAAGAGGACGGGCTTGATAGGACTCCAGTAGGGTAGGGTCATATTCAACCAAGTAGCAACTAATAACAACCCTGTGAGATTGTAATAAACTCCACCTAGCCACTTCTATCCTATAAAGAAGAGTGACTAGGGTTTTTATTTGGGACCTTAGGGCTTCCTAGTCGTCGCCCCCTTTACTGAGCTGGTTGGCTAGGGTTTCTAGCAGGGGTGCATGGTTAAGCAGCCCCCTTAGGCTGCCGCCCCCCTTAACAAGGCAAGTCGGTTAGATAGAGGGTAAAATGGAGAATTTACTTAGGAAGCAGCCCCTTAGAGCTAGGGTTTGGAGCCCTATATAAGCCTGTAGCCTCCACCTCTTTTGAATAAGCAAGATCATTCTACAATTCAGCCTTTGGCCGACTATTAGGAGGGAGGAACTCCTATAGCATTCCAAGGGTTGATCCCCCTCAAAGATCAAATATCCATAGAATTCCTCTATGGTTCTATCATCACGTTACCATAGACACTACCAGAGGCAGCCACCATCTCAGAGGAAGTCTGGCTGCCATTAAAGAACAACCACCCGACAAACACCGGAGTAGAATGAAGTTTGCTATTAAAAATCGAGTCTTCCTTTATCTTGCCCTACCAACAGGAATTTATGAAGACTCGAGCCTCACAGAAGTGGTCTCCTAGTTTCTTTGGACCCTACAAAATTGAAGATCACATTAGAGCTATAACTTGCGGATCGAATCTATGCACTAATTCAAAATTACATTGATCCTCTAGGAATCTCACTGTAAATGAAAGTTTAGAGAGGATGACTCAGCCCAGATCTATCCACCCGACACCCAAGATGATGTGGAGGCCTAGTTCCACCTAGAAATTACATGGCATCGTGGGATCACGACGCATCACCATCCAGATATGACCACCGATGAACAGATACAAGACAAAGCTGAATCATGGGATTGTGACGTGCCTACCTCAAATGCAATAAGGAAGCCTCATGACAAGCTACAGACTCGGACCTAAAGATCATGGAGCCTCAGCCTCGAGGACAAGGCTGATTTGAAGATAGTGGGTCTATTATGACCCTAGTTGAGTCGGGTCCTAGTCAATTGAGTTGAGTCCTTAGATTGGGTCTTGTTGGCCAACCTAGACCTGACATTAGGTCAGCTAGGAGAATATTTGAGTCCACTATAATAAATCAACCCAAATCCTAGTAGGATTAGGATTCGGCTAAACTAGAGTCTGATTAGGAGTCAAGGTTAGGTAGTTAGGACTTTAGTTAATTAAGTCATAATTTTAATAGGAGGCACACATGTAAACCTAGCTAGTCGCCTCCTATTATAGCTAAAGTGGCTAGCTAGGGTTAGGGTTAGAAGTGGAGAAGGATTATGAGTTGTTGGCCGCCGGCCACTCCTAGTTGAGGCTGGCTAGGAGGTGCTTTTTAAAGTTGGAGTTGGAGTTGGAGTTGTTAGGAGTAGAAGTCTTGAGTAGGAATCATATTAGAAGTTAGGGTTTAGAAGCCCTCTAAATAGCGTTATATTCTTCCCTCTTTTATTATCAATAGATCAATATTATTTTCAACCTTTGTGTAGAATACCAAGGAGGGAGGAACCCCTATAGAGTTCCAAGGAGGCTGATGCCCTATAGAGATCACCCCAAGCTTAGAATCCGCAAGGGTTCTAATATCTATCCAATTATCTCGATGTTCCTGATTGGGATTATTTATGATCTGTATTTAAAGATGAATCAGTCTTATTATCATGATCTTATCACAATATGATTACAATTATATAGAACCAAGGACATCATATAATATGAGAATATGCCAATAATAATCATAAACAAAAAGATCATGCAACATCTCATATGTGTCATCACTCACATAATTAGCTTGTTGGCCACCTATAACCAGCAATCTCCCATTTAACATAAAGCCAATCACCTATGTGTCTGATCCCCATCAGACCTATGTGATGCTCAAAGGCAATTTGAGACAACGACTTCTTTAATGGATCTGTAATATTATCTTCGGATAGAACTCTTTCCATTGCTACATTTCTATAGGCCATTATCTCTCTAATCAATTGGAACCTCCTCAAAATAATCCCGATGAGACCTGGGTTCCCTTGCTAGATCTATCGCCCTGTTATTGTCGCTATATATGGGAATCGACTCCACGCTGCTTGGTACGACTCCCAAATTTTTGATAAACTTCTTCATCCACACCTTTTCCTTTGTTGCTTTTGCTGCAATAGTGTACTCCGCCTCTATGGTTGAGTCAGTAGTATTATATTGTTTAGAACTCTTCTAACTTACTACTCCTCTATTCAGGGTGAAGACATATGTCATGCCCCCCGAATTATCGCATTCGAGAGGGGTGACGCTATCTTAAAAATCGATAACATATAATTTATCACAATCCAGTCCAAGATCCAAACTAACATTTGAGGGCACTAAGAAAGCATTCAAACTTTAAATCCACATCTAAAAACCTGTTCAATTTATAATTCACCACTTTACCCAAATATTTATAGAATCCGAACCAACTCTACGAAATAATAATCACATCATAAATCCACCAAAGTGGGAATCTATACGATCACAAAACCAACATTTACCACAAGTTCATATTGTTATACAAGTTAACTTAACATTCCAAAATCCTAAACATGAGAGGTCCTTTAAACATTTACAAGACACATTATTTCAAAACTTATCAATAATATTTCGTTAGACGTAAAGTATTCTTATATAACATAAATATATCATCTAAAAAGGATTTGCCAAAATCTTCTAGCTTTCCATTATGTCAGCCTAGTTTCAAGCATTTCAGTAAATGACAAGCAAACCTGAAAAATTGATATATCAACAAAGTGAGCTACAAAGCACAGCAAGTATCAAACATGTCTAAGGCAAATGAGGCTAGTTTCGAACAAATTTGGTATCAAAATATAAGGCAGAGATACAAGGATTCATGGATATCTACTCATTAGATACATAATTGAAATTGTCATTTTATTCAAAATACATTTAATTCATAACGAATAGAATGAAGTGCAATTGGAGCATATCAATGATATAAGAAGTATTTCGGAGCATAACAAAGGCGCATAGGATATTTCAAAGTATATCAATAGCAAATGAGGAACATATGAAATGTTTCGAAATATATTAATGGCAAATGAAACATTCTAGAATATATCAAAGACGTACTACATATTTTGAAGCATATCAGTATGAATAATCTCAAAGCTTATCAAATAAATAAATAAGGGAACTTAAGCTCAAATATCATATCAGACGTAACATTCAATTCATTCTTATCCAAAGTGCACATATAAACTCAAAAGAAATGCTTTGGATATCATATCAAAGACATAGAGGGTGAAATGGGATCATAAATATATTATAGTTCATCCGTTGCTGAATAACCACCAAATATAAGTCTCCCATATTTGGGAGCTCTATCTACCCACGTCTGAGTGAAGTTATAAGGGGCTGGCAGAGCATCGCAGGCTCTAAGCATAACTCCCTTTACCATTTCTGGCAATGGTTCACATTATCCCACAAACATCATAGTACAAAAGACGTGAGTAATAAAATGATATATATCGGAAGCACATGTCAAACAATAAAATATACATGTGCCAATATGAAGCAATACGATTTATTAGTATGATGCATGTGAAGCTTAGTCCAGTGGTGGCTCCACGTTGTGCTGAGTTCAAAGCACTTCAGAGTTCTATGCACTCCTTCCACAGGTAGCCCTTTTTGACTAGGGTCCCCTCACCATACGCGAATACTAGCTCAATTTATCATAACAAGATAAAAGCAAAGATTGTAATTGCAATAAGAAAGGATTAAAATACTTGCAATGTTATAATAGCTCAATTTAAAGAAAGAACTCTATAATGAATTCAATTTTCAAATGGATGAAGCAAGAATAGGTAAAATTAACACGATCTCTATTCTGGCAGAATTCAGGAGGCATATTACATAAATTATCTGAATAATCAAATATGCTCTAAATTACTCAAAAAGGTATCATTGGAAAGATAAATTAATCTAGTTTTAGATAAAATATGATTCATACAAATTGAAGTTTCTAACAAGGAGTTACAAATAATTTGGTATTCAAAGGTCATAGACCAAAAGCTCTGTTCTATAGGATTTTTATGATTGAATTTAACAAGAGACTGGGTAGGTATTTCTATTTCAAATATTTTAATCTAGGTATCAAATGAAAGATTTAGGGTTTAGTTTCCAACAAAATATGTTTTACATAAATCAGAGTTCCCAACAAGAATATATAAGCAGTTTAGTATCTAAAGGTCGAAAGTTAGGGTCCCTATTTTATAGAATTCATAGGGTCAATCAAAATAGAAATTTAGGCAGCCATGGAGAGTCCAAATCTTTCAATTTCAGTGTCACAAGAAAGATATTTAAGTCTATTTTTGAATGAACTAGATTTTGCTCAAATCAGAGTTCAGTGCTAAAAGTTATGGCTAGAACAATGCAGAAAGGTCAAAGCTTCCAAATTTTTCCAGATTCCTAGTTTCACATTTAAACAGGTGAGAATTTTATTCTAAGCTGCAATCTATAGAATTTATTTTGAAATTGAGATAAAATCAAGGATTGAAAGAACCATAAGGTAGGGTTAGAAAACTTGCCTTTGAAGATTTTGATCTCAAATGTGTGGATTTGATCAATATCTCGAAACCTCCAAATCTTTTCTTCTCTTCCTTCTCTTCTTCTTCTTCTTCTTCTTCTTCTTCTTCTTCTTCTTCTTCTTCTTCTTCTTCTTCTTCTACCTTTTCTTTTCTTCTTCTTCTTCTTCTTCTTCTTCTTCTCCTTCTTAAGTTTACGTTGCAGCAAATCCCTTTCTTCTCTATTACTATTTGTTTTAGCTAATATATGCGTTGCTAGGTGGCAAGTATGCACGTAAGGTGCTTATATGTCACGTATGAATATGCATAAGTGGCACATGTCCTCCTCATTTTTTTTAACTTAATGTGAATCTTCCATAATTCATTTCATATTTTTAAGATTTACATTTAGGTCCATAGCAATAAACTTTTAATATAAAATTATTTAATCAAAAGAATTATTAAATAAATCTTTAAATTTATAAATAGGTCCTCATAAATAATTTAAAATATATCATTACAAATATTTCAGAAATGAGAGATATTACAACATACCCTAAGTTTGACTTGCTATCATCGATGTCAGATTGAAAAGTCGAGTTCGTGTAGCTCTCAACTTAGAGGCTACCTTCTTTGTATACTAGTAAAAGATCCTTAGTCCTTCTCAAATACTTAAGAATATACTTTACTGCCTTCCAGTGTTCAAAACCTGGATCCACTTGATACTTGCTCGTGACACTCAAAGCATGCGTCATATCAGGCCTAGTACATAGCATAGCATATATGATAGACCTTATCACTGAGGCATAGGGTATCTATCCTATCCATATCGACCCATTCTTAAAGAGTCTTTGGGGACATACTCCTAGAAAGTGATATTTCTTGTCTCATCTATATAATACCTCTCTTGAATTCTCCATGTCAAACCTTTTGACAATAGAGTCTATGTACCTGGACTGGGACAAGCCAAGCATCCTCTTAGATCTATCTCTATAGATCCAGATCCCCGAAATGTATGATGTTTCCCCTAAGTCCTTCATGGAGAAGTTTCTAGATAGTCAAGCATTAACTGTGGAGAGCATTCCTACATCATTCCCAATTATTAGGATGTCATCCAAATATAGTACCAAGATGGTGATAATGCTCTAACTTACTTTCCTATATACACAAGACTTATCTTCATTCTTAAAGAAGTCATAAGATCTGATCGTCTTATCGAATCATATGTTCCTACTTCGGAAAGCTTGCTTCAGTCCATAGATAGACCTGAGCAATCGACACACCTTATCTAGACTCTCTCTAGATACAAATCCCTTTAGTTGTATCATATACACCTTCTCAAGGTTGCCATTGAGGAATGTGATTTTCACATCCATCTAACATATCTCGTAGTCATAATGTGCTGCAATTAAAGTGTAAATTCTCATTTTAAATAAAAACTTTTTGCTTTAAGCAAGATAAGAAGATCTAAAGCTTTTCATTCAAGTAAAGTAAGTGAGTGATTAAAGGAAGATTGCTAAGTTACTTGCTTACAAATTACTTAAGAAAGAGCAAGGAAATCTTAAAGTTAAGCAGCATCGTAAATGAAGTGTTTAACATAGAAACTTTACTTTCAAATAGTAAACGAAATCGGAAGCGTCAATACAAAATTAGTAAGCAAGGAAATCAAATGAAAAACTCACAAGTTTTATAGTGGTTCGGCACCAACGGGTTTACGTCCACTCACGAGTCCTCCTCCTTAAGACACATCTGCGTCCACTACCGATCTTCTTTAGGTGAAGACCAAACCCTTATACTTTGCTTACAAGGGAGACAAGATTACAACCCTTTGATCACTACCTTACCCCGTTCCTTTTTCTTACAATCCACATAAGTTTTTCATAGTATTTTATTCCATAAATTATTGTATAGAATGCAAGAAAACATGGGGTATTTATAAACCCTAAATAGCTTCAGAATTTGGAGCCAAAAATTAAACTCACCTAAAAAATCTGGGTACAAGCGGTTCACCCGCTGACTTGGGCGGGTCAACCGTCGAAAGTGCCCAGATTCCTGGGTACGGGTAGTTCAGCCGCACAGCCTAGGTGGTTCAACCGCTGACAACCACCTAAAATCCTGGGGGGTGCCGATTGAACCACTGCTCACCGACGGTTTACTCGCTGGAATCTCCAGAAAAATGGTTCCCTCCACTTTTAGAATTTCGGCTTGAACCTGATGTTGACCAACTCTTTGGTCAACCAATTGATCTCAACCTGAGCTCAATCAAACCCTTTTAGTGGACTCGGTTTTTTTTTTAGTTGATTTGGATTCCTTTCAAATTACACTCATTTAGGACTCAATCTTAACCTACGACTTAAATATTACAATCAAGACATGACCACAAAGCTTATGACCTTACTTACTCCTATAATCTGACAGCCTCCAGCATTCTAAGCGGTGAGTCTCACGATCTTCCTCTAGCGATCTCCTGGTGTGTTCCTAGCGATCTTCCCGATACCTTCGGCGAAGTCCTAGCGAACGCCCGGCAAGCTTTCACTGCATCGTCCAAAACTTTGGCCCGATGCCTAAGCTTGATCCTAGGTCCATGTCTAATCTGTAACTCCTTCTCCTATCATGGTTAAACCTGCACGATGCTAACTATGACTTAAATAATTACAATCATAATGGCCAACACATCCACTTCAAGACATTCCCAACTCCCGGCAAGCCTTTCGGTTATCCATAATAATTTTCCGACAAGTCTTGGTCTTCTTCTGGCGAACTCTCTTGCGCCATCCTAGCAAACTCCCGATACCCTCGGTGAGCTCCCGATGCACTCTTGGCAAGTTGCCAACTGCATCGTTCGAACATCGGCCCGATGCATAACTTGACTTTGGCCAAACCTTTCATTGTCATATTCTCTCTATCGTAGTTAATCTTGCATCAATCAACTCTAACAACACATATTAAATCAATAACCCATCAATTGATTTTATCATCAAAATTCGAGATTCAATAATCTACCCCTTCTTTTATGATGACAAGAGTTAATCCTAACTCCCCCTAAATTCATGCCACTTAAATTTAAGAGAATCACACACTCTTAAATTCAAGTATTTTTAAGCAATCAACATTCCAAGTAAATTTCAACACGAATTTGCATCAAGTCATCGAATCATGAATTTCAAAAATAATTATGCTCCCGATGCACTCTTGGCAAGTTGCCAATTGCATCGTTCGAACACCTGCCCGATGCATAACTTGACTTTGGCCAAACCTTTAATTGTCATATTCTCTCTACCATAGTTAATCTTGCATCAATCAACTCTAATAACATATATTAGATCAATAACCCATCAATTGATTTCATCATCAAAATCCGAGATTCAACAATCTATCCATTTTTTATGATGACAAGAGTTAATCCTAACTCCCCCTAAATCCATGTCACTTAAACTTAAGAGAATCACACACACTTAAATTCAAGTATTTTTAAGCAATCAACATTCCAAACACATTTCAACATGAATTTGCATCAAGTCATAGAATCATGAATTTAAAAAATAATTATGCATCAATATCTAAGATATCCAAGTATATGATTAATATCATGTGTCATCAATGTATATGATCAATATCATCTGACAATCAATCAATATCATGTGTCATCAATATATATTTCTCCCCCTTTGTCATCAACAAAAAGGTCAAATATAAGGCTAAGGATTTTAAAACACATGAGTTTTTGCTCCCCCTTTTTAAAATACAAAATGAGACATAAAGAATTTTCTTCTTTTTGTGAAAAGGAAGAAAAGAAAAACAAGGGAGGAGTTGTAAAACATCATTAAATATAGCTCTCAATTTTGTAGAGGTGAATTTTGAAAATAAGCTCAAAAATCCAAAATATTCAAGGAGATTCAAAAGTTTAAGAGTTACTCATTCATTTAAAATCATCTTATGTAATTTCAAACAAGCGTAGCAAATAAATCCGTAAGGTAGCAAAACATCATACAAATTTTCTCCCATTTTTGTGAACAATAAGATAAAGACATAGAGAGAGTTTTTACAAACATTATCACATTAATAAACTTAATCTCATGAAATCTAGATTAGCAATTCATATATTTTTATGATATAGCATTCCTAGCTCTCAACCTCAATCTTGTAAATAGAAAATTTGAAAAGAATATTTCGAATATGAGCTCAACAAATCTTTCTCATGTAAATTTCAAGAAAATGTAGCAAATAAATCCGAATAATAACAAATCATTATCTTCATGTAAATTTTTAAAATCATCATTACATGCATGATCATAATAAATGATTTCATATCATCATACTTTCTCCCCCTTTGTCATCAACAAAAGGATAAGTGCAATTAGCAAGTTTTTGATATATGAAAGCTTAGCAATTTAATAAATTTTTCATTACTTTAAAACATGTAAGCTAGTGAATTCTTTCTTCTATTTTGAGAAGTACAAGCCAGTAAATTTTTGCTTCCTTTTCAATGTTCAAGTTAGCAATTTTACATCATACAAGCTAACAAGTTTTGCCCCCCCTTTGTCATCGTCAAAAAGAAGGGATGGTTACAATAATGCAAAACTTTTTCCATTACATCATTTTTCAAATCATCATATAAAATATATCAAGAAAAATTAACATGACGATGAGATATGCAATTCATGAAGACAAATTATGAATATCAGGAGACAAATCATAGGAGAAAAAAAATGATTCATGCATAAGAAATCTCAAGTTGTCAAGATAATGATTTATATAAAAATCTCTTTTAAAATAATACGAGAACACATAATAAGATATTTTGATTTATAAAAGATTTCAAGTTATAATTTTGAGGAATCAAAATCACAATATAGGCAAAAAAACTCATTCAATTTCAAGAGATTCAAAATAAATAGAAATGTTAGTGATTTTATTTCTCCCCTTTTTGGTTGTAAATAATAAAAATAAGTCTTAGGGATTAAATAATTTTAATTTATTTAGGATAAATCTTAATTTATTTAGATATATCTTTTTTTAATAAAATGGAAGAACGATCTTGATAAAAAGTTTTAACTTATAATTGTTAAGATCATAGATTTCCTTTTTATTAAAAAGAGAAAATCATAGAGATCAATAACGTGATTTATATAACATATAAGTCAAGTCAAGAAATTAAGAGAATATTCATGATAATACAAATCTCTTTCAATTTTTAACTTATCACAAATTTAAAAAATACTAATTTTAGTGATAAGTTATGCCATTCATGAGTTTTAAAATAAATCATGTCAAGAAAGATATTAATATAAAAAAACATTCATGAATATTAAAGACATGATTTAATTTAATCAATCTCTTCTTAGATGATAAAATAGAATCTTAAGAGATCAAAGAAGAGTCTTCATTCATAAAGACATTCATGAATATTAAAGATATAATTTAATTTAATAAATCTCTTCTTAGATGATAAAATAGAATCTTAAGAGATCAAAGAAAAGTCTTCATTCATAAAGATATCAAAATATATATATCAAGATCATAAGTTAATTTTAAGGAAGAAAAAGTAGAAGATATTGATTTATATATATGAAACTTCAAGTTTTTAAGAATATGGTTCATAAGAAGATTTTCAAATTATAGATCCGAAGAGACAAATTATGATTCATTTATATGACATTCTTTTAATGAATTTATATAAGGATTTCAAATTGTAATTATTTCAACTTGTCAAGATCATAATAAAATCATTATAATATTAATAACGTTGGATAGATTCATCAATCACTTTTTAAAACAAAATCATTTGAAAACTTATCCAAAATCATCATCAAAAATTGCTTTTCAAAAAATTCAATGAAAGCATCCTAGATTGTTTTTTAATAAAGTTCTCTAATCCATTTTTGTAGTTTTAGAGATTCAACAATAATAGTATTATTTTATCTCTTATTGAAGGATTAATAGGATAAAAATATTTCCAAGAATAATTGTCCTTCTTTTGAAATTTATTTCAGGAATGCAAAGTCATTTAAAGTCAAAAACGAAATTTTATCAAGATCATTGTAATAAAAGATTTTCAAACAAAAGCTTCGATTTATTTTAAATCCAATGATTTTTATATGATAGAAGATTCTACCATGTTATCAAGAAGTTTTTCTTTTAAAGATAAATGACTTTGTATATGACTTTTTAAATTCAAATTCAATATTTGGTCATTCAATCTCAAGACAACGTACACAAATACAAGCACATAAATCAATACATTATAATCATCAAAATCTCCCTTTTATGTTCATAATTTTTTATTAAAGATAGCAAAACTTTCATTGTTCTAATTCTAGCATGCTCTATCTATGCATCATTAATGAATCATCCATAAGATTTATTACCAATAATTTTATTTTAATAATCTTTCTTGTTATTTACTTAGGCTAGTGAGTTTGAATGATTTTTAGATCTCAAGTCATGTGTCTTGAGCATCTAAAATATTTTTTAGTGCTCCTAGCTTTGTAAGGAGACAAATTTATAAGAAAGATTTAAGCCCATTTTACATTGAGACCTATATGAAGAACTTTATCTTTCTTATCTAATGGTTCTTGGTAATTTGTGTTAAATCTCAGATTTTGATGATGAATCAATTGATGAGTTTTATGATCTAACTCGTGTGTTAAAGAAAGTGATGCAGGATTAACTATAACGGTAGAAGAGCATTACAATCAGATGTTGCCCAGAGTCGGGTTCGAGCATCAGGCCAAGGTTCGGACGACGTAGTGGGAGCTCGCCGAGAGTTCGCCGGAGGTCGACCGATGTTATCAGGAACTCGCCGAGAGCTCACCAGAGGTTTGCTGGGAAGTTTGTCGGGAGTTCGTCGATAGGTTGTTAGGAGCTCACCGGAAGAATGCCGAAAAGTTCATCGAGAGTTCACTAACAGGTTGTCAGGAGCTCGCCGAGAGTTCACAGGAAGAATGCTAGAAGTTCATTGGGAGTTCACCGAAGGAAATCAAGAGTTTGTCGGGGGTTCATCGGAAAGATGTTGGGAGTTTGTTGAAGAGACAATTGGACAACGAAGATTGTATGTTGAGCGTCGTAGTTAGCATCATAATGAGAGTTAGTTTTACAAACTCAATTAAGAGGCCATTAGGCCTTAATTGGGACTGATTTGGACTCATTATAATAGTCATTTCAATAACCTAAGGTTAGATAAGGCACGATCTTCGAAGACACGATCTCCAATATGACACAGTCTTCGAAGGTGTGTTAGGCGATTGAACCGCCAAGTCTGGGCGGTTGACCACCTAGATACAATCTCTTAGATTTTCAGGCGACTGAATCACTTATAACATGGTCTCCCAGACTGTGTCAAGCAGCTGAACCGCCCAGAATGCTGTCTTCTAGACTAGCAATTCGGGATCACTTAAAATTAATTTTTAGCTCCACTTTTGAAGCCATTTGGGGCTTATAAATACCCCACCCTTTCTTGCCTAAGGTATGCAAGCAATTAAGAGCAAAAATCTTATGAAAATGCTATTGTAATTGAGCGCTTCTCCTCATTTCATCTTGTGTAGTCTTTTGTTTAAGGGAGAGCTTAGAGTCTTGTAAAGGTTATCTCCTAAACCTGTAAAAGGAGAATACAGTTGTAAGAGGATAGTTGATCTTCACCCATTGAAGGAAGATTAATAGTGGAAGCTGGTGGCCTCAACGAATGAGGAATCGGGAAGTGGACGTAGGTCACAAGATCGAACCACTATAAAATCGGTTTGCTTCTTCTTCTTTGCTCTTTAACTTCATTGCTCTGTTAGTTAACTATCTATTATCTTTGCTTGCACTACTACAAACATCTCTACACTTTAACGCATTTTCGATATGATTTTTATCGAGCAAAATTTTCAAATCGACGAAGATTTCTCATCAGTACTACTAATTCACCCCCCCTTCTTAGTGCCGCTTTGAACCTAACAATTGGTATCAAAGGCACGTTTATCTCTATTTGGCTTAAAATCTAAATAAGATGGCTTTTATTGGCAATCAAGAGGGATTTTCTATCACGAGTCCTATGTTCAATTGGACGGACTACACATCCTAGAAAATTTGAGTGCGTATCTTTTTTATTTTGATAGATTTTGATTTATAGTGTATTGTTGAAAAAGGTTTTCAAAAGGCATCCAATCCAATAAATGATTGAAATGATTATGAAAAACAAGTATTTTCTTTAAATGCCAAGGCTATGAATGCCTTAATTGTGCTCTCAATAAAAATGAATTTGATCGGATTTTCGCCTGTGATTCGACTTTTAAAATTTGGCATACATTAGAACTAACACATGAAAGCACACTAAATCTAAATGAATCATTAAATAAAATATCTTACAAAAATGAACAAGAAGAATACATCCTTAAGAGCAAGAAAAATTTGACATTGAGAACCCAAAAACACCTTCCAAAGAATAGGAAGGAATTGGAACTAAAAAGAACATATGACTCCTCAAGTGAAATCATGAGTGATGAGAACCTTGGACATTAACTCTTGACAAAAGAACCAATAAATTTAATGAATATGAACAAAAACCTTAAAATGGACAAAACCGTCTGTGATGAACGCGAGAAGCTATGGTGCACCGAAGATGAAAAGCACAATCAAGAAGAAGTGGAAGATCTCGTGCTCGTGGCAATCACGATGAGGTAAGTAACCCACCCAAAAGCTCATTTACTTTTAACGAGTTATTACATTCTTTCTATAAGCTTTATGATAAATTTAGAAAGATTAGCAAATCCTATAAATTACTTAAGGAAGAGCATGCATCATTAGTTAGTAAACTTGATAAAATGCATGAAGTAGCACCATCACATAATACATGCACCAAACATGAAACCTTGCATGATGCTTTACCATTACACAATTTTTGCTCTAAACATGAAATGCTACATGATATTAAAAAGAAAAATATCATACTTAAACAAATGTTAAAAAAATTTGAAATAGGGAATAAATCCCTTAATATGATCCTTACGAATAAGGGTCATATTAATAGAAGAAATGGTATAGGCTTTAATGGTAACACTCAACAAAAGCCAACCATCTTCATTAAAGGACCTATGTTATATGTTTCATCTAAAAATAAATATAATTTTTGTGAAAAAATTGGATACTATGCTAATAAATGTTCATTTAAATGGCCTAGTCTACATAAATTAATTTGGGTTCCTAAAGGAACTATAAACAACTCAATGCCATTAGTAAAATTAGGTAGAGTGTTTCATGAGGGACCCAATGTAAAATGGCTACCTAAACTAAAACCTCTCATGTTATAAATTTATCTTATAACAAGTCTAGGAGCACTAAGTAATGTTTTGAAAGTATATGCTCGAGGTATATGACTTGAGATCTAATACTCCTTTAAAGCTTATTAGCCTAAGTAATAACAAAAAAATATATTAAAATAAAATCATTGTTAATGAATCTTTGAATAACTCATTAATCTTGATCGCTCTAACATTGGTATGTTAAATGAATTAGAAACTTTATCTAAATTCAAATTTATAAAAGAAAGATTTTGATAATGATTAATGTATTGATTTGTGTGCTTAAATTTATGTATATTATCTTGAGATTAAATGACCAAATATTGAATTTGAACTTGAAAGTTATATACAAAATTATTTTTCTTTAAAAGAAAAACTTCTTGATAACATGATAGAATCTTACAACATAAAAAAATCATTAGATTTTGGTTGAAGAATATCTCATAGTAATGACTCCACTTAAAAGTGATTTACTCATTTGATTTATCTTATCATAACCTTGATTGATAATGCAAAGTTAAAGCATACTAATATGAAAATGAACTAGAACTAAGGAATCTTAGTTATTGATAATGACAAATATTTATGTTAAAATTTATGAAAATGGGTTTTTGTTGATGATATATAAGTTTATATGATTTAAAAGATATTATATATAAAAAAATAACCCTCTTGACTCCCAAAGATATTTATCCAAACAAAAACCTTTTTATATGAGTCTAAAGTTTTTTTTTATCATGGTTATGACTAAAGATCTTTCTAAATAAACCATGATCTTTTAAAACATATTTAATGATTGATTTGAATATTATATTAGATAGATTTGAAATAAATAAAATTTTTGAAATAAATTTGTCAACTCCTTGTAGTATGTGTAAAGAGTTAAACTCATTTACATGTTGGAATAGAGATGGGTTGAATTTTTTGCTTTAAAGATGTTTTATCATTTTGATGTATTATTGTAATGGCCTTGATAATGTTAAAGAAGTAACTTGAAATATGGGTTGTATGATTAAATGGATATTGTTGAATGATAGAATTTGAGTATAGAACGTTATAAAAAGAGGAAAAAAAATCATGCTTCATTGTCTAGTATTTTTAAAAATTAAAAACATATTTAATGAGAATGAAATGAGCATGGTAACTCACTCTAAAAATCATTGGAATTGAAATAAAATGAAGTTTTTGTTTGAAAATGTTTTATTGCAATGATGTTGATGAAATTTCATTCTTGAAATAAATTTCATAAGTTAAAAAGAACTCAAAAATAGGATAATTCTTCTTGAAAATATTTTTATCCTATCAACCCTTCAACAAGAGATAAAATGATAATATTATTGTTGAATCTCCTAAACTACAATAATTTGAGGATTCAAATATTATATTATTGACTAAGTTTGTTAAATGATTTAAATGTTATAACGATAGTTGTAGGTTAAAATGAGTTATGATTGGATGATGATTTTTGAATTGAAACTTTAAACAAAATTTTCATATTTCTCCTTTTAGTGCTTTCAAAAATATATATATTTGAAATACACATCACAAGTGCAACTCTCATCACTAAAGTCTAAAAGAGTTAGACACACTTAACAAAGAAACATCATTGAATCAAAGATAAACTAAAGATCATGTTTGAAAATATCTTATTGTAATATTTGTGATGATCTCTTTTGAAAATTTCTCAATCTCTATCTTGTTAAGATTTCAATAAGAGATTGATGAATCTATTCATGATATATTTTTTTTGAAATATTGATTTTGATGATTTGAACTTGAATAAGTTATTATCATGATTTTGGTAAGTTTAGAAAATGAAACTTGAAATTCTTATATAAATCAAGTTCGTTTGAAGAAGTTTATAAATGAATTATAAGTTTATCTATTTGGAACTATAACATTAATCTAAACAATGATCTTCATTATTTGAATCATATATAAAAATTGAGATCCAATATTTCTATATCTCATTTTATAAAATCATGATCTTAATTTCTCGATACTTGTAACTTGACAATTTTCATGAATTGAAATCTTACTTACAATTAATCTCTTAAAATGTTTATTGAAGAAGAAGATTTATTAAAAAGAAATAGTGTCTATTGATACTTATGATTTAATTCTTCATGACATGATTCCTTTATACTCATGGATGGTTATATTTAAAACATGGATGCATTAAAAAATTAAACTATTATATTTCTTGTTGATAATAAAAATGAGGAGGAATCAAAATTAATTTGGTTAGAAGAAAATTTGAACATTGAATGAGGAACAATTGCTTAGAAGAAAATTAGAACTTTCTAAATGCGTACAAAATACTTGATAACAATTTGAACTTGATTTACTATCATATTTTCTTTTGGAATTTTTGATGCTCATTATCAAAATTTATATGAGATAATCTTCAAAATGCATGATTTGATTGATTTGCTACATTACTTGAAATTTCCATAAGATAAACTAAATTGTATTGGTAGCCCTTAATTTTAGAATTTACATCTATAAAATTGAGTATTTTTTGATATGATGCTTTTCAGAACCCCCTCTTTGATTCTACCTTCTTGTTTATAAAAAGGGGAAGAAATGGACTAGATTTCTTTCTTTATGTAATGAATATTTATGATAAATGTGTTGACATATATATTGAACACTCAATATTCAAATATGCGATGAATATTTCTTCTTTTTTATAACAATGGGGAAAAACAACATAATTGATGACATATGATAAATATTGTGTTTGAAGAAATTGATGCAGGATTAACTATGACGGTAAAAGGGCATTACAATCAGATGTTGGCCGGAGTCAAGTTCGAGCATCGGGCCAAGGTTCGGATGATGTAGTGGGAGCTCGCCGAGAGTTCGCCGAAGGTCGACCAATGTTTAGACGATGTTATCAGGAACTTATCGAGAGCTCACCAGAGGTTTACCGGGAAGTTTGTCGGGAGTTCGCCGATAGGTTGTCGGGAGTTCACCGACAGGTTGTTGGGAGCTCACCGAGAGTTCACCGGAAGAATGCTAGAAGTTCATTGGGAGTTCACCGAAGGAAATTAGGAGTTCGCTGGGGGTTCATTGGAAATATGCTGGGAGTTTGCCGAAGAGACGATCAGACAATGAATATTGTACGTTGAGTGTCATAGTTAGCAACATAATGAGAGTTAGTTTTACTAACTCAATTAAGAGGCCATTAGGCCTTAATTGGGACTGATTTGGACTCATTATAAAAGTCATTTCAGCAACCCAATGTCAGATAAGACATGATCTTTGAAAATATGGTCTCTAAGATGACACAGTCTTCAAGGTGTGTCAGGCAGTTGAACCGTCCAGATAGTCTCTTAGATTGTCAAGCGGTTGAACCACCCAGAACACAGTCTCCTAGATTGTGTCAAGCAATTGAACCACGCAGTCTTCAAGACTAGCACCTCGGGGTCACTTAAAAATTATTTTTTGGCTCCACATTTGAAGCCATTTGGGGCCTATAAATAACCCACCCTTTCTTACCTGAGGTATGCAAGCAATTAAGAGCAAAAATCTTGTGAAAACGCTATTGTAATTGAGAGCTTCTCCTCATTTCATCTTGTGTAGTCTTTTGTTTAAAGGAGAGCTTTGAGTCTTGGTAAGGTTATCTTCTAAACCTGTAAAAGGAGAATAGAGTTGTAAAAGGGTAGTTGATCTTCACCCATTGAAGGAAGATCAATAGTGGAAGCCGGTGGCCTCAACGAGAGAGGAATCGGGAAGTGGACGTAGGTCACGAGACCAAACCACTATAAAATCGGTTTGCTTCCTCTTCTTTGCTCTTTAACTTCATTGCTCTGTTATTTAACTATCTATTATCTTTGCTTGCACTATTACAAACATCTCTACACTTAAATGCATTTCTGATACGGTTTTCATCGAGCAAATTTTTCAAATCGACGAAGATTCCTTATCAGTACTAATTCTTCCCCCCTCTTAGTGTCTCTTTGATCCTAACAGTTTGTTGTTCTCTTAGGAACCCAAACTAACTTGTAAGGACTATAATTTTTAAATAGACATTTGTTGGCTTTATGCCCTAATCTACCATAAGAATTATATTTTATTTTTGGTGGAAAATTTAAGGTAGGTCCTTTAACAAACATGGTTGGCTTTTGTTGAATGTTTCCAACAAAGCCTATGTCATTTCTTTTATTAATATGATCCTTATTGGCAATGATCATATTTAGGGATTTGTTTCCAATTTCAAAATTTTCTAATATTGACTTAAGCATGATATTTTCTTCTTTAATGTTGTCTAGCATTTCACATTTAGAACTAGGATTATGTGACTTCAGCATGCATTTCATTAACTTTACCAACTAACAAATCATGTTCATTTTCAATCAACTTAAAAGATTTGCTAAGTTTTCTAAAGTCATCAAACAAATCACGGAACATTTTTAATAATTTCGAAAAAGAAATGCTTAATGAATCACTAACCTCATCGTCAATAGCCATAAGAACGAGGTTCTCCACTACTTGGTTATGCATTTCATCATTGGAGCTCCTTGGCTTCTTGCGTTCATAGCAAGAGGTTTTGTGATAGAACCCCAGATGGAGCTTTATAGATTTTGATCTCTGAGGGGGATCAACCCTTGAAACGCTATAGGGGTTTCTCCCTCCTAGTAGTCAGCTATATGGCTGAATTGTAGATTGATCTTGCTTGATGAAAAGAGGTGGAGGCTACATGCTTATATAGGGCTCCGAACCCTAGCCCTAGGAGGGTGCTTCCTAAGTAAATTCTCCCTTTTGCCCCTCCTATAGCTACCATGCATAAATAAATGGGGTGGCAGCCTAAGTGGCTGAACAAGTCATGCCCCTCTGCTAGAAACCCTAGCCGACCAACCCAATGAAGGGGCCGATGGCCAGGAAGCCCTAAGGCCCCAAAATAAACCCTAGTCACACTTCTTTTTATGATAGAAGTGACTAGGTAGGGTTTTTATTATAATCTCACAAGGTTCTTATTCAACATTGTCCTCAAGGCTGAGGTTCCATGAACTCAAGGAACCGGGTCTTCAGCTTCTCATCAGCTTGGGTGTCAGTTGGAAGAATTTGGGCTAAGTTATCGTCTTTAAATTTCCATCTGAGGTGGGACACCTAGAGGATCAATTGTAATCTTAATCTAGTGCATGGATCTGATCTCCATATTAGGGCCCCAATGTGATCCCTAATTTTGCAAGGTCCAAAGAAATAGGGAGACCACTTTTTTTAGGCTTGAATTTCGTGTTTGTGGAGCTGGAGATGAAAGGGGACTTGATCTTTCTCAGGAAACCTTCTTCTACTCCGGCGGTTATCAGGGGAAAGTTTCTTCCTTGCATGGGCTGTCACGTGGTTGCTCTGTAATAGTAGTCGTGCATTCTTTTGGAGTGAGGGCTGTCCTTTGATAAAATCTCTAGTGTTGTGAGCCTGATATGAGTTTGAGGTGGGTAGGAGCGGTGATTTTTTGGGGCCCATTTTCACTTCTTCGTGCTGTTGACCATCTTGCATGAGGATGGTGCTGACCCCCACTCTGGATATGTCTGCTCCAATAATAAATATTTGGTCATGATTTAGTATAGACGACGTCGTGGTCATGAGGGCTATAGTTCCACTCGGCCAAGGTGGTGAATCTTTCTTTATAATGAGAGGGATGATGTTCATGCTTCGTTGATTCCTTCGAATGATCCTTCCTCTTTTCTGATTTCGCCACTAGAATGGCTCAATTTTCTTGTAGTCTTGGGCCGTAGATCGGAAGTCATCATCAAGCAAGTCTTTAAGCATCATGGTCTGATCCTGGGGAAAGTCATGGAAGTCACCTGAGATCTGGAAGTGCTGCATCAGCAACCATGGTGAGTTCGACGGGATATAACACTTTAGAAGTAGCTTATCTCCAAGTAAAAGGACATAGGGATGTGTCGTAGCGGGAAATAAGCATAGCCGAACAATCTATGTCTCTATCATCTCTTGGACAACCCTTTTATCTTCAACCTTCTAAGGTTGTAGGAAGCAATATGGCCGAGAAACAACTGGTAGAAGTTTTGGCATGTTCAGCATAAGCGAGTCGGACAGCTTCAGAGGAGGTAATCAGCTCGGTTTGGTGGAGACACCCAAAATTTTAGCAAGCTGTAGAAGAGGGTTCTTATCTTCAATCTCATGAAACCTTTGAATTTGAATTGGGAAACCACTAGATTTTTCTTTTGGTACCCCCTCCAAGTGTTGTGTTGTAATGGTTGTAGTCACTGGGCTCCCTCGTAGAATCACTCGCTTTCCTTTTCTGAAAAATTTCATGGTTAGCTTCAAAAAATTTCAGAAAACATCTCCAATCATGGACAACCAATCAATGTCAAGCACTATATCAAAACTATCAAGAGGGAGGAGGAAAAAATCAGCAACTTCATCTTGCTACTGTAGGATCAGTTTTACCCGCAGGTACTTCTGGTTGCACTTCAGAATTTGGTCGTTAGCTACCTTGACTTCAAACCCGCTGTAATCTTCTTTTTGGAACATTAAGTGCGCAGTAACCTTACTGCTCATAAAGTTGTGTGTGCTCCCGGCGTCGATGAGGACGATGACGGACTACTGCTTAAGAAACCCTTTGATCTTCAATTTTTGTAAGTTGGTGTAGTCGGCTAAGGTAGGGACCGTGCAGGTGATCGGTTGTGGTGTATCCTTCTCCTTGGGCTCGAGAATCATATCTTCAAATTTGGGTTCTTCAGTGGGCGTAATTATCAGCAGTGTCTCCTTTTTACATTGGTGTTCTAGGCTCCACAGTTTATCACAATTCCCACATAGGCCCTTTACCGATCTGTCACAAAGCTCTTCTCTTGTTAACTTTTTTGGCTGAGGTGATCGGTTGGTGGTAGATGGGGCTAAGGGTCTTTGTGCTGCTGGTTGTGCGATGGCTTTGGTTCTCTGAACATCTTGGTTCAACCTGTCTTCGTGTAGTCGTGCGAAGGAGATGGTTGCCTTAAGTGTGTACGGCTGTCGCGCTTTAACTTTTTCCCGAATCTCTGGTTTCAAGCCCTCAATGAAATTCTTCAATATCTATTTTTCAGACCAATCGTAAGTTTGATTAGATAATCTTTCAAACCTGGTTTGGTACTCTTAGATGGTGGAGGTTTGATAGATCATAGCTAGTTCTTCGTCAAGTTTCTTTTTACAATATGAATTTGCACCATGTTATGATCTTCTTGAGCTCGATGATCGGCCCAATCTAAACTCCTCGAAGAGAGCATATAATTTAGCATCCATACTCATCTTGAAAGCCTCCAATTTGGCTTTGAATAAGCCCACCGATGTCATGACGTAAGGATCTCCAACCTATCAAACAAACCGACTAAAGAGTGTAGCTACAATTTTCAGGTTGAAGGCAGCGAATGATAGCAATGTCAGGACTGTGGTGGTGAAGTCTCCAAGTGGAGGATGGCAGCCAAGGGTAGCAGTGATGGTGGAGAAAGAAGATGGCATCCGCAACATCGACTGCGTGTCTATGGTGATGCTGCAATGTTGTCGAGGCTGTGATTTTTTAGGTGGCTGATATCTTTCAGAAGATGGCAGCCGAGAGATCTGAGTTAGAAGGTAGTAGTGATGATGGAGGAAGAATGGGGTAGCAACAACGTCGGTTGCGGCTGCGCTGCGACTTCGTGGCTACAGGTGGCTTTGGTTGCAGCAAGGGTGTGGCTGCAATAGGAGGAAGACGGGGCAGCGATGTACATGGCTGTTGCAAAGGAGGGCAGCAGCGGTATGGAGTGAGATACCACTGTTGTCGTGTTCAATTTGTTGCTGGCCTTCATCAAGATAGTTGGCAGTGAACGATTGTTACGGGCTACGATGTATGTAAATAGATTACAGCGAAAGATCACTGCTGGTAGCTTTTTACCGCAAGGATCACTGCTAGCTATGATCAAGGAGGATGGCAATGTGAAGTCACTATTGGCAGTGAAGGGATAAGGGAGATTAGGTGGCTGAAAGGTTGGTCAACCGAAGGTGGAAGGCTACAGTTTTTAGGTGTGGTTTGTGGCTATTATGGGTGTAGTTTGGGGCTGTAGTTTTGTGGAGTTTTGGCTATGAATTAGTATGGTTTTAGGGCTGTGATAGCAGTAGATAAAGGTCAGGAAAAAGGCTTTTGGATCTGGGAAAGATGGCAGTAAAGGTTTGATAGGGTTCGGTAAGGTATACTGCAATAGGTGCTGGTTGTAGAAGGCTACAGCTTTAGGTTATTTTATGGCTGATTTAGGTATGGTTTTAGCTTTGGTTTGGTAGGGTTTTGGGGCTGTGACAATAGAGGGTGAAGATTAGAGAAAGATGGTTTCAGATCTGGAAGAGATGGCAGCGAAGGTTTGATAGAATTCGACGAAGTTTGCTACAATGTATGCTGCCTTGCAGAAGCAGAATTGTCGTCAAAGAAACAACTGTTTCTCAATGAAAATTCTAACCAAAAATTATGAAATTTGGGGCTGTGGTGTCAAGGGAGGAAGATGAGGAAAAGGGAGTTTCAAATCTGGAAAAATAGTAGTAAAAATCTAATAGGATTCGACGAAAGATCGATGCATACATGCAGTTCTGCCGAACAGAATTTACATCGGAGAAACGATGAGTTCTCGATGTAAATTCTAGAGAAAAACTCAAGAAAAATATATGGAAATCCTTGATTCAGATGTGGTTGATATCATCAAAAAGTTTGATAAAATTTTGGCAGAGTAACGGTAGGAACATAGGGAAAAAGGCGGAAGGCAGTTTCTTCATCGTAAAATTCCAACACTGCATGATGAAGGATTGCAGCATTATAATTCCGGTTTCAGAAAGAATTTTTCCCAGAGATCAATCTAAGATGAAAGCTAAGATGATCTATGAAATTATATAAAAGTTTTGGCCAAAAAGGATGAATAAAAGTTTGGTTTGAAGAGGCCAACAAGCGAAAGGTAGATTCTTCATCGTAAAATTCTAGCACTGCACAATGAAGAATTGCAGCAGTATAATTCCGGTTCATAAAGAATTTTTCCTAGAGATCAATCTTAGATGAAAGTTAAGATGATCTATGAAATTGTGTAAAAGTTTTGGCTAAAAAGGATGAACAAAAGTTTAGTTTCAAGAGGCAAACAGGCGGAAGGCAGATTCTTTATCGTAAAATTCTAGCACTGCGCGATGAAGAATTGCAGCACTATAATTCCTATTTCAGAAGGAATTTTTTCCATAGATCAATCTTAGATGAAAGCTAAGATGATCTATGAAATTGTAGTAAAATTTTGATAAAAAACGAGTAGCAATAACCTAGTTTCAAGAGGCAAATCGGTGGCTGAAAATTTCTGCTACGTTTCACCTTCGCAATAACGATAACGTTTGCAACGATCGAAATTTGCAGCGATGAAGGTATGGAAAAACTCTTCAATGTGTAAGGTAAAGGATTTTGCAGTATTGAAGAGGCGTGGGTGATAAAAATATACCAGATCTCCTGATCAAACGCAGGGGGAAGCGACAGATTGATTTGATCTGTGGCTGGGGTGGAAGGTGGAGACGTGTGTCATAGCAATTATGGGAATTGCATGGGAAGGTGGAGGTGGCTGAGATGGCTACAAGGGCAGCAAGATCGTTGCTTTGATACCAGATGATAGAACCCCAGATGGAGCTCTATAGATTTTGATCTTTGAGGGGGATCAACCCTTGGAATGCTATAGGGGTTCCTCCCTCCTAGTAGTCGGCCATATGGCTGAATTGTAGATTGATCTTGCTTGATGGAAAGAAGTGGAGGCTACATATTTATATAGGGCTCCAAACCCTAGCCCTTGGAGGGTGCTTCCTAAGTGAATTCTCCCTTTTGTCGCTCCTATAGCTACCATACATAAATAAAGGGGGTGACGGCCAGTGGCTGCACAAGCCATGCCCCTCTGCTAGAAACCCTAGCTGACCAACCCAGTAAAAGGGGCAATGGCCAGGAAGCCCTAAGGCCCCAAAATAAATCATAGTCACACTTCTTTATTTGATAGAAGTGACTAGGTGAGGTTTTATTATAATCTCACAGGGTTCTTATTAATTACTTCTACGGTGATTAGGACTCAACCTTGTTGGAGTCCTATCATTTTGTCCATCTTTAACTATGTTATTTTTATAACTATGTTAAAAAATTTATAATATTGAGATGACCAATATTATAACTATGTTAAAAAATTTATAAAAGGGTAATAAGTCACTTCTTGTTATTTTTATGATTATGTATAATATTGAGATGACCAAAGATAATATTGTCAGGACCTTGTGTTCATAGATGCACTCTAGTTTCATTAGATGTATTTGTGAAGATATATATTTCTTTACATACAGAATTTTATTGAAAGGGAAGAAATCATTAGGAAAACACTATAAAATTAAGGTTGAATTCATTTACAATGTTTCACAAGGGACTAGTGATAGCTGATAAGATTTCCCCCAAACTGAACAAGGAAATCTCGCTGCTCAGTTGAGAAAAATCCTCTTCCTGAACCACTTCTTCAAGCGAGTTCCCAACCGCATCATCCTCACTCTGGCCCGATGACTGGACTTGACTTTGGCCAAACCTCTTATTATAATTTTTTTTTTATCGTAGTTAATCATGCATCAATCAACTCTAACAATATTGTTAGATCAATAACTCATCAATTGATTTCAATCAAAATATGAGATTCAACAATCTCCCCCTTTTTTATGATGACAATCAATTGATGATGGGAGTTTAACCTTACTCCCCCTAAATCCATGTCATGATTCAAATAAGGACAGCTTAAATTCAATAAAACCATATACCCTTGAATTAAAGTAACAAATCATTCTCTTATCAAATGATATAACATGAATTTCAAAATCATCAAATCATAGAATTTAAGCTGATATTAATTTCAACCAATCATGAATCATCAAATATTTATTTCATCAAATCATCAAATCATACATGATATTTATCATCAAATTATACAAATCAAATCATACATTAAGTTGAAATATTCAAATCATCAAATCATCAAATATTCAAGATATTTGTTTCATCAAATCGTATATGATATTTATTTCAACCAATCATGAATCATCAAATATTCAAGAATATTCCAAGAATTTCATGCAAAATTTTCTTCTTTCAAAACATTATGCATCAATCATACATTAAGTTAAAATTCTCTTCCTTAAGTTATCAATTATTTCTCCCCTTTGTTTATCAACAAACAAAGAGAAATACCCATGTTGAAATTTTTCTTATATATGTCATCAATTTCCATTTTGCCCCTTTTGTCATCAACAAAAAGGTGAAATGTAAGAGTAAATGATTTCAAGGCATATGTGTCATTGTTCCCCATTAGCAAAATAGGATATGAGCAATAATTTTCTCATGAAATTTTTTTTCTTTGACATGTATGTATCATTTTTTTGTCATCAATTCGCTGTTTCTCCCCTTTTGTCATCATAAAAAAAGAGATAAAATAACAAGCAAGTAATTTTTATGATACATAAGATCATCATGTGTCAAAGTTTTCATATTTGTAGAAAATAAATTTTTTATTACTCCCCCTTAATAAAATAGTAAAAAATCATAATTTTCTTATGAAAATTTCTCTTCCCTTTCTTTTAATAATAAAGAATAAATAAAGGAGGGGAGTGAAAAACATCATATCACAAAAATAGAACTTAATCATGTAAATTCCAAAATCCAAAGTTAAGAACTACCCATTCAATTTAATTCATTTCATTTCAAACAAGAGTTGTCAATTCAAGCATTATCATAGTTTAGCATTTCTAGCTCTCAACCTTAATCTTATAGATGTAAATTTTGAAATGATTATTTTAAAGATGAGCTCAAAGATCCAATAAATCTAGGAAGATTCAAAATTTTAAGAGCTACTCATAAATTTAAAATCATCTCATGTAAATATCAAGCAAGTGTAGCAAGATTCAAAAATTTAATAGCTACTCATGAATTTAAAATCATCTCATGTAAATATCAAGCAAACGTAGCAAATAAACCGGTAAAATAATAAATCATCATCTTCATATAAATTTTCTTCCCTCTTTGTAAACAAGAAGGTAGAAACAAGGAAGGGGATTTGAAAATCATGATCATAAAAATAGATCTTAATCTAGTAAATTTTTATAAGAAGCTCAATTTATATAGGTCAAGAAATACAAAATAAAATATGATAATATATTATGCTTAAATTGTGAATTATACATTTTGCATGTATTTAGAAAATTTAAAATTCTGAATTTTCTTCTAAGCAAATTGTTTCTCATTTAATGTTATCATATCCAATTTAATATTGATAATTTTATCTCCCTCTTTGGTCATTGTAAAAAAAATATGATAGTATAATTTTTCTTTTTAGCAAATCGCTCCTCATTCAATATTAGAAGGTTTTTCATAATCTAATTTTCTTCTAACCAAATCAATAATTTTGTCTCCCTCTTTTTTATTGTCAAAAGGATTATGATGATATGTTTTATTTATAACCATAAGTACAAAGGGATCATGTCATGAAAATTAAATCTTTAAGTGCTAGAAGACATGATTGAATAATTTTCCTAACAATCTTGATTGGAAATTTATGAGAACTAAAAAATCTTGATCTTAGATTATAATTATTAAAATCATAGATCTCATTTTTACTAAAAATCATAAATGTTAAAAACAAATTGATTTCCATTGATGATATGACATGTCTACAACCAAGAGAATATTCATGATACAACAAATCTCATTTAATTTTTAACTTATTACAAATTCAAGAAATATTAATTTTGGTGATAAGTTATAACATTCATGAGTTATAAAATAAATCATGTCAAGAAGGATATTATTATCAAAAGACATTCATGAATACCAAAAGACATGATTTAATAAATCTCCTCTTAAATGATAAAATGAAATCTTAAGAGATCAAATAAGAAAGATCTTGATTCATATAGAAATATCAAGTTATAAACATTGAGAAGTCAAGATCATGATTAGGATGAAAACATTTTTAAGTTTAAATCATCAAATCAATTTTGTAGTTTAAGAGATTCAATAATAAAAGTATCATTTTCTCTCTTATTGAAGGCTTGATAGGATAAAGATGTTTTCAAGAAATATACTCCTTTTTAGTTGTTTCAAGAATGTCTTTATGTATTGTCATCAAAAACTGAGTTTCATTTATAAAAGAAAATATCAAAATTATAATAAATATTTTCAACTAAGTAAAATATTTTCAAATATTTCAAAACTAAAAATCCAAGAATTTTTTCCAAATGAAATCATCAAATTCATTACAATAAAATATTTTCAAACAAGAGCTTTGATTCATTCTAATTATTGTTCCTTTTTAAATGAGTATAATTCTTTAGACTTAGTGAAATGAGTTACAATGCTTATTTCATTCTCATTTCAAAAATATTTTTAATTTTTAAAAATATTAGTAAATGAAGAATGATCTTTCTCTCCCCTTTTTTATTTTATTCTATGCTGAAATTCTAATATTCAACCATTCAATCATATTTCAAGTTACTTCTTCAACACTCACATTAACATAATATCATCAAGGTCATTACAATATGAAATTTTCATATGAGTAACATATTTTCAAACAAAATCATTATGATAAATACAACAAGATATTTTCAAACAAAATCTTTTAGTATATTTCTAATCTAATGATTTTTGTTCATCAAATGAGTATAATATTTTACCAAGAAAATTTCCTTCTAATTAACTTTTTAATTTTTCAACCACATTATAAAATAAAGCACGATTCATTTATATAATTCCTTAAGTTCAAATTTAGCATTTAATCATTTTAATCAATTTTATCTCAAGACAACGTACACTCATTTAACCATTACAAGTCAATACAAGCATATAAGCATAATCAATATCTCTTTTTTATATTTTTCAATTTAGATAATTTTGCACTAAACTTTCTTTGTTCTAATTTTGGCATACTCTAGCTACGCAAAAAGTCATGCACCATTGAGAGCAATCAACATTAATTATAACAATGAATCATTCAAAGATTTGTTACCAATAGTTTTATTTTCAATGATTTTTCTTGTTATTACTTAGGCTAGTGAGCTTGAAAGAGTATTAGATCTCAAGTCATGTGCCTTGAGCATCTATTTTCAAAATATTATTTAGTACCCCTAGCTCTGAGATAATTTAATGGACTATAGGAAATATCATAGGATCAGCAAGAAATATAAGTGTTGATTGTCGTAAATTAGACACTCCCATGTCAGAGCACAGGGGCATCCTTGGTTTATATCTAGAATAAAGATAAAATTTACGAGTGGTTATCTACTCTGCAAATAACCAAGCCTATTATTAATTCATTCATTGCTGCTCCAATTGACATTTGGCATCGTCGCCTTGATCATCCCTCATCGTATATTCAAGAGAAATTATTCTCTTGTTATTCTCTTCCTATTTTTAATTCTCATAGTAACATAACTCACTGTGATGCTTGTCTTAGTTGTAAAAGTCATTGCCTGCCTTTTGGAAACTCCTTCATTTCTTACTCTTAACCCTTTGAAATTATTTATACATATGTTTGTGGTCCTACTTAACCAATTCTTCTGATAATTTCAGATTTTATATTATTTTCGTAGGCTATTTCACTAAGTGCACATGGTTATATCCTCTCTCATATATCTGAGGTTTCAATAGTCTTTACCAATTTTTGAAAGTTAGTAGAGAACTTCTTTCAAACTATAATTAAAATAGTCTACTCTAATGGCGGAGGTGAATTTCAAGCCCTCACATCCTGCTTGCCAGCTTATGATATTCAACACCTCAAGTCACCTCCATATACTCCTCAACTAGTTTGCTCAACCGAACGAAAATATTGACATATAGTTGAGCTAGTTTAAGACTTCTACACTAAACCTCCATGCCACCAACCTTTTGGTCAGTAGCCTTTCAAACTACAGTCTACCTCATTAATCATATGCTTACTCTCGTCCTACAATATCAATCATCATTTGAAAAATTATTTCATAGATGTCAATCTTCAGAAGCTCAGAGTATTTGGCTGCCGATGTTATCCATGGCTACGTCCCTATACCTCACATAAGTTAACACCTAGATCTCAGCCTTATGTTTTCATCGGATACTCTCTTGAACATAATGTCTTTCAATGCTATGAACCTTATTCTCATAAAGTCTTTATTTCATGTCATGTTACTTTTGTTGAGTCTACCTTCCCTTTTCACAACAAACACCAAGTCTCATGTTGTGTTCAACTCTACCAAACATGCATCAATGGATTATACCTTTGATTCCATCAACCGAGCCTTTATCCACACCGTCTAGTCATTCTCCTCCGGATCTGCACTCTCTTGTTACTTCAGTTCCGTAACTCCTCACTCCCTCCTCCACTTTACCACAAGTTTCTCATATTGCTGATACGTTACCCTTAGAAATACAATCACCTTCACATAGACCTAATACCACTGAAGCTCCTCAATCTGACTCGAACCCTGTTCATGACTCTCCTAACAATATTGTAGCCCCTAGGCATACCATGACAACTCATTCCAAGGTATTTTTAAATTATTGAATCTCAGATTTTGATGTTGAAATCAATTGATGGGTTTTATGATGTAATTTGTGTGTTAGAGAAAGTGATACAAGATTAACTACGACAATAAAAAGGTATTACAATTAGACATTGGGCCGGAGTCAAGTTCGGGTATTGGGCCAAGTTTTGGACGACACAATGGGAGCTTACAGAGAGTTCGTCGGAGGTGAGCTGAGGTTCGGACGATGTTATTAGGAGCTTGCCGAGAGCTCACCGGAGGTTTGCTAGGAAGTTCATCGGGAGTTCGCCGATAGGTTGTTGGGAGCTCGTCGAGAGTTCACTAGAAGGATGCTATGAGTTTGTTGGGAGTGCACCGAAGAAAATCGAGAGCTCATCGGGGGGTTCACTAAAAGGATGCTGGGAGTTCACCGGGAGTTCGCTAAGAGATCAATTGACGGTCGGACAACGAAGATTGTGCGTTAATTATCATATATCATCATAATGATAATTAATTTTACTAACTTGATTAAGAGGTCACTAGGTCTTAATTGGGGCTGATTTGGACTTATTAGAAAGGTTATTTCAGTAATCCAAGGTTAATAAAGACATAATCTCATAGAAGATACAGTCTCCGAGACAACACAATCTTCTAGACGACATAGTCTCCTAAAAGTCACAGTCTCCGAGAAGATACAATCTTTAAGAATTTTGGCTCCATTCTTGAAGTCATTTGGGGTTTATAAATACCCCATCAATTCTTGCTTGAGGATGGATGCAAGAAAAACTTGTGAAAACGCTATTACAATTCTTTGAGAACTCCCCCTCATTTCTTCTTGTGTAGTTTTTGTTTAAGGAAGAGCTAAGAGAATTGTAAAGGTTATCTCCTGAACCTGTAAAAGGAGAATAGAGATGTAAGAGGGGTGTTTGATCTTTGCCCATTGAAAAAAATTAGGAGTGGAAGTCGGTGGCCTCGAGTGAAGAGAAATCGAGAGTGGACGCAAGTTAAGAGGACCGAACCACTATAAAATCTAGTGTGCATCTCTTTCTTACTTTTCATTACTATTACTCTTGGATTTAATTGCTTATTAATTAGTTCCAAGTTAAATCACTTTTAATATTAGTTTTTTTCGAATGAAAAGTTTTTTAAACTGAAGTTTTTCACTTAGAACTAATTTACACCCCCCCCCCCCCCCCCCCCAACTTTTAGTGCCAACTTGAATCTAACAGTTGGTATCAGAGCCAGTTACACTCAATTGGATTAACACCAAAGTGAGTTAATGACTTCTTTTGGCAATAACGAGGGTCAATGCATCATACGTCCTCCTATGTTAAATGGGACGGACTACATCTTTTGGAAATCTAGAATGCGTATCTTTTTTATTTCATTGGATTTTGATTTATGGAACATCGTTGAAAATGGATTTCATAAGTCATCCAATCCTATAAATAATTGAAATGATCATGAAAGACATATGTTTTCATTAAATGTCAAATCTATGAATGCTTTATTTTATGCTTTAGATAAAAACGAGTTTAACCGGGTTTCTACTGGTGATTCGGATTTTGATATATGGTATGCTTTAGAAGTCACACACAAAAGTATAACTAAATTAAAGGAATCAAAGACAAATGAAATAACTTGCAATGATAAACTTAAAGAATATCTTCCAAAGAACAGGAAAGACATTACCTTGAGAACCAAAGATGAACATCTTCCAAATAACAGGAAGGACTTGGCACTGAAACAACAGATGACACTTCGAATAAAATCTCGAGTGATGAGGACTATAAATTTGAACTTATGACTAAAGAACCAAATAAATTAAAGAAAATGAACAAAAAATATAAAAAAATAAACTTAAAATGGATAGAACTTCTTGCTATGAATTTAAGAAGCCGAGGCACTCCAAAGATAAAGAAAACAACAAAGAAGTAGAGAATCTCGCACTTATGACTATCAATGATGAGGTAAGTGATTCTTCCAAGGTCTTCTTTACTTTTGATGACTTGTTAAATACATTTCATGAACTATTTGATGAATTTAAAAAGCTTAGTAAAAGTTATAAATTACTTAAGAAGGAACATGCATTACTTGCTAGTAAAATAGAAAACATGCATGAAACATCAACATCATACATTTCTTACTCTAGATGTGAGTCATTAGAGGCAATTAAATAGGAAAATGTTATACTACAACAAACTTTACAAAAGTTTTCAATAGGCAACAAATATCTTATTGAATCTCAAATTTTGATGATGAAATCAATTGATGGATTATTGATCTAACAGGATTGTTAGAATTGATTGATACAAGATTAATTACGATAAAATAATTATTATAATCAGGATTGGCCAATGTCAAATTCATGCATCAGGTCGATACGGTTGGGAACTCGCTAGGAGTGCGTCGAGAGCTCACCAAGGGTATCGGGAGTTTGCCAGGATGGCGCAAGAGAGTTCGCCAAAAGAAGACTGAGACTCACCAGAAGATTGTCGAGGGTAGCCAAAAAGCTTGCCATGAGTTAGGATGGTCTTGTAATTAATTTTTGGCAATTATGATTGTATTTAATTAAGTCATACTTAGCATCGTGCAGGAATAACTATGACAAGAGCCATAGAGTTACAACCAGATGATTGGCCAAGATCAAGCTTGAGCATCGGGCCAAAGTTTGGATGATGTAGTGGGATCTCACCGTAGTTCGCTAAGAGATTCGCCGAAGGGATCGGGAAGCTCGCTGGGAACATGTCGGGAGATCGCCGGAAGAAGACCGGAAGACTCGCCGCAAGAATGCCGGAGGCTACCGAGTTGACGGGAGTTAGGTCTTGGTTTAGCTTGTTGATCATTAAGTGTAGTAATCATTGAGTCGTAATTAGGAATTAAGTCTTAGTTGAGTTGGATTTGGATGAAATCCAAATCAACTCAATAAGGAAATCGGGTCCACTATAGGGTTTGGTTGAGCTCAGGTTGAGCTCAATTAGTTGACCAAGGGCATGGTCAACTGATGGTTCAAGCCTGAATTCGAAAAGTGGAGGGAACCACTTTTGCAGAAATTCTGACAAGTAAACCACCGGTGAACGGCGGGTGTACTGTCGCCACCTAGGCTTTTGGGCGACTGACGATGGCTGACCCGCTCAGACTGGGTAGTTGAACTGCCCGTACCAAGGAATCTGGGTACTTTCGGTGGTTGACCTGCCCAAGACCAACAGGTAAACTGCCCATACCCGATTTTTTCAGGTATGTTTAATTTTTAGCTCTAAAAATCTGAAGCCACTTGGGGCCTATAAATTTTTCAAGTTTTCTTACAACACAATAATTTTTGGGGATTATATTATGAGAAAATATAGTGTGAGAATTGTAAGAAAAAAGAAAAGAGGTAAGGGAGTGATCAAAGAGTGTAATCTTATCTCCCTTGTAAGCAAAGTGTAAGGGTTTGGTCTTCACCCAAAAAAGATCAATAGTGGATGCTAGTGTGCCTTAAGAAGGATGACTTGGGAGTTGACGTAAGCCGTTGGCGTCGCCGAACCACTATAAAAATTATGAGTGTTTCCTTGCTTTCGTTGCTTACATATTTTTGTATTGATGCTTCTGATCTAACTCAACTCTTTGAAAGCAAAGTTTTCACAATAAGTTATTTCCTTCATACATTGTTTATCTTTCTGGTTTGCTTATTAACTTAGCAACTTTCTTTTAATCACTAACTCATTTCACTAAGAACGAAAAGCTTCATATTTCCTATCTTGGTTTACTCTAAAAGTTTTCATCTAAACTGAAAATTTACACTTGCACTAATTCACACCCCCCCCTCTTAGTGCCAATTGATCCTAACAATTGACATCAGAGCCTTGGTTTTTCTCATTTGGTTTAACACCCAAGAGAAATGGCTCTTATTGGCTTTCAAGAGGGCTTTTCTTGCGTTCGTCCTCCCATATTCAGTGGAACGGACTACACTTATTGGAAAACTCGGATAAGAGTTTTCTTGCTTTCTTTAGACCTTGATTTATGGTCTATTATTGAAAATGGATTTGAAAAGTCTTCTCTTCCAATGAATAATTGGAATGATTTGGAGAAGAAAACTTTTCTATTTAAACGCAAAAGCTATGAATGCCTTATATTATGCACTTGATAAAAATGAATTTGATTGGGTTTCTTATTTTGATTCGGCTTTCGATATATGGCATGCATTAGAAATCACATATGAAAGCACAATTAATATAAATGAATCAATTAATGAAATATCTTACAAAAATAAACTTGAAAAACACCTTCCAAAGAATATGAAGGAATTTGAACTCAGAACATATGACTCCTCAAGTGAAATCTCGAGTGATGAGGACCTTGAACATTTGACAAATGAACCGAAAAAATTAATCAACATGAATTATAAAAATGATTTAAAGATGGACAAAACCTCTCACTATGAACGCAAGAAGCCGAGGAGCTCCAAAGATAAAATGCATAACCAAGAAGTGAAGAACTTCGCTCTTATAACCATCGATGATGAGGTTAGTGATTCATTAATCATTTCTTTTTCAGAATTATTAAACATATTCCATGATTTGTTTGATGCGTTTAGAAAACTTAGCAAATTTTTAAGTTGCTTAAAAATGAACATGATTTATTATTTGGTAAAGTTGATGAAATGCATGAGTTATTAGCATAATATAATCTTAGTTCTAAATATGAAATGCTAAACAATATTAAAGAAGAAAATATCATGCTTAAGACAATATTAGAAAATTTTAAAATTAGAAATAAATCCTTGAATATGATCCTTGCTAATAAGGGTCATATTAATAAAAGAAATGACATAGGCTTTGTTGGTAACATTCAACAAAAGCCAACCATTTTTGTTAAAGGACAAACCTTAAATGCGCCACCAAGAATCAAGTGTAATTTTTGTGGAAGATTAGAACATATGGCTTACAAATGTCCATTTAAAAATTATAGTCCTCACAAGTTAGTTTAGGTTCCTAAAGGAACAATAAACAATCTTATGTCATTAGAAAAAATTAGAAGAACATATCATGAATGACCCAATATTAAATGGGTACCTAAATCCAAACCTCCCTTAATATAAAGTTATTTCCTAACAAGGCTAGGAGCAATAAAAATATTTTGAAAGTAGATGCTCAAGTCATATTACTTGAGATCTAACACTCCTTCAAGCTTACTAGCCTAAGCAGTAATAAGAAATTATTAGAATTAAAATTATTGATAATAAATCTTTTAATGATTCATCATTAATATTGATGATGCATAGCTAGAGTATACAAGTATGAAAATGTATTAGAACCAAAGAACCTTAGTTATTGAAAAATATATTTATATTGAAACTTACAAAAATGATATTTTGAGTGAATGATTTCCTTGATTCCTTGACTTTATCCTTTAGGAATAATGTTTAAATCTCTATGATTTTTACTTTTTTAATAAAAAGCAGATTTATGATCTTAACAATTATAATTAAAAATTTTATCAAGATCATTCTTCTATTTTATTAAAAAGATTTATCTTGGATGAATTAAGATAAACCCTTAAAACTCATTGTTATTATTTACAAAAAGGGAGAAAGAAACTTATTAAACGAAATCATGTCTTTTGATATTCAAAATTTTAATTTTATCGTAATGACATGATCTTCTACTTTTTGGCGTAATTTGAATATGGATGTTAAGAAGAAATTATGCAATCATATTTCTTTTTTATATTAACAAAGGGTGGAGATAAAATTATCAATATGATTGGAAGCAAATTGGATATGATAACCTTGAAGGAGAAACAATGTGCTTAGAAGAAAATTTAGAATTTTATAAATGCATGCGAAATGTATATTTCATTATTTGAGCTTGATGTATTATCATATTTTCCTTTGGATTTCTTGGATTTTATAAATCACACTTCTTATCAAAATATGCATGCAAAATTCTTGATTAACAATTTAATCTATCATGTTTTCTTTTAAAAAAATTTATGCTTATTATCAAAATACAAATGAAAGGTGATCTACAAAAATATATGATTTGCTATTTATGTTAGAAAATCACACAATTTAAATGCATGAGTGGCTCTTAATTCTTCTTGGATTTCTTAGATTTTTTAGCTCACTTTCGAAATCACTCTAGTTCAAATGAACAAAAGAATATGATTCAAATTTTTGTGATAAGATAGTTTTAAAATATTATTCTTGTTTTATGAATCTTGATGAATGTTTACAAAGGGAAAAATATATAATATAAACTTATATGATGCTGGAAATAATTCTTTGATATTAAATCTTTGATGAATCACTTGATGTACTACTCTTGATTTAAATGAATTAAATTACATAGGTAGATATCAATTCTTGGATTTTGAAATTTACATCTAAAAGATTGAGCCCTATTTTTGTGATATAATGCCTCTCGCCCCACGCCCTTGTTTCTTATTTATTATTCAAAGAAAGAGAAGCAAATTCTTTCGTAAGAAAATTATTAAGGGGGAGCAAAACTTATTTGCTTGCATGATGTAAATTGATAGCTTGAATATTACAAATAAAGTAAAAATTTGATAGCTTGCACTTCTCAAAATAGAAGAAAGAACTCACTAGCTTTATTTGCTAAGTTTTCTTGAAATTTATATAAGATGGATTTATTGAGCTCATATTCAAAATTTTTAAAATTTTATATCTACTAGATTGAGGTTGAGAGTTAAAAATGCTAAATCATGAAAATATATAAATTGATAATCTAGATTTCATGATATTAAGCATTTTGTGATAATTTTTTTGAAAACATTCTCCATGTTTTTATCTTATTATTTAAAAAAACAAAAAGGGAGAAAATTTGTATGTTACCTTACAAATTTATTTGCTACCCTTGCTTGAAATTACATGAGATATTTTTAAATGCATGAGTAACTCCTAAATTCTTGAATCTTCTTGAATATCTTGAATCCTTGAGCTTATTTTTGAAATTCATCTATGTAAATTGAAAGCTATACATAATGATGTTTCACAACTCCTTTATTTTCTTTCTTTCTTTTTTACAAAGGAAGAAAATTATTTATGACTCATGTTGTATTTTATAAAGGGAGAGCAAAGACTCATGTTCATTAAAGTCCTTAGCCCTATATTTCATCTTTTTGTTGATGACTAAGGGGGAGAAATATACATTGATGGCATATGATATTGATTGATGACTCATGATATTGATGATATACACTAATAACACATGATATAGATATGGATATAGATTGGATATCTTGGATATGAATATGAGTGCATAATTCTTATTATGATTTGATGACTTGATGAAATTCATGATTTAACTTGATGCAAATTTATGTTGAATTTGCATAAAATATTGATTGCTTGAATTTAAGAATGTCTGATTCTCTTAAATTTAAGTGGCATGGATTTAGGGGGAGTTAGGATTAACTTCTGTCATTAATTGATTGTCATCATTAAAAATAGGGAGATTATTGAATCTTAGATTTTGATGATGAAATCAATTGATGGGTTATTGATCTAACAAGATTGTTAGAATTGATTGATGCATGATTAATTACGATAGAATGATTATTACAATCATGATTGGTCAAGGTCAAGTCCATGCATCGGGTCGATGCGGTTGGGAACTCACCAAGAGTGCGTCGGGAGCTCGCCGAGGGTATCAGGAGTTTGCCAAGATGGCGCAAGAGAGTTCGCCAGAAGAAGACCGAGACTCGCCAGAAGATAATCGGGGGTAACTTAAAAGCTTGTCGGGAGTTAGGATGGTCTTGTAATAGATGTTTGATAATTATGATTGTATTTAATTAAGTCATAATTGGTATCGTGCAGGACTAACTATGATAGAAGCAATAGAGTTACAACCAGATGATGGGCCAATATCAAGCTTAAGCATTAGGTCGGGGTTCAGACGATGTAGCGGGATCTCGCCGAAGTTCGCTAGAAGTTCGTCGAAGGGATCGGGAAGCTCGTTGGGTACATGCTGGGAGATCGTCAGAAAAAGACCGAAAGACTCACCACAAGAATATCGAAGGTTGCCGAATTGGCGAGAGTTAGGTCTTGGTTTAGCTTGTTAGTTCAGAATTGAGTCCTAATTGAGTTAAGATTTGGATGAAATCTAAATCAACTCAATAACGCAATCGGGTCCACTATAGGGTTTGGTTGAGCTCAATTAGTTGACCAAGGGAATGGTCAATTGATGGTTCAAGCCGGAATTCGAAAAGTGGAGGGAACCACTTTTGTGAAAATTCCAACGGGTAAACCATCGGTGAACGGTGAGTGTACCATCATCGCTCAGGCTTTCGGATGGCTGAGCCGCTCAGACTAGGTGGTTGAACCGCCCGTACCTAGGAATTTAGATACTTTCAGCGGTTGACCCGCCCAGGACCGACAACGGGTAAACCACTCGTACCTTGGTGTTTGGGCAGCTAAGCTGCCCAGGTCAGTGAGTAAACCGCCCGTACCAGATTTTTTCAGGTATGTTTGATTTTTGGCTCCAAAAATCTGAAGCCACTTGGGGCCTATAAATACCCCAAGTTTTCTTGCATTCTACACAATAATTTTTGGGGATTATACTCTGAGAAAATATTGTGTGAGAATTGTAAGAAAAAAAAAGGGTAAGGGAGTGATCAAAGAGTGTAATCTTGTCTCCTTTGTAAACAAAGTGGGGTTTGGTCTTCACCCAAAAAAGATCAATAGTGGACGCTAGTGTGTCTTAAGAATGAGGACTCGGGAGTTGACGTAAGTCGTTGGCGCCGAACCACTATAAAAATTGTGAGTGTTTCCTTGCTTTCGTTGCTTACATATTTTTGTATTGATGCTTCCGATCTAACTCAACTCTTTGAAAGCAAAGTTTTCACGATAAGTTCTTTCCTTCAAACATTGCTTATCTTTCTGGTTTGCTTATTAGCATAGCAACTTTCTTTTAATCACTCACTTGTTTCTCTAAGAACTAAAAGCTTCAAATTTCCTATCTTGGTTTAATAAAAAAGTTTTCATCTAAACTGAAAATTTTTACTTGTACTAATTCACCCCCCTCTTTAGTGCCAATTGATCATAACATATCTAAACGTGATCCTTGCTAATAAGGGTCATAATAGGAAATAAGGTATTGGCTTTATCGGTAACAATAAAAAAAAGCTAACGATCTTCATAAGAGGATCCACATTATATTCTTCACTAGAAAACAAATATATTTTTTGTGGTAGATGTGGACACTTTGCCTATTTAGTAAGTATAATTCACATAAGTTGATTTGGGTTCACAAAGGAACCATTAATAACCAAATACATTTAGTTAAATTAGATAGAGCTTTTCATGAGGGACCCAAAGTCAAAGGCTAGGAGCACTAAATGGTGTCTTGATAGTGGATGCTCAAGGCATATGACTTGAGATCTAAAATATTTTTCAAGCTCATTAGTCTAAACAACAACAATACAAAAAATATTATTGAAATTAATATTATTGACAATAAATATTTTGATAGTTCATGATTGTTCTTTTATAATGCATGACTTATGTATAGTTAGAGCATATTAGTACAAAAATAAACTATAATAAAGAACCTTAGTTAATGTTAATAGAAAATTATCTATGTTGAAATTTTTCGAAAAAGGGCCCTTGATGATATTATATTGGTTAATTTAAATGTAAATATTAATGTTGAATGATTGACTTATAAATGTTGAATAATAATTTATTTCAATGTTACGATGGTTGTATGTTGAAATAGGTTATTCTTAAATTTGAGCTTAAAATAAAATAAAAAATAGAAAAAAATCATGCTTCATTTTCTAGTATTTTTGAAAAATAAAAATATTTTTGAAATTAGAATTAAAATTACATGATAACTCATTTCACTAAGTCTAAAGAATTAAGACTCACTTAAGAAAGAAAAATCAATAGAATTAAAATAAATCAAAGTTATTGTTTGAAAATGTTTTATGATTTCTTTTGGAATTGATATTTGGTTTTCAGTTTTAAAAAGTTAAAAATGATTTACTTGTTTGAAAATATTTTATTGTAATAATCTTGAGGATTTCTTTTTTAAATAAAATTGGGTTTTAAATGACAATTAATGCATGAATTTGGCATAAAAGTTGAAGAAATTTTTTTATGAAACAAATCACATGGATTGAAACAACTAAAAAGAGGAAAAAAATTTCTTTAAAAATTTCTTATTCAAGTTTTTAGTAAGAGATAAAGTGATACCATTATTATTGAATCTCTTGAACTACAAAAATGATTTTGATAATTGAAATATGAATGAGATTTTTCTCCCAACCAAATTATGAACTTTCTCATGATTTTTTGACTTGGGGCATCTTTTATGGGAATCGACTTTTTACTTCTATAATTATCTTTTTACCAAAAAGGGGACTTATGATCTTATAACTTGAGATTTTCATTAAGAATTATGTTCTTGATAACTTAAAATTTCCTATATGAATCAAGATATTTTATCTTTTCTTCTATGCAACATATCATAGAAAATATCTTATCACGATCTTGACATCTTGAACTTTATAATTTGAGATTTTTATATAAATCAAAATCATTCACTAGGACTCTTTCATTTTATTAAAGAAAATTATCTATATGAAACAATATTCTTCTTATTATTTGATCACATAAAAAAAAAATTATCCTAAACGAAAATTCATCAAATTAAATCATGTCTTTTGGTATTAATGATTTGATATTAATATCCTTCATAACATGATTTATTTATGACTTCCTTATATTCATAAATGGTATACCTTATCACCAAATTAATATTTCTTGGATTTGTGATGAGTTGAAAATTGAATGAGATTTTTTTTTCATGAACTTTTCGTTGACTTCTTCACTTGATTTATCCTTTATGGAAATCATTTTTAACCTATATAATTTCTTCTTTTTACTAAAAAGGAGATTTATGATTTTAACAATTATAATTTAAGATTTTTAATCAAGATCATTTTTTTGTTTTATTAAGAAGAATTATCTAAATGAATTATATGTCTTAAGATTTATCTTGAATGAATCAAGATTATTTACTCTCCTATGACTTATTTTCATTATTTATAAAAAAAGAAGAGATTTATTAAATAATTCATGTATTTTGGTACTTGTGAATTAATCTTTCATATTATATCCTTGATGACATGATTTTCATTATATAATTCTTTATATATATTTATCAATGACTTGAAAATTAATTTTGTATTATAATATTCTTTCCTTCTTTTTGACAATGACCATGGGAGAGGTAAAATTGCTATCTTGCAATAAAATCATTAAATGAGGAACAATTTACATTGAAGAAAATTAGATATGAAAAACCTTCCAAATATATGATTTGCTATCATAACTTTGAGGATTTCTTGATATTTACATGAGATGATACGAGTAGCTCTTATAATTTTCTCGGACTTATCGACTTCTTGAGCTCTCATTCGAAACGGTTTCACTTTATTCTTTCTTCTTGACATTTACAAAAGAAAAAATGTAAGTTAAAATTTTCTTGTGATAAAACTCATTAGGTCTCTTTCAATGTTTTTAATTTTTTGATTCATGAATACTTTTCAAATGTATTCGCTGCTCTTGATATTTGATTTTTTGTGGGATGCTTGATTTGGATCTTTGATCCCCCCCTCCTCCCCTCTTTTTTTTTTTAATCTATTTACAAAGAGGGAGAAAAGAAATTTAATATGACATTTGTGACACATAAAATTCTATCTTTATCCTTCTTCTTATTTTACAAAGGGGGAAAATTAAATTAAATTCTATCTTTAGTGTTCTTATTTTTTAAAGGGGGGGAATAGATTAACTTCCTCACTTTATGTGCTAAATATTATGATAAATATTTTTAAAAAATCATTCAAATATAATTAAGCATTTCTCATTTTGTTGATGACAAAGGGGGAGAAATGACATAATTGATGACACAAGAAAGATTTGTTTTGAGATCTTTGAAATGGTTGAAATGAATTTTGTATCATGATTGATGATATGGTTATCTTGTGAATATAATGATTTTTATGTGATACCAAGAAGATGAATGTTTAAAAATTTTGTGATGTATGATATCATGTATGGTTAAATTATAAAAAGTTATCAAAATGCTTGAATTCTAAAGTGATTGTGCTTTTGAATTCAAGTTTGTTTTATTTATCCTATGACATATATATAGGGAGAGTTAAGGTTAACTCCCATCATCAATTGATTATCATCATCAAAAAGGGGGAGATTGTTGAATCTCATATTTTGATGATTAAATAAATTGATAGGTTTTATGATCTAACTTATGTGTTAGAGAAAGTGATATAGGATTAAATACAATGATAAAAAGACATTACAATTAGATGTTGGGTCGGAGTCCAGTTCGGGCATCGGGCTGAGTTTCGAACAATGCAGTGGGAGTTTACCGGAGGTCGGCCGAGGCTCAAACGATGTTGTCGAGAGCTCGCCAGAGGTTTGCTAGGAAGTTAGTCAGGAGTTCGCCGATAGATTATTGGGAGCTCGTCGGGAGTTCGTTGGAAGGATGTTGGGAGTTCATCGGGAGTATAGTGAAGGAAATCGGGAGCTCACTGGGGGTTCAGTGGAAGGATGTCAGGAGTTCATCGAGAGTTCGTCGAGAGATTAATTGATGGTCGGATAATGAAGATTGTGTATTAAGTGTCATAGTTAGCATCAAAATAAGAGTTAGTTTTACCAACTCAATTAAGAGATCATTAGACCTTAACTAGGACTGATTTGGACTTATTAGAAAAGTCATTTAAGTAACTCAAGGTTAAGAAAGACACAGTCTCCAAGAAGATAATCTCTGAGAAGACAGTCTCTGAGACAACATAGTCTCCTAGAAGACAAAGTCTCCGAGAAAACACAAGAAGACAATATCCGAGACAACACAGTCTCCTAGAAGACACTATCTCCTAGAAGACAATCTCTGAGAAAACACAGTCTCCTAGAAAACAATCTCCTAGAAGACACAGTCTTCTCGGATTTTGGCTCCATTCTTGAAGTCATTTGGGGCCTATAAATACGTCACCCATTCATGCTTAAGGATGCAAGAATAAAGAGTGAAAAACTTATGAAAACACTGTTGTAATTCCTTAAGAGCTCTCCCTCATTTTTTTTGTGTAGTTTTTGTTTAAGGGAGAGATGAGAGAATTGTAAAGGTTATCTCCTGAACTTGTAAAAGGAGAATAGACCGGTAAAAGATCAGGAGTGGAAGCTAGTACAGAATCTTCACCTGAGGCCATTGAACCAACTTCATTTATTCAAGTTCAAAAATCTTCACATTGGTGTAAAGCCATATGTGAGGAATATTATGCTTTCCTCCATAACTCTACATGGAGCCTAATTCCCTGTCAACACACAAAAAATATCATTAGATGTAAATGAATTTTTTGAATTCAGCGGAATCCCGACGGATCAGTTGTCAGATATAAAGCATGTATAGTGGCAAAAGGGTTTCATCATGACCTGGTGTTGACTTCACGGAGACATTCAGTCCCGTTGTAAAAACCACCACAATTCGACTTATCCTTAGTTTGGTTATCTCGAAAGGCTGGTGCTTAAGACAATTAGATGTTAATAATGCATTTTTACAGGGAACTCTTAGTGAAGATATCTTTATACAGTAATCTCTTAGTTTCATCCATCCTCAGTATCCAAGACATGTTTGTAAGTTACAAAAAGCTATTTATAGACTTCATCAAGCTCTAAGAGCCTAGTAAACTGAACTTGGCTTATTTTTTACTTCTATTGGCTTCATTAAGTCAATATCTGATACCTCACAATTTATATGACAATAACTTGGAGGCACAATATATATCTTGGTATATGTATATGATATTATTATCAAAAGTAATAATTCTTTGGAGGTTCAAACATTCATCATTGATAACGGGGAAGGAAGAAAGAGGAATGAAATTCGAAAAAGAAAGAGAAATCAATAGTCAAGTTGTAGAATATAAACAAACTCAGAACAGAACTTGCATAAAAAGATAAAAAAGTTTACTACCAAATTTAATGTCACAAGAGGATACAAAAAATTTACCAAATAAAGGAAATTAAACAAGGATACAAAACTGAATCAAAAGACTCACCACTCAAGAAAACATCCAAGAGATATAGAGTTTTAGGAAGACTCCAAATAGCTTCTTCCAATATAAATCAGGTACTAAAACTTCTTTCTAATCCTAAAACACCAAAATAAGTACTAGTGCATGAAACAATCCTTCATGCATAGGGAACTATGAAATTATATGCTTTATATCTACTAACTAACCCCTTTAATGCATTCTGTGTCATGAAGAAAAGTGTATCTTGAAATAGCTTTAACTTTCTACCTACCAAACCACCTATCAATGAAACAACTTTAACTTTCTCTAGTGAAAATGCTTTTGAGATGTCATATTTGAGAGGTTTGGATAAAAGGCTATGAGACAAGCATTGTGAGTTATCAAAAATACTATAGGATCAACAAGATTTACTTGAGCTGACTGTAGTAAAATAGGCACTCTCGTGTCAATAACGCAATTGGCAATCGATTCTCTCTCAAAGATCTGGAAGCCTTGAATTACTTTTTGGGAATAGAAGCAACATATACATCTTCAGGACTATTCCTCTCATAAAAAAATATATTCAAAATTTATTATCAATGATGAATATGTAGGATACGAAAGAAGTTACTACTACCCTCTCTATTAATGCATTACTTAAATTGAGTGATGAAAGTCTTGCTATAGACCATACTTAATACTGTCACGTAGTTGGCTCCTTATAGTATTTAGCTCTTACCCATCAAACATATCATTTGTTGTCAATAAACTATCATAATTCATACATCAGCCATCTACTACACATTGATCTATAGTCAAACAAATCTTGTGATATCTTAAAGGGACCATCAATCATGGTGTCTTTTTTTGCAAACACTCTTTGATTCATTTGCATGCATTTGTTGATGTTGATTGGACTAGAAACTTTGATGATAGAACATCCACATCTTATTTTCCTTAGAGCTAATTCAATCAGTTGGAGTTTTAAGAAGCAGAAGACAATTGCACGATCTACAACAGAAGCTGAATATCATGTCATCGTCACCGCTACTGTTGAACTCAATTAGATCATAAATCTGCTTAAGGAATTTAACCTCGCCTCCACTCTTACTCCCACAATATACTATGATAATATTGGTTGGAGCCACTTTACCTCTGCATCAATCCAGTATTTTACTCCTGCATGAAGCACATTATCATTACTTCCATTTCGTGCGAGCTCAAGTTGTTCGGCATCAACTATGTATATCCCATGTCCATATGACTAATCAACTAATAGACTCTCTCACAAAGTCTCTTGCCCACAAACTCTTTTTACTTCATCGATCCAAGATTGATATCTTTAACAGGAGCTCAATCTTATGGGAGCATGATAGCAGATAAGATTTTTTCAACTGAACAAAAAAATCTCATTGCTTAGTTGAGAGAAATTATTTTCCTCGATCACTTCCTCAGCCTATAAATATAGATGATATACACATAACACAATCAATAAAATATATTTTTATATTTTTTTACTTTAACAATTAATAGCTAGGTAGTTTATATACGAGGAAACTTCAAACATAATAACGACCGAAAGTTTGGAGGCGTACGTATTACTTAGGAGAGGAGAGGGGAGAAGAGAAAGAGAAACAATTGAAACAGATGAAGACAACCAACCTTAGCATATTGCAGCCACGGGGGTGGGCGAGAGGAAAGGGTAGAGGAGAGAAGTGTTGGCTTTTGCAGCCGTCGGGGAGGATGGCGAAACCGGACGGGAGAAAGGCGACGTAGGTGGAATCGCCGCCACTCATATCGAGGTGCATAGCCGGCACCGACCTGGACGAGTCCGTCCACGTTTCTTGCAGTATCAGCATGCTGCTCTGGTCTGCACTCACCGCCTGCTGTGTTCCCAACACATCATTTAGGAAATGAATCAGATTTGCAACATAATCACCAAAACATAAGTCCATTAACTTCGGAAAATCTATAAAGTATAAGGTGAATTAAGGAAACCAATAAGCCACTGATAGAGTGGGAAGCAAGGGCTTGAGAGAAAGCTTAAACACAAGGCCAAAGACAGAAATGGATCGTCGGTAGTCACGTCAATCATAAAAGGATCTGTCCATCTAGCAAGTTCCCGACCATCGATATGGCCCCACTAGTCTGACGCTACAGTAGCTAGTACCAGATTCAATTATTTTTCCAAACATAAAATGTCCAACGAGAGAAAGAATACCGAAAAGCGAATAGATGTGAGTCAAATGATAAATAATACTGACGCTGGCACGGAGGAGGGACACGGCGTTGCCAATCTCCTTTCCCTTGGCGATGTGGGCCATATCCTGCATGGGACCGTCGTTGGAGAGGATATCGTTATTGATTTTTTTGTAAAATTTTAGGGAGAAAAATAAAAGAATAATAGAAAATACTAGAAGTACTTTTAATCAACATATTAAAATTATTTTGGAATTAATCGAGAACACCTATTTATATTGATTAAAAGATATAATACAGATATTTTATAATACTAAAAATCTATCACATCTAAATAAATCTTATCCTCATCTAAACTAATTTTATCATCATCTTAACTACTTGGATTATTTCCAACACACCCCCTTAATTCAAGTAGTTATAATTTAAAATTATTTTTAAAAAAATATTTTCTTCGCCAAAATTTTTGTGAAGACATCGGCAAGCTGATCTTCGTTGCTGTAGCGGCTATCTTATGTTCTTTCTCTGTCCATAAATTTTTGAGAACTTCTGACCTAAAATATTTTATCGTTTCACTTGATATTTTTCTCTTCGATAGTCATCTTTGATGATATGATGGAGACTCTGTATTTGTAGGATTGAATCCCTTTGCATGCGGAAGCTTAATTTTTTTTTTCTCTCTTGGTTTTCTTCATATCATCAGAAACTTCTATCAACCATGTATATGTACTTTCATTATTGTCCTTGGAGTTTAGAGCTTCACCCCTTTTCTGTATATATGTGTCATCAACATTACGACCTGCATCATCTGAGATAGTTTGCTTAGATCCACAGAATTTTAAATGATCGTAACTATTTTTCTATAATGTTGATTCTTCGGTAGGAGTAGCAAAGTCAAAAAATAATAAGACAAATATTTTATTTTTTGTCATCCTTGCAATTGCTATCAATTTACCAATTTTTTTATCATAAATCAGATATTTTTCTTCATCAAAAATAACATAATATCCTTTTCACATTAGTTGTCCTATACTAATGAGATTTTATTTTAAATCAGAAATAAATAATACATAATCAATAATTTTTTTACCAGACTTTGTGTTTATAACAACTGTTCATTTTTCTTTTACTGAAGCCTTTTTACCATTTCTCATCTGCATAGTAGATCTGACCGAATCATCAAGTTTCTGAAACAAACTTTTATCCCCTATCATATGATCACTACATGCACTATCCAAAAACCAAACAGATCTAGAATATTTTTCATCAGATGCTATAAAAAAAATATTTTTTTCATCTCTTTTGTCATCATTTTTTTCCTCATGATAGTTTGTTTGATTTTTGTTCTAACAATCTTTTTCAAAATGTCCATATTTTCCACAATAAGAACATAGAGGAATATTTAGATTTTTATTTTTGTACCAACAATCTTTTTTAATATGCCTATTTTTTACAACAAAACTATTTTCGAGTTTCTTTGTTACCTTCATTTGATTGGTATCTTCCTTTGTCCGATCTCTCCCTTGAGATCTGATTTCTGAATTCTTTTTTTTATCTTTCTTCTGATATATCTTCATTTGAAGAACATGTTCCAAAGTTTCATCTGAAGGTCTGTTTACTTTTTGTTCAAGAACTAAAAGAGATCTCATTAATTCATCAATAGATAATGTACTTATATCTTTAGCTTCTTCTATAACAGTAGAGATCATATCAAATTTCGGAGATAAACTTCGTAAAACTTTTTCAACTATAATTTGATCTTTTATATTTTCACCATATGACCTCATTTGATTCACAATAGAAGAAACTTTTGAGAAGAAAACAGCAATCGATTCCGAATCTTTCATTATAAGTATTTCGAATTCACGACGAAAAATTTGAAGCTTTAAAATTTTTATTTTTTCTGTGCCTCCAAACATATTTTTTAGTATATCCCAAGCTTCTGTTGACGTTGATGCCATCATGATTCTGAGAAATAGGGAATCATCTATTGCTTGTTGTAACATATAAAGGGCTCTTGCATCTTTTTGTATATTTTCTTTCATCTGATTTTTTTTTATCTTTTGTAATCTTAGAATCTTGCAGATCATACTCAACAAAACCATTTTCTACCAACTTCCATAATTATTGTGATACCACTATTGGTTTTTCTATAGAATTTCAGGAAGAAAGAGAAGAGAATAGTAGAGGACACCAAGAGTACTTTCAATCAACAGTTTGAAGTACTCTGGAATGAACCAAAAGCACATATTTATATTGATTAAAAGATATAATACAGATATTTTAAAATATTAAAAAATCTATAACATCTAAATAAATCTTATCCTCATCTAAACTAATCTTATCATCATGAATTATGCTTCGTAGCTGCTTGCTGTCGAGGAAGTCGAAAAGGCACCGTGGGGCAATAGGGAGCCACACCGAGGTGGCAGCGCTCAGCACCACCCCCGGTGGCTCCCCGGGCTCGGCCACGTTCTGGCTGGTCTTGACCCTCACGTTCTCGCCGATGTTGATCCCGCCGCTGAGCTTGTTCCACTCGTGCGCTGACGACGCGCACACCCCGGAGCAGAAGTTGTCCGTCATGCGCTGCGCCAGCTTCAGCATGCTCCTCCTCCCACTCGGCGTTATTGCTGCGACCAGAGTTCAACAATCGACCGCCATATCATCAATCCATGTCAATTGCAATTGCACATTTTTGCTGGGGCTTACTGGTGGTGTCGTCATGAGAGAGCTAAGAGGACATGAACATAGCTAAAGGACTGGCACTGGCGTTGGAGGGAGACGACCCAACGATGTGCGCCGAGCGCCATGCCGGAGCGCACCAGCGGCCGGAACAGCGGGTGCACCGCGGCCTCGTCGTACTCGGCGTGCTCCACCCATGTGACCTGCGCATCACCGCGTCAGTTAGCTCATTACTGCCGGCTGTCCATTAACGTTGACTACTGTGCCACAGCTGGACCTTGACTTCACGTATCATGTCCCTCGAACGCTGTATACCTTATTACCACCGTGAAACAAACTTTGCTGTTTACCTGATTACACCTGGCAGGCACACAGTACACTGCTAAATTGATTCCACTCGAGTAGGAAGGTTAGACAAATGGCGAAATGCTTTTGAGGATCACATGAGCATCGAGATGAGAAACTGACTCAAAGAAACAACGATAGGAATATGTCGGACCAAATTAAGAACGTTATACACTTCGCTAAATGCAAAGGTGGTGCTGATTATTAAATTAAATCGAGGTCTCTGTTACATGTCATGATGCACGCTGTCAGGAGAGTGAGATCGTAAAAGTGCGTAGTCAAAAACATATGATAGCCACAGTTATCAAGAGAGACTAACACGGAAAGGAATAGAAAGGGTAACTTCCATACGAGGACTTGGAAAACAAATGGAACGGTGATCAATAATAGCCAAGCCTTCCAAAATAATGAGGGTGAGAGTAGCCTTAGCCAAATGGTTAGCAGAACATCATCCATTATTTATAAGCGGACAGTGAACAACCCAGAAGTCGTGCTCTCGAGAGTGTGGGAGAAGCATCTAAAACTCTGAAGAAACACCAGAAATGATGAACATGGAAAGACGTGTGAATAAAGAAGATACACTGGCACGAGACCTCGATTACACTTGGAAGCACGAGCTTAGGCCTTGACTCGAAGAAAAAGAGACACAGTGAATCACAACAGTAACACTAGAGCACGCCGAGGAACGTATTGTGTGCAGATAGATACGTTATACATGTCTAAGTTATTAACACTGATCAAAAGGTCACCGATGCATGGATGGTCACTGTAAGTAGATTGGTAATAGGTAAAGTGAGAAGTGATGGGAATAAAATAGGAATCAATTTTGTATATGAACAAATACTAGCAGACCGTCACGTATAGCGGAATGAAACAGAAATCACAATCAGATGAACACCAAGATTTGAATGATTGAGAATAGTCTTTTCCTGCCCTTGTCTTCTTCACTTTCCTGGATCTCTTATTTTCTGGCCTCTACTGTCAATCTGCAGTCTGCTTTTTCTCTTCCACGTTTTCAGCCGTCACTGCTCTCTTAATCTCAACCCTTGCCCCTAATCTAGGTTTTAGGTTAATATATATGGGAGATTTTGGGCTGTGGGCTTCACTAAAGCCCATTATGGGCTGAATCTGGGCCATCTGCCCAACAACCTCCCCCTTCAGCCCATAAGGGAGGCTGTCTTATGACTCTTTAATGTGAAACTATACCGACCAGCTGTCGACACATCTCCTATTTCTCTTTCGGTAAAGCCTTTGTCAACATGTCTGCTCCATTATCATCTGTGTGAATTTTCTGAAGCTGTAACTGCTTCTCTTCAAGCACATTTCTGATCCAATGATATCTGACATCTATATGCTTTGATTTAGAATGAAATGTTGAGTTCTTGCATAAATGGATGACACTCTGGCTGTCACAATACACCACATAGTTTTCCTGTTTCAGCCCCAATTCTTGTAAGAATTCTTTCATCCATAACATTTCTTTGCAAACCTCTGTAGCAGTAATATATTCTACCTCTGTGGTGGAGAGTGCAATACACCTTTACAATCTGGACTGCCATGACACAGCTCCCCCTGCAATAGTAAGTACAAAACCTGATGTGGACTTCCTTGTGTCAATATCTCTTGCCATATCTGCATCTGTGTAACCTGTCAATACAAGTGTTCCACCTCTAAAGCTTAAACAAACTTTAGAACTTCCTTTGAGATATCTAAAAATCCACTTCACTGTTGCCCAATGCTCTTTACCTGGATTTGCAAGAAATCTACTAATAACACCCACTGCATATGCGATGTTCGGCCTCGTACATACCATTGCGTACATTAAACTTTCAACTGCTGAAGCAGAAGGAACCTTTTGCATTTTCTCCTTCTCCTCATCACTTGACGGACTCTGATCTGAGCACAACTTGAAGTGACCTGCAAGAGGAGAACCAACTGGCTTTGCATTACTCATATTAAACTTATCCAATACCTTCTCAATGTATTTCTTCTATGACAACCAAATCTTTCTCTTTCTTCTGTCACGAGAAATCTGCATGCCCAGTATTTGCTTTGCTGGCCCCATGTCCTTCATTGCAAAAGATTCACTCAGGTCATTCTTCAACCTGTCAATCATAGACATATCTTTTCCGAGGATAAGCATATCATCAACATAAAGTAAGAGAATAATAAAATCCTCACCAAACCGTTTGATGTACACAATGATCTGAAGCTGTTCTTTTATATTTATTTTCAATCATAAATGAATCAAACTTTTTATACCACTGTCTTGGAGCTTTCTTCAGCCCATACAAGCTCTTCTTCAACTTACAGACAAGATTTTCTTTACCTTTGACTTTGAAGCCTTCTGGTTGCTCCATATAAATTTCCTCCTCCAAATCACCATGAAGGAAAGCTGTTTTCACATCTAACTATTCAATCTCCAAGTTTAGGTTAGCAGCAATACCAAGAGCAACACGGATAGAAGACATTTTAACAACAGGAGAAATTTTTTTTTCAAAGTCAATACCTTTCTTTTGACCAAAGCCTTTCACAACCAATCTAGCTTTATACTTTGGTTGAGAACAATATTCTTGAGTCTTCAACCTGAAAACCCACTTGTTCTTCAAGGCCTTACTTCCCTCTGGTAGTTGCACCAAATCATATGTGTGGTTCTTCTGCAGAGAATCCATCTCTTCCTGCATAGCAATAAACCACTTCTTTTTCTGCTCACTTTCAACTGCTTCCTGGTAACTCTCTGGTTCACTTGTATCAGTAAGCATCACATACTCATCTGTAGAGTATCTTCTGGAAGGTTGACGTGGTCTAGAAGATCTTCTTAACTGAGGTTCTGTGGGAACTTGCTCTCTTTCTTCTTCTTGCTCAACATGTCCTGCATGTAGATCAACATCTGGCTCTGCACCATCTTCCTGCACATCTCCCCCATCACCCTGATATACTGGAGGAATAACTGGGCCACAGTCTACAAATCCCTCTGTAGAAGTCTTAGCTGGTGCCTCCTTCTTCAAATCCTCAATGGTTTGATCCTCAAAGAAGACAACATCTCTGCTTCTGAACACGTTCTGCTTTTCTGGATCCCAAAGCCTGTAACCAAACTTATCATGTGAGTAACCAAGAAAAATACACTCTTTTGTCTTACCATTCAGCTTGGACCTTTCATTGTTTGGAATATGTGCAAATGCACGACAACCAAACACTCTTAAATGCCTATAAGAGACATCTTTCCCTGACCATACATGCTCTGTAACATCACCATCTAGAGCTGTACATGGTGATAAGTTGATTACATCAACTGCAGTCCTCAAAGCCTCATCCCAAAACCTTTTGGGTAGCTTGGCCTGTGAAAGCATACATATGATCTTTTCCATGATAGTGCGGTTCATCCTCTCTGCAATTGCATTATGCTGAGGTGTACCAGGGACTATCAACTCATGCTGGATGTCATGTGACCTGCAATAATCATTAAACAATCCTGTGTACTCACCACCATTATCTGATCTTTATACATTTCAATTGTCTTTCTGTCTCCCTTTCAACTCTAGCATGAAACTCTTTGAAGATATTAATAACCTGATCTTTAGTCTTCAAAGCATAGGCCCAAACTTTCCTGGAAAAGTCATCTATAAAAGTAACAAAATAAAGTGCACCACTGATACTAGGAACATTAACAGATCCACCAGGAGTTTTTGTCCTTAAAGGACCACACACATCTGTATAGACACGGTCCAAGGCATGCATTTTTCTAGATAAGGCAGGACTAACAAAGGAAACTCTATGTTGTTTACTAGCCAAACAATCAATACAAGGGTTCAAACGTGTACCTCTGAGGGATGGCAATACCTCTCTTTTGGAAAGTTCTTGCAACCCCTTCTCACTCGTGTGTCCTAGTCGCCTATGCCACAACTCCATGCTGGAGTCTTTCTCTGTAGCATTCAACTGCTCACCACAAGCTTTAGGCTGCAATCTATACAATGTATGATATTTCTTCCCATTAGCTACAATTAGAGAACCCTTACTGAGCTTCCACTGCCCTTTATGAAATCTGACATCAAAGTCTTCATCGTCCAGCCTTCCAACTGAAATTAAATTCAGTCTTAAGTCAACCACATGCCTCACATCCTTAAGTACCAACTTGCAACCAAGGTTGGTCTTTATATGGATATCTCTCATGCCAATGATGTTTGCTGTGCTATAGTTGCCCATCTTGACAACACCAAAATTTCCAAACCTGTAAGTAGCAAAGAACTCCCTCCGTGTAGCATGATAAGAAGCACCTGTGTCAATTATCCACTCGAGATCCTGGCACACACAAGAAAAAATATCATCGGAAGTAGACAAAATCAAATAATCACTACCTTGTACTGTAGCTGTGATATTCTCTTTTGACTCTGTATGCTCCACTTCTTTCCCCCTTTTCTTGTTCTTCTTAGGTTGCTTGCACTGATTCTTGTAATGTGTTTTCTCACCATAATTGTAGCAAACAATATCTTTCCTTGACCTTGACTTGCTTCTACCCACACGTGAACCACTTCTATCCTTTGACTTTGACCTTCCTCTGTTCTCTGAGACAAGTGCTTGTGAATCAATCTGAGAAGTTGCTGAATTCTTTCTCCTTAACTCCTCATTCAACAAACTGCTTGTTACTTGAATCATGGTGACAATACCATATGGTGTCGAATTACTGAGAGAAACCACTAGTGTCTCCCAACTTTATGGCAAAGAACTAAGAAGTAACAACGCCTGTAACTCATCATCAAGAGGCATTTTCATAGAGGATAACTGGTTAGTAATACTCTGCATTTCATTTAAATGCTCAGGAATAGAAGTACCCTCTTTATATTTCAAGTTCACAAGTTTTCTGATCAAAAAAGCTTTGTTGCCAGCCGTTTTTCTTTCATAAAGACCTTCTAACTTTTTCCAAAGAGAGTATGCAGAACATTCAGTAGAAACATGGTGAAAGACACTATCATTTAGCCATTGTCGAATAAAGCCAACTATTTTTCGATCTAACCTCTTCCACTCATCATCTGTCATAGATGTGGGCTTTGCACTATCTCCTTGCAAAGGTCCATACAAATCTTTGCAATACAAGAGATCTTCCATTCTTGGTTTTCATATCATCCAATTGTTACTGTTTAAAATAATCATGCGAGAAACATTACCGACCTCCATGTTCAGATATAAAAGATTAAATACCACCAAAACCCTACTCTGATACCAGTTGATGAGAATAAAACAGGAATCAACTTTGTATATGAACAAATACTAACAGACCGTCACGCACAACGGAATGAAACAAAAATCATAATCAGATGAACACCAAGATTTACGTGGAAAACCCCTTCAACTCGAAGGGTAAAAACCACAGGACAAGCCAGAGAAAATCCACTATCAAAATAATGAATATACAGATCTCAGGCTTCTTGCCCAAGCCCAAAGCAATAGCCACAAGAGAATCTCAGGGATACAAGGACTATAATCCTAAGCACAATATCCAAAACCTTCCCAAGAGATCACAGTAAGAATCCACTGCAAACTGATCTAACCTGAGATTTGAATGATTGAGAATAGTCTTTTCCTGCCCTTGTCTTCTTCCCTTTCCTGGATCTATTATTTTCTGGCCTCTACTGTCAATCTGCAGTCTGCTTTTTCTCTCCCACGTTTTCAACCGCCACTGCTCTCTTAATCTCAACCCTTGTCCCTAATCTAGATTTTAGGTTAATATATATGGGAGGTTTTGGGCTGTGGACTTCACTAAAACCCATTATGGGTTGAATCTGGGCCATCTGCCCAACAGGAAGGAAGAGAGATAGAGATGAGGAAGGATATTAATACCTTAGAATAACCATTAGGCACAACCAGACGGCAACCGGCGGTAACTCATTAGGAGGTGGAGCAGAAAGGTCGTCTCTAATTCCATCAACAGAGACATCTACTACTGCCCAAGCTCCCTCGGTAAGTTACTTGCAGAACCTAAGGAAATGGACATCTCGAACAGGCACCAGTGGCGAGAGAACTTGAAGTTCTGCATGCATCTGCAGACCGAGGAAATTGTGATGCAATGAGAGCAATAATTATGCAGCAAACAGCTACTAGCATAAATACACATCTGAGTGTCATGGACTCACAAGTTGGAGAACACCATTTCTGCAACCACCCATGCCACTGGAGATCACATCATTGGTGGTCGTTCTTGCAATCACAAAAGGAAACATATCCACCCACCGAGTCTGCGCATGAATGGGTTACAAATATTGCAAACGACTTATTAGTTCACTCGAAAAAGTTGCTCAGAGGACATATGCAAGTGATGAATTTGAAAAAAATTATCTGTATAGGAGGTGAAACAGCAAGCTAAGTAACATTTCAATGCAGATCGATGCAAAAGCAGTAAAAAGATTCTGATGTAAGAATATGATAAAATGATATTAGATTTTATTAGCATGATGCTGGAAGACGCAAGCAAATGCAACAGATGAAAGCTTACGGCCCTCATGAGAGTCTCAACCAACGCCAAGCTATTGATGATCACGGCGTCGGTAGCCCTGGTGGCCTCCGACACCAACACAACGGGCTTCGCACCGATGTAGCGAGGGAAACTTCGAAGATACTCCTCGTAGTTCAGTATCTCTGTTCCTCCATCCAAAGTTGGAACCCTAAGAGGATCCTCCTGTTGGAAATAATCCAAGTAGTTAAGATAAAGTTAAGTAGTTAGGATTAGATAAAGATTTAAATTTAAGTAGTCGAAATATAAATAATACTGCAGACTGTTGATTGAAAGTACTCCTGGTGTCATATACTATTCTCTCTTCCTTCTCCCTGAAGTTATGCAGAAAAGCTAACAGTGGTATCAGAACCTGGTTCAAAGGAAATCAAAACGAGTACATCAGATCAGTCAAAAGAAAGGGAAGACTAGTAGATCCAAAAAAACAGAAAAAGAAAAAAGAGAAGATGACAAGCCTTACAGCAAGTGTTCCTAATCAACTTCTTCCTATCCTCAAAGGTGATAATTATCAGTTTTAGGCTATTAAAATAAAAACTCTCTTTATTTCATAAGGATTGTGGAATTTGGTAGAATATGGTTTTGTTCAGTATGATCTACAGGATCCTAGTATTACAAAAGATCAAAAAAATCAGATAAAAGAAAATATACAAAAAGATGCAAGAGCCCTTTATATGCTACAACAAGCAATAGATGATTCCCTATTTTCCAGAATCATGATGGCAGCAACATCAACATAAGCTTGGAAGATACTAAAAAATATGTTTGGAGGCAAAGAAAAGGTAAAAATTTCAAAGCTTCAAATTCTTCGACGTGAATTTGAGACTATTATATAAAAGATTCCGAATCGATCGTTGATTTCTTTTCAAAAGTTTCTTCTAATGTGAATCAAATGAGGTCTTATGGTAAAAATATAAAATACCAAATTATAGTAAAAAAAAATTTACGAAGTTTATCTTCAAAATTTGATATGATCTCTATTGCTATAGAAGAAGCTAAAGATATAAGTACATTGTCTATTGATGAATTAATGGGCTCTCTTTTAGTTCATGAACAAAAAGTAAACAGATCTTCAGATAAAACTTTGGAACATGTTCTTCAAATGAAGATTGATCAGAAGAAGAATCAAAAAGAGAATTCATAAATCAGATCTCAAGGGAGAGATTAAAAGGACAGAGGATAAGACTAATCAAATGAAGGTAACAAAGAAACTCGAAAATATTTTTGTTGCAAAAAAATAGGGCATATTGAAAAATATTGTTGGTACAAAAAAAATAATCCAAATGTTCCTCTATGTTCTTATTGTGAAAAATATGGACATTTTGAAAAAGATTATTGGAACAAAAATCAAACAAACTATCATGAGGAAAATAATGATGACAAAAGAGATGAAGAAAGTATTTTCTTTATAGCATCTGATGAAAAATATTCTAGATCTGTTTGGTTTTTGGATAGTGGATGCAATAATCATATGACAAGGGATAAAAGTCTGTTTCAGAAGCTTGATGATTCGATCAGATCTACTGTGCATATGAGAAATTGTAAAAAGGTTCAAGTAAAAGGAACAGTTGCTGTGAACACAAAGTCTGATAAAAAAATTATTGATGATGTATTATTTATTCATAATTTAAAATAAAATCTCATTAGTATATGACAACTAATGAGAAAAGGATATTATGTTATTTTTTATGATGAAAAATACTTGATTATGATAAGAAAATAAGGAAATTGATAGCAACTGCAAGGATGCCAAAAAAATAAGATGTTTGCCTTATTATTTTTGGAATACTAATGAATCAATATTATGGTATAAAAATTATTATCATCAAAATTTATGTGGATCTATGCAAACTATCTCAGATGATGCAGGTCATAATGTTGATGACACAAAAAGAGGTGAAACTCTAAACTCCAAAGACAACAATGAAAGTACACATACAGGGTTGGTAGAAATTTATGATGATATAAAAAACCTAAGAGAAAAAAAAGAAAGAGAAAACTTCCGCATACAAAGAGATTCAATCCTACAAATGCAGAGTCTCCATCATATCATCAAAGATGGCTACCGAAGAGAAAAATATCAAGAGAAACGATAAAATATTTCAGGTCAGAAGTTCTCAAAGATCTATGGACAGAGAAAAAACATAAGACAACTGCTGCAACAATGAAGATCAGCTTGCTGACGTCTTCACAAAAATTTTGGTGAAGAAAATATTTCTTTAAAAATAATTTTAAATTATAACTACTTGAATTAAGGGGGTGTGTTGAAAATAATCCAAGTAGTTAAGATAAAGTTAAGTAGTTAGGATTAGATAAAGATTTAAATCTAAATCTAGTTTAGATGAGGATGTGATTAGTTTAGATAGAGTAAGATTTATTTAGATGTGATAGATTTTTCAGTGTTTTAAAATATTTGTATTCTATCTTTTAATAAATATAAATAGGTGCTATTGGTTCATTCCAAAGTATTACAGACTGTTGATTGAAAGTACATCTATTATTCTCTTCTCCTTCTCCTTGAAGTTCTGCAGAAAAGCCAACACCTCCATCTAAGCCATCTTCACCAGCTCATCCATTGCTGTTAGTGCAAGTTCCAAGCACATGAATCTCTCCTGCGATCTATCCACACCATCTAGAGTTCCCATGCCAACGTTCCTTGCAGGAGTTGTAATGGTGCCGAATGCGCCGCTTGTTGCTCCGGTGGTGAAATCAGTGACCGGAGGCAATGTTGCGGGGGTCACCAAATCCAGGCCAGTGAAAACATTGCTCCAGACTACAAGATCCAATGTTGAATTTGACATCGGGAGAGGAAGTGGACTAGATGATGCAGATATAGGCTTGCCGAGGAACTTCCCAATGAGGGAGCAAACGCGATCAAGCTCATCCTTGAGACGGGCATTCTCAATTCTCAAGTGATGTTCTTCGAGCGACCCTTCGCCGAGAATCGCCAGCCCACCGCAGTTGTTACAGACGGGGTTCCTCGTCGCCTCCCTGATTGACAGGTTCTCAGCGCGAAGCTTGTCATTCTCCTGCCTTAGGATAATGTTCTTGTGGCGTTCTATTTGGGTCTGATTCAGTTGACGCCCATGCATGTAAGGAAGACATAATAATTAGAAGTAGATGAAATTTTTAAGAAAAGAATGAAATGATACCTTCATCTGGGTTCGACAGTTTTGGAACCAGAACTTGACCTAGCGAGCCTCCAAGGATAACCTCTTGCTGAGTTCCAACCTTTGCTTCTTTCTCATCAGGGTGAGGGCAATCCTTGAAGAATCTGTACATGGGAGATTAAATTGAGAGCTATCTATTTTTTTTTGGTTGCTTAATGTTCTTGCAATCAAAGGAATGGAGTGAGATGGTTGGACTCATTACGTTTCGAGTTCTGCGATTTGGTGCGGGGTGTGGCGATGGTATCGCTTCTTCTTGCGCGGGTTCTCTTGTTCTAAATCATCTTTGTAGATTCCTCCCAAGTTGTCACTCCCTCCGGACCTGCTCTCATTCTCGTCTTCCTTGTTCTGACACCCCAAATCCAAATCCCATGCTCCACCTTTACCGATGGTACCCTTGCCTTCCATATCCGATTGCTGGCCAGAGAACCAAATGATATACTCGTTGAAACCTCTACATGAAGGCAAGAAAGCGGAAGAAGAAAAGGAAGAGAAATAGTAAGTGGTAATAATTACCAGGGTGAGGGAGAGGCCAGGGGAGTTGAACACGAATAGAGAAGGCGAGGCGAGGAGCGGCTGTGAGATGCTGTTGGTGGACATGGCGGTGGAGCTGCGGGGCGCCTTATCGGCCAACCCCATCCGATCGCCACCGCCACCTCGACCGGAGCCACTGTCGAACAAGCCTCCAAAACTCATTGAAGATCGCTTTTATTTCCTCTCTTTCTTAATCACACCTTTTAAAACTCGCTTCGTCACTTCAAAAAGACTCTTCCTCACAAGTGCTAGCAGATCCTAGTAGTATATCTAATGCACATTCTCGCTTTTCAACCCAGATTTTTTAGTTTCCCAAGGACTTGGAACTATTAGAATTAAACTTGTTCAATTATCATGAAGAGATTAATTTCATCAGAAGAAAGGTTCATTTCTTCAAGAGAAAATATTTATGGAAGGACAAGTCAAATTGGCTATTGATTCTTGAAAGAGTTTATTGAAAGAGAGATTCATTCTACTGCATAAATGTAATATATCTTGGGGAACTATATAAACCCCATATGTTGAGTCATGAAAGATATAGAGTTTGTGAAATTATAAAAATATTGAGAGAAATACAAAAGATTTAGCCTTCTCCTACTCTTCCTTAGTGTGCTAACTCTATCATTTCTTCCTATCAAATTCAACAATTGGTATCAGAGCTATGGCTTCATCCTCAAGCATCTTCCAACTCCAAATCCCTAGATTGACAAAAGAAAATTATGACATATGGTGCATCCAAATGAAGGTTCTTCTAGGCTTCCAAGATGTATGAGAGTTTATAGAAGATGGATTTGTTGAACCAAGTCCAGCAGAAGAAGGAGCAATGAATGCAAAAGCAAAAGAGCAACTCAAAGATAGAAGAAAGGAGAAAAAAGCCTTATTCACAATCTACCAAGGGCTTGATGTTCGAGATCATCGGTCCAGCAAATACTTCAAAAGAGGCTTGGAAAATGCTTCAAAAAGTATTTGGTGGTGTTGATAAGGTAAAAAAACTCCGTCTACAAGTTTTACGAGCTGATTTTGAAAAATTACAGCAAGGTACTTCTGAAACTATTTCTGATTATTTCACAAAAGTTATTTCTATTGTTCATCAAATGAGAAGAAATGGTGAACAAATAAGTGATCAAAGAGTGATAGAAAAGATACTAAGATCACTAGATTCAAAATTTGATTTATCGCTATTGCGATTGAAGAGTTTGGAAGAAATGTATTTAGAACAACTTATGAGTTCCCTTCAAGTTCATGAATAAAGGATTACAAAAAGAGCAGAAGAAAGAACTGTAGAACAAGCACTACAGACCAAGCTTACTCTTGAAAATAAAGGTGAATCAAATTTTTAAAGAGGAAGAGGTCATGGATAAAGAGGAAGAGGTGGTAGAAATCAGACCTATCAAGAATATCCAAACAATGAAGGTGGTGGAGAAAATTCTAGCCAAAGAGGCCGAGGACGTGGCTGAGGCCATGGACGTGGCAAAAATTCTAAAAGGTCTGAAATACAATGCTATATTTGCAAAATGTATGGGCATTACTCCTTTGAATGCTATTATAATCCTAACAATCAAGGTGTTAAGGTAAATTTTGTTGAAAAAGAAGAGAAGAATGAAAACCAAGTTTTACTAATGAATTATGATAATTTGAAGGAAGATCAGTCTATGACATAGTATCTAGATATAGGAGCTTCAAATCACATGTGTGGCATGAAAGAATTATTTTCAGAAATGGATACAAGCTATTCTAAAAATATTACATTTGGTGATCTGTCTCAAAGACCAGTAAGAGGCATAGGTAAAATTGTTCTTGGACTCCATAATGGCAAAGAATTATGCATTTCAGATGTTTATTATGTGCCTGATATGAAAAATAATATTCTTAGCTTGGGATAATTACTTGAAAAAGGTTATAATATTGAGATGAAAGATATGACTCTTTCAATTTATGATAAGACTAAGACATTAATCTCACATGTGAAAATGACGAAGAATAGAATGTTTCCTCTATATTTATGCATTTTTGATCGATCTAATTATTTTAAGACTGATATTGAGGACATTTCTATATTATGACATCTTAGATATGCACACTTAAATTTTGAAGCTTTAAAACTTCTAGAGAAGTTTAATATGGTGATAGGAATGTCAAGAATTGATTGCCCATCAAAATTATGTGAAGTATGTGTTATGGGTAAGCAAGAAAGAAATCCTTTCAAAATCAGCAGAACAAAAAGAGCATGACATCGACTTGATTTGGTACACTCGGATGTTTGTGACCCTATCAGCCCAGTATCACTTGGAGGAAGCAGGTATTTTCTTACCTTCACTGATGATCATAGTGGCAAAACTTAGGTCTATATTTTAAAGGAAAAGAAAGAAGTGTTAAACAAATTCAAAGAATTTAAAGACTTGGTTGAAAGACAAAGTGGTTGCAAGATTAAATATTTACGAACAGATAGAGGTGGTGAATATACATCAAATGAATTTGAAAGTTTTTGTAAAAATAATAAAATTTTACATCAATTTACTATGCCATACACACCTCAACAAAATTATGTTTCAGAAAGGAAAAACAGGACTATACTTAATATGGTCCGATGCATGTTAAAGGAAAGAAAGATTCCTAAAGAATTTTGGGGGGATGTTGTTGCTTGTGCAGTTTATTTGCTTAACAGGTTTCCAACAAGATGAATTGGTAATTCTACACCAGAAGAAGTATGGAGCCTGCAGAAACCAAGAGTTGATCATTTAAGAAATTTTGGAAGTGTTGCATTTGCCAAGATACCAGAAGAAAAGAGAACAAAACTTGAAGATTAAAGTCAGAAATGCATTTATTAGGTTATGCTGAGAATTCCAGTGGATACAAACTCTACAATCCTATCACAAATAAAGTTGTGATGTCAAGAGATGTTGAATTTAATGAACAACAGATTTGGGACTGGAAAAGTAATGAACAACATAAGAAAGCTATATCATCATAAGAGGATGATATAATACAAGCAAGCACAGAAGAGGCTTTACCAGAATAATCACCGAGATCAGCTAAGTCACAAGATTCAAAAAGTCCGATTATAAGAAGGACAAGACCGATCCAGGAGCTATATGATATGACTCAAAGAATTGATACTAACAATGATGAACTTTCTCTATTTTATCTTTTTATAGGATATGATCCATTAACGTTTGAAAAAGCTTGTAAAGAAAAAAAATGGAGACAAGCTATGAAGGAGGAGATTAATGCAATCAACAAAAATGATACATGGGAGCTTACTACACTTCCAGAAAACCACCAAGCGATCGGTGTTAAGTGGATCTTCAAAACAAAAAGAAATGCACAAGGAGAGGTGGATAAATATAAAGTACGATTGGTCACAAAGGGATATAAACAACAATATGGGATCGACTATGAAGAAGTATTTGCACCAGTTGCTCGATTGGAGACAGTAAGATTACTTATCTCCCTAGTAGCTCAAATGAAATGAAAAATTTTACAAATGGATGTCAAATCAGCATTCCTTAATGGAGTTCTTGAAGAAGAGGTATATATTTAACAACCCCCTGGTTTTATTATTTATGAATAAGAAGATAAAGTATACAAGTTAAAGAGAACTCTTTATGGGCTTAAACAAGCCCCATGAGCATGGAATTCTCGGATAGATGCTTATTTTATTCAAAACAATTTTTCTAAATGTCCACATGAACATGCTCTCTATACAAAATCCAACATTGATGGAGATATCATGTTTATATGCTTGTATGCAGATGATTTAATATTTACAAGCAGTAGTAGCTCCATGATTAAAAATTTTAAATACTCTATAAAGAAGGAGTTTGAGATGATCGACTTGGGCTTAATGTCTTACTTCCTTGGTATCAAAATTATACAAAACAATGAAGAAATTTTTATCTCACAAGGAAATTATGTAAAAGAAGTTCTAAAGAAGTTTTCTATGGAAGATTGTTATCCTACATATACACCTATTGAATATGACACCAAGTTGGCCAAAGAAGTCGAAGGTAAATACATTAATCCAACTTATTACAAAAGTCTAGTTGGATGTTTAAGGTATTTGACATGCATTCGGCCTGATATATTATTTGGAGTTGGTTTAATAAGTAGATACATGAAATCTCCTAAGACTTCTCATTTAAATGTCGCTAAAAGAATTTTACAATATATTAAAGGATCAATTAAGTATGGAATATTCTATTCATCATCAAAAGGACTGGATCTTATTGGATATAGTGATAGTGATTGGGCTCGAAGCTACGATGATCGAAAGAGTATAACTAGATTTGTATTTTATTTTGGTGGAGCTACATTTACTTGGTCTTCAAAAAAACAACATATAGTTGCTCTATCAAGTTGTGAAGCAGAATATATAGCAGTATCTTCTTGTGTTTGTCATGCAATATGGCTAAAAAGATTACTTCAGGAACTTCATATGCCATAGGAGAAGTCAACCAAAATTTATGTTGATAATAAATCAGCTATTGCCTTAGCTAAGAATCCAGTCTACTATGAAAGATCAAAGCATATCAACATAAAATTTTATTTTATAAGAGATATTGTCAAAAATAAAGATTAATTTTTATCATGAAAAGATTAATTTCATCAGAAGAAAGGTTCATTTTTTCAAGAGAAAATATTAATGGAAGGACAAGTCAAATTGACTATTGATTCTTGAAAGAATTTATTGAAAAATAGATTCATGCTTATTGCATAAATGTAATGTGTCTTGGGAACTATATAAACCCCATATGTTGAGTCATGTAAGATATAGAGTTTATAAAATTATAAAAATATTGAGAGAAATACAGAAGATTTAGCCTTATTCTACTCTTCCTTAGTGTGCTAACTCTATCCTTTTTTCCTATCAACTTCAATAGGAATAAGATCTCCATGCATAGACGATCCGTTTAGGGTATGAGCAGATGCCTCAACACCCTCTCGCTGTCACTGAAGGGCAGAAAGAAAGCGAAGGAAGGCAAGAGGAACTCTAGCACCGCGTTCTATCTTCCTCTCCCTTCTCTACCCCCTCGGAGTCAAACGAGGCAGTTCCCTACTCCGAGATCTCAAAGATCGAAGCTTTAGAAGGCCGTACGAGCTGGTATAAATGGGTGTGGCAGATAAAAGGAGACTTCCTGCGTGTGGACACTACGAAGCCTCGCAAAACAAAGGAAAAGGAAAACTCTATGCGAAGGAAGAGAGAGAAAGGGAGATCAGTAGAAATAGGCCGGTTGACCCTACCGTCATCTGTCTCATAAAAAAATGAATAAAAAAGCTCCAACCCTCGGATAAAAAATGGGACCTTCGGTTTGGGGAATGAAGCAGATGGCGTCTCTCTTTTCCACCGTCTCTTTCTCGAGTCCCTAGCACCCTTTCCATCGTCCGCTTGAGTTAAAAGAAACGGGAGGCCAGCAGAGAGATGAAACGGGAGGCCAGAAATAGCTGGGACAGGTCCTGCCGCCATCTGGTTTGTTTCCTTCTCGTCTTCCTTGGCTCCATCAACAGGCATCGTGAGAACTCGATGGAAAGCGATAAAAGATAGAAGAAAACAAAATAAGCATCGAATTAGAGACGAAACGGTACCACGGCTGACCTCGAAGGAGGACCAGTGTGAGCACGCCCCGGGACAAGGCAGAGAAGAGACCACGCCATCCCTGCTTCCTTCCTCCTGCTCAGAATACAGCACAAGACATGGGAGACCCGACGCAGAAGAGATGTCAACCCTCTGATCCGCATCACAAGGCTACGAAGGCTGTGGACCACTGCTGCCACATGTGTAGGACAGGTTTTTGGAAGAAGAGAGGGCTTAAAAGTCAACATGGCGGTGAGAGGAATGACTTGGCTGAATCGACGGGTTTCGTGGGAGTTGAAACTCCATCCTTAGATTTTACAAAATTTTCTTAAATCTATAAATTTGCATGCGACGGTTAAGACAGTCTTATGTCATATATATATTTTTGTTTCATCTTACGCCTAGTTTTTGTTTGAAATCTTGTGCTATTTTTTGTATAAAGGATTCACATTTTAGTTTATATATTTATAATTCAAATAAAGAGTTCTAATCTTTTTCAAGTTTCTAAAATATCCATCCATCATGAATAATTATTTTACCGTTTTATCCCAACCAATTGAACTGAATCGGACTAATTGAAATATTTTTGAATAAAGATATAATATTTTATATCACCGAACTAGTCATAGTATTTTTAAATAGAATTATATTAATTTTATTCAATAATAAACTTTATTTAAAATATTATAATTCATCATTTTTTCCATGATGAAAAAACAAATACTATTAGATTATTCAAGATATATAAACATAAGTTAGGATAAATGAGAAAAGAATTAATTTTTTGATTTTATTCTAAAATATATGTACATAATCCTAATTTTTATCAAAACTACCATGACAATCATATAAATTACTTTATATAATCCTAATACTTAGTAGTGTTCCTAAATAAAATTATAATATTTTTTATTTATTAATTCAAAAATATTATGATTCTATTAAAAATTATAATTGGATAGTGCTTCACACTTATTTATTTTGGTCAAAGTTAGTTGTAGCCCGTGACTTAAGTTCTTATGGTTTACTCGTATCTAAAATAACCTCTATATTTTCAGAAACATAAAATATAAGCTCCTATCGTCAAGTCTGAATTTATAGATATTAGATTCTATTTACATAACATACTGATTTATAATAAACTATTAATATAATGATACGTATAATATAAGTTTTTAAAAAATCTATTTTACCATTTGTGATTTTTATCATAGATTATTTAAGCCCTTTGGTTTTACTTGTGTCTAAATCCCTTTTATCTTTAAAAATATAGCACATAAGCCTTTACTATTAAGTATGAGTTGACAAACATTAGAGCCTGTCTACTTGACATGTTGACTCACAATAGATCATTGATATAATGACACATGTAATTGAAGTTATAAAAAAAGTCTATCTTGTCTAGTAAGAGGAAGCGGTGGAGGCCATAATGACAAACAGAGGCAGAGAGGTAGAGGTAGAAGAGGCCGGAGGTGGAGGTGAGGGAGAGCTAGACCATCATATTGTAAGCACAACTGGTGGGGGCGTAGGAGAGGACAAAGTGAGAGGTGGTGGGGATGAAAATGTCCAAGAGGAAGAGGGACCAAGAGACCATCACGTGCCTAGTGTCAGACTGATCTACGCACATTCACCTGAGGTAGGACCAAAAGCTTCCAAGCTTGTTGCTAGTATGGAGAGGTTGTGTGCGTACGATGCCCTCTCTTCTTCTAAAAACATATGTTAGTGTCAGACTGAACTAGGTAGCAATGGCTTATTGTTGTTGTTGGTGGTCGCTTCCACAACAATAAATCCTCCCGTTATAGATGGTCGTTTTAATTTTTTAATTTAAATTATATATATTATTATTATAATTATTTATTATGAGTCATTATGTCATGTAAGTAGACTCTAATGTATGTTAACTTATACTTGATAAAAGGAGTTTATATACTTTATTTTAGACATGAACAAAACCATAAGGGCTTAAGTAGTTCATAACCAAAATTGATCATTTTCTAAAACTTAAATTATATGAGTATGCATGTCATATAAGCAAATTCTAATGACTATTAACTTAGAAATTGGAGCCAAAAAGTTCAAACATACCCGTAAAATTTGGGTCGGGCGGTTCAACCGTAGGCCTGGGTAGTTTACCTATCGTTAGCTTCCCAAAAACTAGGTACGGGCAGTTCAATCGCCGACCTGGGCGGTTTACCCACTGTCAGTCGCCCGAAAACCACGTACGGGCGGTTTACCCGTCGGTCCTGGGTGGTTCAACCGTTGGCAGCTGCCCTGTTTCCAGGCTACGGGCGGTCCAACTGTCGCTCACCAGCAGTTTACCCGTTGGAATCTTCAAAAATGTGGTTCCCTCCACTTTTCAAATTCTGGCTTTAATATGATGTTGACCAATTCTTTGGTCAACTAATTGAGCCCAACTTGAGCTCAACCAAACCCCATAGTGGACCCGATTGCCTTATCGAGTTGATTTGGATTTCATCCAAATCCAACTCAATTAGGACTCAATCCCTAATTATGACAATGATTACAACTCTTAATAACTAACAAGCTAAACCAAGACCTAACTCCCGCCAATCTGGTAGCCTCCGGCATTCTTGCGGTGAGTCTTCCGATCTTCTCCCGGCGTTCTCCCGGCGTGTTCCCAATGAGCTTCCTGATCCCTTCGGCGAATCTCCTAGCGAACTCCTGAAGAAGTCCCAATGCATTGTCCGAACCTGGCCCGATGCCCAAGCTTGATCTTGGCCCATCATCTAGTTGTAACTAAATTGCTCTTGTCGTAGTTAGACCTACAATTCTTCCTCTAATACACATGTTAGATTTAAACACACGTCAATTGATTTTATCATCAAAATCCAAGATTCAATAATCTCCCCCTTTTTGATGATGACAATCAATTGATGACGGGAGTTAATCCTAACTCCCCCTAAATCCATGTCATAATAAAGAAGACCAGAATCATAATATCTAGAATTCAAGTAAATCAAGGCAATGAATATTTCAAGCAAATCATATTTCAAGGATACTCATATATCAATAAAAATTTACTTTTAAATTATTAAGTTAGTAACTTATCAAAGATTTTCATAAATTTCAAATATTTGAAAATTTCAACTCATCAAGGATTTTCATGAACTTCAAAATATTTGAAAATTTCCCCTTAAGTTATTACATAAGTCATCAACAACCATTTCTCCCCCTTTGTCATCAACAAAAATATGAAATATGGGGCTAAGCATTTAAGGCATATGAGTTTTTGCTCCCCCTTTTTAAAATACGATATGAGTCATAAAAAAATTTCTTCCTCTTGAGAACAAGAAGGAAAGAAAATAAGGGAGGAGTTATAAAACATCATTAGACATGGCTCTCAATTTTGTAAAGGTGAATTTTGAAGATAAACTCAAAATTCTAAGACATTCAAGGAGGTACAAAAGTTTAAGAGCTACTCTTGCATTTAAAATCATCTCACGTAATTTCTGGCAAATAGGTCCATAAACTAGTAAAACATCATGTAAATTTTCTTCCCCTTTTGTGAATAATAAGTTAATCATCTCATGGGAACAATAAGATAATTTCAAAAACATTATCATAAAGAAAAGTAACTCATTCTCACAAAATCAAGCAATTCATATATTTTTATGATTTAACATTCCAAGTTCTCTTCTAAGAAAATCAAATTATTCTTCATTTAAAGGTTTTATAAAAATATCCGCTAATTGATGCTTAGTGTCAATAAATTCTAAAGAGATACATTGATAATTTACATGATCTCTTATAAAATGATGTCTAATATCAATATGTTTGGTTCTTAAAGTTGAATAGGATTTTTGGTTAAACATATAGCACTTATATTATCACACTTTATAGGAATATTTTTTTAATTTTATTTCATAATCTTCTAGTGTGTTTTTCATTCAAATGACTTGGGCATAACATGCACTAGCTGCAATATATTATGCTTCTGCAGTAGATAAAGCTACTAAATTTTATTTCTTACAAGTCCAAGAAATAAGTGCATGCCCTAAAAATTGACATGTTCCGATAGTGCTTTTTCTATCTATTCTACCTCCACCAAAATCGATATCAGAATAGGCAATCAAGTCAAAGTTCTTTGATTTTGGATACCATAATCCGAGTTTAGATGTTTCTTTTAAGTATCTAAAGATTTGTTTAACTGCTTTCAAATGAGAGAGTTTAGGATTAGATTGAAACCTTGCACACAATCCAACACTAAACATGACATCCAGTCTAGTAGTAGTTAAGTATAATAAACTTCCTATCTTTCCTCTATAAGTTTTTTGATCAAAGTTTTCTCCTTCATTATCTAAGTCCAACTTTGTAGATGTGCTCATGGGAGTGTTTAATGCTTTAGCATTTTGCATCCCAAGCCGCTTTATAAGTTCAATGTGTATTTAGTTTGACTAATAAAGATACCATCATCAAGTTATTTTATTTGTGGTGGAAATCATCAATTCAATAACCATACACCCCAATATCTAAAGAGCTACGATACATATGGAATGCAAATTGACACCCTCTAATGAATTGAAACAAGACGGATCGTTCAAGATTGAAGTAAGAGGAACTATTCTAATCACTTTATCAAAGAGAAAAATGATAAAAGATTAGAACATAACTTTGATTCCCATAAACGCCACAAACTAAAAGTTTGATAAATTGAAAGAGAAAGCAAAGATTTAGGGTTTTTGAACGCCACAAGCAGAAAAGCTTGATAAGTTCTAAAGTTCATGCAAGACTTCAAAAATAAACACTCACCAGTGTTGGAATATGATTACATTTCTCTAAGTTATTTTTTACAAAGGAAATCAGCTTTGTTTATATAGAGCAAGGCAAAGTATAAAGAGAATGAACCAATTAAATACATTAAATAACATTCATATTCCCAATTCATGAATGTAGATCATTCATGAATTCTGCCTTAAAAAATCCAAAATAGAATTACCCACAATTCTAAATATAGTCCACCATGGCTTAATGACCTTTATTATGTAAAAAGGGATTAAATTTCATAATTCCCTCATGGCTGGACTTTATCTTCATGGTATGGACTTATCTAAATCACGTTGACCATTTTTGGCCCTTCTTGCTTCTTTAAAACTTTGACCAAATCTTGACCAGCTTGTTCCATCCAAATGCCTTCCAATGAACAAGTTAAGACTTCTTTCATCTTTTTAGCCTTAGCTCTTGTTATCGGTCCTTCATGCATAATAAAAGGGTCTTTGGCAGATTTATGATCAACTAATTGATTTGTATTATTCCCCCTTTCCTCGAAAGGATTCGTCCTCGAATCAACACCTTCATTGTCGTGATTTTTTTCTTTTTTTTTCTTTTGTCCTTTGCTTCTCTCCTTTTTTTTTACTTTCTAATTTTTTTCTTTTCTTTCCTTTTCTTCTTATCTTTTTATACTATAAATTATGGATAAACAAAGAAGAAGAATTAGAGCACAATAATGAAGGAAGAACAATAATTATAGCTATTGAAGAGAAAAGGAAAAGCTAAAAGATAACAAATAAATGGATATGCAAACCTCAAATTTGAGCCGAGCTCTGATACCAAATGGTGGAAATCATCAACTCAGCAACCATACACCCTAATAGCTAAAGAGGTGCGATAAATATGGAATGCAAATTGACACCCTCAAACGAATTGAAACAAGACAGATCGTTCAAGATTGAAGTAATAGGAACTATTCTAATCACTTTATCAAAGAGAAAAATGATAAAAGATTAGAACAACACTTTTATTCCCATAAACGCCACAAACTAAAAGTTTGATAAGTTAAAAGGGAAAGCAAAGATTTAGGGTTTTTGAACACCAAAAGCAGAAAAACTTGATAAGTTCCAAAGTTCATGCAAGAACTTAAAAATAAATACTCACCGGTGTTGGAAGATGATTACATTTCTCTAAGTTATTTTTTATAAAGGAAATAAGCCTTGTTTATATAAGAGCAAGATAAAGTACAAAGAGAATGAACTAATTAAATATATTAAATAACATTCATATTCCCAATTCATGAATATAGATCATTCATGAATTTTGCCTTGAAAAATCTAAAATAGAATTGCCCACAATTTTAAAATATAGTCCACCATGGCTGAATGACCTTTATTATGCGAAAAGAGATTAAATTTCATAATTCCCTCAAGGCTGGACTTTAACTTAATGGTGTGGACTTATATGAATCACGTTGACCTCTTTTTGGCTCTTCTTGCATCTTTTTGGCTATTCAAAATGCTGGTGCACGAAAAATCGATCGAAACTCGACTCTGCGCAAAGTTCGCGCAAAGTTTATAAACGTCGTATTTTTTTGCGAAAGCATGCTTGTACGACTTCCCATGGGCTTATAAGACGGGAAAGACCAGTATTTTGAATTTCCGAGATGGTGCACGAAAAACCGATCGAAACTCGACTCGCGCGCGACTTCGTGCAAAGTTTATGACCGTCGTATTTTTTTTCGAAAGCATGCTTGTACGACTTCTCATGGGCTAATAAGACGGGAAATACCAGTATTTTGAATTTCCGAGACGGTGCACGAAAAACGATCGAAACTCGACTCTTCGCAAAGTTTACGACCATCGCGTTTTTTCGTGAAACCATGCTCATACGACTTACCATGGGCTAATACATCATGAATGGCCAGTATTTTGAATTTCCGAGACAGTGCATGAAAAACCGATCGAAACTCGACTCAGCGCGCGACTTCAAACAAAGTTTATAACCGTCGTATTTTTTTGCAAAAGCGTGCTTGTACGACTTACCATGGGCTAAGACTTCGAGAATGGCCAGTATTTTGAATTTTCGAGACTGTGCACGAAAAACCGATCGAAACTTAACTCGCGCGCGACTCCGCGCAAAGTTTATGACCATCGTATTTTTTTGCGAAAGCGTGCTTGTACGACTTCCCATGGGCTAATAAGACGGGAAAGACCAGTATTTTGAATTTCTGAGATGGTACACGAAAAACCGATTGAAACTCGACTCTACGCAAAGTTTATGACTATCGCGTTTTTCGTGAAACCATACTCACATGACTTACCATGGGATAATACATTGTTAATGGCCAGTATTTTGAATTTCTAAGACAGTGCATGAAAAACCGATCGGAACTTGACACAGCGCAAAGTTTGCGCAATGTTTATGACCGTCGTATTTTTTTGCGAAAGCGTGCTTGTACGACTTCCCATGGGCTAATAAGATGGGAAAGACCATTATTTTGAATTTCCGAGACGGTGAACGAAAAACTGATCGAAACTCGACTCTGCGCAAAGTTTATGACCGTCGCGTTTTTTTCATGAAACCAAGCTCATACGACTTACCATGGGCTAATACATCGTTAATGGCCAATATTTTGAATTTACGAGGTGGTGCACGAAAAACCGATCGAAACTCGACTCTGCGCAAAGTTTATGACCGTCACGTTTTTTTGTGAAACCATGCTCATACGACTTACCATGGGCTAATACATCGTGAAGGGCCAGTATTTTGAATTTCCGAGATGGTACATGAAAAACCGATTGAAACTCAACTCTGCGCAAAGTTTATGACTATCGCGTTTTTCGTGAAACCATACTCACATGACTTACCATGGGATAATACATTGTTAATGGCCAGTATTTTGAATTTCCGAGACAGTGCATGAAAAACCGATCGGAACTTGACTCAGCGCAAAGTTTGCGCAATGTTTATGACCGTCGTATTTTTTTGCGAAAGCATGCTTGTACGACTTCTCATGGGCTAATAAGACGGGAAAGACCAGTATTTTGAATATTCGAGATGGTGCACGAAAAACCGATCGAAACTCGACTCTGCGCAAAGTTTACGCCCGTCGCATCTTTTTGTGAAACCATGCTCATATGACTTACCAAGGGCTAATACATCTTGAATGGCCAGTATTTTGAATTTCCGAGATGGTGCACGAAAAATCGATCGAAACTCGACTCTGCGCAAAGTTCGCGCAAAGTTTATGACCGTCGTATTTTTTTGCGAAAGCATGCTTGTACGACTTCCCATGGGCTAATAAGACGGGAAAGACCAGTATTTTGAATTTCCGAGATGGTGCACGAAAAACCGATCGAAACTCGACTCGCGCGCGACTTCTTGCATAGTTTATGACCGTCGTATTTTTTTGCGAAAGCATGCTTGTACGACTTCTCATGGGCTAATAAGATGGGAAAGACCAGTATTTTGAATTTCCGAGACGGTGCACGAAAAACCGATCGAAACTCGACTCTGCGCAAAGTTTAGGACCGTCACGTTTTTTCGTGAAACCATGCTCATAAGACTTACCATGGGCTAATACATCGTGAATGACCAGTATTTTGAATTTCCGAGACAGTGCACGAAAAACCGATCGAAACTCAACTCGCGCGCGACTTCGCGCAAAGTTTATGACCGTCGTATTTTTTGCGAAAGCATGCTTGTACGACTTCTCATGGGCTAATAAGACGGGAAAGACCAGTATTTTGAATTTCCGAGACGGTGCACGAAAAATCGATTGAAACTCGACTCTGCGCAAAGTTTATGACCGTCGCGTTTTTTCGTGAAACCAAGCTCATACGACTTACCATGGGCTAATACATAATTAATGGCCTGTATTTTGAATTTTTGAGACGGTGCACTAAAAACCGATCGAAACTCGACTCTTCGCAAAGTTTATGACCGTCGCATTTTTTCGTGAAACAATTCTCATACGACTTACTATGGGATAATACTTCGAGAATGGCCAGTATTTTTAATTTCCGAGACGGTGCACGAAAAACCGATCGAAACTCGACTCAGCGTGCGACTTCGAGCAAAGTTTATAACCGTCGTATTTTTTTGCAAAAGCGTGCTTGTACAACTTCCCATGGGCTATAAGACGGGAAAGACCAGCATTTTGAATTTCCGAGACGGTGCACGAAAAACCGATCGAAACTCAACTCGCGCGCGACTTCGCGCAAAGTTTATGACCATCGTATTTTTTTGCGAAAGCATGCTTGTACGTCTTCTCATGGGCTAATAAGACGGGAAAGACCAGTATTTTGTATTTTCGAGACGGTGCACGAAAAACCGATCGAAACTCAACTCTGCGCAAAGTTTTTGACCGTCACGTTTTTTCGTGAAACCATGCTCATATGACTTACCATGGGCTAATACATCGTGAATGGCAAGTATTTTGAATTTCCGAGACGGTGCACGAAAAATCGATCGAAACTCGACTCTGCGCAAAGTTCTCGCAAACTTTATGACCGTCGTATTTTTTTGCGAAAGCGTGCTTGTATGACTTCCCCTGGGCTAATAAGACGGGAAAGACCAGTATTTTGAATTTCCGAGACGGTGCACGAAAAAACCGATCGAAACTCAACACTGCGCAAAGTTTATAACCGTCTTCTTTTTTCGTGAAACCATGCTCATACGACTTAACATGGGCTAATACATCGTGAATGGCCAGCATTTTGAATATTTGAGGCGGATCACGAAAAACCGATCGAAACTCGACTCTGCGCAAAGTTTATGACCGCCTTTTTTTTTTTTTGGTTAGTGACCGCCGTATTTTTTTGCGAATGCGTGCTTGTACGACTTCCCATGGGCAAATAAGACGGGAAAGACCAGTATTTTGAATTTCCGAGACGGTACACGAAAAACCGATCGAAACTCGACTCTGCGCAAAGTTTATGACCGTCGCATTTTTTCGTGAAACCAAGCTCATACGACTTACCATGGGCTAATACATCATTAATGGCCTGTATTTTGAATTTTTGAGACGGTGCACGAAAAACCGATCGAAACTCGACTCTTCGCAAAGTTTATGACCGTCGCGTTTTTTCGTGAAACCATGCTGATACGACTTACCATGGACTAATACTTCGAGAATGGCCAGTATTTTTAATTTCCGAGACGGTGCACGAAAAACCGATCGAAACTTGACTCGCGCGCGACTTCGTGCAAAGTTTATGACCGTCGCGTTTTTTCGTGAAACCATGCTCATACGACTTACCATGGGCTAATACTTTGAGAATGGCCAGTATTTTTAATTTCCGAGACGGTGCACGAAAAACCGATCGAAACATGACTCGCCGCGACTTCGTGCAAAGTTTATGACCGTCGTATTTTTTTGCGAAAAAATGCTTGTACGACTTCTCATAGGCTAATAAGACGGAAAAGCCCAGTATCATACCGAGACGGTGCACGAAAAACCGATCGAAACTCGACTCTGCACAAAGTTTATGACCATCGCGTTTTTTCGTGAAACCATGCTCATACGACTTAGCATGGGCTAATACATCGTGAATGCCCAGTATTTTGAATTTCCAAGATGGTGCATGTAAAACCAATCGAAACTCGACTCTGGGCGCGACTTCGCGTAATGTTTATGACCGTCGTGTTTTTTCATGAAACCATGCTCATACGACTTACCATGGGCAAATACATCGTGAATGGCCAGTATTTTGACTTTCCGACACGGTGCACGAAAAACCGATCGAAACTCGAATCTGCGCAAAGTTCGCGCAAAGTTTTGAATTTTTTCGTGAAACCATGCTCATACGACTTACCATGGGCTAATACATCGTGAATGGCCATTATTTTGAATTTCCAAGACGGTGCACGAAAACCCGATCAAAACTCTTTTTTTTTTGTAAGTAAAGATAATGTATTTTGTAAAAGATTTGTACAAAGAAGCTTTGTCTACACAAGCCATAGACTAAAGCCTCAAGTCTCAAAACCGATCAAAACTCGACTCTTCGCAAAGTTTATGACCGTCACTTTTTTTCGTGAAACCATGCTCACACGACTTACCATGGGCTAATACATCGTGAATGGCCAATATTTTGAATTTCCGAGACAGTGCATGAAAAACCGATCGAAACTCTACTCAGCGCGCGACTTCGAGCAAAGTTTATGACCGTCGTATTTTTTTGCGAAAGCGTGCCTGTACGACTTCCCATGGGATAATAAGACAGGAAAGACCAATATTTTGAATTTCCGAGACGGTGCACGAAAAACCGATCGAAACTCTACTCTGCCCCAAGTTTATAACCGTCGCGTTTTTTAGTGAAACCAAGCTCATACGACTTACCATGGGCTAATACATCCCGAATGACCAGTATTTTGAATTTCCGAGACGGTGCACGAAAAACCGATCGAAACTCGACTCGCGCGCGACTTCGTGCAATGTTTAAGACCGTCGTATTTTTTTGTGAAAGCATGCTTGTACGACTTCCCATGGGCTAATAAGCCGGGAAAGACCAGTATTTTGAATTTCTGAAACGGTTCACGAAAAATAGATCGAAACTCGACTCTGCGCAAAGTTTATGACCGTCGCGTTTTTTCATGAAACCAAGCTCATACGACTTACCATGAGCTAATACATCGTGAATGGCCAGTATTTTGAATTTCTAGATGGTGCACGAAAAATCGATCGAAACTCGACTCGCGCATGACTTCGAGCAAACTTTATGACCGTCGTAATTTTTTGCGAAAGCGTGCTTGTATGACTTCCCATGGGCTAATAAGATGGGAAAGACCAGCATTTTGAATTTCCGAGACGGTGCACGAAAAATCGATCAAAACTCGACTCTGCGCAAAGTTTATAACCGTCGCATTTTTTCGTGAAACCATGCTCATACGACTTACCAAGGGCTAATACATTGTGAATGGCCAGTATTTTGAATTTCCAAGATGGTGCTCGAAAAACCGATCGAAACTCGACTCGCGCGCGACTTCGTGCAAAGTTTATGACCGTCGTGTTTTTTTGCGAAAGCGTGCTTGTACGACTTCCCATGGGCAAATAAGATGGGAAAGACCAGTATTTTGAATTTCCGAGACAGTGCACGAAAAATCGATCGAAACTCGACTCTGCCCAAAGTTTATGACCGTCGCATTTTTTCGTGAAACCATACTCATACGACTTCCCATGGGCTAATAAGACGGGAAAGACCAGTATTTTGAATTTCCGAGATGGTACACGAAAAACCGATTGAAACTCGACTCTGCGCAAAGTTTATGACCATCGCGTTTTTCGTGAAACCATGCTCATACGACTTACCATGGGCTAATACAACGTGAATGGCCAGTATTTTGAATTTTCGAGACAGTGCATGAAAAACCGATCGAAACTCTACTCAGCGCGCGACTTCGAGCAAAGTTTATGACCGTCGTATTTTTTTGCGAAAGCGTGCCTGTACGACTTCCCATGGGATAATAAGACAGGAAAGACCAGTATTTTGAATTTCCGAGACGGTGCACGAAAAACCGATCGAAACTCTACTCTGCCCCAAGTTTATAACCGTCGCGTTTTTTAGTGAAACCATGCTCATACGACTTACCATGGGCTAATACATCCCGAATGACCAGTATTTTGAATTTCCGAGACGGTGCACGAAAAACCGATCGAAACTCGACTCGCGCGCGACTTCGTGCAATGTTTAAGACCGTCGTATTTTTTTGCGAAAGCGTGCTTGTACGACTTCCCATGGGCTAATAAGACGGGAAAGACCAGTATTTTGAATTTCTGAAATGGTTCACGAAAAACAGATCGAAACTCGACTCCGCGCAAAGTTTATGACCGTCGCATTTTTTCGTGAAACCAAGCTCATACGACTTACCATGAGCTAATACATCGTGAATGGCCAGTATTTTGAATTTCTAGATGGTGCACGAAAAATCGATCGAAACTCGACTCGCGCATGACTTCGAGCAAACTTTATGACCGTCGTATTTTTTTGCGAAAGCGTGCTTGTACGACTTCCCATGGGCTAATAAGACGGGAAAGACCAGCATTTTGAATTTCCGAGACGGTGCACGAAAAACCGATCGAAACTCGACTCTGCGCAAAGTTTATAACCGTCGTATTTTTTCGTGAAACCATACTCATACGACTTACCAAAGGCTAATACATTGTGAATGGCCAGTATTTTGAATTTCCAAGATGGTGCTCGAAAAACTGATCGAAACTCGACTCGCGCGCGACTTCATGCAAAGTTTATGACCGTCGTGTTTTTTTGCGAAAGCGTGCTTGTACGACTTCCCATGGGCAAATAAGATGGGAAAGACCAGTATTTTGAATTTCCGAGACAGTGCACGAAAAACCGATCGAAACTCGACTCTGCCCAAAGTTTATGACCGTCGCATTCTTTCGTGAAACAATACTCATACGACTTCCCATGGGCTAATAAGACGGGAAAGACCAGTATTTTGAATTTCCGAGATGGTACACGAAAAACCGATTGAAACTCGACTCTGCGCAAAGTTTATGACCATCAGGTTTTTCGTGAAACCATGCTCATACGACTTACCATGGGCTAATACATCGTGAATGGCCAGTATTTTGAATTTCCGAGATAGTGCATGAAAAATCGATCGAAACTCTACTCAGCGCGCGACTTCGAGCAAAGTTTATGACCGTCGTATTTTTTTGCGAAAGCGTGCCTGTACGACTTCCCATGGGACAATAAGACAGGAATGACCAGTATTTTGAATTTCCGAGACGGTGCACGAAAAACCGATCGAAACTCTACTCTGCGCAAAGTTTATAACCGTCACGTTTTTTAGTGAAACCATGCTCATACGACTTACCATGGGCTAATACATCCCGAATGACCAGTATTTTGAATTTCCGAGACGGTGCACGAAAAACCGATCGAAACTCGACTCAGCGCGCGACTTCGAGCAAAGTTTATAACCGTCGTATTTTTTTGCAAAAGCGTGCTTGTACGACTTCCCATGGGCTATAAGACGGGAAAGACCAGCATTTTGAATTTTCGAGACGGTGCACGAAAAACCGATCGAAACTCAACTCGCGCGCGACTTCGCGCAAAGTTTATGACCGTCGTATTTTTTTGCGAAAGCATGCATGTACGTCTTCTCATGGGCTAATTAGATGGGAAAGACCAGTATTTTGTATTTTCGAGACGGTGCTCGAAAAACCGATCGAAACTCGACTCTGCGCAAAGTTTTTGACCGTCACGTTTTTTCGTGAAACCATGCTCATATGACTTACCATGGGCTAATACATCGTGATTGGCGAGTATTTTGAATTTCCTAGACGGTGCACGAAAAACCGATCGAAACACGACTCGCGCGCGACTTCGTGCAAAGTTTATGACCGTCGTATTTTCTTGCCAAAGCATGCTTGTACGACATCTCATGGCCTAATACATCGTGAATGGTCAGTATTTTGAATTTCCGAGACGGTGCACGAAAAATCGATCGAAACTCGACTCTGCGCAAAGTTCTCGCAAACTTTATGACCGTCGTATTTTTTTGCGAAAGCGTGCTTGTACGACTTCCCCTGGGCTAATAAGATGGTAAAGACCAGTATTTTGAATTTCCGAGACGGTGCACGAAAAACCGATCGAAACTCGACACTGCGCAAAGTTTATAACCATCTTATTTTTTCGTGAAACCATGCTCATACGACTTAACATGGGCTAATACATCGTGAATGGCCAGCATTTTGAATTTTTGAGGCGGATCACGAAAAACCGATCGAAACTCGACTCTGCGCAAAGTTCACGCAAAGTTTATGACCGCCTTTTTTTTTTTTTGGTAAGTGACCGCCGTATTTTTTTGCGAATGCGTGCTTGTACGACTTCCCATGGGCAAATAAGACGGGAAAGACCAGTATTTTGAATTTTCGAGATGGTGCTCGAAAAACCGATCGAAACTCGACTCTGTGCAAAGTTTATGACCGTCGCGTTTTTTCGTGAAACCAAGCTCATACGACTTACCATGGGCTAATACTTCGAGAATGGCCAGTATTTTTAATTTCCGAGACGGTGCACGAAAAACCGATCGAAACTTGACTCGCGCGCGACTTCGTGCAAAGTTTATGACCGTCGTATTTTTTTGCGAAAAAATGCTTGTACGACTTCTCATGGGCTAATAAGACGGAAAAGCCCAGTATCAAACCGAGACGGTGCACGAAAAACCGATCGAAACTCGACTCTGCACAAAGTTTATGACCATCGCGTTTTTTCGTGAAACCATGCTCATACGACTTAGCATGGGCTAATACATCGTGAATGCCCAGTATTTTGAATTTCCAAGACGGTGCATGTAAAACCAATCGAAACTCGACTCTGGGCGCGACTTCGCGTAATGTTTATGACCGTCGTGTTTTTTCATGAAACCATGCTCATACGACTTACCATGGGCTAATACTTCGAGAATGGCCAGTATTTTTAATTTCCGAGACGGTGCACGAAAAACCGATCGAAACTTGACTCGCGCGCGACTTCGTGCAAAGTTTATGACCGTCGTATTTTTTTGCGAAAAAATGCTTGTACGACTTCTCATGGGCTAATAAGACGGAAAAGCCTAGTATCATACCGAGACGGTGCACGAAAAACCGATCGAAACTCGACTCTGAACAAAGTTTATGACCATCGCGTTTTTTCGTGAAACCATGCTCATACGACTTAGCATGGGCTAATACATCGTGAATGCACAGTATTTTGAATTTCCAAGACGGTGCATGTAAAACCAATCGAAACTCGACTCTGGGCGCGACTTCGCGTAATGTTTATGACCATCGTGTTTTTTCATGAAACCATGCTCATACGACTTACCATGGGCAAATACATCGTGAATGGCCAGTATTTTGACTTTTCGACACGGTGCACGAAAAACCGATCGAAACTCGACTCTGCGTAAAGTTCGCGTAAAGTTTTGAATTTTTTCGTGAAACCATGCTCATACGACTTACCATGGGCTAATACATCGTGAATGGCCATTATTTTGAATTTCCAAGACGGAGCACGAAAAACCCGATCAAAACTCTTTTTTTTTGGTAAGTAAAGATAATGTATTTTGTAAAAGATTTGTACAAAGAAGCTTTGTCTACACAATCCATAGACTAAAGCCTGAAGTCTCAAAATCGATCAAAACTTGACTCTTCGCAAAGTTTATGACGGTCACGTTTTTTCGTGAAACCATGCTCACACGACTTACCATGGGCTAATACATCGTGAATGGCCAGTATTTTGAATTTCCGAGACAGTGCATGAAAAACCGATCGAAACTCTACTCAGCGCGCGACTTCTAGCAAAGTTTATGACCGTCGTATTTTTTTGCGAAAGCGTGCCTGTACGACTTCCCATGGGATAATAAGACAGGAAAGACCAGTATTTTGAATTTCCGAGACGGTGCACGAAAAACCGATCGAAACTCTACTCTGCCCCAAGTTTATAACCGTCGCGTTTTTTAGTGAAACCATGCTCATACGACTTACCATGGGCTAATACATCCCGAATGACCAGTATTTTAAATTTCCGAGACGGTGCACGAAAAACCGATCGAAACTCGACTCGCGCGCGACTTCGTGCAATGTTTAAGACCGTCGTATTTTTTTGCGAAAGTGTGCTTGTACGACTTCCCATGGGCTAATAAGACGGGAAAGACCAGTATTTTGAATTTCTGAAACGGTTCACGAAAAATAGATCGAAACTCGACTCTGCGCAAAGTTTATGACCGTCACGTTTTTTCGTGAAACCAAGCTCATACGACTTACCATGAGCTAATACATCGTGAATGGCCAGTATATTGAATTTCTAGATGGTGCACGAAAAATCGATCGAAACTCGACTCGCGCATTACTTCGAGCAAACTTTATGATCGTCGTGTTTTTTTACGAAAGCGTGCTTGTATGACTTCCCATGGGCAAATAAGATGGGAAAGACCAGTATTTTGAAATTCCGAGACAGTGCACGAAAAACCGATCGAAACTCGACTCTGCCCAAAGTTTATGTTCGTTGTATTTTTTCGTGAAACCATGCTCATACGACTTACCATGGACTAATACTTCGAGAATGGCCAGTATTTTGAATTTCCGAGACGGTGCACGAAAAACCGATCGAAACTTGACTCGTGCGCGACTTCGCGCAAACTTTACGACAATCATATTTTTTTGCGAAAGCGTGCTTGTACGAATTCCCATGGGCTAATAAGACGGGAAAAACCAGTATTTTGAATTTCCGAGACGGTACAAGAAAAACCGATTGTAACTCGACTCTGCGCAAAGTTTATGACCATCGCGTTTTTTCGTGAAACCATGCTCATACGACTTACCATGGGCTAATACATCGTGGATGCACAGTATTTTGAATTTCCAAGACGGTGCATGTAAAACCAATCGAAACTCGACTATGGGCGCGACTTCGCGTAATGTTTATGACCGTCGTGTTTTTTCATGAAACCATGCTCATACGACTTACCATGGGCAAATACATCGTGAATGGCCAGTATTTTGACTTTCCGACACGGTGCACGAAAAACCGATCGAAACTCGACTCTTCGCAAAGTTCGCGTAAAGTTTTGAATTTTTTCGTGAAACCATGCTCATACGACTTACCATGGGCTAATACATCGTGAATGGCCATTATTTTGAATTTCCAAGACGGTGCATGAAAAACCCGATCAAAACTCTTTTTTTCTGGTAAGTAAAGATAATGTATTTTGTAAAAGATTTGTACAAAGAAGCTTTGTCTACACAAGCCATAGACTAAAGCCTGAAGTCTCAAAACCGATCAAAACTCGACTCTTCGCAAAGTTTATGACGGTCACGTTTTTTCGTGAAACTATGCTCACACGACTTACCAAGGGCTAATACATCGTGCATGAAAAACCGATCGAAACTCTACTCAGCGTGCGACTTCTAGCAAAGTTTATGACCGTCGTATTTTTTTGCGAAAGCGTGCCTGTACGACTTCCAATGGGATAATAAGACAGGAAAGACCAGTATTTTGAATTTCCGAGACGGTGCACGAAAAACCGATCGAAACTCTACTCTGCCCCAAGTTTATAACCGTCGCGTTTTTTAGTGAAACCATGCTCATACGACTTACCATACATCCCGAATGACCAGTATTTTAAATTTCCGAGACGGTGCACGAAAAACCGATCGAAACTCGACTCGCGCGCGACTTCGTGCAATTTTTAAGACCGTCGTATTTTTTTGCGAAAGCGTGCTTGTACGACTTCCCATGGGCTAATAAGACGGGAAAGACCAGTATTTTGAATTTCTGAAACGGTTCACGAAAAACAGCTCGAAACTCGACTCTGCGCAAAGTTTATGACCGTCGCGTTTTTTCGTGAAACCAAGCTCATACGACTTACCATGAGCTAATACATCGTGAATGGCCAGTATTTTGAATTTCTAGATGGTGCACGAAAAACCGATCGAAACTCGACTCGTGCATGACTTCGAGCAAACTTTATGATCGTCGTGTTTTTTTGCGAAAGCGTGCTTGTATGACTTCCCATGGGCAAATAAGATGGGAAAGACCAGTATTTTGAATTTCCGAGACAGTGCACGAAAAACCGATCGAAACTCGACTCTGCCCAAAGTTTATGTCCGTTGTATTTTTTCGTGAAACCATGCTCATACGACTTACCATGGACTAATACTTCGAGAATGGCCAGTATTTTGAATTTCCGAGACGGTGCACGAAAAACTGATCGAAACTTGACTCGTGCGCGACTTCGCGCAAACTTTATGACAATCATATTTTTTTGCGAAAGCGTGCTTGTACGAATTCCCATGGGCTAATAAGACGGGAAAGACCAGTATTTTGAATTTCCGAGACGGTACAAGAAAAACCGATTGAAACTCGACTCTGCGCAAAGTTTATGACCATCGCGTTTTTTCGTGAAACCATGCTCACATGACTTACCATGGGCTAATACATTGTTAATGGCCAGTATTTTGAATTTTCGAGACATTGCATGAAAAACCGATCGGAACTCGACTCAGCGCAAATTTCGCGCAATGTTTATGACTATCGTATTTTTTTGCGAAAGCGTGCTTGTACGTCTTCCCCTGGGCTAATAAGATGGGAAAGACCAGTATTTTGAATTTTCGAGACGGTGAACGAAAAACTGATCGAAATTCGACTCTGCGCAGAGTTTATGACCGTCGCATTTTTTCGTGAAACCAAGCTCATACGACTTACCATGGGCTAATACATCGTTAATGGCCAATATTTTGAATTTCCGAGGTGGTGCACGAAAAACCGATCGAAACTCGACTCGCGCGCGACTTCGTGCAAAGTTTATGACCATCTTATTTTTTTGCGAAAGCATGCTTGTACGACTTCTCATGGGCTAATAAGACGGGAAAGACCAGTATTTTAAATTTCTGAGACGGTGCACGAAAAACCGATCGAAACTCGACTCTGCGCAAAGTTTATGACCGTCACGTTTTTTCGTGAAACCATGCTCATAAGACTTACCATGGGCTAATACATCGTGAATGGACAGTATTTTGAATTTCCGAGACAGTGCACGAAAAACCGATCGAAACTTAACTCGCGCGCGATTTCACGCAAAGTTTATGACCGTCGTATTTTTTTGCGAAAGCATGCTCGTACGACTTTTCATGGGCTAATAAGACGGGAAAGACCCGTATTTTGAATTTCCGAGATGGTGCACGAAAAACCGATCGAAACTCGACTTCGTGCAAAGTTTATGATAGTCGTATTTTTTTGCCAAAGCATGCTTGTACGTGGTACGACTTCTCAAGGGCTCATAAGACGGGGAAGACCAGTATTTTGAATTTCCGAGATGGTGCACGAACGAACAACCGATCGAAACTCGACTCTGCGCAACGTTTATGACCGTCGCGTTTTTTCATTAAACCATGCTCATACAACTTACCATGGGCTACATCGTGAATGGCCAGTATTTTGAATTTCCGAGACAGTGCATGAAAAACCGATCGAAACTCGACTCAGCGCGCGACTTCGAGCAAAGTTTATGACCGTCGTATTTTTTTGCGAAAGCGTGCTTGTACGACTTCCCATAGGCTAATAAGACGGGAAAGACCAGCATTTTCAATTTCCGAGACGGTGCACGAAAAATCGATGGAAACTCGACTCTGCGCAAAGTTTATGACCGTCGCGTTTTTTCGTGAAACCATGCTCATACGACTTACCATGGGCTAATAAATCGTGAATGGCCAGTATTTTGAATTTCCGAGACGGTGCTCGAAAACCGATCGAAACTCGACTCAGTGCAAAGTTTATGACCGTCGCATTTTTTCGTGAAACCATGCTCATACGACTTACCATGGGCTAATACATCGTGAATGGCCAGTATTTTGAATTTTCGAGACAGTGCATGAAAAACCGATCGAAACTCTACTCAGCGCGCGACTTCGAGCAAAGTTTATGACCGTCGTATTTTTTTGCGAAAGCGTGCCTGTACGACTTCCCATGGGACGGGAAAGACCAGTATTTTGAATTTTCGAGACGGTGCACGAAAAACCTATCGAATCTCGACTCTGCGCAAAGTTTATGACCGTCGCGGTTTTTCATTAAACCACGCTCATACGACTTACCATGGGCTAATACATCGTGAATGGCCAGTATTTTGAATTTCCAAGACGGTGCACGAAAAACCGATCGAAACTAGACTCTTTGCAAACTTCGTGCAAAGTTTATGGTCGTCGTATTTTTTTGCGAAAGCGTGCTTGTACGACTTCTCATGGCCTAATAAGATGAGAAAGACCAGTATTTTGAATTTTCGAGACGGTGCACGAAAAACCTATCGAATCTCGACTCTGCGCAAAGTTTATGACCGTCGCGTTTTTTCATTAAACCATGCTCATACGACTTACCATGGGCTAATACATCGTGAATGGCCAGTATTTTGAATTTCCAAGACGGTGCACGAAAAACCGATCGAAACTAGACTCTGTGCAAACTTCATGTAAAGTTTATGGCCGTCGTATTTTTTTGCGAAAGCGTGCTTGTACGACTTCCCATGGGCTAATAAGACGGGAAAGACCAGTATTTTGAATTTCCGAGATGGTGCACGAAAAACTGATTGAAACTTGACTCGCGCACGATTTCGTGCAAAGTTTATGACCGTCGTATTTTTTTGCGAAAGCATGCTTATACGTTGTACGACTTCTCATGGGCTCATAAGACGGGGAAGACCAGTATTTTGAATTTCCGAGATGTTGCACGAACAACCGATCGAAACTCGACTCTGCGCAAAGTTTATGACCGTCGCATTTTTTCGTGAAACCATGCTCATACGACTAACCATGGGTAATACATCGTGAATGGCCAGTATTTTGAATTTCTGAGACAGTGCATTAAAAACCGATCGAAACTCGACTCAGCGCGCGACTTCAAGCAAAGTTTATGACCGTCGTATTTTTTTGCGAAAGCGTGCTTGTACGACTTCCCATGGGCTAATAAGACGGGAAAGACCAGCATTTTGAATTTCCGAGACGGTGGACGAAAAACCGATCGAAACTCGACTCTGCGCAAAGTTTATGACCGTCGCGTTTTTTCGTGAAACCATGCTCATACGACTTACCAAGGGCTAATACATCGTGAATGGCCAGTATTTTGAATTTCCGAGATGGTGCACGAAAAACCGATCGAAACTCGAATCGCGCGCGACTACGTGCATAGTTTATGACCATCGTATTTTTTTACGAAAGCGTGCTTGTACGACTTCCGATGGGCTAATAAGACGGGAAAGACCAGTATTTTGAATTTCCGAGACGGTGGACGAAAAACCGATCGAAACTCGACTCTGCGCAAAGTTTATGACCGTCGCGTTTTTTCGTGAAACCATGCTCATACGACTTACCAAGGGCTAATACATCGTGAATGGCCAGTATTTTGAATTTCCGAGATGGTGCACGAAAAACCGATCGAAACTCGAATCGCGCGCGACTACGTGCATAGTTTATGACCATCGTATTTTTTTGCGAAAGCGTGCTTGTACGACTTCCGATGGGCTAATAAGACGGGAAAGACCAGTATTTTGAATTTCCGTGACAGTGCACGAAAAACCGATCGAAACTCGACTCTGCGCAAAGTTTATGACCGTCGCATTTTTTCGTGAAACCTTGCTCATACGACTTCCATGGGCTAATACTTCGAGAATATCTAGTATTTTAAATTTCCGAGACGGTGCACGAAAAACCGATCGAAACTTTACTCGCGCGTGACTTCGCGCAAAGTTTATGACAATCGTATTTTTTATGAAAGCGTGCTTGTACGACATCTCATGGGCTAATAAGACGGGAAAGATCAGTATTTTGAATTTTCGAGATGGTACACGAAAAACCGATTGAAACTCGACTCTGCGCAAAGTTTATGACCATCGCGTTTTTTCGTGAAACCATGCTCACATGACTTACCATGGGCTAATACATTGTTAACGGCCAGTATTTTGAATTTCCGAGATGGTGCATGAAAAACCGATCGGAACTCGACTCAGCGCAAAGTTCGCGCAATGTTTTTGACCGTCGTATTTTTTTGCGAAAGCGTGCTTGTACGACTTCCCATGGGCTAATAAGATGGGAAAGACCAGTGTTTTGAATTTCCGAGACGGTGAACGAAAAACCGATCGAAACTCGACTCTGCGCAAAGTTTATGACCGTCGCATTTTTTTCGTGAAACCAAGCTCATACGACTTACCATGGGCTAATACATCGTTAATGGCCAATATTTTGAATTTCCGAGATGGTGCACGAAAAACCGATCGAAACTCAAATCGCGCGCGACTTTGTGCAAAGTTTGTGACCGTCTTATTTTTTTGCGAAAGCATGCTTGTACGACTTCTCATGGGCTAATAAGACGGGAAAGGCCAGTATTTTGAATTTCCGAGATGGTGCACGAAAAATCGATCGAAACTCGACTCTGCGCAAAGTTCGCGCAAATTTATGACCGTCGTATTTTTTTACGAAAGCGTGCTTGTACGACTTCCCATAGGCTAATAAGACGGGAAAGACCAGTATTTTGAATTTCCGAGATGGTGCACGAAAAACCGATCGAAACTCGACTCGCGCGCGACTTCGTGCAAAGTTTATGACCGTCGTATTTTTTTGCGAAAGCGTGCTTGTACGACTTCCCATGGGCTAATAATACGGGAAAGGCCAGTATTTTGAATTTCCAAGATGGAGCACGAAAAACTGATCGAAACTCGACTCACGCGCGACTTCGTGCAAAGTTTATGACCGTCGTATTTTTTTGCGAAAGCATGCTTGTACGTTGTACGACTTCTCATGGGCTCATAAGACGGGGAAGACCAGTATTTTGAATTTCCGAGATGGTGCACGAACAACCGATCGAAACTCGACTCTGCGAAAAGTTTATGACCGTCGCGTTTTTTCGTGAAACCATGCTAATACGACTTACCATGGGTAATACATCGTGAATGACCAGTATTTTGAATTTCCGAGACAGTGCATTAAAAACCGATCGAAACTCGACTCAGCGCGTGACTTCGAGCAAAGTTTATGACCGTCGTATTTTTTTGCGAAAGCGTGCTTGTACGACTTCCCATGGGCAAATAAGACGGGAAAGACCAGCATTTTGAATTTCCGAGACGGTGGACGAAAAACCGATCGAAACTCGACTCTGCGCAAATTTTATGACTGTCGCATTTTTTCGTGAAACCATGCTCATAGGACTTACCAAGGGCTAATACATCGTAAATGGCCAGTATTTTGAATTTCCGAGATGGTACACGAAAAACCGATCGAAACTCGACTCGCGCGTGACTTAGTGCATAGTTTATGACCGTCGTATTTTTTTGCGAAAGCGTGCTTGTACGACTTCCCATGGGCTAATAAGACGGGAAAGACCAGTATTTTGAATTTCCGAGACTGTGCACGAAAAACTGATTGAAACTCGACTCTACGCAAAGCTTATGACCGTCGTATTTTTTCGTGAAACCATGCTCATACGACTTACCATGGGCTAATACTTCGAGAATGTCCAGTATTTTAAATTTCCGAGACGGTGCACGAAAAACCGATCGAAATTTGACTCGCGCGCGACTTCGCGCAAAGTTTATGACAATCGTATTTTTTTACGAAAGCGTGCTTGTACGACTTCTCATGGGCTAATAAGACGGGAAAGACCTGTATTTTGAATTTTCGAGATGGTACACGAAAAACCGATTGAAACTCGACTCTGCGCAAAGTTTATGACCATCGCGTTTTTTCGTGAAACCATGCTCACATGACTTACCATGGGCTAATACATTGTTAACGGCCAGTATTTTGAATTTCCGAGACGATGCATGAAAAACCGATCGGAACTCGACTCAGAGCAAAGTTCGCGCAATGTTTTTGACCGTCGTATTTTTTTGCGAAAGCGTGCTTGTACGACTTCCCATGGGCTAATAAGATGGGAAAGACCAGTGTTTTGAATTTCCGAGACGATGAACGAAAAACTGATCGAAACTCGACTCTGCGCAAAGTTTATGACCGTCGCATTTTTTTCGTGAAACCAAGCTCATACGACTTACCATGGGCTAATACATCGTTAATGGCCCATATTTTGAATTTCCGAGATGGTGCACGAAAAACCGATCGAAACTCGACTCGCGCGCGACTTTGTGCAAAGTTTATGACCGACTTATTTTTTTGCGAAAGCATGCTTGTACGAAGTCTCATGGGCTAATAAGACGGGAAAGACCAGTATTTTGAATTTCCAAGACGGTGCACGAAAAACCGATCGAAACTCGACTCTGCGCAAAGTTTATGCCCGTCGCGTTTTTTCGTGAAACCATGCTCATACGACTTACCAAGGGCTAATACATCGTGAATGGCCAGTATTTTGAATTTCCGAGACGGTGCACGAAAAATCGATCGAAACTCGACTCTGCGCAAAGTTCACGCAAATTTATGACCGTCCTATTTTTTTACGAAAGCGTGCTTGTCCGACTTCCCATGGGCTAATAAGATGGGAAAGACCAGTATTTTGAATTTCCGAGATGGTGCAAGAAAAACCGATCGAAACTCAACTCGCGCGCGACTTCGTGCAAAGTTTATGACCGTCGTATTTTTTTGCGAAAGCGTGCTTGTACGACTTCCCATGGGCTAATAAGACGGGAAAGACCAGTATTTTGAATTTCTGAGATGGAGCACGAAAAACCGATCGAAACTCGACTCACGCGCGACTTCGTGCAAAGTTTATGACCGTCGTATTTTTTTGCGAAAGCATTCTTGTACGACTTCTCATGGGCTAATAAGACGGGAAAGACCAGTATTTTGAATTTCCGAGACGGTGCACGAAAAACCGATCGAAACTCGACTCTGCGCAAAGTTTATGACCATCACGTTTTTTCGTGAAACCGTGCTCATACGACTTACCATAGGCTAATACATCGTGAATGGCCAGTATTTTGAATTTCCGAGATGGTGCACGAAAAATCGATCGAAACTCGACTCTGCGCAAAGTTCGCGCAAAGTTTATGACCATCGTATTTTTTTGCGTAAGCGTGCTTGTACGACTTTCCATGGGCTAATAAGACGGGAAAGACCAGTATTTTGAATTTTCGAGATGTTGCACGAAAAACCGATCGAAACTCGACTCTGCGCAAAGTTTTTGACCGTCACGTTTTTTCGTGAAACCATGCTCATATGACTTACCATGGGCTAATACATCGTGATTGGCCTGTATTTTAAATTTCCTAGACGGTGCACGAAAAACCGATCGAAACTCGACTTGCGCGTGACTTCGTGCAAAGTTTATGATCGTCATATTTATTTGCAAAAGCATGCTTGTACGACTTCTCATGGCCTAATAAGACGGGAAAGACCCGTATTTTGAATTTCCGCGACGGTGCACAAAAAACCTATCGAATCTCGACTCTGCGCAAATTTTATGACCGTCGCATTTTTTCGTGAAATCATACTCATACGACTTACCATGGGCTAATACAACGTGAATGGCCACTATTTTGAATTTCCAAGATGGTGCACGAAAAACCGATCGAAACTCGACTCTGCGCAAACTTCGTGCAAAGTTTATGACCGTCGTATTTTTTTGCGAAAGCATGCTTGTACGTGTTCTCATGGGCTAATAAGACGGGAAAGACCAGTATTTTGTATTTCCGAGACGGTGCACGAAAAACCGATCGAAACTTGACTCTGCGTAAAGTTTTTGACCGTCACATTTTTTCGTGAAACCATGCTCATATGACTTACCATGGGCTAATACATCGTGATTGGCTAGTATTTTAAATTTACTAGATGGTGCACGAAAAACCGATCGAAACACGACTCGCGCGCGACTTCGTGCAAAGTTTATGACCGTCGTATTTTTTTGCCAAAGCATGCTTGTACGACTTCTCATGGGCTACTAAATCGTGAATGGCCAGTATTTTGAATTTCCGAGACGGTGCACGAAAAATCGATCGAAACTCGACTCTGCGCAAAGTTCTCGCAAAGTTTATGACCGTCGTATTTTTTTACGAAAGCGTGCTTGTACGACTTCCCCTGTGCTAATAAGACGGGAAAGACCATTATTTTGAATTTCCGAGATGGTGCACGAAAAACCGATCGAAACTCGACTCTGTGCAAAGTTTATGATCGTCACATTTTTTTGTGAAACAAAGCTCATACGACTTACCATGAGCTAATACATCGTTAATGGCCAGTATTTTAAATTTCCTAGACGGTGCACGAAAAACCGATCGAAACTCGATTCGCGTGCAACTTCGTGCAAAGTTTATGACCGTCGTATTTTTTGCGAAAGCCTGCTTGTATGACTTCTCATGGCCTAATAAGACGGGAAAGACCAGTATTTTGAATTTTTGAGACGGTGCACGAAAAACGTATCGAATCTCGACTCTGCGCAAAGTTTATGACCGTCGCGTTTTTTCATTAAACCATGCTCATACGACTTACCAAGGGCTAATACATCGTGAATGGCCAGTATTTTGAATTTCTGAGATGGTGCACGAAAAACCGATCGAAACTCGACTCGCGCGCGACTTCGTGCATAGTTTATGACCGTCGTATTTTTTTGCGAAAGCGTGCTTGTACGACTTCCCATGGGCTAATAAGACGGGAAAGACCAGTATTTTGAATGTCCGAGACAGTGCACGAAAAACCGATCGAAACTCGACTCTGTGCAAAGTTTATGACCGTCGCATTTTTTTCGTGAATCCATGCTCATACGACTTACCATGGGCTAATACTTCGAGAATGGCCAGTATTTTAAATTTCCGAGACGGTGCATGAAAAACCGATCGAAAATTGACTCGCGCGTGACTTCGCACAAAGTTTATGACAATCGTATTTTTTTTACGAAAGCGTGCTTGTACGACTTCCCATTGGCTAATAAGACGGGAAAGACCAGTATTTTGAATTTCTGGTGGATTTGGAAGGAGAGTTGTGGCAGAATTTTTGAGTGTCACAACATGAACAAAGCTCAAATTCTGATAGAGATTCTTCAGGACTCACGATCATGCATGGAGCAAGAATTGAATATAGAGCACCTAACAAGAAGAGAGAAAGAGATTTTCACAAGATTCAATTTTTTCATTAGTCAATAATCACTCGAATAATGATGAAGATTCTAATGTATTATGGGGCAAAGATTATATTTTGTGATGTATCCACAAGTACTCCAGAACAGTCTAGCTATTGCATTTTTTTATTAAATTCCTTGTGCTACTCTTGGAAATGAGTTTGATGAAGTGTGCCCATTTCACCTTCTTTAGGTGCGGTACAATCTTCTCGACTACACTAAGAGACTTCAGGCTTTAGTCTATGGCTTGTGTAGACAAAGCTTCTTTATACAAATCTTTTACAAAATACATTATCTTTACTTACCAAAAAAAAAAGTATTTTGAATTTCCGAGATGGTACACGAAAAACCGATTGAAACTCGACTCTGCGCAAAGTTTATGACCATCGCATTTTTTCGTGAAACCATGCTCACATGACTTACCATGGGCTAATACATTGTTAACGGCCAGTATTTTGAATTTCTGAGACGGTGCATGAAAAACCGATCGGAACTCGACTCAGCGCAAAGTTCGCGCAATGTTTTTGACCGTCGTATTTTTTTGCGAAAGCGTGCTTGTACGACTTCCCATGGGCTAAGAAGATGGGAAAGACCAGTATTTTGAATTTCCGAGGCGGTGAACGAAAAACTGATCGAAACTCGACTCTGCGCAAAGTTTAAGACCGTCGCATTTTTTTCGTGAAACCAAGCTCATACGACTTACCATGGGCTAATACATCGTGATTGGCTAGTATTTTGAATTTCCTAGACGGTGCACGAAAAACCGATCGAAACACGACACGCGCGCGACTTCGTGCAAAGTTTATGACCGTCGTATTTTTTTGCCAAAGCATGCTTGTACGACTTCTCATGGGCTAATAAATCGTGACGATGCACGAAAAATCGATCGAAACTCGACTCTGCGCAAAGTTCTCGCAAAGTTTATGACCGTCGTATTTTTTTACGAAAGCGTGCTTGTACGACTTCCCCTGTGCTAATAAGACGGGAAAGACCATTATTTTGAATTTCCGAGATGGTGCACGAAAAACCGATCGAAACTCGATTCTGTGCAAAGTTTATGATCGTCGTGTTTTTTTGTGAAACAAAGCTCATACGACTTACCATGAGCTAATACATCGTTAATGACCAGTATTTTGAATTTCCTAGACGGTGCACGAAAAATCGATCGAAACTCGACTCGCGTGCGACTTCGTGCAAAGTTTATGACCGTCGTATTTTTTGCGAAAGCATGCTTGTATGACTTCTCAAGGCCTAATAAGACGGGAAAGACCAGTATTTTGAATTTTCGAGACGGTGCACGAAAAACCTATCGAATCTCGACTCTGCGCAAAGTTTATGACCGTCGCGTTTTTTGATTAAACCATGCTCATACGACTTACCATGGGCTAATACATCGTGAATGGCCAGTATTTTGAATTTCCAAGACGGTGCACGAAAAACCGATCGAAACTAGACTCTGTGCAAACTTCGTGCAAAGTTTATGGTCGTCGTATTTTTTTGCGAAAGCGTGCTTGTACGACTTCCCATGGGCTAATAAGACGGGAAAGACCAGTATTTTGAATTTCCGAGATGGTGCACGAAAAACTGATCGAAACTCGACTCGCGCGCGATTTCGTGCAAAGTTTATGACCGTCGTATTTTTTTGCGAAAGCATGCTTGTACGTTGTACGACTTCTCATGGGCTCATAAGACGGGGAAGACCAGTATTTTGAATTTCCGAGATGGTGCACGAACAACCGATCGAAACTCGACTCTGCGCAAAGTTTATGACCGTCGCGTTTTTTCGTGAAACCATGCTCATACGACTTACCATGGGTAATACATCGTGAATGGCCAGTATTTTGAATTTCCGAGACAGTGCATTAAAAACCGATCGAAACTCGACTCAGCGCGCGACTTCGAGCAAAGTTTATGACCGTCGTATTTTTTTGCGAAAGCGTGCTTGTACGACTTCCCATGGGCTAATAAGACGGGAAAGACCAGCATTTTGAATTTTCGAGACGGTGGACGAAAAACCGATCGAAACTCGACTCTGCGCAAAGTTTATGACCGTCGCGTTTTTTCGTGAAACCATGCTCACATGACTTACCATGGGCTAATACATTGTTAACGGCCAGTATTTTGAATTTCCGAGATGGTGCATGAAAAACCGATCGGAACTCGACTCAGCGCAAAGTTCGCGCAATGTTTTTGACCGTCGTATTTTTTTGCGAATGCGTGCTTGTACGACTTCCCATGGGCTAATAAGATGGGAAAGACCAGTATTTTGAATTTCCGAGACGGTGAACGAAAAACTGATCGAAACTCGACTCTGCGCAAAGTTTATGACCGTCGCATTTTTTTCGTGAAACCAAGCTCATACGACTTACCATATACATCGTTAATGGCCCATATTTTGAATTTCCGAGATGGTGCACGAAAAACCGATCGAAACTCGACTCGCGCGCGACTTCGTGCAAAGTTTATGACCGTCCTATTTTTTTGCGAAAGCGTGCTTGTACGACTTCCCATGGGCTAATAAGACGGGAAAGACCAGTATTTTGAATTTCCGAGATGGAGCACGAAAAACCGATCGAAACTCGACTCGCGCGCGACTTCGTGCAAAGTTTATGACCGTCGTATTTTTTTGCGAAAGCATTCTTGTACGACTTCTCATGGGCAAATAAGACGGGAAAGACCAGAATTTTGAATTTTCGAGACGGTGCACGAAAAACCGATCGAAACTCGACTCTGCGCAAAGTTTATGACCATCACGTTTTTTCGTGAAACCGTGCTCATACGACTTACCATAGTCTAATACATTGTGAATGGCCAGTATTTTGAATTTCCGAGATGGTGCACGAAAAATCGATCGAAACTCGACTCTGCGCAAAGTTCGCGCAAAGTTTATGACCGTCGTATTTTTTTGCGAAAGCGTGCTTGTACGACTTTCCATGGGCTAATAAGACGGGAAAGACCAATATTTTGAATTTCCGAGATGGTTCACGAAAAACCGATCGAAACTCGACTCTGCGCAAAGTTTTTGACCGTCACGTTTTTTCGTGAAACCATGCTCATATGACTTACCATGGGCTAATACATCGTGATTGGCCTGTATTTTAAATTTCCATGACGGTGCACGAAAAACCGATCGAAACTCGACTTGCGCGTGACTTCGTGCAAAGTTTATGACCGTCGTATTTTTTTGCGAAAGCATGCTTGTACGACTTCTCATGGCCTAATTTGCGCGAAGTCGCGCGCGGAGTCGAGTTTAGATCGGTTTTTCGTGCACCATCACGGAAATTCAAAATACTGGTCTTTCCAGTCTTATTAGCCCATGGGAAGTCGTATGAGCATGGTTTCACGAAGAAACGCAACGGTCGTAAACTTTGCGAAGAGGCGAGTTTCGATCGTTTTTCGTGCACCGTCTCGGAAATTCAAAATACTGGTCTTTCCCGTCTTATTTGCCCATGAGAAGTCGTACAAGCACGCTTTCACAAAAAAATACGACGGTCATAAACTTTGTGCGAACTTTGCGCAGAGTCGAGTTTCGATCAATTTTTCGTGCACAGTCTCGGAAATTCAAAATACTGGCCATTCAAGATGTATTAACCCTTGGTAAGTCGTATGAGCATGGTTTCACGAAAAAACGCGACGGGCATAAACTTTGCGCAGAGTCGAGTTTCGATCGGTTTTTCGTGCACCATCTCGGAAATTCAAAATACTGGTCTTTCCCATCTTATTAGCCCATGGGAAGTCGTACAAGCACGCTTTCGCAAAAAAATACGACGGTGATAAACATTGCGTGAACTTTGCGCTGAGTCGAGTTCCGATCGGTTTTTCATGCACAGTCTCGGAAATTCAAAATACTGGCCATTAACAATGTATTAGCCCATGGTAAGTCATGTGAGCATGGTTTCACGAAAAAACGCGATGGTCATAAACTTTGCGCAGTGTCGAGTTTCAATCGGTTTTTCTTGTACCGTCTCGGAAATTCAAAATACTGGTCTTTCCCGTCTTATTAGCCCATGGGAATTCGTATAAGCACGCTTTCGCAAAAAAATATGATTGTCATAAAGTTTGCGCGAAGTAGCGCGCGAGTCAAGTTTCGATCAATTTTTCGTGCACCGTCCCGGAAATTCAAAATACTGGCCATTCTCGAAGTATTAGCCCAAGGTAAGTCGTATGAGCATGGTTTCACGAAAAAATGCGACGGTCATAAACTTTGGGCAGAGTCGAGTTTCGATCGGTTTTTCGTGCACTGTCTCGGAAATTCAAAATACTGCTCTTTCCCATCATATTTGCCCATAGGAAGTCGTACAAGCACGCTTTCGCAAAAAAACACGACGGTCATAAACTTTGCACGAAGTCGCGCGCGAGTCGAGTTTCGATCGGTTTTTCGAGCACCATCTTGGAAATTCAAAATACTGGCCATTCACGATGTATTAGCCCTTGGTAAGTCGTATGAGCATGGTTTCACGAAAAAATGCGACGGTTATAAACATTGCGCAGAGTCGAGTTTCGATCGGTTTTTCGTGCACCGTCTCGGAAATTCAAAATGCTGGTCTTTCCCGTCTTATTAGCCCATGGGAAGTCGTACAAGCACGCTTTCGCAAAAAAATACGATGGTCATAAAGTTTGCTCGATGTCATGCGCGAGTCGAGTATCGATCGATTTTTCGTGCACCATCTGGAAATTCAAAATACTGGCCATTCACGATGTATTAGCTCATGGTAAGTCGTATGAGCATGGTTTCACGAAAAAATGCGACGGTCATAAACTTTGCGCAGAGTCGAGTTTCGATCTATTTTTCGTGAACCGTTTCAGAAATTCAAAATACTGGTCTTTCCCGTCTTATTAGCCCATGGGAAGTCGTACAAGCACGCTTTCGCAAAAAAATACGACGGTCATAAAGTTTGCGAGAACTTTGCGCAGAGTCGAGTTTCGATCGATTTTTCGTGCACCGTCTCGAAAATTCAAAATACTGGCCATTCACGATGTATTAGGCCATGAGAAGTCGTACAAGCATGCTTTGGCAAAAAACATACAACGGTCATAAACTTTGCACGAAGTCGCGCGCGAGTCGTGTTTCGATCGGTTTTTCGTGCACCGTCTAGGAAATATTCAAAATACTCGCCAATCATGATGTATTAGCCCATGGTAAGTCATATGAGCATGGTTTCACGAAAAAACGTGACGGTCAAAACTTTGCGCAGAGTCAAGTTTCGATCGGTTTTTCATGCACCGTCTCGGAAATACAAAATACTGGACTTTCCCATCTTATTAGCCCATGAGAAGACATACAAGCATGCTTTCGTAAAAAAATACGACGGTCATAAACTTTGCGCGAAGTCGCACGCGAGTTGAATTTCGATCGGTTTTTCGTGCACCGTCTCGAAAATTCAAAATGCTGGTCTTTCCCGTCTTATAGCCCATGGGAAGTCGTACAAGCACGCTTTTGCAAAAAAATACGACGGTTATAAACTTTGCTCGAAGTCGCGCGCTGAGTCGAGTTTCGATCGGTTTTTCATGCACTGTCTCGGAAATTCAAAATACTGGCCATTCATGATGTATTAGCCCATGGTAAGTCGTATGAGCATGGTTTCACGAAAAAACGCGACGGTCGTAAACTTTACGAAGAGTCGAGTTTCGATCGGTTTTTCGTGCACCGTCTCGGAAATTCAAAATACTGGTCTTTCCCGTCTTATTAGCCCATGAGAAGTCCTACAAGCATGCTTTCGCAAAAAAATACGACGGTCATAAACTTTGCACGAAGTCGCGCGCGAGTCGAGTTTCGATCAGTTTTTCGTGCACCATCTCGGAAATTCAAAATACTGGTCATTCCCGTCTTATTAGCCCATGGGAAATCGTACAAGCACTTTTTCGCAAAAAAATACGACGGTCATAAACTTTGCGCGAACTTTGCGCAGAGTCGAGTTTCGATCGATTTTTCGTGCACCATCTCGGAAATTCAAAATACTGGCCATTCAAGATGTATTAGCCCTTGGTAAGTCGTATGAGCATGGTTTCACGAAAAAACGCAACGGGCATAAACTTTGCGCAGAGTCGAGTTTCGATCAGTTTTTCGTGCACCAACTCGGATATTCAAAATACTAGTCTTTCCCGTCTTATTAGCCCATGAGAAGTCGTACAAGCATGCTTTCGCAAAAAAATACGACGGTCATAAACTTTGCGCGTACTCCAGAACAGTGATGTATCCACAAGTACTCCAGAACAGTCTAGCTATTACATTTTTTTATTAACTTCCTTGTGCTACTCTTGGAAATGAGTTTGATGAAGAGTGCCCATTTCACCTTCTTTAGGTGCGGTACAATCTTCTCGACTACACTAAAAGACTTCAGGCTTTAGTCTATGGATTGTGTAGATAAAGCTTCTTTGTACAAATCTTTTACAAAATACATTATCTTTACTTTCCAAAAAAAAAAAAAAAAACGTAACGGTCTTAAACTTTGCGCAGAGTCGAGTTTCGATCGGTTTTTCGTGCACCGTCTCGGAAATTCAAAATACTGGTCTTTCCCGTCTTATTAGCCGATGAAAAGTCGTACAAGCATGCTTTCGCAAAAAAATAAGACGGTCATAAACTTTGCACGAAGTCGCGCGCGAGTCGAGTTTCGATCGGTTTTTCGTGCACCACCTCGGAAATTCAAAATATTGGCCATTAACGATGTATTAGCCCATGGTAAGTCGTATGAGCTTGGTTTCACGAAAAAATGCGACGGTAATAAACTTTGCGCAGAGTCGAGTTTCGATCAGTTTTTCGTTCACCGTCTCGGAAATTCAAAATACTGGTCTTTCCCATCTTATTAGCCCATGGGAAGTCGTACAAGCAAGCTTTCGCAAAAAAATACGACGGTCATAAACATTGTGCGAACTTTGCGCTGAGTCGAGTTTCGATCGGTTTTTCATGCACTGTCTCGGAAATTCAAAATACTGGCCATTAACAATGTATTAGCCCATGGTAAGTCATGTGAGCATGGTTTCACGAAAAAACGCGATGGTCATAAACTTTGCGCAGAGTCGAGTTTCAATCGGTTTTTCGTGTACCGTCTCGGAAATTCAAAATACTGGTCTTTCCCGTCTTATTTGCCCATGGGAAGTCGTACAAGCACGCTTTCGCAAAAAAATACGATGGACATAAACTTTGCGCGAAGTCGCGCGTGAGTCAAGTCTCGATCGGTTTTTCGTGCACCATCTCGGAAATTCAAAATACGGGCCATTCTCGAAGTATTAGCCCATGGCAAGTCGTATGAGAATGGTTTCACGAAAAAATGCGACGGTCATAAACTTTGCGCAGAGTCTAGTTTCGATCGGTTTTTCGTGCACCGTCTCAAAAATTCAAAATGCTGGTCTTTCCCGTCTTATTAGCCCATGCGAAGTCGTACAAGCACGCTTTCGCAAAAAAAATACGACGGTCATAAACTTTGCTCGAAGTCGCGCGCTGAGTCGAGTTTCGATCGGTTTTTCATGCACTGTCTCGGAAATTCAAAATACTGGCCATTCATGATGTATTAGCCCATGGTAAGTCGTATGAGCATGGTTTCACGAAAAAACGTGACGGTTATAAACTTTGTGAAGAGTCGAGTTTCGATCAGTTTTTCGTGCACCGTCTCGGTGGAAATTCAAAATACCGGTCTTTCCCGTCTTATTAGCCCATGGGATGATTTACAAGCACGCTTTCGCAAAAAAATACGACGATCATAAACTTTACGCGAACTTTGCGCAGAGTCGAGTTTCGATCGGTTTTTCGTGCACCGTCACGGAAATACAAAATACTGGTCATTCACGATGTATTAGCCCATGGTAAGTCATATGAGCAAGGTTTCACGAAAAAACGCGATGGTCATAAACTTTGCGCAGAGTCGAGATTCGATCGATTTTTCGTGCACCGTCTCAAAAATTCAAAATACTGATCTTTCCCGTCTTAATAGCCCATGGGAAGTCGTACAAGCTCACTTTCGCAAAAAAAAAACGACGGTCAAAAACTTTGCTCGAAGTCGCGCGCTGGGTCGTTTCGATCGGTTTTTCGTGCACCGTCACGGAAATTCAAAATACTGGTCTTTCCCATCTTATTAGCCCTTGGAAAGTCGTATGAGCATGGTTTCACGAAAAAATGCGACGGTCATAAACTTTACGCAGAGGCGAGTTTCGATCGGTTTTTCATGCACCGTCTCGGAAATTCAAAATACTGGTCTTTCCCATCTTATTAGCCCATGGGAAGTCGTACAAGCACGCTTTCGAAAAAAAAATACGACGGTCATAAACTTTGCACGAAGTCACGCGCGAGTCGAGTTTCGATTGGTTTTGCTTGCACCATCTCGGAAATTCAAAATACTGGCCATTCACGATGTATTAGCCCATGGTAAGTCGTATGAGTATGCTTTCACGAAAAAATGCGACGGTCATAAACTTTGCAATGAGTCGAGTTTCGATCGGTTTTTAGTGCACCGTCTCAGAAATTCAAAATACTGGCCATTCCCGATGTATTAGCCCATGGTAAGTCGTATGAGCATGGTTTCACGAAAAAACGCGACGGTCATAAACTTTGCGCAGAGTCGAGTTTCGACCGGTTTTTCATGCACCGTCTCGGAAATTCAAAATACTGGTCTTTCCTGTCTTATTTGCCCATGGGAAGTCGTACAAGCACGCTTTCGCAAAAAAATACGGCGGTCACTTACCAAAAAAAAAAAAATACGGCGGTCATAAACTTTGCACGAACTTTGCGCAGAGTCGAGTTTCGATCGATTTTTCATGATCCGCCTCAAAAATTCAAAATACTGGCCATTCGCGATGTATTAGCCCATGGTAAGTCGTATGAGCATGGTTTCACGAAAAAACGCGACGGTTATAAACTTTGTGCAGTGTCGAGTTTCGATCGGTTTTTCGTGCAACGTCTCGGAAATTCAAAATACTGGTCTTTCCCGTCTTATTAATTATCCTAGGGGAAGTCGTACAAGCACGCTTTCATAAAAAAATACGACGGTCATAAACTTTGCGAGAACTTTGCGCAGAGTCGAGTTTCGATCGGTTTTTCGTGCACCGTCACGGAAATACAAAATACTGGCCATTCACGATGTATCATGGTAAGTCATATGAGCAAGGTTTCACGAAAAAACGCGATAGTCATAAACTTTGCGCAGAGTCGAGATTCGATCGATTTTTCGTGCACCGTCTCGAAAATTCGAAATACTGATCTTTCCCGTCTTAATAGCCCATGGGAAGTCGTACAAGCTCACTTTCGCAAAAAAAAATGACGGTCAAAAACTTTGCTCGAAGTCGCGCGCTGGGTCGTTTCGATCGATTTTTCGTGCACCGTCTCGGAAATTCAAAATACTGGCCATTCACGATGTATTAGGCCATGAGAAGTCGTACTAGCTTGCTTTGGCAAAAAAATAAGACGATCATAAACATTGCACGAAGTCGCGCGCGAGTCGTGTTTCGATCGGTTTTTCGTGCACCGTCTAGGAAATTCAAAATACTCGCCAATCACGATGTATTAGCCCATGGTAAGTCATATGAGCATGGTTTTTCATGACGGTCAAAAACTTTGCGCAGAGTCGAGTTTCGATCGGTTTTTCATGCACCGTCTCGGAAATACAAAATACTGGTCTTTCCCGTCTTATTAGCCCATGAGAAGACGTACAAGCATGCTTTCGCAAAAAAATACGACGGTCATAAACTTTGCGCGAAGTCGTGCGTGAGTTGAGTTTCGATCGGTTTTTCGTGCACTGTCTCGGAAATTCAAAATACTGGCTATTCACGATGTATTAGCCCATGGTAAGTCGTATGAGCTTGGTTTCACGAAAAAACGTGACGGTCATAAACTTTGCGCAGAGTTGAGTTTCGATCGGTTTTTCGTGCACCATCTTGGAAATTCAAAATACTGGCCATTCACGATGTATTATCCCATGGTAAGTCGTATGAGTATGGTTTCACGAAAAAATGCGACGGTCATAAACTTTGCGCAGAGTCAAGATTCGATAGGTTTTTCGTGCACCGTCTCGAAAATTCAAAATACGGGTCTTTCCCGTCTTATTAGACCATGAGAAGTCGTACAAGCATGCTTTCGCAAAAAAATACGACGGTCATAAACTTTGCACGAAGTCGCGTGCAAGTCGAGTTTCGATCGATTTTTCGTGCACCGTCTAGAAAATTTAAAATACAGGCCAATCACGATGTATTAGCCCATGGTAAGTCATATGAGCTTGGTTTCACGAAAAACGTGACGGTCAAAAACTTTACGCAGAGTTGAGTTTCGATCGGTTTTTCGTGCACCATCTCGGAAATTCAAAATACTGGTCTTTCCTGTCTTATTAGCCCATGTGAGGTCATACAAGCATGCTTTCGCAAAAAAATACGACGGTCATAAACTTTGCGCGAAGTCGTGCGTGAATTGAGTTTCGATCGGTTTTTCGTGCACCGTCTTGGAAAAAAGTTTATGACCGTCGCGTTTTTTCGTGAAACCATGCTCATACGACTTACCATGGGCTAATACATCGTGAATGGCCAGTATTTTGAATTTCTGAGACGGTGCATGAAAAACCGATCGAAACTCGACTCGCGCGCGACATCGCGCAAAGTTTATGACCGTCGTATTTTTCTGCGAAAGCGTGTCTGTACGACTTCTCATCGGCTAATAAGACGGGAAAGAAAAGTATTTTGAATTTCCGACACGGTGCACGAAAAACCGATCGAAACTCGACTCGCGCGCGACTTGGCGCAAAGTTTTTGACCGTCGTATTTTTTTGCGAAAGCGTGCTTGTACGACTTCTCATGGGCTAATAAGATGGGAAAGACCAGTATTTTGAATTTCCGAGAGGGTGCACGAAAAACCGATCGAATCTCGACTCTGCGCAAAGTTTATGACCGTCGCGTTTTTTCGTGAAACCATGCTCATACGACTTACCATGGGCTAATACATCGAGAATGGCCAGTATTTTGAATTTCCAAGACGGTGCACGAAAAACCGATCGAAACTCGACTCTCGCGTGACTTCGCGCAAAGTTTTTGACCATCGTATTTTTTTACGAAAGCGTGCTTGTATGACTTCTCATGGGTTAATAAGACGGTAAAGACCAGTATTTTGAATTTCCGAGACGGTGCACGGAAAACCGATCGAATCGTGACTCCGCGCAAAGTTTATGACCGTCGCATTTTTTCGTGAAACCATGCTCATACGACTTACCATGGGCTAATACATCGTGAATGGCCAGTATTTTGAATTTCCGAGACGGTGCACGAAAAACCGATCGAAACGCGACTCGCGCGCGACATCGCGCAAAGTTTATGACCGTCGTATTTTTTTGCGAAAGCGTGCCTGTACGACTTCTCATGGGCTAATAAGACGGGAAAGACCAGTATTTTGAATTTCCGAGACGGTGCACGAAAAACCGATTGAATCTCGACTCTGCGCAAAGTTTATGACCGTCGTATTTTTTCGTGAAACCATGGTAATACGACTTACCATGGGCTAATACATCGTGAATGGCCAATATTTTGAATTTCCGAGACGGTGCACGAAAAATCGATCGAAACTCGACTCGCGCGCGACTTCGCGCAAAGTTTATGACCGTCGTATTTTTTTGCGAAAGTGTGCTTGTACGACTTCTCAAGGGCTAATAAGACGGGAAAGACCAGTATTTGGAATTTCCGAGACGGTGCATGAAAAACCGATCGAATCTCGACTCTGCCAAAGTTTATGACCGTCACGTTTTTTCGTGAAACCATGCTCATACGACTTACCATGGGCTAATACATCGTGAATGGCCAGTATTTTGAATTTCCGAGACGGTGCACGAAAAACCGATCGAAACTCGACTCGCGCACGACATCGCGCAAAGTTTATGACCGTCGTATTTTTTTTGCGAAAGCGTGCCTGTCCGACTTCTCATGGGCTAATAAGACGGGAAAGACAAGTATTTTGAATTTTCGAGACGGTGCACGAAAAACCGATCGAAACTCGACTCTGCGCAAAGTTTATGACCGTCGCGTTTTTTCGTGAAACCATGCTCATACGACTTACCATGGGCTAATACATCGTGTATGGCCAGTATTTTGAATTTCCGAGACGGTGCACGAAAAACCGATCGAATCTCGACTCTACGCAAAGTTTATGACCGTCACGTTTTTTCGTGAAACCATGCTCATACGACTTACCATGGGCTAATACATCGTGTATGGCCAGTATTTTGAATTTCCGAGACGGTGCACGAAAAACCGATCGAAACTCGACTCTCGCGCGACTTCGCGCAAAGTTTATGACCGTCATATTTTTTTGCGAAAGTGTGCTTGTACGAATTCTCATGGTCTAATAAGACGGGAAAGACCTGTATTTTGAATTTCCGAGACGGTGCACGAAAAACCGATCGAATCTCGACTCTGCGCAAAGTTTATGACCGTCGCGTTTTTTCGTGAAACCATGCTCATACGACTTACCATGGGCTAATACATCGTGAATGACCAGTATTTTGAATTTCCGAGACGGTGCACGAAAAACCGATCGAAACTCGACTCGCGCGCGACTTCGCGCAAAGTTTATGACCGTCATATTTTTTTGCGAAAGCGTGCCTGTACGACTTCTCATGGGCTAATAAGACGGGAAAGACAAGTATTTTGAATTTTCGAGACGGTGCACGAAAAACCGATCGAAACTCGACTCTGCGCAAAGTTTATGACCGTCGCGTTTTTTCGTGAAACCATGCTCATACGACTTACCATGGGCTAATACATCGTGAATGGTTAGTATTTTGAATTTCCGAGACAGTGCACGAAAAACCGATCGAAACTCGACTCGCACGCGACTTCGTGCAAAGTTTATGACCGTCGTATTTTTTTTGCGAAAGCGTGCCTGTACCACTTTTCATGGGCTAATAAGACGGGAAAAACAAGTATTGTGAATTTTCGAGACGGTGCACGAAAAACCGATCGAAACTCAACTCTGCGCAAAGTTTATGACCGTCGCGTTTTTTCGTGAAACCATGCTCATACGACTTACCATGGGCTAATACATCGTGAATGGCCAGTATTTTGAATTTCCGAGACGGTGCACAAAAAACCGATCGAAACTCGACTCGCGCGCGACTTCGCGCAAAGTTTATGACCGTCGTATTTTTCTGCAAAAGCGTGCCTGTACGACTTCTCATCGGCTAATAAGACGGGAAAGAAAAGTATTTTGAATTTCCGAGACGGTGCACGAAAAACCGATCGAATCTCGACTCTGCGCAAAGTTTATGACCGTCGCGTTTTTTCGTGAAACCATGCTCATACGACTTACCATGGGCTAATACATCGAGAATGGCCAGTATTTTGAATTTCCGAGACGGTGCACGAAAAACCGATCGAAACTCAACTCTCACGTGACTTCGCGCAAAATTTTTGACCGTCGTATTTTTTTGCGAAAGCGTGCTTGTATGACTTCTCATGGGCTAATAAGACGGTAAAGACCAGTATTTTGAATTTCCGAGACGGTGCACGAAAAACCGATCGAATCGCGACTCCGTGCGAAGTTTATGACCGTCGCGTTTTTTCGTGAAACCTTGCTCATACGACTTACCATGGGCTAATACATCGTGAATGGCCAGTATTTTGAATTTCCGAGACGGTGCACGAAAAATCGATCGAAACTCGACTCGCGCGCGACATCAAGCAAAGTTTATGACCATCGTATTTTATTACGAACGCGTGCCTGTCCGACTTCTCATGGGCTAATAAGACGGGAAAGACCAGTATTTCGAATTTCCGAGACGGTGCACGAAAAACCGATCGAATCTCGACTCTGCGCAAAGTTTATGACCGTCGCATTTTTTCGTGAAACCATGCTCATACGACTTTCGGATGAGTCCGAGTGCCAGTGGCAATGGCCAACCGTGACACCGACTTACAAAACAAGTCTTCCTTATGGTCACAATGGGTTTTTGCTAGGTACCTTACCAAGGAATCAATCTGGGAAGTATCTGCAAAAACATCTCATTCTGCTGCTTGGAAAGGAATTCTAAAGGCAAGGAGATGGCTACGTAACAATATTTCTTATGTGATTTCTTCTGGAACCAATATTAATATGTGGTATGATCCTTGGGTGAATGGGAAAAGCATATTTCAGATATTTGGTGATAGAGTACGACAGGATCTGGGGGCTCCCAAAGACTGGAAGGTTTCTGAATTCATTAACAATGGTACTTGGTGTCTTCCCAACCCTACCTCCCCTGACATGTTATTACTTTGGCCGACTATTAGGGCTATTACAATCAAGAACAACTCTTCAGATATGCTTATTTGGCTTCATGATAACGGTAAATTTAGTGCTACATCTGCATGGAACCAAATTAGACGACGAAACAACAAGTGGATCCAAAGTAGTTGGACATGGGATAGTCCATGCTCACAGCGACATTCCTTATGTACATGGCAGGCCCTTCTCGGCAAACTTCCTACGATGGACAATATGCAGCGAAGAGGTATTTATATTGTAAATCGGTGCTCTTTGTGTATGCAAAATGAAGAAAGTGTTGACCATCTCTACTTTGCTTGTGATTATTCATCTTGGATATGGAAGGAGATCTTGAAGCGATTTGATTTTCAAAGGCTACCACGGCCAAACTTGCATCATGAATTAGAAATGCTTATGCAAAGCTTCTCAAGAAAGGGGCCTCTTACACAACTAGCACGAATTATATTCAGATGTGCTATTTGGTGGATTTGGAAGGAGAGGTGTGGCAGAATTTTTGAGTGTCACAACATGAAGAAAGCTCAAATTCTGATAGAGATTCTTCAGGACTCACGATCATGTATGGAGCAAGAATTGAATACAGAGCACCTAACAAGAAGAGAGAAAGATATTTTCACAAGATTCAATTTTTCCATTCGTCAAGAATCACTCGAATAATGATGAAGATTGTAATTATATGGGGCAAAGCTTATATTTTGTGATGTATCCACAAGTAGTCCAGAACAGTCTAGCTATTGCATTTTATTATTTATTAACTTCCTTATGCTACTCTTGGAGATGAGTTTGATGAAGCGTGCTCATTTCACCTTCTTTAGGTGGGGTGCAATCTTCTCGACTACACTAAGAGACTTCAGGCTTTAGTCTATGGCTTGTGTAGACAAAGCTTCTTTGTACAAATCTTTTACAAAATACAATATCTTTACTTACCAAAAAAAAAATGCTCATACGACTTACCATGGGCTAATACATCGTGAATTGCCAGTATTTTGAATTTCCGAGACGGTGCACGAAAAACCGATCGAAACTCGACTCTCGCGCGACTTCGCACAAAGTTTATGACCGTCGTATTTTTTTGCGAAAGTATGCCTGTACGACTTCTCATGGGCTAATAAGACGGGAAAAACCAGTATTTTGAATTTCCGAGACGGTGCACGAAAAACCGATCGAATCTCGACTCTGCGCAAAGTTTATGACCGTCGCGTTTTTTCGTGAAACCATGGTCATACGACTTACCATCGGCTAATACATCGTGAATGGCCAGTATTTTGAATTTCCGAGACGGTGCACGAAAAACCGATCGAAACTCGACTCGAGCACGACATCGCGCAAAGTTTATGACCGTCGTATTTTTTTTGCGAAAGCGTGTCTGTCCGACTTCTCATGGGCTAATAAGACAGGAAAGACAAGTATTTTGAATTTCCGAGATGGTGCACGAACAACCGATCGAAACTCGACTCTGCGCAATGTTTATGACCGTCGCATTTTTTCGGGAAACCATGCTCATACGAGTTACCATGGGCTAATACATCGTGAATGGCCAGTATTTTGAATTTCCGAGACGGTGCACGAAAAACCGATTGAAACTCGACTCTAGCGCGACTTCGCGCAAAGTTTATGACCGTCGTATTTTTTTGCGAAAGCGTGCTTGTACGACTTCCCATGGGCTAATAAGATGGGAAAGACCAGAATTTTTAATTTCCGAGACGGTGAACGAAAAACTGATCGAAACTCGACTCTGCGCAAAGTTTATGACCGTCGCGTTTTTTCGTAAAACCATGCTCATACGACTTACCATGGGCTAATACATCGTGAATTGCCAGTATTTTGAATTTCCGAGACGGTGCACGAAAAACCAATCGAAACTCGACTCTCGCGCGACTTCGCACAAAGTTTATGACCGTCGTATTTTTTTGCGAAAGTATGCCTGTACGACTTCTCAAGGGCTAATAAGACAGGAAAGACAAGTATTTTGAATTTCCGAGATGGTGCACGAACAACCGATCGAAACTCGACTCTGCGCAAAGTTTATAACCGTCGCATTTTTTCGTGAAACCATGCTCATACGACTTACCATGGGCTAATACATCGTGGATGGCCAGTATTTTGAATTTCCGAGACGGTGCACGAAAAACCGATCGAAACTTGACTCTCGCGCGACTTCGCGCAAAGTTTATGAACGTCGTATTTTTTTGCGATAGCCTGCTTGCACGACTTCCCATGGGCTAATAAGATGGGAAAGACCAGTATTTTGAATTTCCGAGACGGTGAACGAAAAACTGATCGAAACTCGACTCTGCGCAAAGTTTATGACCGTCGCATTTTTTCGTGAAACCATGCTCATACGAGTTACCATGGGCTAATACATCGTGAATGGCCAGTATTTTGAATTTCCGAGACGGTGCAAGAAAAACCGATCGAAACTCGACTCGCGCGCGACTTCGCGCAAAGTTTATGACCGTCGTATTTTTTTTCGAAAGCGTGCCTGTACGACTTCTCATGGGCTAATAAGACGGGAAAGACCAGTATTTTGAATTTCCGAGACGGTGCCCAAAAAACCGTTCGAATCTCGACTCTGCGCAAAATTTATGACCGTCGCGTTTTTTCGTGAAACCATGCTCATACGACTTACCATGGGCTGATACATCGTGAATGGCCAGTATTTTGAATTTCCGAGACGGTGCACGAAAAACCGATCGAAACTCGACTCGAGCACGACATCGCGCAAAGTTTATGACCGTCGTATTTTTTTTGCGAAAGCGTGCCTGTCCGACTTCTCATGGGCTAATAAGACAGGAAAGACAAGTATTTTGAATTTCCGAGATGGTGCACGAACAACCGATCGAAACTCGACTCTGCGCAATGTTTATGACCGTCGCATTTTTTCGGGAAACCATGCTCATACGAGTTACCATGGGCTAATACATCGTGAATGGCCAGTATTTTGAATTTCCGAGACGGTGCACGAAAAACCGATTGAAACTCGACTCTCGCGCGACTTCGCGCAAAGTTTATGACCGTCGTATTTTTTTGCGAAAGCGTGCTTGTACGACTTCCCATGGGCTAATAAGATGGGAAAGACCAGTATTTTTAATTTCCGAGACGGTGAACGAAAAACTGATCGAAACTCGACTCTGCGCAAAGTTTATGACCGTCGTGTTTTTTCGTGAAACCATGCTCATACGACTTACCATGGGCTAATACATCGTGAATGGCCAGTATTTTAAATTTCCGAGACGGTGCAAGAAAAACCGATCGAAACTCGACTCGCGCGCGACTTCGGGCAAAGTTTATGACCGTCGTATTTTTTTGCGAAAGCGTGCCTGTACAACTTCTCATGGGCTAATAAGACGGGAAAGACCGGTATTTTGAATTTTCGAGACGGTGCATGAAAAACCGATCGAATGTCGACTCTGCGCAAAGTGTATGACCGTCGCGTTTTTTCGTGAAATCATGCTCATACGACTTACCATGGGCTAATACATCGTGAATGGCCTGTATTTTGAATTTCCGAGACGGTGCACGAAAAACCGATCGAAACTCGACTCGCGCGCGACTTCGCGCAAAGTTTATGACCGTCGTATTTTTTGGCGAAAGTGTGCTTGTACGACTTCTCATGGGCTAATAAGACGGGAAAGACCAGTATTTTGAATTTTCGAGACGGTGCACGAAAAACCGATCGAATCTCGACTCTGCGCAAAGTTTATGACCGTCGTGTTTTTTCTTGAAACCATCCTCATACGACTTACCATGGGCTAATACATGGTGAATGGCCAGTATTTTTAATTTCCGAGATGGTTCACGAAAAACCGATCGAAACTCGACTCGCGCGTGACTTCGCGCAAAGTTTATGACCGTCGTATTTTTTTTGCGAAAGCGTGCCTGTATGACTTCTCATGGGCTAATAACACGGGAAAGACAAGTATTTTGAATTTTCGTGACGGTGCACGAAAAACCGATCGAAACTCGACTCTGCGCAAAGTTTATGACCGTCGCTTTTTTTCGTGAAACCATGCTCATACGACTTACCATGGGCTAATACATCGTGAATGGCCAGTATTTTGAATTTCCGAGACGGTGCACGAAAAACCGATCGAAACTCGACTCGCGCGCGACTTCGCGCAAAGTTTATGACCGTTGTATTTTTTTGCGAAAGCGTGCCTGTACGACTTCTCATGGGCTAATAAGATGGGAAAGACCAGTATTTTGAATTTCCGAGACGGTGCACGAAAAACCGATCGAATCTCGACTCGGCGCAAAGTTTATGACCGTCGCGGTTTTTCATAAAACCATGCTCATTCGACTTACCATGGGCTAATACATCGTGAATGGCCAGTATTTTGAATTTCCGAGACGGTGCACGAAAAACCGATCGAAACTATACTCGCGCGCGACTTCGCGCAAAGTTTATGACCGTCGTATTTTTTTTGTGAAAGCGTGCCTGTACGACTTCTCATGGGCTAATAAGACGGGAAAGACAAGTATTTTGAATTTCTGAGACGGTGCACGAAAAACCGATCGAAACTCGACTCTGCGCAAAGTTTATGACCGTCGCGTCTTTTCGTGAAACCATGCTCATACGACTTACCATGGGCTAAAAATCGTGAATGGCCAGTATTTTGAATTTCCGAGACGGTGCTCGAAAAACCGATCGAAACTCAACTCGCGCGTGACTTCGTGCAAAGTTTATGACCGTCGTATTTTTTTGCGAAAGCGTGCTTGTACGACTTCTAAAATGGGCTAATAAGACGGGAAAGGCCAGTATTTTGAATTTCCGAGACGGTGCACGAAAAATCGATCGAATCTCGACTTTGCGCAAAGTTTATGACCGTCGCGTTTTTTCGTGAAACCATGCTCATACGACTTACCATGGGCTAATACATCGTGAATGGTTAGTATTTTGAATTTCCGAGACGGTGCACGAAAAACAGATCGAAACTCGACTCGCGTGCGACTTCGTGCAAAGTTTATGACCGTCGTATTTTTTTGCGAAAGCGTGCCTGTACAACTTCTCATGCGCTAATAAGACGGGAAAGACAAGTATTTTAAATTTCCGAGACGGTGCACGAAAAACCGATCGAAACTCGACTCTACGCAAAGTTTATGACCGTCGCGTTTTTTCGTGAAACCATGCTCATACGACTTACCATGGGCTAATACATCGTGAATGGCCAGTATTTTGAATTTCCGAGACGGTGCACGAAAAACCAATTGAAACTCGACTCGCGCGCGACTTCTTGCAAAGTTTATGAACGTCGTATTTTTTTGCGAAAGCGTGCCTGTACGACTTCTCATGGGCTAATAAGACGGGAAAGACCAGTATTTTGAATTTTCGAGACGGTGCACGAAAAACCGATCGAGTCTTTACTCTGCACAAAGTTTATGACCGTCACATTTTTTCGGGAAACCATGCTCATACGACTTTCCATGGGCTAATACATCGTGAAAGGCCACTATTTTGAATTTCCGAGACGGTGCACGAAAAACCGATCGAAACTCGACTCGCGTGCGACTTCGCGCAAAATTTTTGACCGTCGTATTTTTTTGTGAAAGCGTGCTTTTACGACTTCTCATGTGCTAATAAGACGGGAAAGACCAGTATTTTGAATTTCCGAGACAGTGCACAAAAAACCGATCGAATCTTGACTCTGCGCAAAGTTTATGACCGTCGCATTTTTTCGTGAAACCATGATCATACGACTTACCATGGGCTAGCTAATAACTCGTGAATGGCCAGTATTTTGAATTTTTGAGACGATGCACGAAAAACCGATCGAAACTCGACTCGCGCGCGAATTCGCGCAAAGTTTATGACCGTCGTATTTTTTTGCGAAAGCGTGCTTGTACGACTTCCCATGGGCTAATAAGACGGGAAAGACCAGTATTTTGAATGTCCGAGACAGTGCACGAAAAACCGATCGAAACTCGACTCTGTGCAAAGTTTATGACCGTCGCATTTTTTTGTGAAACCATGATCATACGACTTACCATGGGCTAGCTAATAACTCGTGAATGGCCAGTATTTTGAATTTTTGAGACGATGCACGAAAAACCGATCGAAACTCGACTCGCGTGCGACTTCGTGCAAAGTTTATGACCGTCGTATTTTTTTGCGAAAGCGTGCCTGTACAACTTCTCATGCGCTAATAAGACGGGAAAGACAAGTATTTTAAATTTCCGAGACGGTGCACGAAAAACCGATCGAAACTCGACTCTACGCAAAGTTTATGACCGTCGCGTTTTTTCGTGAAACCATGCTCATACGACTTACCATGGGCTAATACATCGTGAATGGCCAGTATTTTGAATTTCCGAGACGGTGCACGAAAAACCAATTGAAACTCGACTCGCGCGCGACTTCTTGCAAAGTTTATGAACGTCGTATTTTTTTGCGAAAGCGTGCCTGTACGACTTCTCATGGGCTAATAAGACGGGAAAGACCAGTATTTTGAATTTTCGAGACGGTGCACGAAAAACCGATCGAGTCTTTACTCTGCACAAAGTTTATGACCGTCACATTTTTTCGGGAAACCATGCTCATACGACTTTCCATGGGCTAATACATCGTGAAAGGCCACTATTTTGAATTTCCGAGACGGTGCACGAAAAACCGATCGAAACTCGACTCGCGTGCGACTTCGCGCAAAATTTTTGACCGTCGTATTTTTTTGTGAAAGCGTGCTTTTACGACTTCTCATGTGCTAATAAGACGGGAAAGACCAGTATTTTGAATTTCCGAGACAGTGCACAAAAAACCGATCGAATCTTGACTCTGCGCAAAGTTTATGACCGTCGCATTTTTTCGTGAAACCATGATCATACGACTTACCATGGGCTAGCTAATAACTCGTGAATGGCCAGTATTTTGAATTTTTGAGACGATGCACGAAAAACCGATCGAAACTCGACTCGCGCGCGAATTTGCGCAAAGTTTATGACCGTCGTATTTTTTTGCAAAAGCGTGCCTGTACGACTTCTCATGGGCTAATAAGCCGGGAAAGACAAGTATTTTGAATTTCCGAGACGGTGCACGAAAAACCGATCGAAACTCAACTCGCGCGCGACTTCGCGCAAAGTTTATGACCGTCGTATTTTTTTACGAACGCGTGCTTGTACGACTTCTCATGGGCTAATAAGACGGGAAAGACCAGTATTTTGAATTTCTGACAAGGTGCAGGAAAAACCGATCGAAACTCGACTCTGTGCAAAGTTTATGACCGTCGCGTTTTTTCGTGAAACCATGCTCACATGACTTACCATGGGCTAATACATTGTGAATGGCCAGTATTTTGAATTTCCAAGACAGTGCTTGAAAAACCGATCGAAACTCGACTCACCGCTAAGTTCGCGCAAAGATTATGACCGTCGAATTTTTATGCGAAAGCATGCTTATACGACTTCCCATGGGCTAATAAGATGGGAAAGACCAGTATTTTGAATTTCCGAGATGGTGCACGAAAAACCGATCGAAACTCGACTCGCGCGTGACTTCGCGCAAAGTTTTTGTCCATCGTATTATTTTGCGAAAGCGTGCTTGTACGACTTCTCATGGGCTAATAAGACGGGGAAGACCTGTATTTTGAATTTCCGAGACGGTGCACGAAAAACCGATCGAAACTCGACTCTGCGCAAAGTTTATGACCGTCGCGTTTTTTCGTGAAACCATGCTCATACGACTTACCATGGGCTAATACATCGTGAATGGCCAGTATTTTGAATTCCCGAGACGATGCAAGAAAAACCAATCGAAACTCGACTCGCGCGCGACTTCGCGCAAAGTTTCTGACCGTCGTATTTTTTTGCGAAAGCGTGCCTGTATGACTTCTCATGGGCTAATAAGACGGGAAAGACCAGTATTTTGAATTTCCGAGATGGTGCACGAAAAACCGATCGAATCTCGAATCAGCGCAATGTTTATGACCGTCGCGTTTTTTCGTGAAACCATGCTCATACGACTTACCATGGGCTAATATATCGTGAATGGCCAGTATTTTGAATTTCCGAGACGGTGCACGAAAAACCGATCGAAACTCGACTCGCGCGCGACTTCGCACAAAGTTTATGACCGTCGTATTTTTTTGCGAAAGCGTGCTTGTACTACTTCTCATGGGCTAATAAGACGGGAAAGACCAGTATTTTGAATTTCTGAGACGGTGCACGAAAAACCGATCGAATCTCGACTCTACGCAAAGTTTATGACCATCGTGTTTTTTCGTGAAACCATGCTCATACGACTTACCATGGGCTAATACATCGTGAATGGCCAGTATTTTGAATTTCCAAGATGGTGCACGAAAAACCAATTGAAACTCGACTCGCGCGCGACTTCTTGCAAAGTTTATGAACGTCGTATTTTTTTGCGAAATCGTGCCTGTACGACTTCTCAAGGGCTAATAAGACGGGAAAGACCAGTATTTTGAATTTTCGAGACGGTGCACGAAAAACCGATCGAAACTCGACTCTGCGCAAAGTTTATGACCGTCGCATTTTTTCGTGAAACCATGCTCATACGACTTACCATGGGCTAATACATCGTGAATGGCCAGTATTTTGAATTTCCGAGACGGTGCACGAAAAACCGATCGAAACTCGACTCGCGCGCGACTTCGCGCAAAGTTTATGACCGTCGTATTTTTTTGCGAAAGCGTGCTTGTACTACTTCTCATGGGCTAATAAGACGGGAAAGACCAGTATTTTGAATTTCCGAGACGGTGCACGAAAAACCGATCGAATCTCGACTCTACGCAAAGTTTATGACCATCGTGTTTTTTCGTGAAACCATGCTCATACGACTTACCATGGGCTAATACATCGTGAATGGCCAGTATTTTGAATTTCCGAGACGGTCACGAAAAACCGATCAAAACTTGACTCGCGCGCGACTTCGCGCAAAGTTTATGACCGTCGTATTTTTTAGCGAAAGCATGCTTGTACGACTTCTCATGGGCTAATAAGACGGGAAAGACCAGTATTTTGAATTTCCGAGACGGTGCACGAAAAACCGATCGAATCTCGACTCTACGCAAAGTTTATGACCATCGTGTTTTTTCGTGAAACCATGCTCATACGACTTACCATGGGCTAATACATCGTGAATGGCCATTATTTTGAATTTCCGAGACGGTCACGAAAAACCGATCGAAACTCGACTCGCGCGCGACTTCGCGCAAAGTTTATGACCGTCGTATTTTTTAGCGAAAGCATGCCTGTACGACTTCTCATGGGCTAATAAGACGGGAAATACCGGTATTTTGAATTTCCGAGACGGTGCACGAAAAACCGATCGAATCTCGACTCTGCGCAAAGTTTATGACCGTCGCGTTTTTTCGTGAAACCATGCTCATACGACTTACCATGGGCTAATACATCGTGAATGGCTTGTATTTTGAATTTCCGAGACGGTGCACGAAAAACCGATCGAAACTCGACTCGCGCGCGACTTCGCGCAAAGTTTATGAACGTCGTATTTTTTGGCGAAAGTGTGCTTGTACGACTTCTCATGGGCTAATAAGACGGGAAAGACCAGTATTTTGAATTTCCGAGACGGTGCACAAAAAACCGATCGAATCTCGACTCTGCGCAAAGTTTATGACCGTCGTGTTTTTTCTTGAAACCATCCTCATACGACTTACCATGGGCTAATACATCGTGAATGGCCAGTATTTTTAATTTCCGAGATGGTTCACGAAAAACCGATCGAAACTAGACTCGCGCGTGACTTCGCGCAAAGTTTATGACCGTCGTTTTTTTTTTTGCGAAAGCGTGCCTGTATGACTTCTCATGGGCTAATAACACGGGAAAGACAAGTATTTTGAATTTCCGAGACGGTGCACGAAAAACCGATCGAAACTCGACTCTGCGCAAAGTTTATGACCGTCGCGTTTTTTCGTGAAACCATGCTCATACGACTTACCATGGGCTAATACATCGTGAATGGCCAGTATTTTGAATTTCCGAGACGGTGCACGAAAAACCGATCGAAATTTGACTCGCGCGCGACTTCGCGCAAAGTTTATGACCGTCGTATTTTTTTGCGAAAGCGTGCCTGTACGACTTCTCATGGGCTAATAAGACGGGATAGACCAGTATTTTGACTTTCCGAGACGGTGCACGAAAAACCGATCGAATGTCGACTTTGCGCAAAGTTTATGACCGTCGCGTTTTTTCGTGAAACCATGCTCATACGACTTACCATGGGCTAATACATCGTGAATGGCCAGTATTTTGAATTTCCGAGACGGTGCACGAAAAACCGATCGAAACTCGACTCGCGCGCGACTTCGCGCAAAGTTTATGACCGTCGTATTTTTTGGCGAAAGTGTGCTTGTACGACTTCTCATGGGCTAATAACATGGGAAAGACCAGTATTTTGAATTTCCGAGACGGTGCACGAAAAACCGATCGAATCTCGACTCTGCGCAAAGTTTATGACCGTCGCGGTTTTTCAAGAAACCATGCTCATACGACTTACCATGGGCTAATACATCGTGAATGGCCAGTATTTTGAATTTCCGAGACGGTGCACGAAAAACCGATCGAAACTATACTCGCGCGTGACTTCGCGCAAAGTTTATGACCATCGTATTTTTTTTGTGAAATCCTGCCTGTACGACTTCTCATGGGCTAATAAGACGGGAAAGACAAGTATTTTGAATTTCTGAGACGGTGCACGAAAAACCGATCGAAACTCGACTCTGCGCAAAGTTTATGACCGTCGCGTTTTTTCGTGAAACCATGCTCATATGACTTACCATGGGCTAATACATCGTGAATGGCCAGTATTTTGAATTTCCGAGACGGTTCCCGAAAAACCGATCGAAACTCAACTCGCGCGTGACTTCGCACAAATTTTATGACCGTCATTTTTTTTTGCGCAAGCGTGCTTGTACGACTTCTAATGGGCTAATAAGACGGGAAAGACCAGTATTTTGAATTTCCGAGACGGTGCACGAAAAATCGATCGAATCTCGACTTTACGCAAAGTTTATGACCGTCGCGTTTTTTCGTGAAACCATGCTCATACGACTTACCATGGGTTAATACATCGTGAATGGTTAGTATTTTGAATTTCTGAGACGGTACACGAAAAACAGATCGAAACTCGACTCGCATGCGACTTCGTGCAAAGTTTATGACCGTCGTATTTTTTTGCGAAAGCCTGCCTGTACGACTTCTCATGCGCTAATAAGACGGGAAAGACAAGTATTTTGAATTTCCGAGACGGTGCACGAAAAACCGATCGAAACTCGACTCTGCGCAAAGTTTATGACCGTCGCGTTTTTTCGTGAAACCATGCTCATACGACTTACCATGGGCTAATATATCGTGAATGGCCAGTATTTTGAATTTCCAAGACGGTGCACGAAAAACCAATTGAAACTCGACTCGCGCGTGACTTCTTGCAAAGTTTATGAACGTCGTATTTTTTTGCGAAATCGTGCCTGTACGACTTCTCATGGGCTAATAAGACGGGAAAGACCAGTATTTTGAATTTTCGAGACGGTGCACGAAAAACCGATCGAAACTCGACTCTGCGCAAAGTTTATGACCGTCGCGTTTTTTCGTGAAACCATGCTCATACGACTTACCATGGGCTAATACATCGTGAATAGCCAGTATTTTGAATTTCCGAGATGGTGCACGAAAAACCGATCGAAACTAGACTCGCGCGCGACTTCGCGCAAAGTTTATGACCGTCGTATTTTTTTGCGAAAGCGTGCCTGTACGACTTCTCATGGGCTAATAAGACGGGATAGACCAGTATTTTGAATTTCCGAGACGGTGCACGAAAAATCGATCGAATCTCGACTCTGCGCAAAGTTTATGACCGTCGCGTTTTTTCGTTAAACCATGCTCATACGACTTACCATGGGCTAATACATCGTGAATGGCCAGTATTTTGAATTTCCGAGACGGTGCACGAAAAACCGATCGAAATTTGACTCGCGCGCGACTTCGCGCAAAGTTTTTGACCGTCGTATTTTTTTGCGAAAGCATGCTTGTACGACTTCTCATGGGCTAATAAGATGGGAAAGACCATTATTTTGAATTTCCGAGACGGTGCACGAAAAACCGATCGAATCTCGACTCTGCGCAAATTTTATGACCACCGCATTTTTTCGTGAAACCATGCTCATACAACTTACCGTGGGCTAATACATCGAGAATGGCCAGTATTTTGAATTTCCTAGACGGTGCACGAAAAACCGATCGAAACTCGACTCTCGCGTGACTTCGCGCAAAGTTTTTGACCGTCGTATTTTTTTGCGAAAGCGTGCTTGTAAGACTTCTCATGGGCTAATAAGACGGTAAAGACCAGTATTTTGAATTTCCGAGACGGTGCACGAAAAACCGATCGAATCGCGACTCCGCGCGAAGTTTATGACCGTCGCATTTTTTCGTGAAACCATGCTCATACGACTTACCATGGGCTAATACATCGTGAATGGCCAGTATTTTGAATTTCCGAGACGGTGCACGAAAAACCGATCGAAACTCGACTCGCGCGCGACATCGCACAAAGTTTATGACCATCGTATTTTTTTACGTAAGCGTGCCTGTACGACTTCTCATGGGCTAATAAGACGGGAAAGACCAGTATTTTGAATTTCCGAGACGGTGCACGAAAAACCGATCGAATCTCGACTCTGCGCAAAGTTTATGACCGTCACATTTTTTCGTGAAACCATGCTCATACGACTTACCATGGGCTAATACATCGTGAATGGCCAGTATTTTGAATTTCCGAGACGGTGCACGAAAAACCGATCGAAACCTGACTGTCGCGCGACTTCGCACAAAGTTTATGACCGTCGTATTTTTTTGCGAAAGTATGCCTGTATGACTTCTCATGGGCTAATAAGACGGGAAAGACCAGTATTTTGAATTTTCGAGACGGTGCACGAAAAACCGATCGAATCTCGACTCTGCGCAAAGTTTATGACCGTCGCGTTTTTTCGTGAAACCATGCTCATACGACTTACCATGGGCTAATACATCGTGAATGGCCAGTATTTTGAATTTCTGAGACGGTGCACGAAAAACCGATCGAAACTCGACTCGAGCACGACATCGCGCAAAGTTTATGACCGTCGTATTTTTTTGGCGAAAGTGTGCCTGTCCGACTTCTCATGGGCTAATAAGACAGGAAAGACAAGTATTTTGAATTTCCGAGATGGTGCACGAACAACCGATCGAAACTCGACTCTGCGCAAAGTTTATGACCGTCGCATTTTTTCGTGAAACCATGCTCATACGACTTACCATGGGCTAATACATCGTGAATGGCCAGTATTTTGAATTTCCGAGACGGTGCACGAAAAACCGATCGAAACTCGACTCTCGCGCGACTTCGCGCAAAGTGTATGACCGTCGTATTTTTTTGCGAAAGCCTGCTTGCACGACTTCCCATGGGCTAATAAGATGGGAAAGACCAGTATTTTGAATTTCCGAGACGGTGAACAAAAAACTGATCGAAACTCGACTCTGCGCAAAGTTTATGACCGTCGTGTTTTTTCGTGAAACCATTCTCATACGACTTACCATGGGCTAATACATCGTGAATGGCCAGTATTTTGAATTTCCGAGACGGTGCAAGAAAAACCGATCGAAACTCGACTCGCGCGCGACTTCGCGCAAAGTTTATGACCGTCGTATTTTTTTGCGAAAGCGTGCCTGTACGACGTCTCATGGGCTAATAAGACGGGAAAGACCAGTATTTTGAATTTCCGAGACGGTGTCCAAAAAACCGATCGAATCTCGACTCTGCGCAAAGTTTATGACCGTCGCGTTTTTTCGTGAAACCATTCTCATACGACTTACCATGGGCTAATACATCGTGAATGGCCAGTATTTTGAATTTTCGAGACGGTGCACCAAAAACCGATCGAAACTCGACTCGAGCACGACATCGCGCAAAGTTTATGACCGTCGTATTTTTTTTGCGAAAGCGTGCCTGTCCGACTTCTCATGGGCTAATAAGACAGGAAAGACAAGTATTTTGAATTTCCGAGATGGTGCACGAACAACCGATCGAAAATCGACTCTGCGCAAAGTTTATGACCGTCGCATTTTTTCGTGAAACCATGTTCATACGACTTACCATGGGCTAATACATCGTGAATGGCCAGTATTTTGAATTTCCGAGACGGTGCACGAAAAACCGATCGAAACTCGACTCTCGCGCGACTTCGCGCAAAGTTTATGACCGTCGTATTTTTTTGCGAAAGCGTGCTTGTACGACTTCCCATGGGCTAATAAGATTGGAAAGACCAGTATTTTGAATTTCCGAGACGGTGAACGAAAAACTGATCGAAACTCGACTCTGCGCAAAGTTTATGACCGTCGCGTTTTTTCGTGAAACCATGCTCATACGACTTACCATGGGCTAATACATCGTGAATGGCCAGTATTTTGAATTTCAGAGACGGTGCAAGAAAAACCGATCGAAACTCGACTCGCGCGCGACTTCTCGCAAAGTTTATCACCGTCGTATTTTTTTGCGAAAGCGTGCCTGTACGACTTCTCATGGGCTAATAAGATGGGAAAGACCAGTATTTTGAATTTCCGAGACGGTGCACGAAAAACCGATCGAATGTCGACTCTGCGCAAAGTTTATGACCGTCGCGTTTTTCCGTGAAACCATGCTCATACGACTTACCATGGGCTAATACATCGTGAATGGCCAGTATTTTGAATTTCCGAGACGGTGCACGAAAAACCGATCGAAACTCGACTCGCGCGCGACTTCGCGCAAAGTTTATGACCGTCGTATTTTTTGGCGAAAGTGTGCTTGTACGACTTCTCATGGGCTAATAAGACGGGAAAGACCAGTATTTTGAATTTCTGAGACGGTGCACGAAAAACCGATCGAATCTCGACTCTGCGCAAAGTTTTTGACCGTCGTGTTTTTTCGTGAAACCATCCTCATACGACTTACCATGAATACATCGTGAATGGCCAGTATTTTTAATTTCCGAGATGGTGCACGAAAAACCGATCGAAAATCGACTCGCGCGTGACTTCGCGCAAAGTTTATGACCGTCGTATTTTTTTTGCGAAAGCGTGCCTGTATGACTTCTCATGGGCTAATAACACGGGAAAGACAAGTATTTTGAATTTCCGAGACGGTGCACGAAAAACCGATCGAAACTCGACTCTGCGCAAAGTTTATGACCGTCGCGTTTTTTCGTGAAACCATGCTCATACGACTTACCATGTGCTAATACATCATGAATGGCCAGTATTTTTAATTTCCGAGACGGTGCACGAAAAACCGATCGAAACTCGACTCGCGCGCGACTTCGCGCAAAGTTTATAACCGTCGTATTTTTTTGCGAAAGCGTGCCTGTACGACTTCTCATGGGCTAATAAGATGGGAAAGACCAGTATTTTGAATTTCCGAGACGGTGCACGAAAAACCGATCGAATCTTGACTCTACGCACAGTTTATGACTGTCGCATTTTTTCGTGAAAACATGCTCATACGACTTACCATGGGCTAATACATCGTGAATGGCTAGTATTTTGAATTTCCGAGACGGTGCACGAAAAACCGATCGAAACTCGACTCGCGGGCGACTTCGCGCAAAGTTTATGACCGTCGTATTTTTTTGCGAAAGCGTGCTTGTACGACTTCCCATGTGCTAATAAGACGGGAAAGACCAGTATTTTGTATTTCCGAGACGGTGCACGAAAAACCGATCGAAACTCGACTCTGTACAAAGTTTATTACCGTCGCGTTTTTTCGTGAAATCTTGCCCACATGACTTACCATTGGCTAATACATTGTGAATGGCCAGTATTTTGAATTTCCAAGACAGTGCATTAAAAACCGATCGAAACTCGACTCAGCGCAAAGTTCGTGCAAAGATTATAACCGTCGAATTTTTATGCGAAAGCGTGCTTTTACGACTTCCCATGGGCTAATAAGATGGGAAAGACCAGTATTTTGAATTTCCGAGACGGTGCACGAAAAACCGATCGAAACTCGACTCAGCGCGCGACTTCGAGCAAAGTTTTTGACCGTCGTATTTTTTTCCGAAAGCGAGCTTGCACGACTTCTCATGGGCTAATAAAACGGGAAAGACAAGTATTTTGAATTTCTGAGAGGGTGCACGAAAAACCGATCGAAACTCGACCCAGCGCGCGATTTCGAGAAAAGTTTTTGACCGTCGTATTTTTTGCGAAAGTGAGCTTGTATGACTTCCCATGGGCTAATAAGACGGGAAAGACCAGTATTTTGAATTTTCGAGACGGTGCACGAAAAACCGATCGAATCTTGACTCTGCGCAAAGTTTATGACCGTGACGTTTTTTCGTGAAACCATGCTCATACGATTTACCATGGGCTAATACATCGTGAATGGCCAGAATTTTGAATTTCCGAGACGGTGCACGAAAAACCGATCGAAACTCCACTCGCGCGCGACTTCGCGCAAAGTTTATGACTATCGTATTTTTTTCCGAAAGCATGCTTGTACGACTTCTCATGAGCTAATAAGACGGGAAAGACCAGTATTTTGAATTTCCGAGACGGTGCACAAAAAATCGATCGAATCTTGACTCAGCGCAAAGTTTATGACCGTCGCATTTTTTCGTGAAACCATGCTCATACGACTTACCATGCTCATACGACTTACCATGCTCATTTTTTCGTGAAACATTGTGAATGGCCAGTATTTTGAATTTCTGAGACGGTGCACGAAAAACGGATCGAAACTCGACTAGCGCGCGACTTCGCGCAAAGTTTATATCCGTCATATTATTTTGCGAAAGCGTGCTTGTACGACTTCCCATGGGCTAATAAGACGGGAAAGACCAGGTTTTTTAATTTCCGAGACGGTGCACGAAAAACCGATCGAAACTCGACTCAGCTCACGACTTCGAGAAAAGTTTTTTACCGTCGTATTTTTTGGGAAAGCGAGCTTGTACGACTTCCCATGGGCTAATCAGACGGGAAAGACCAGGATTTTGAATTTTCGAGACGGTGCACAAAAAACCGATCGAATCTTAACTCTGCGCAAAGTTTATGACCGTCGCATTTTTTCGTGAAACCATGCTCATACGACTTACCATGGGCTAATACATCGTGAATGACCTGTATTTTGAATTTCCGAGACGGTGCACGAAAAACCGATCGAAACTCAACTCAGCGCACGACTTCGAGAAAAGTTTTTTACCGTCGTATTTTTTGCGAAAGCAAGCTTGTATGACTTCCCATGGGCTAATAAGACGGGAAAGACCAGTATTTTGAATTTTTGAGACGGTGCACAAAAAACCGATCGAATCTTGACTCTGTGCAAATTTTATGACCGTCGCATTTTTTCGTGAAACCATGCTCATACGACTTACCATGGGCTAATACATCGTGAATGGCCAGTATTTTGAATTTCCGAGACGGTGCACGAAAAACCGATCGAAACCTGACTCGCGCGCGACTTCGCGCAAAGTTTATGACCGTCGTATTTTTTTGCAAAAGCGTGCCTGTACGACTTCTCATGGGATAACAAGATGGGAAAGACAAGTATTTTGAATTTCCGAGATGGTGCACGAAAAACCGATCGAAACTCGACTCGCGCGCGACTTCGCGCAAAGTTTATGACCGTCGTATTTTTTGCAAAAGCGTGCCTGTACGACTTCTCATGGGATAACAAGACGGGAAAGACAAGTATTTTGAATTTTCGAGACGGTGCACGAAAAACAGATCGAAACTCGACTCTGTGCAAAGTTTATGACTGTCGTGTTTTTTCGTGAAACCATGCTCACATGACTTGACTTACCAAAAAAAATGCTCACATGACTTACCATAGGCTAATGCATTGTGAATGGCCAGTATTTTGAATTTTCAAGACAGTGCAAGAAAAACCGATCGAAACTCGACTCAGTGCAAAGTTCGCGCAAAGATTATGACCGTCGAATTTTTCTGCGAAAGCGTGCTTATACGACATCTTATGGGCTAATAAGATGGGAAAGACCAGTATTTTGAATTTCTGAAATGGTGCCCGAAAAACCGATCGAAACTCGAATCAGCGCGCGACTTCGAGGAAAGTTTTTTACCATTTTTCCGAAAGCGAGCTTGGACGACTTCTCATGGGCTAATAAGATGGGAAAGACAAGTATTTTGAATTTTCGAGACGGTGCCCGAAAAACCGATCGAAACTCGACTCAGCGCATGACTTCGAGAAAAGTTTTTTACCGTCGTATTTTTTGTGAAAGCGAGCTTGTACGACTTCCCATGTGCTAATAAGACGGGAAAGACCAGTATTTTGAATTTTCGAGACGGTGCACAAAAAACCGATCGAATCTTGACTCTTCGTAAAGTTTATGACCATCGCATTTTTTCGTGAAACCATGCTCATATGACTTACCATGGGCTAATACATCGTGCGTGAATTGCCAGTGTTTTGAATTTCCGAGACGGTGCACAAAAAACCGATCGAAACTCGACTCGCGTGCGACTTCGCGCAAAGTGTCTGACCGTCGTATTTTTTTGCGAAAGCGTGCTTGTACGACTTCCCATGGGTTAATAAGACGGGAAAGACCAGTGTTTTGAATTTCCGAGACGGTGCACAAAAAACCGATCGAAACTCGACTCTGTGCAAAGTTTATGACCGTCGCATTTTTTCGTGAAACCATGCTCACATGACTTACCATGGGCTAATACATTGTGAATGACCAGTATTTTGAATTTCCAAGACAGTGCATGAAAAACCGATCGAAACTCGACTCAGCGTAAAGTTCGCGCAAAGATTATGACTGTCGAATTTTTATGTGAAAGCATGCTAGTACGACTTCCCATGGGCTAATAATATGGGAAAGGCCAGTATTTTGAATTTCTGAGACGGTGCAAGAAAAACCGATCGAAACTCCACTCACGCGCGACTTCGCGCAAAGTTTATGACCATCGTATTTTTTTGCGAAAGCGTGCTTGTACGACTTCTCATGGGCTAATAAGACGGGAAAGACCAGTATTTTGAATTTCCGAGACGGTGCACAAAAAATTGATCGAATCTTTTTTTTTTTTTGGTAAGTCGATCGAATCTTGACTCTGCGCAAAGTTTATGACCGTTGCGTTTTTTTTGTGAAACCATGCTCATAGTTAATGTCCAGTATTTTGAATTTCTGAGACGGTGCACGAAAAACCGATCGAAACTCGACTCGCGCGCGACTTCGCCCAAAGTTTATAACCGTCGTATTTTTTTGCGAAAGCGTGCCTGTACGACTTCCCATGGGCTAATAAGATGGGAAAGACCAGTATTTTGAATTTCTGAGACGGTGCATGAAAAACCGATCGAAACTCGACTCGCGCGCGACTTCGCGCGAAGTTTATGACCATCGTATTTTTTTGCGAAAGCATGCTTGTACGACTTCTCATGGGCTAATAAGACGGGAAAGACCAGTATTTTGAATTTCTGAGACGGTGCACAAAAAATCGATCGAATCTTGACTCTGCGCAAAGTTTATGACCGTCGCGTTTTTTCGTGAAACTATGCTCATACGACTGACCATGGGCTAATACATGGTGAATGGCCAGTATTTTGAATTTTGGAGACGGTGCACGAAAAATCGATCGAAACTCGACTCGCGCGCGACTTCACGCAAAGTTTATGACCGTCGTATTATTTTGCGAAAGCGTGCTTGTACGACTTCCCATGGGCTAATAAGACGGGAAAGACCAGTTTTTTTAATTTCCGAGACGGTGCACGAAAAACCGATCGAAACTCATCTCAGCGCGCGACTTCGAGCAAAGTTTTTGACCGTCGTATTTTTTTCCGAAAGCGAGCTTGTACGACTTCTCATGGGCTAATAAGAGGGGAAAGACAAGTATTTTGAATTTCCGAGACGGTGCACGAAAAACCGATCGAAACTCGACTCTGCGCACGACTTCGAGAAAAATTTTTACCGTCGTATTTTTTGCGAAAGCGAGCTTGTACGACTTCCCATTGGCTAATAAGACGGGAAAGACCAGTATTTTGAATTTTTGAGATGGTGCACAAAAAACCGATCGAATCTTGACTCTGCGCAAAGTTTATGACCGTTGCGTTTTTTTTGTGAAACCATGCTCATAGTTAATGTCCAGTATTTTGAATTTCTGAGACGGTGCACGAAAAACCGATCGAAACTCGACTCGCGCGCGACTTCGCCCAAAGTTTATAACCGTTGTATTTTTTTGCGAAAGCGTGCCTGTACGACTTCCCATGGGCTAATAAGATGGGAAAGACCAGTATTTTGAATTTCTGAGACGGTGCATGAAAAACCGATCGAAACTCGACTCGCGCGCGACTTCGCGCGAAGTTTATGACCATCGTATTTTTTTGCGAAAGCATGCTTGTACGACTTCTCATGGGCTAATAAGACGGGAAAGACCAGTATTTTGAATTTCTGAGACGGTGCACAAAAAATCGATCGAATCTTGACTCTGCGCAAAGTTTATGACCGTCGCGTTTTTTCGTGAAACTATGCTCATACGACTGACCATGGGCTAATACATGGTGAATGGCCAGTATTTTGAATTTTGGAGACGGTGCACGAAAAATCGATCGAAACTCGACTCGCGCGCGACTTCACGCAAAGTTTATGACCGTCGTATTATTTTGCGAAAGCGTGCTTGTACGACTTCCCATGGGCTAATAAGACGGGAAAGACCAGTTTTTTTAATTTCCGAGACGGTGCACGAAAAACCGATCGAAACTCATCTCAGCGCGCGACTTCGAGCAAAGTTTTTGACCGTCGTATTTTTTTCCGAAAGCGAGCTTGTACGACTTCTCATGGGCTAATAAGAGGGGAAAGACAAGTATTTTGAATTTCCGAGACGGTGCACGAAAAACCGATCGAAACTCGACTCTGCGCACGACTTCGAGAAAAATTTTTACCGTCGTATTTTTTGCGAAAGCGAGCTTGTACGACTTCCCATTGGCTAATAAGACGGGAAAGACCAGAATTTTGAATTTTTGAGACGGTGCACAAAAAACCGATCGAATCTTGACTCTGCGCAAAGTTTATGACCGACGCATTTTTTCGTGAAACCATGCTCATACGACTTACCATGGGCTAATACATCGTGAATGGCCAGTATTTTGAATTTCCGAGACGGTGCACGAAAAACCGATCGAAACTCGACTCGCGCGCGACTTCGCGCAAAGTTTATAACCGTCGTATTTTTTTGCAAAAGCGTGCCTGTACGACTTCTCCTGGGCTAATAAGTCGGGAAAGACAAGTATTTTGAATTTCCGAGACGGTGCACGAAAAACCGATCGAAACTCAACTCGCGCGCGACTTCGCGCAAAGTTTATGACCGTCGTATTTTTTTTGCGAAAGCGTGCTTGTACGACTTCTCATGGGCGTGAATGACCAGTATTTTGAAACCATGCTCATACGACTTACCATGGGCTAATACATCGTGAATGACCTGTATTTTGAATTTCCGAGACGGTGCACGAAAAACCGATCGAAACTCAACTCAGCGCACGACTTCGAGAAAAGTTTTTTACCGTCGTATTTTTTGCGAAAGCAAGCTTGTACGACTTCCCATGGGCTAATAAGACGGGAAAGACTAGTATTTTGAATTTTTGAGACGGTGCACAAAAAACCGATCGAATCTTGACTCTGTGCAAATTTTATGACCGTCGCATTTTTTCGTGAAACCATGCTCATACGACTTACCATGGGCTAATACATCGTGAATGGCCAGTATTTTGAATTTCCGAGACGCTGCACGAAAAAACTGATCGAAACTCGACTCGCGTGCGACTTCGCGCAAAGTTTATGACCGTCGAATTTTTTTGCGAAAGCGTGCTTGTACGACTTCCCATGGGCTAATAAGACGGGAAAGACCAGTATTTTGAATTTTCGAGATGGTGCACGAAAAACCGATCGAAACTCGACTCTGTGCAAAGTTTATGACCGTCGCGTTTTTTTGTGAAACCATGCTCACATGACTTACCATGGGCTAATACATTGTGAATGGCCAGTATTTTGAATTTCCAAGATGGTGCATGAAAAACCGATCGAAACTCCACTCAGCGCAAAGTTCGCTCAAAGATTATGACCATCGAATTTTTATGCGAAAGCGTGCTTGTACGACTTCACATGGGCTAATAAGATGGGAAAGACCAGTATTTTGAATTTCCGAGACTGTGCACGAAAAACCGATCGAAACTCGACTCAGCGCGCGACTTCGAGCAAAGTTTTTGACCGTCGTATTTTTTTCCGAAAACGAGCTTATACGACTTCTCATGGGCTAATAAGACGGGAAAGACAAGTATTTTGAATTTCCGAGATGGTGCACGAAAAACCGATCGAAACTCGACTCAGCGCGCGACTTCGAGAAAAGTTTTTGACCGTCATATTTTTTGCGAAAGTGAGCTTGTACGACTTCCCATGGGCTAATAAGATAGGAAAGACCAGTATTTTAAATTTTCGAGACGGTGCACGAAAAACCGTTTGAATCTTGACTCTGCGCAAATTTATGACCGTCGCGTTTTTTCGTGAAACCATACTCATACGACTTACCATGGGCTAATACATCTTGAATGGCCAGTATTTCGAATTTCCGAGACGGTGCATGAAAAACTGATCGAAACTCGACTCGCGCGCGACTTCGCCCAAAGTTTATGACCGTCGTGTTTTTTTGTGAAATCGTGCTTGTACGACTTCTCAGGGCTAATAAGACGGGAAAGACCAGTATTTTGAATTTCCGAGACGGTGCACAAAAAACCGATCGAATCTTGACTCTGCGCAAAGTTTATGACCGTCGTGTTTTTTCGTGAAACCATGCTCATACGACTTACCATGGATACATCGTGAATGGCCAGTATTTTGAATTTCCGAGACGGTGCACGAAAAACCGATCGAAACTCGACTCGCGCGCGACTTCGCGCAAAGTTTATGACCGTAATACTGAAGCCAGGAGTTACATATGATATACTCATCATCCCTTGCGTGCGTGGGTGAGTGCTCTGCTCTGCTTGGGCTTGCGCTTGCGTTCGGCGCAGGGGACGACAACCTCATCTCTTACCGAAGAGTGGGCAGCGGAGGGCGATTGATCCCTAGGGCGATTTCTCCTCTACGATCGCTCAGCGGCGAAGGAAGGCCGGCGGTCGCTCCTGCGATCAGCAATTCCAGGCGGGGAATCGGCGATTTCAGGCGTGGAAGGGCGGCGGCTCTTCTCCCCTAGGAGCGGGACGGACTCTAGGGCGAGAAACGGTGGAGGCTGCGCTGCGATTGGGCTTGGGTTCTCTGCCGCTCTTCCTACGGCAACTCCAAGGGCGACGGCTGCTTGAACGGGCGACGGCTGCGACCTTAGTGTTGGAAGGGTGGTGGCTTCCTCTCCCCTAGGCGGCTGGCGGTCTCTAGGGCGAGCGACGCCATGGATGCGAGCGACTCTGCTTCGCATCCTCTGTTCCAGCGGGATGCTCCTCCGCTGGCTTCTTCCCAGCGGCCTGCGCTGGTTGCTTCCCAGCGGAACGCCCCTCTCCAGCAGTCACAGCGGGAGAGGGTTGCTCCTCAGCCGCTGGTTACTTCACAGCGGGAGGGGGTTGCTCCTCTCCAACAGCCGTCGGTTCCTCCCCAGCAGCTTAGGCCGGTTTCACACCAGGATGTTCCACCGCTGAATTCTTCTTCTCGACGGGATGCTCCTTCAATGAACCAGGCCCGAGGTCGTTCACGATCTAGATCACGACCTCCTGCTCCTATTTCCCGAGATCCTCGGCCTTGGAGTAGCCTCTTCAAGGCTCCAGTGGGTAGTCCGGATCTTCGACTGGACTTTTTTGCTCCAGAAGTACAGGCTGATCAGAAGATTGCTGTGTATGAGGCTATTGATTCTGATGAACTAATTGAGACATGGTCCATGGCAATTGTGGGCTACGTTGTTGGACTAAGAACATCATTTTTTCCATTATCCTCATATATCAGAACTCGATGGGGAATATCAACATTTGATCTTCATATGTTGGAGACCAGATTCTTTGTATGCAAGCTTTATTCTGAAGAAGATTTACAACGGGTCCTTGAAGGATTTTGGACTATCCGTGGTCATCCAATGATACTACGACGCTGGGCACCTGATGTGAGATTGGAGTTAGACAGTCTACAGTCTATCCCAATATGGGTTTCTTTCCATGGACTTCCACTACATCTCTGGGGTCGTCGTTTTATTGCAAAGCTTTGCAGCACCTTGGGACAACCATTGTATATTGATAAGGCAACAGCTTCGCAAACGAGATTGACCTTTGCCAAAGCTTGTGTAATGGTTTCTTCTGATGAGGAACTACCGAATGAAGTTTCTTACCGTGATCTTGATGGGAGCACTCGAAAGGTGAAAGTCTCATATTCTTGGAAGCCACAACGATGCAAGGTTTGTCTATCTTTTGGACATGTAAATGGTGCTTGCCAACAGCCTTCACAAAAAATCACACAGGTCTACCGACCACGCCAAGAGCCACAGAATGGGGTCACTACCACTAATCCAAGCACTGATACTCCAGTGCCAACAATGATGATGGCGGAGAAGATGAATGAGCACTCTGACTCGTTGGGGCAGCGACACGAACAAGAGAAAGACAAGTCAGGACTTTCATCTTTAACTATTATATCAGAGACTTTCACTGCAGGAGCTTCCCATGGTTCTCACTCCCCAATAACAACCTCGCCGTCACGAATCATTCCTTCAGATAGTCAGGAAATTTCATTTCAACAACCTCTTGGGAACAAAGACATTGCAACTCACCAAACTCATCGCTCTTTGACACATCCCACTATTCAGGACTCCTTGCCTCAAGGTACGCAAAAGTTTAAACATTTGCAAGCTGTGGATGAGGTGGATAAATATAGGAATAAAGGATTAAAGGGTAAAGATATTATGCGAGAGGACCATGTAAAATCAAAGGATAAGAAAAAGGATGGTAGTGTCCTCCCAAAATCGCATGCTCTTCCTTCTATCTAGTATTGATGAAAATAATCTGTTGGAATGTTCGTGGACTTAATAAGACTGAGAAATGTCGGGAGCTCAATAGAATAATCCGATCTGCTGCATGTGATATTATGATTCTTGTGGAAACAAAAATTAAAACCCATCGTGTTCGAGTTCAGAAGAATTTAATCTGGCCTGAGACAGAACTTTTTACTAATGATTCTCAGGATACTTATGGTCGAGTTTGGGTCTTATGGCATCCTAACCTTGTTACTGCTTGGTTTATTTCTGCTACTAATCAATTCATTCATCTTAAGGCAGAGGATAAACAGACTGGATGTCAATTCAATATTACCGGTATTTATGCATCTAACAGTATGTCTGACAGGAATGCTCTATGGCGTGATCTGGTTAGAATTGCAAATAGTTATCCTACAGTACCATGGGTTGTTCTCGGTGACTTTAATACTGTCAGATACACAAATGAGAAAGTGGGGGGTAGAGTGCTTTCCGAATGTCAGCTTCAACATTTTAATGATTGTATAGATACTGCTGCATTGACTGACATGAAATCTATAGGTGATTGGTTCTCATGGAACAATCAAAGTACTGCTGATAGAAAAATTATGGCTCGACTTGACAGATGTTTGATAAATCAGGAATGGTTAGCAGTTTTCCCAGATTCACTTCTTGAGTATGGTGCTAAGTTATTTTCGGATCACTCTATTATGCATATACATGCAGATAAAGCACTACCCAGAGTCAAGAAACCTTTTAGATTTTTTAATATGTGGAGTTCTCACCCTAAGTTCCTCGAAGTTATTAAGTCAGCTTGGGACATTAATGTATTTGGTTCTCCTCCTTACATCCTATGTCAAAAGCTAAAAGCATGCAAAGCAGCACTTAAGAAGTGGAATTCAACTACATTCGGAAATATCACCAACAGGGTTCAGTTATGCAAGAAAGAACTTATGACTGTGCAAAGCGAGCTAAATCTTCAACCTCTGGATGCGAATATTATATACAAAGAGGCTGCTGGTAGAAATAACTTTATGCAAGCTTTGAAGCAGGAGGAATGCTTTTTGAAACAGAAGTCACGACAGCATTGGCTTACTCTAGGGGATTCTAATACGAAGTTTTTCTATGCTGCTATTGCTACCAGAAGGGCTACTAATCGTATCAAAAAATGCAAAGGTATAGATGGTAATCTCATTGAGGATTTGGATGAGGTTAAAAATTACACCGAGCAATTTTTTTATTCCTTACTCAATCAGGAGCAGCAGCCTAATAGTATTCATGTTGGGCCTACAAGACGACTTGATTCTGAAGCCCTCTCTCATCTTAATGCCCCAATAACGGATGATGAAATTGTGAAAGTTGTTTTTAAGTCCCCGAAGTACAAAAGCCCTTGTCCAAACGGATTTCCAGCTGAGTTTTATCAAATTGCATGGTCTATTGTAGGCAACGATGTCATAAAAGCTTGTCGACATTTTTTCTCCTCAGGTCATATTCTTAAAGAAATGAATTGCACTTTTATTTCTTTAGTGCCTAAAAATGATGGAGCCGATTCATTGGAGAACTACCGTCCTATTTCACTGTGCAACTTTATTTATAAGGTTATCTCTAAGTTACTGACAGATAGACTACAAAAGGTCATGAATAAGGTCATTAGTCCTAATCAGGCTGCTTTTATTAAAGGGAGGAGTATCCATCATAATGTCCTGCTTGCTAATGATTTGGTTAAGGATCTACATTCTAAAACAAGAGGGAAAAAGATCTGTTTTAAAGCTGATTTACGAAAGGCCTTTGACTCGGTCAATAGGAATTTTATTTACATGATGCTCCATAATATGGGCTTCCCTCAGCACTGGGTTAAATGGATTCAATGTTGCTTGGAAACTCCAAAATTTTCGATTCTCTTTAATGGTTCACCTATTGGCTTCTTTGGGAGTAAGAATGGCATTCGGCAAGGCGATCCACTATCTCCTTATCTTTTTACCATTGCAATGGAAGGGCTCAGTTGTATGTTAGAAGAGGCTGTTTCCAATGGCAAAATTAAGGTACCACATTATGGTTCTGTTTATATCTCTCACATAACATTTGCCGATGACCGTATTATCTTCCTTCGAGATGATCCAGTTTCTGTGAGTAATCTGGCAGATATTCTTAATGAATTTGGTAAAGTTTCTAGTCTTAAGCTAAACCATGCAAAGAGCAAAGTATATGTGGGTGCTTGCATTGACAATAAGGATCATATTGCTCAAACATTGGGAGTTGCTGAAGGAAATTTACCGGTTCCTTACTAGGGTCTCCCACTTATATCCACTGGAATCAACAAAGTCTCCTGTCAGCCTATCCTACAAAAAATTAAGAACAGAATTTCCTCTTGGAAAAATAGGCTTCTTTCTAAAGCTGGACGACTTGAACTTATTCGATCTGTGTTGATCTCTTATTCTATTTATTGGTCTCATGCATTCCTTCTACCTGCCGGGCTTCTCCATGATATTGATAAATTACTTATGAACTTCTTTTGGAATGGCACAGATGGTAAGGCAATGCACATGGTGAATTGGGACAACATTTGCAAACCGAAGGATGAAGGGGGGCTGAATCTTCGACATATTAGAGATTGGAATAAAGCTTGTATGGTAAAGCAATTATGGGATATTTTACAAAACAAGTCTTCCTTATGGTCACAATGGGTTTTTGCTAGGTACCTAACCAAGGAATCAATCTGGGAAACATCTGCAAAAACATCTCATTCTGCTGCTTGGAAAGGAATTCTGAAGGCAAGGCGATGGCTACATAACAATATTTCTTATGTGATTTCTTCTGGAACCAATATTAATATGTGGTATGATCCTTGGGTGAATGGGAAAGTATATTTCAGATATTTGGTGATAGAGTACGACAGGATCTGGGGGCTCCCAAAGACTTGAAGGTTTCTGAATTCATTAACAAGGGTACATGGTGTCTTCCCAACCCTACCTCCCCTGACATGTTATTACTTTGGCCGACTATTAGGGCTATTCCTATCAAGAACAACTCTTCAGATATGCTTATTTGGCTTCATGATAACGGTAAATTTAGTGCTACATCTGCATGGAACCAAATTAGACGACGAAACAACAAGTGGATCCAAAGTAGTTGGACATGGGATAGTCCATGCTCATAGCGACATTCCTTATGTACATGGCAGGCCCTTCTCGGCAAACTTCCTACGATGGACAATATGCAGCGAAGAGGTATTTATATTGTAAATCGGTGCTCTTTGTGTATGCAAAATGAAGAAAGTATTGACCATCTCTACTTTGCTTGTGATTATTCATCTTGGATATGGAAGGAGATCTTGAAGCGATTTGATTTTCAAAGGCTACCACGGCCAAACTTGCATCATGAATTAGAAATGCTTATGCAAAGCTTCTCAAGAAAGGGGCCTCTTACACAACTAGCAAGAATTATATTCGGATGTGCTATTTGGTGGATTTGGAAGGAGAGGTGTGGCAGAATTTTTGAGTGTCACAACATGAACAAAGCTCAAATTCTGATAGAGATTCTTCAGGACTCACGATCATGTATGGAGCAGGAATTGAATACAGAGCACCTAACAAGAAGAGAGAGATATTTTCACAAGATTCAATTTTTTCATTCGTCAAGAATCACTCGAATAATGATGAAGATTGTACTGTATTATATGGGGCAAAGCTTATATTTTGTGATGTATCCACAAGTAGTCCAGAACAGTCTAGCTATTGCATTTTATTATTTATTAACTTCCTTGTGCTACTCTTGGAGATGAGTTCGATGAAGCGTGCCCATTTCACCTTCTTTAGGTGGGGTGCAATCTTCTCGACTACACTAAGAGACTTCAGGCTATAGTCTATGGCTTGTGTAGACAAAGCTTCTTTGTATAAATCTTTTACAAAATACATTATCTTTACTTACCAAAAAAAAAGTCTCCTGTCAGCCTATCCTAAAAAAAATTAAGAACAGAATTTCCTCTTGGAAAAATAGGCTTTTTTTTTTGGTAAGTAAAGATAATGTATTTCCTCTTGGAAAAACAGATCAAAACTCGACTCGCGCGCGACTTCGTGCAAAGTTTATGACCGTCGTATTTTTTTGTGAAAGCGTGCTTGGACGACTTCTCATGGGCTAATAAGACGGGAAAGACCAGTATTTTGAATTTTCCAGACGGTGCACAAAAAACCGATCGAATCTTGACTCTGCGCAAAGTTTATGACCGTCGTGTTTTTTCGTGAAACCATGCTCATACGACTTACCATGGGCTAATAAATCGTGAATGGCCAGTATTTTGAATTTCTGAGACGGTGCTCGAAAAACCGATCGAAACTCAACTCGCGTGCGACTTCACGCAAAGTTTACGACCGTCGTATTTTTTTGCGAAAGCGTGCTTGTACGACTTCTAATGGGCTAATAAGACGGGAAAGACCAGTATTTTGAATTTCCGAGACGGTGCACGAAAAACCGATCGAATCTCCACTTTGTGCAAAGTTTATGATCGTCACATTTTTTCGTGAAACCATGCTCATACGACTTACCATGGGCTAATACATCGTGAATGGCCAGTATTTTGAATTTCCGAGACGGTGCACGAAAAACCAATCGAAACTCGATTCGTGCGCGACTTCGCGCAAAGTTTATGACCGTCGTATTTTTTTGCGAAAGCGTGCTTGTACAACTTCCCATGGGCTAATAAGATGGGAAAGACCAGTATTTTGAATTTCCGAGATGGTGCACGAAAAACCGATCGACACTCGACTTAGCGCGCGACTTCGAGCAAAGTTTTTGACCGTCGTATTTTTTTCCGAAAGCGAGCTTGTACGACTTCTCATCGGCTAATAAGACGGGAAAGACAAGTATTTTGAATTTCCGAGACGGTGCACGAAAAACCGATCGAAACTCAACTCAGCACGCGACTTCGAGAAAAGCTTTTGACCGTCGTAATTTTTGCGAAAGGGAGCTTGTATGACTTCCCATGGGCTAATAAGATGGGAAAGACCAGTATTATGAATTTTCGAGACGGTGCACGAAAAACCGATCGAATCTTGACTCTGCGCAAATTTATGACCGTCGCGTTTTTTCGTGAAACCATGCTCATACGACTTACCATGGGCTAATACATCGTGAATGGCCAGTATTTTGAATTTCCGAGACGGTGCACGAAAAACCGATCGAAACTCGACTCGCGTGCGACTTCACGCAAAGTTTATGACCATCATATTTTTTTGCGAAAGCGTACATGTACAACTTCTCATGGGCTAATAAGACAGGAAAGACCAGTATTTTGAATTTCCGAGACGGTGCACAAAAAACCGATCGAATCTTGACTCTGCGCAAAGTTTCTGACCGTCGTATTTTTTCGTGAAACCATGCTCATACGACTTACCATGGGCTAAAACATCGTGAATGGCCAGTATTTTGAATTTCCGAGACGGTGCACGAAAAACCGATCGAAACTCGACTCGCGCGCGACATCGCGCAAAGTGACCGTCGTATTTTTTTACGAAAGCGTGCTTGTACGACTTCCCATGGGCTAATAAGACGGGAAAGATCAGTATTTTGAATTTCCGAGACGGTTCACGAAAAAACTTGACTCTGTGCAAAGTTTATGACCGTCGCGTTTTTTCGTGAAACCATGCTCACATGACTTACCATGTGCTAATACATTGTGAATGGCCAGTATTTTGAATTTCCGAGACAGTGCACGAAAAATCGATCGAAACTCGACTCGCGCGCGACTTCGCGCAAAGTTTATGACCGTCATATTTTTTTGTGAAAGCGTGCTTGTACGACTTCCCATGGGCTAATAAGACGGGAAAGACCAGTATTTTGATTTCCGAGATGGTGCACGAAAAACCGATCGAAACTCGACTCTGTGCAAAGTTTATGACCGTCGCATTTTTTCGTGAAACCATGCTCACATGACTTACCATGGGCTAATACATTGTGAATGACCAGTATTTTGAATTTCCAAGACAGTGCATGAAAAAGCGATCGAAACTCGACTCAACGCAATGTTCGCGCAAAGATTATGACCGTCGAATTTTTATGCGAAAGCGTGCTTGTACGACTTCCCATGGGCTAATAAGATGGGAAGTAAAGATAATGTATTTTGTAAACGATTTGTACAAAGAAGCTTTGTCTACACATGCCATAGACTAAAGCCTGAAGTCTCTTAGTGTAGTCGAGAAGATTGTACCCCACCTAAAGAAGGTGAAATGGGCACACTTCATCAAACTCATTTCCAATAGTAGCACAAGGAAGTTAATAAAAAATGCAATAGCTAGACTGTTCTTGAGTACTTGTGGATACATCACAAAATATAAGCTTTGCCCCATAATACATTACAATCTTCATCATTATTCGAGTGATTATTGACTAATGAAAAAATTGAATCTTGTGAAAATCTCTCTCTCTTCTTGTTAGGTTCTCTATATTCAATTCTTGCTCCATGCATGATCGTGAGTCCTGAAGAATCTCTATCAGAATTTGAGCTTTGTTCATGTTGTGACACTCAAAAATTCTGCCACACCTCTCCTTCCAAATCCACCAAATAGCACATCTGAATATAATTCTTGCTAGTTGTGTAAGAGGACCCTTTCTTGAGAAACCTTGCATTAGCCTTTCTAGTTCATGATGCAAGTTTGGCCATGGTAGCCTTTGAAGATCAAATCGCTTCAAGATCTCTTCCCATATCCAAGATGAATAATCACAAGCAAAGTATAGATGGTCAACACTATCTTCCTTTTGCATACACAAAGAGCACCGATTTACAAGATAAATACCTCTTCGCTGCATATTGTCCATCGTAGGAAGTTTGCCGAGAAGGGCCTGCCATGTACATAAGAAATGTCGCTGTGAGCATGGACTATCCCATGTCCAACTACTTGGGATCCACTTGTTGTTTCGTCGTCTAATTTGGTTCCATGCAGATGTAGCACTAAATTTACCATTATCATGAAGCCAAATAAGCATATCTGAAGAGTTGTTCTTGATTGGAATAGCCCTAATAGTCGGCCAAAGTAAAAACATGTCTGGGTAGGTAGGGTTATCATGAAGCCCTAATAAGATGGGAAAGACCAGTATTTTCAATTTCCGAGACGGTGCACGAAAAACCGATCGAAACTCGACTCAGCGCGCGACTTCGAGCAAAGTTTTTTACCGTCGTATTTTTTTCCGAAAGCGAGCTCGTACGACTTCTCATTGGCTAATAAGACGGGAAAGACAAGTATTTTGAATTTCAGAGACGGTGCACGAGAAACCGATCGAAACTCAACTCAGCACGCGACTTCGAGAAAAGTTTTTGACCGTCGTATTTTTTGCGAAGGGAGCTTGTACGACTTCCCATGGGCTAATAAGATGGGAAAGACCAGTATTTTGAATTTTCGAGACGGTGCACGAAAAACCGATCGAATCTTGACTCTGCGCAAATTTATGACCGTCGCGTTTTTTCGTGAAACCATGCTCATACGACTTACCATGGGCTAATACATCGTGAATGGCTAGTATTTTGAATTTCCGAGACGGTGCACGAAAAAGAGATCGAAACTCGACTCGCGCGCGACTTCGAGCAAAGTTTATGACCGTCGTATTTTTTTTGCGAAAGCGTGCTTGTACGACTTCTCTTGGGCTAATAATACGGGAAAGACCAGTATTTTGAATTTCCGAGACGGTGCACAAAAAACCGATCGAATCTTGACTCTGCGTAAAGTTTATGACCGTCGCGTTTTTTCATGAAACCATGCTCATACGACTTACCATGGGCTAATACATCGTGAATGGCCAGTATTTTGAATTTCCGAGACGGTGCACGAAAAACCGATCGAAACTCGACTCGCGCGCGACTTCGCGCAAAGTTTATGACCGTCGCATTTTTTTGCGAAAGCGTGCTAGTACGACTTCCCATGGGCTAATAAGACGGGAAAGACCAGTATTTTGAATTTCCGAAACGGTGCACAAAAAACAGATCGAAACTCGACTCTGTGCAAAGTTTATGACCGTCGCATTTTTTGCGAAAGGGAGCTTGTACGACTTCTCATGGGCTAATAAGACGGGAAAGACAAGTATTTTGAATTTCCGAGACGGTGCACGAAAAACCGATCGAAACTCGACTCAGCGCGTGACTTCGAGAAAAGTTTTTTACCATCGTATTTTTTGCGAAAGCGAGCTTGGACGACTTACCATGGGCTAATACATCGTGAATGGCCAGTATTTTGAATTTCCGAGACGGCGCATGAAAAACAGATCGAAACTCGACTCGCGCGTGACTTCGCGCAAAGTTTATGACCGCGTATTTTTTTGCGAAAGCGTGCTTGTACGACTTCCCATGGGCTAATAAGACGGGAAGGACCAGTATTTTGAATTTTTGAGACAGTGCATGACAAACCGATCGAATCTCGACTCTGCGCAAAGTTTATGACCGTCGCGTTTTTTCGTGAAACCATGCTCATACGACTTACCATGGGCTAATACATCGTGAATGGCCAGTATTTTGAATTTCCGAGATGGCGCATGAAAAACTGATCGAAACTCGACTCGCGCGTGACTTCGCGCAAAGTTTATGACCGTCGTATTTTTTTGCGAAAGCGTGCTTGTACGACTTCCCATGGACTAATAAGACGGGAAGGACCAGTATTTTGAATTTTTGAGACGGTGCACGACAAACCGATCGAATCTCGACTCTGCGCAAAGTTTATGACCGTCGCGTTTTTTCGTGAAACCATGCTCATACGACTTACCATGGGCTAATACATCGTGAATGGCCAGTATTTTGAATTTCCGAGACGGTCAAGAAAAACCGATCGAAAATCGACTGGCGCGCGACTTCGCGCAAAGTTTATGACCATCATATTTTTTAGCGAAAGCATGCTTGTACGACTTCTCATGGGCTAATAAGACGGGAAAGACCAGTATTTTGAATTTCCGAGACGGTGCACGAAAAACCGATCGAATCTCGACTCTACGCAAAGTTTATGACCATCGTGTTTTTTCGTGAAACCATGCTAATACGACTTACCATGGGCTAATACATCGTGAATGGCCAGTATTTGGAATTTCCGAGATGGTGCACGAAAAACCGATCGAAAATCGACTCATCGCATTGTTCGTGCAAAGATTATGACCGTCGAATTTTTATGTGAAAGCGTGCTTGTACGACTTTCCATGGGCTAATAAGATGGGAAAGACCAGTATTTTGAATTTCCGAGATGGTGCACGAAAAATCGATCGAAACTCGACTCAGCGCGCGACTTCGAGCAAAGTGTTTGACCGTCGTATTTTTTTCCGAAAGCGAGCTTGAACGACTTCTCATCGGCTAATAAGACGGGAAAGACAAGTATTTTGAATTTCCGAGACGGTGCACGAAAAACCGATCGAAGCTCGACTCAGCGCGCGACTTCGAGAAAAGTTTTTGACCGTCGTATTTTCTGCGAAAGGGAGCTTGTACGACTTCCCATGGGCTAATAAGATGAGAAAGACCAGTATTTTGAATTTTCAAGACGGTGCACGAAAAACCGATCGAATCTTGACTCTGCGCAAATTTTTGACCGTCGCGTTTTTTCGTGAAACCATGCTCATACGACTTACCATGGGCTAATACATCGTGAATAGCCAGTATTTTGAATTTCTGAGACGGTGCATGAAAAACAGATCGAAACTCGACTCAGCGCGCGACTACGTGGAAAATTTTTGACCGTCGTATTTTTTTGCGAAAGCGTGCTTGTACGACTTCACATGGGCTAATAAGACGGGGAAGACTAGTATTTTCAATTTCCGAGACGGTGCACGAAAAATAGATCGAAACTCGACTCTGTGCAAAGTTTATGACCGTCGTATTTTTTCGTGAAACCATGCTCACATTACTTACCATGGGCTTATACATTGTGAATGGCCTGTATTTTGAATTTCCAAGACAGTGCATGAAAAATCGATCGAAACTCGACTCAGCGCAAAGTTCGCGCAAAGATTATGACCATCGAATTTTTATTCGAAAGTGTGCTTGTACGACGTCCCATGGGCTAATAAGATGGGAAAGACCAGTATTTTGAATTTCCGAGTCGGTGCATGAAAAACCAATCGAAACTCGACTCAGCGCGCGACTTCGAGCAAAGTTTTTGACCGTCGTATTTTTTTCCGAAAGCGAGCTTGTACGACTTCTCATGGGCTAATAAGATGGGAAAGACAAGTATTTTGAATTTTCGAGACGGTGCACGAAAAACCGATCGAATCTTGACTATGCGCAAAGTTTATGACCATCGCATTTTTTCGTGAAACCATGCTCATACAACTTACCATGGGCTAATACATCGTGAATGGCCAGTATTTTGAATTTCCGAGACGGTGCACGAAAAACTGATCGAAACTCGACTCGCGCGCAACTTCGCGCAAAGTTTATGACAGTCGTATTTTTTTGTGAAAGCATGCTTGTACGACTTCCCATGGGCTAATAAGACGGGAAAGACCAGTATTTTGAATTTTCGAGACGGTGCACGAAAAACAGATCGAAACTCGACTCTGTGCAAAGTATATGGCCGTCGCGTTTTTTCGAGAAACCATGCTCACATGACTTACCATAGGCTAATACATTGTGAATGGCCAGTATTTTGAATTTTCAAGACAGTGCAAGAAAAATCGATCGAAACTCGACTCAGCGCAAAGTTCGCGCAAAGATTATGACCGTCGAATTTTTAAGCGAAAGCGTGCTTATACGACTTCCCATGGGCTAATAAGATGGGAAAGACCAGTATTTTCAATTTCCGAGACGGTGCACGAAAAACCGATCGAAACTCGACTCAGCGCGCGACTTCGAGGAAAGTTTTTGACCGTCGTATTTTTTTCCGAAAGCGAGCTTGTAGGACTTCTCATGGGCTAATAAGACGGGAAAGACAAGTATTTTGAATTTCCGAGACGGTGCATGAAAAACCGATCGAGACTCGACTCAGGGCGCGACTTCGAGAAAAGTTTATTACCGTCGTATTTTCTGCAAAAGCGAGCTTGTACGACTTCCCATGGGCTAATAAGATGGGAAAGACTAGTATTTTGAATTTTCGAGATGGTGCACAAAAAACCGATCGAATCTTGACTCTGCGCAAAGTTTATGACCGTCGCGTTTTTTAGTGAAACCATGCTCATACGACTTACCATGTGCATAAAATACTGGACATACATCGTGAATGGCCAGTATTTTGAATTTCCGAGACAGTGCACGAAAAACCGATCGAAACTCAACTCGCGCGCGACTTCGCGCAAAGTTTATGACCATCGTATTTTTTTGCGAAATCGTGCTTGTACGACTTCTCATGGGCTAATAAGATGGGAAAGACCAGTATTTTGAATTTTCGAGACGGTGCACGAAAAACCGATCGAATCTTGACTCTGCGCAAAGTTTATGACCGTCGCGTTTTTTCGTGAAACCATGCTCATACGACTTATCATGGGTTAATACATCGTGAATGGCCAGTATTTTGAATTTCTGAGACGGTGCACGAAAAACCGATCGAAACTCAACTCGCGCGCGACTTCGCGCAAAGTTTATGAGCGTCGTATTTTTTAGCGAAAGCGTGCTTGTATGACTTCTCATGGTCTAATAAGACGGGAAAGACTAGTATTTTGAATTTCCGAGACGGTGCACGAAAAACCGATCGAATCTCGACTCTGCGTAAAGTTTATGACCGTCGTGTTTTTTCGTGAAACCATGCTCATACGACTTACCATGGGCTAATACATCGTGAATGGCCAGTATTTTGAATTTCCGAGACGGTGCACGAAAAATCGATCGAAACTCGACTCGCGCGCGACTTCGCGCAAAGTTTATGATCGTCTTATTATTTTGAGAATGCGTGCTTGTACGACTTCCCATGGGCTAATAAGACGGGAAAGACCAGTTTTTTTAATTTCCTAGACGGTGCACAAAAAACCGATCGAAACTCGACTCAGCGCGCGACTTCGAGCAAAGTTTTTGACCATCGTATTTTTTTCCGAAAGTGAGCTTGTACGTCTTCTCATGGGCTAATAAGACGGGAAAGGGAAGTATTTTGAATTTCTGAGACGATGCATGAAAAATCGATCGAAACTCAACTCGCGCGCGACTTCGCGCAAAGTGTATGACCGTCATATTTTTTTGCGAAAGCGTGCGTGTACAACTTCTCATGGGCTAATAAGACGGGAAAGACCAGTATTTTGAATTTCCGAGACGGTGCACGAAAAACCGATCGAATCTCGACTCCGAGCAAAGTTTTTGACCATCGTATTTTTTTTCGAAAGCTAGCTTGTACGACTTCTCAAGGGATAATAAGACGGGAAAGACAAGTATTTTGAATTTCTGAGACGATGCATGAAAAACCGATCGAAACTCAACTCGCGCGCGACTTCACGCAAAGTTTATGACCGTCGTATTTTTTTGCGAAAGCGTGCTTGTACGACTTCTCATGTGCTAATAAGACGGGAAAGACCAGTATTTTGAATTTCCGAGACGATGCACGAAAAACCGATCGAATCTCGACTCTGCGCAAAGTTTATGACCGTCGCGTTTTTTCGTGAAACCATGCTCATACGACATACCATGGGTTAATACATCGTGAATGGCCAGTATTTTGAATTCCCGAGATGGTGCACGAAAAACCGATCGAAACTCGACTCGCGCGCGACTTCGCGCAAAGTTTATGACCGTCGTATTTTTTTGCGAAACCGTGCCTGTACGACTTCTCATCGGCTAATAAGACGACGGGAAATACCAGTATTTTGAATTTCCGAGACGGTGCACGAAAAACCGGTCGAATATCGACTCTGCGCAAAGTTTATGACCGTCGCATTTTTTCGTGAAACCATTCTCATACGACTTACCATGGGCCAATACATCGTGCATGGCCAGTATTTAGAATTTTCGAGACGGTGCACGAAAAACCGATCGAAACTCGACTCGCGCGCGACTTCGCGCAAAGTTTATGACCGTTATATTTTTTTATGAAAGCGTGCCTGTACGACATCTCAAGGGGTGATAAGACGGGAAAGACAAGTATTTTGAATTTCTGAGACGATGCACGAAAAATCGATCGAAACTCAACTCGCGCGCGACTTCGCGCAAAGTTTATGAGCGTCATATTTTTTAGCGAAAGCGTGCTTGTACGACTTCTCATGGGCACATAAGACGGGAAAGACCTGTATTTGGAATTTCCGAGACGGTGCACGAAAAACCGATCGAATCTCGACTCTGCGCAAAGTTTATGACCGTCGTGTTTTTTCGTGAAACCATGCTCATACGACTTACCATGGGCTAATACATCGTGAATGGCCAGTATTTTGAATTTCCGAGACGGTGCACGAAAAACCGATCGAAACTCGACTCGCGCGCGACTTCGCGCAAAGTTTATGACCATCGTATTTTTTTAAGAAAGCATGCCTGTACGACTTCTCATGGGCTAATAAGATGGGAAAGACAAGTATTTTGAATTTCTGAGACGGTGCACGAAAAACCGATCGAAACTCAACTCGCGCGTGACTTCGCGCAAAGTGTATGACCGTCGTATTTTTTTGCGAAAGCGTGCGTGTACGACTCCTCATGGGCTAATAAGACTGGAAAGACCAGTAGTTTGAATTTTCGGGACGGTGCACGAAAAACCGATCGAATCTCGACTCTGCGCAATGTTTATGACCGTCGCGTTTTTTCGTGAAACCATGCTCATACGACTTTCCATGGGCTAATACATCGTGAATGGCCAGTATTTTGAATTTCTGAGACGGTGCACGAAAAATGGATCGAAACTCGACTCACGCGCGACTTCGAGCAAAGTTTTTGACCGTCGTATTTTTTTCCGAAAGCGAGCTTGTACGACTTCTCATGAGTTAATAAGACGGGAAAGACCAGTATTTTGAATTTCCGAGACGATGCATGAAAAACCGATCGAAACTCAAATCGAGCACGACTTCGCGCAAAGTGTATGACCGTCGTATTTTTTTGTGAAAGCGTGCGTGTACGACTTCTCATGGGCTAATAAGACGGGAAAGACCAGTATTTTGAATTTCCGAGACGGTGCATGAAAAACCGATCGAATCTCGACTCTGCGCAAAGTTATGACCGTCACATTTTTTCGTGAAACCATGCTCATACGACTTACCATGGGCTAATACATCGTTAATAGCAAGTATTTTGAATTTCGAGACGGTGCACGAAAAATCGATCGAAACTCGACTCGCGCGCGACTTCGCGCAAAGTTTATGACCGTCATATTTTTTTGCGAAAGCGTGCCTGTACGACTTCTAATGGGCTAATAAGACGGGAAAGACAAGTATTTTGAATTTCTTAGACGGTGCACGAAAAACCGATCGAAACTCAACTCACGCGCGACTTCGCGCAAAGTTTATGACCGTAGTATTTTTTAGCCAAAGCGTGCTTGTACGACTTCTCATGGGCTAATAAGACGGAAAAACCAGTATTTTGAATTTCCGAGACGGTGCACGAAAAACCGATCGAATCTCGACCCTGCGCAAAGTTTATGACCGTCGCGTTTTTTCGTGAAACCATGCTCATACGAATTACCATGGGCTAATACATCGTGAACGGCCAGTATTTTGAATTTCCGAGACGGTGCACGAAAAACCGATCGAAACTCGACTCGCACGCGACTTCGCGCAAAGTTTATGACCATCGTATTTTTTTGCAAAAGCATGCCTGTACGACTTCTCATGGGCTAATAATATGGGAAAGACAAGTATTTTGAATTTCCGAGACGGTGCACGAAAAACTGATCGAAACTCAACTCGCGCGTGACTTCGCGCAAAATGTATGACCGTCATATTTTTTTGCGAAAGCGTGCTTGTACGACTTCTCATGGGCTAATTAGACGTGAAAGACCAGTAGTTTGAATTTCCGAGACGATGCATGAAAAACCAATCGAAACTCAACTCGCGCGCGACTTCGCGCAAAGTGTATGACCGTCGTATTTTTTAGCGAAAGCGTGCTTGTACGACTTCTCATGGGCTAATAAGACGGGAAATACCAGTATTTTGAATTTCCGAGACGGTGCACGAAAAACCGATCGAATCTCGACTCTGCGCAAAGTTTATGACCGTCGCGTTTTTTCGTGAAACCATGCTCATACGACTTACCATGGGCTAATACATCGTGAATGGCTAGTATTTTGAATTTTCGAGTCGGTGCACAAAAAACGGATCGAAACTCGACTCGCGCGCGACTTCGCGCAAAGTTTATGACCGTCGTATTTTTTTGCGAAAGCGTGCTTGTACGACTTCTCATGTGCTAATAAGACGGGAAAGACAAGTATTTTGAATTTCCGAGACGATGCATGAAAAACCGATCGAAACTCAACTCGAGCGCGACTTCGCGCAAAGTGTATGACCGTCGTATTTTCTTGCGAAAGTGTGCGTGTACGACTTCTCATGGGCTAATAAGACGGGAAAGACCAGTATTTTGAATTTCCGAGACGGTCCACGAAAAACCGATCGAATCTCGACTCTGCGCAAAGTTTTTGACCGTCGCGTTTTTTCGTGAAACCATGCTCATACGACTTACCATGGGCTAATACATCATGAATGGCCAGTATTTTGAATTTCCGAGACGGTGCACGAAAAATGGATCGAAACTCGACTCGCGTGCGACTTCGCGCAAAGTTTATGACCGTCGTATTATTTTGCGAAAGCGTGCTTGTACGACTTCCCATGGGCTAATAAGACGGGAAAGACCAGTTTTTTTAATTTTCGAGACGGTGCATGAAAAACCGATCGAAACTCGACTCAGCGCACGACTTCGAGCAAAGTTTTTGACCATCGTATTTTTTTCCGAAAGCGCGCTTGTACGACTTCTCATGGGCTAATAAGACGGGAAAAACAAGTATTTTGAATTTCCGAGATGGTGCACGAAAAACGGATCGAAACTCGTCTCGCGTGCGACTTTGCGCAAAGTGTATGACCGTCGTATTTTTTTACGAAAGCGTGCGTGTACGACTTCCCATGGGCTAATAAGACGGGAAAGACCAGTATTTTGAATTTCCGAGACGGTGCACGAAAAACCGATCGAATCTCGACTCTGCGCAAAGTTATGACCGTCGGGTTTTTTTCGTGAAACCATGCTCATACGACTTACCATGGGCTAATAAATCGTTAATGGCTAGTATTTTAAATTTCCGAGACGGTGCACGAAAAACCGATCGAAACTCGACTCGCGCGCGACTTCACCCAAAGTTTATGACCATCGTATTTTTTTTGCGAAAGCATGCCTGTACGACTTCTCATTAGCTAATAAGACGGGATAGACAAGTATTTTGAATTTCTGAGACGGTGCACGAAAAATCGATCGAAACTCAACTCGCGCGCGACTTCGCGCAAAGTGTATGACCGTCGGATTTTTTTGCGAAAGCGTGCGTGTACGACTTCTCATGGGCTAATAAGACGGGAAAGACCAGTATTTTGAATTTCCGAGACGGTGCACGAAAAACCGATCGAATCTCGACTCTGCGCAAAGTTTATGACCGTCGCGTTTTTTCGTGAAACCATGCTCATACGACTTACCATGGGCTAATACATTGTGAATGGCCAGTATTTTGAATTTCCGAGACGGTGCATGAAAAACGGATCGAAACTCGACTCGCGTGCGACTTCGCGCAAAGTTTATGACCGTTGTATTATTTTGCGAAAGCGTGCTTGTACGACTTCCCATGGGCTAAAAAGATGGGAAAGACCAGTTTTTTTAATTTCCTTGACGGTGCACAAAAAACCGATCGAAACTCGACTCAGCGCGCGACTTCGAGCAAAGTTTTTGACCGTCGTATTTTTTTCCGAAAGCGAGCTTGTACGACTTCTCATGGGCTAATAAGACGGGAAAGACAAGTATTTTGAATTTCTGAGACGATGCATGAAAAACCGATCGAAACTAAACTCGCGTGCGACTTCTCGCAAAGTTTATGACCGTGGTATTTTTTTGCGAAAGTGTGCATGTATGACTTCTCAAGTGCTAATAAGACGGGAAAGACCAGTATTTTGAAAAACCGATCGAAACTCGACCCTGCGCAAAGTTTAAGACTGTCGCGTTTTTTCGTGAAACCCTGCTCATACGACATACCATGGGTTAATACATCGTGAATGGCCAGTATTTTGAATTCCCGAGATGGTGCACGAAAAACCGATCGAAACTCGACTCGCGCGCGACTTCGCGCAAAGTTTATGTCCGTCGTATTTTTTTGCGAAAGCGTCCCTGTACGACTTCTCATGGGCTAATAAGACAACGGGAAATACCAGTATTTTGAATTTCCGAGACGGTGCACGAAAAACCGATCGAATCTCGACTCTGTGCAAAGTTTATGACCGTCGCGTTTTTTCGTGAAACCATGCTCATACGACTTACCATGGGCTAATACATCGTGAATGGCCAGTATTTTGAATTTTCGAGACGGTACACGAAAAACCGATCCAAACTCGACTCGCGCGCGACTTCGCGCAAAGTTTATGACCGTCATATTTTTTTGCGAAAGCGTGCCTGTACGACTTGTCATGGGCTAATAAGACGGGAAAGACAAGTATTTTTAATTTCCGAGACGGTGCACGAAAAATCGATCGAAATTCAACTCGCGCGCGACTTCGCGCAAAGTTTATGACCGTCGTATTTTTTAGCGAAAGCGTGCTTGTACGACTTCTCATGGGCTAATAAGACGGGAAAGAACAGTATTTTGAATTTCCGAGATGGTGCACGAGAAACCGATCGAATCTCGACTCTGCGCAAAGTTTATGACCGTCACGTTTTTTAGTGAAACCATGCTCATACGACTTACCAAGGGCTAATACATCGTGAATGGCCAGTATTTTGAATTTTCGAGACGGTGCACGAAAAACCGATCGAAACTCGACTCGCGCGCGACTTCGCGCAAAGTTTATGACCATCGTATTTTTTTGCGAAAGCATGCCTGTACGACTTCTCATGGGCTAATAAGATGGAAAAGACAAGTATTTTGAATTTCCGAGACAGTGCACGAAAAACCGATCGAAACTAAACTCACGCGCGACTTCGCGCAAAGTGTATGACCGTCGTATTTTTTTGCGAAAGCGTGCGTGTACGACTTCTCGTGGGCTAATAAGATGGGAAAGACCAGTATTTTGAATTTCCGAGACGGTGCACGAAAAACCGATCGAATCTCGACTCTGCGCAAAGTTTATGACCGTCGCGTTTTTTCGTGAAACCATGGGATAATACATCGTGAATGGCCAGTATTTTGAATTTCCGAGACGGTGCACGAAAAACCGATTGAAACTTGACTCGCGCGCGACTACGCGTAAAGTTTATGACCATCGTATTTTTTTGCGAAAGCATGCTTGTACGACTTCTCATGGGCTCATAAGACGGGAAAGACAAGTATTTTGAATTTCCGAAACGGTGCACGAAAAACCGATCGAAACTCAACTCGCGCGCGACTTCGCGCAAAGTGTTTGACCGTCGTATTTTTTTACGAAAGCGTGCGTGTACAACTTCTCATGGGCTAATAAGACGGGAAAGACCAGTATTTTGAATTTCCGAGAAGTTGCACGAAAAACCGATCGAATCTCGACTCTGCGCAAAGTTTATGACCGTCACGTTTTTTCGTGAAACCATGCTCATACGACTTACCATGGGCTAATACATTATGAATGGCCAGTATTTTGAATTTCCGAGACGGTGCACGAAAAACGGATCGAAACTCGACTCGAGCGCGACTTCGCGCAAAGTTTATGACCGTCGTATTATTTTACGAAAGCGTGCTTGTACGACTTCCCATGGGCTAATAAGACGGGAAAGACAAGTTTTTTTAATTTCCTAGACGGTGCACGAAAAATCGATCGAAACTCGACTCAGCGCGCGACTTCGAGCAAAGTTTTTGACCGTCGTATTTTTTTCTGAAAGCGAGCTTGTACGACTTCTCATGGGCTAATAAGACGGGAAAGACAAGTATTTTGAATTTCCGAGACGATGCATGAAAAACCGATCGAAACTAAACTCGCGCGCGACTTCGCGCAAAGTGTATGACCGTCGTATTTTTTTGCGAAAGCGTGCATGTACGACTTCTCATGGGCTAATAAGACGGGAAAGACCAGTATTTTGAATTTTCGAGACGGTGCACGAAAAACCGATCGAATCTTGACTCGCGCGCGACTTCGCGCAAAGTTTATACCATCATATTTTTTTGCGAAAGCATGCCTGTACGACTTCTCATGGGTTAATAAGACGGGAAAGACAAGTATTTTGAATTTCCGAGACGGTGCACGACAAACCGATCGATACTCAACTCGCATGCGACTTCATGAAAAATGTATGACCGTCGTATTTTTTTGCGAAAGCGTGCTTGTACGACTTCTCATGGGCTAATAAGACGGGAAATACCAGTATTTTGAATTTCCGAGACGGTGCACAAAAAACCGATCGAATCTTGACTCTACGCAAAGTTTATGACCGTCGTGTTTTTTCGTGAAACCATGCTTATACGACTTATCATGGGCTAATACATCGTGAATGGCCAGTATTTTGAATTTCTGAGACAGTGCACGAAAAACCGATCGAAACTCGACTCGCGCGCGACTCCGTGCAAAGTTTATGACCGTCGTATTTTTTGGTGAAAGCATGCTTGTACGACTTCCCATGTGCTAATAAGACGGGAAAGACCAGTATTTTTAATTTCCGAGACGGTGCACGAAAAACCGATCGAAACTCGACTCTATGCAAAGTTTTTGACCGTCGCATTTTTTCGTGAAACCATGCTCACATGACTTACCATGGGCTAATACATTATGAATGGCCAGTATTTTGAATTTCCAAGACAGTGCATGAAAAACCGATCGAAACTCGACTCAGCGCAAACTCGCGCGCGACTTCGCACAAAGTTTATGACCATCGTATTTTTTTGCGAAAGCGTGCTTGTACGACTTCTCATGGGCTAGCAGCGAAGAGGTATTTATATTGTAAATCGGTGCTCTTTGTGTATGCAAAAGGAAGAAAGTGTTGACTATCTCTACTTTGCTTGTGATTATTCATCTTGGATATGGAAGGAGATCTTGAAGCGATTTGATCTTCAAAAGCTACCACGGCCAAACTTGGATCATGAATTAGAATGGCTAATGCAAGGCTTCTCAAGAAAGGGTCCTCTTACACAACTAGCAAGAATTATATTCAGATGTGCTATTTGGTGGATTTGGAAGGAGAGGTGTGGCAGAATTTTTGAGTGTCACAACATGAACAAAGCTCAAATTCTGATAGAGATTCTTCAGGACTCACGATCATGCATGGAGCAAGAATTGAATATAGAGCACCTAACAAGAAGAGAGAAAGAGATTTTCACAAGATTCAATTTTTTCCTTAGTCAATAATCACTCGAATAATGATGAAGATTGTAATGTATTATATGGGGCAAAGCTTATATTTTGTGATGTATCCACAAGTAGTCCAGAACAGTCTAGCTATTGCATTTTATTATTTATTAACTTCCTTGTGCTACTCTTGGAAATGAGTTTGATGAAGTGTGCCCATTTCACCTTCTTTAGGTGGGGTACAATCTTCTCGACTATACTAAGAGACTTCAGGCTTTAGTCTATGGCTTGTGTAGACAAAGCTTCTTTGTACAAATCTTTTACAAAATACATTATCTTTACTTACCAAAAAAAACTTCTCATGGGCTAATAAGATGGGAAAGACTAGTATTTTGAATTTCCGAGACGGTGCACAAAAAACCGATCGAATCTTGACTCTGCGCAAAGTTTATGACCGTCGCGTTTTTTTCGTGAAACCATGCTCATACGACTTACCATGGGCTAATACATTGTGAATGGCCAGTATTTTGAATTTTTGAGGCGGTGCACGAAAAACCGATCGAAACTCGACTCGCGCGCGACTTCGCGCAAAGTCTATTACCGTCGTATTTTTTTGCGAAAGCATGCTTGTACGACTTCCCATGTGCTAATAAGATGGGAAAGCATACCTCTTCAGATATGCTTATTTGGCTTCATGATAACGGTAAATTTAGTGCTACATCTGCATGGAACCAAATTAGACAACGAAACAACAAGTGGATCCAAAGTAGTTGGACATGGGATAGTCCATGCGCACAGCGACATTCCTTATGTACATAGCAGGCTCTTCTCGGCAAACTTCCTACGATGGACAATATGCAACGAAGAGGTATTTATATTGTAAATCGGTGCTCTTTGTGTATGCAAAATGAAGAAAGTGTTGACCATCTCTACTTTGCTTGTGATTATTCATCTTGGATATGGAAGGAGATCTTGAAGCGATTTGATTTTCAAAGGCTACCACGGCCAAACTTGCATCATGAATTAGAAATGCTTATGCAAAGCTTCTCAAGAAAGGGGCCTCTTACACAGCTAGCAAGAATTATATTCAGATGTGCTATTTGGTGCATTTGGAAGGAGAGGTGCGGCAGAATTTTTGAGTGTCACAACATGAACAAAGCTCAAATTCTGATGGAGATTCTTCAAGACTCACGATCATGTATGGAGCAAGAATTGAATACAGAGCACCTAACAAGAAGAGAGAAAGATATTTTCACAAGATTCAATTTTTTCATTCGTCAAGAATCACTCGAATAATGATGAAGATTATATTTTATTATATGGGGCAAAGCTTATATTTTGTGATGTATCCACAAGTAGTCCAGAACAGTCTAGCTATTGCATTTTATTATTTATTAACTTCCTTGTGCTACTCTTGGAGATGAGTTTGATGAAGCGTGCCCATTTCACCTTCTTTAGGTGGGGTGCAATCTTCTCGACTACACTAAGAGACTTCAGGCTTTAGTCTATGGCTTGTGTAGAGAAAGCTTCTTTGTACAAATCTTTTACAAAATACATTATCTTTACTTACCAAAAAAAAAAATAAGATGGGAAAGACCAGTTTTTTGAATTTCCGAGACGGTGCACGAAAAACCGATCGAAACTCGACTCAGCGCGCGACTTCGAGCAAAGTTTTTGACCCTCGTATTTTTTTCCGAAAGCGAGCTTGTACGACTTCTCATGGGATAATAAGACGGGAAAGATAAGTATTTTGAATTTCCGAGACGGTGCACGAAAAACCGATCGAAACTCGACTCAGCGCACGACTTCGAAAACAGTTTTTTACCGTCGTATTTTTTGCGAAAGCGAGCTTGTACGACTTCCCATGGGCTAATAAGACGGGAAAAGCTTCTTTGTACAAATCTTTTACAAAATATAATATCTTTACTTACCAAAAAAAAAAAAAGACGGGAAAGACCAGTATTTTGAATTTTCGAGATGGTGCACAAAAAACCGATCGAATCTTGACTCTGCGCAAAGTTTATGACCGTCGCGTTTTTTCGTGAAACCATGCTTATACGACTTACCATGGGCTAATACATCGTGAATGGCCAATATTTTGAATTTCCGAGACGGTGCACGAAAAACCGATCGAAACTCAACTCGCGCGCGACTTCGCGCAAAGTTTTTTACCGTCGTATTTTTTGCGAAAGCGTGCCTGTACGACTTCTCATGTGCTAATAAGACGGGAAAGATTAGTATTTTGAATTTCCTAGACGGTGCACGAAAAACCGATCGAAACTCGGCTCAGCGCGCGACTTCGAGCAAAGTTTTTGACCGTCGTATTTTTTTCCGAAAGCGAGCTTGTACGACTTCTCATGGGCTAATAAGACCGGAAAGACAAGTATTTTGAATTTCTGAGACGATGCATGAAAAACTGATCGAAACTAAACTCACGCGCGACTTCGCGCAAAGTGTATGACCGTCGTATTTTTTTGCGAAAGCGTGCGTGTACGACTTCTCACGGGCTAATAAGACGGGAAAGGCCAGTATTTTGAATTTCCGAGACGGTGCACGAAAAACCGATCGAATCTCGACTCTTCGCAAAGTTTATGACCGTCGCGTTTTTTCATGAAACCATGGGCTAATACATCGTGAATGGCCAGTATTTTGAAATTTCGAGACGGTGCACGAAAAACCGATCGAAACTCGACTCGCGCGCGACTTCGCACAAAGTTTTTGACTGTCGTATTTTTTTGTGAAAGCGTGCTTGTACGACTTCCCATGGGCTAATAAGATGGGAAAGACCAGTATTTTGAATTTCCGAGACGGTGCACGAAAAACCGATCGAAACTCGACTCGCGCGTGACTTCGCGCAAAGTTTTTGACCGTCGTATTTTTTTGCGAAAGCGTGCTTGTACTCATGGGCTAATAAGACGGGAAAGACCAGTATTTTGAATTTTCGAGACGGTGCACGAAAAACTGATCGAATCTCGACTCTGCGCAAAGTTTATGACCGTCGCGATTTTTCGTGAAACCATGCTCATACGACTTACCATGGGCTAAAACATCGTGAATGGCCAGTATTTTGAATTTTCGAGACGGTGCACGAAAAACCGATCGAAACTCAACTCGCGCGTGACTTCGCGCAAAGTTTATGATCGTCGTATTTTTTTGCGAAAGCATGCTTGTACGACTTCCCATGGGCTAATAAGACGGGAAAGACCAATATTTTGAATTTCCGAGACGGTGCACGAAAAACCGATCGAAACTCGATTCTGTGCAAAGTTTATGACCGTCGCGTTTTTTCGTGAAACCATGCTCACATGGCTTACCATGGGCTAATACATTATGAATGGCTAGTATTTTGAATTTCCAAGACAGTGCATGAAAAACCGATCGAAACTCGACTCAGCGTAAAGTTCGTGCAAAGATTATGACCGTCGAATTTTTATGCGAAAGCATGCTTGTACGACTTCCCATGGGCTAATAAGATGGGAAAGACCAGTATTTTGAATTTCCGAGACGGTGCACGAAAAACCGATCGAAACTCGACTCGCGTGCGACTTCGCGCAAAGTTTTTGACCGTCATATTTTTTTGTGAAAGTGTGCTTATACGACTTCTCATGGGCTAATAAGACGGGAAAGACTAGTATTTTGAATTTTCGAGATGGTGCACGAAAAACCGATCGAATCTCGAGTCTGCGCAAAGTTTATGACCGTCGCGTTTTTTCGTGAAACCATGCTCATATGACTTACCATGGGCTAATACATCGTCAATGGCCAGTATTTTGAATTTCCGAGACGGTGCACGAAAAACCGATCGAAACTCGACTCGCGCGCGACTTCGCGCAAAGTTTTTGACTGTCATATTTTTTTGTGAAAGCGTGCTTGTACGACTTCTCATGGGCTAATAAGACGGGAAAGACCAGTATTTTGAATTTCCGAGACGCTGCACGAAAAACTGATCGAATCTCGACTCTGCGCAAAGTTTATGACCGTCGCGTTTTTTCATGAAACCATGCTCATACGACTTACCATGGGCTAATACATCGTGAATGACCAGTATTTTGAATTTCCGAGACGGTGCACGAAAAACCGATCGAAACTCGACTCGCGCGTGACTTCGCGCAAAGTTTACGACCGTCGTATTTTTTTGCGAAAGCGTGCTTGTACGACTTCCCATGGGCTAATAAGACGGGAAAGACCTGTATTTTGAATTTCCGAGACGGTGCACGAAAAACCGATCGAAACTCGACTCTGTACAAAGTTTATGACCGTCGCGTTTTTTCGAGAAACCATGCTCACAAGACTTACCATTGGCTAATACATTATGAATGGCCAGTATTTTGAATTTTGAAGACAGTGCATGAAAAACCGATCGAAACTCGACTCAGCGCAAAGTTCGTGCAAAGATTATGACCGTCGATTTTTTATGCGAAAGCGTGCTTGTACGACTTCCCATGGGCTAATAAGATGGGCAAGACCACTATTTTGAATTTTCGAGACGGTGCACGAAAAACCGATCGAAACTCGACTCTGCGCGCGACTTCGATCAAAGTTTTTGACCGTCGTATTTTTTTCCGAAAGCGAGCTTGTACGACTTCTCATGGGCTAATAAAATGGGAAAGACAAGTATTTTGAGTTTCTGAGACGGTGCACGAAAAACCAATCGAAACTCGACTCAGCGCGCGACTTCGAGAAAAGTTTTTGACCGTCGTATTTTTTGCGAAAGTGAGCTTGTATGACTTCCCATGGGCTAATAAGACGAGAAATACTAGTATTTTGAATTTTCGAGACGGTGCACGAAAAACCGATCGAATCTTGACTCTGCGCAAAGTTTATGACCGTCACGTTTTTTCGTGAAACCATGCTCATACGACATACCATGGGCTAATACATCGTGAATGACCAGTATTTTGAATTTCCGAGACGGTGCACGAAAAACCAATCGAAACTCGACTCGCGCGCGACTTCGCGCAAAGTTTATGACCATCGTATTTTTTTACGAAAGCGTGCTTGTACGACTTCTCATGGGCTAATAAGACGGGAAAGTCCAGTATTTTGAATTTCTGAGACGGTGCACAAAAAACCGATCGAATCTTGACTCTGCGCAAAGTTTATGACCGTCGCGTTTTTTCGTGAAACCATGCTCATACGACTTACCATGGGCTAATACATTGTGAATTTCCAGTATTTTGAATTTCCGAGACGGTGCACGAAAAACGGATCGAAACTCGACTCGCGCCCGATTTCACGCATAGTTTATGTCCGTCGTATTTTTTTGCCAAAGCATGCTTGTACGACTTCCCATGGGCTAATAAGACGGGAAAGACCAGTTTTTTTAATTTTCGAGACGGTGCACGAAAAACCGATCGAAACTCGGCTCAGCGCGTGACTTCGAGCAAAGTTTTTGACCATCATATTTTTTTCGAAAGCGAGCTTGTACGACTTCTCATGGGCTAATAAGACGGGAAAGACATGTATTTTTAATTTCCGAGACAGTGCACAAAAAACCGATCGAATCTTGACTCTGCGCAAAGTTTATGACCGTCGCATTTTTTCTTGAAACCATGCTCATACGACTTACCATGGGCTAATACATCGTGAATGGCCAGTATTTTGAATTTTCGAGACGGTGCACGAAAAACCGATCGAAACTCGACTCAGCGCACGACTTCGAGAAAAGTTTTTTACCGTCGTATTTTTTGTGAAAGCGAGCTTGTACGACTTCCCATGGGCTAATAAGACGGGAAAGACCAGTATTTTGAATTTTCGAGACGGTGCACAAAAAACCGATCGAATCTTAACTCTGCGCAAAGTTTATGACCGTCGCATTTTTTCGTGAAACCATGCTCATACGACTTACCATGGGCTAATACATCGTGAATGGCCAGTATTTTGAATTTCCGAGACGGTGCACGAAAAATCGATCGAAACTCGACTCAGCGCACGACTTCGAGAAAAGTTTTTTACCATCGTATTTTTTGCGAAAGCAAGCATGTACGACTTCCCATGAGCTAATAAGATTGGAAAGACCAGTATTTTGAATTTTCGAGACGGTGCACAAAAAACCGATCGAATCTTGACTCTGCGCAAATTTTATGACCGTCGTATTTTTTCGTGAAACCATGCTCATACGACTTACCATGGGCTAATACATCGTGAATGGCCAGTATTTTGAATTTTCGAGACGGTGCACGAAAAACTGATCGAAACTCGACTCGCGCGCGACTTCGCGTAAAGTTTATGACCGTCGTATTTTTTGCAAAAGCGTGCCTGTACGACTTCTCATGGGATAGCAAGACGGGAAAGACAAGTATTTTGAATTTCCGAGACGATGCACGAAAAACCGATCGAAACTCGACTCAGCGCACGACTTCGAGAAAAGTATTTTACCATCGTATTTTTTGCGAAAGCAAGCATGTACGACTTCCCATGAGCTAATAAGATTGGAAAGACCAGTATTTTGAATTTTCGAGACGGTGCACAAAAAACCGATCGAATCTTGACTCTGCGCAAATTTTATGACCGTCGTATTTTTTCGTGAAACCATGCTCATACGACTTACCATGGGCTAATACATCGTGAATGGCCAGTATTTTGAATTTTCGAGACGGTGCATGAAAAACTGATCGAAACTCGACTCGCGCGCGACTTCGCGTAAAGTTTATGACCGTCGTATTTTTTGCAAAAGCGTGCCTGTACGACTTCTCATGGGATAACAAGACGGGAAAGACAAGTATTTTGAATTTCCGAGACGATGCACGAAAAACCGATCGAAACTCGACTCAGCGCACGACTTCGGGAAAAGTTTTTTACCGTCGTATTTTTTGCGAAAGCGAGCTTGTACGACTTCCCATGGGCTAATATGACGGGAAAGACCAGTATTTTGAATTTTTGAGACGGTGCACAAAAAACCGATCGAATCTTCTTTTTTTTTGGTAAGTAAAGATAATGTATTTTGTAAAAGATTTGTACAAAAAAGCTTTATCTACACAAGCCATAGACTAAAGCCTGAAGACACTTAGTGTAGTCGAGAAGATTGCACCCCACCAAAAGAAGGTGAAATGGAAACCGATCGAATCTTGACTCTTCGCAAAAATGCGATGGTCATAAACTTTGCGAAGAGTCAAGATTCAACTTTGCGAAGAGTCGAATCTTGACTCTTCGCAAAGTTTACGGCCATCGCATTTTTTCATGAAACCATGCTCATATGACTTACCATAGGCTAATACATCGTGAATGGCCAGTATTTTGAATTTCCGAGATGGTGCACGCAAAACCGATCGAAACTCAACTCGCGCGCGACTTCGCGCAAAGTTTCTGACCGTCGTATTTTTTTGCGAAAGCGTGCTTGTACGACTTCCCATGGGCATAAGACGGGAAAGACCAGTATTTTGAATTTTTGAGACGGTGCACGAAAAATCGATCGAAACTCGACTCTGTGCAAAGTTTATGACCGTCGCGTTTTTTCGTGAAACCATGCTCACATGACTTACCAAGCCATACATTGTGAATGGCCAGTATTTTGAATTTCGGAGAGACGGTGCACGAATCTGCTTGGGAATGGGGGGGAATGGGCCTGCGTTCCCTTGCGTGCATGCGTGAGTGCTCTGCTCTGCTTGGGCTTGCGCTTGCGATCGACGCTGGGGACGGCAACCTTTTCCCTTGCGCTTGTGCTTGCGATTGCTCCCTTGGGCGATTTCTCCTCTACGATCGCTCCGCGGCGAATACAAGAGTGGAAGGCCGGCGTTCGCTCCTGCGATCAGCGATTCCAGGCCGGGAATCGGCGATTTCAGGCGTGGAAGGGTGGCGGCTCTTCTCCCCTAGGCGCGGGACGGACTCTAGGGCGAGAAACGGTGGAAGCTGCGCTGCGATTGGGGCTGGGTCACTGCCGCTTCCTACGGCAACTCCAGTGTGGAAAGGGCGACGGCTGCTTCTGCAATCGACGTGGAAGGGGCGACGGCTACGACATTAGTGTGGGCAGGGTGGTGGCTTCCTCTCCCCTAGGCAGCTGGCGGTCTCTAGGGCGAGCGACGCCATGGATACGAGCGGCCGGACGCGGCACTCCGCTTCGCATCCTCTGTTCCAGCGGGATGCTCCTCCGCTGGCTTCTTCCCAGCGGCCTGCGCTGATTGCTTCACAGCAGAACGCCCCTCTCCAGCAGTCACAGCGGGAGAGGGTTGCTCCTCAGCGCTGGTTACTTCACCGCAGGAGGGGGTTGCTCCTCTCCAACAGCCGCTGGTTCCTCCCCAGCAGCTTAGGCCGGTTTCACACCAGGATGTTCCACCGCTGATTTCTTCTTCTCGACGGGATGCTCCTTCAATGAACCAGGCCCGAGGTCGTTCACGATCTAGATCACGACCTCCAGCTCCTATTTCCCGAGATCCTTGGCCTTGGAGTAGCCTCTTCAAGGCTCCAGTGGGTAGTCCGGATCTTCGACTGGACTTTTTTGCTCCAGAAGTACAAGCTGACCAGAAGATTGCTGTGTATGAGGCTATTGATTCTGACGAACTAATTGAGACATGGTCCATGGCAATTGTGGGCTATGTTGTTGGACTGAGAACATCCTTTTTCCCACTATCCTCATACATCAGAACTCGATGGGGAATATCAACATTTGATCTTCATATGTTGGAGACCGGATTCTTTGTATGCAGGCTTTATTCGGAAGAAGATTTACAACGGGTCCTTGAAGGATTTTGGACTATCCGTGGTCATCCAATGATACTACGACGCTGGGCACCTGATGTGAGATTGGAGTTAGACAGTCTACAGTCTATCCCAATATGGGTTTCTTTCCATGGACTTCCACTACATCTCTGGGATCGTCGTTTTATTGCAAAGCTTTGCAGCACCCTGGGACAGCCATTGTATCTTGATAAGGCAACAGCTTCGCAAACGAGATTGACCTTTGCCAGAGCTTGTGTAATGGTTTCTTCTGATGAGGAACTGTCGAATGATGTTTCTTACCGTGATCTTGATGGGAGCACCCGAAAGGTGAAAGTCTCATATTCTTGGAAGCCACAACGATGCAAGGTTTGTCTATCTTTTGGACATGTAAATGGTGCCTGCCAACAGCCTTCACAAAAAATCACACAGGTCTACCGACCACGCCAAGAGCCACAGATCACTACCACTAATCCAAGCACTGATACTCCAGTGCCAACAGTGGTGATGGCGGAGAAGATGATTGAACACTCTGACTCGTTGGGGCAGCGACACGAACAAGAGAAAGACAAGTCAGGACTTCCATCTTTACCTATTATATCAGAGACTTTCACTGCAGGAGCTTCCCAAGGTTCTCACTCCCCAATAACAACCTCGCCTTCACGAATCACTCCTTCAGATAATCAGGAAATTTCATTTCAACAACCTCTTGGGAACCAAGACATTGCAACTCACCAAACTCATCGCTCTTCGACACATCCCGCTATTCAGGACTCCTTGCCTCAAGGTACGCAAAAATTTAAACATTTGCAAGCTGTGGATGAGGTGGATAAATATAGGAATAAAGGATTAAAGGGTAAAGATATTATGCGAGAGGACCATGCAAAATCAAAGGATAAGAAAAAGGATGGTAGTGTCCTCCCAAAATCGCATGCTCTTCCTTCTATCTAGTATTGATAAAAATAAGCTGTTGGAATGTTCGTGGACTTAATAAGACTGAGAAATGTCGGGAGCTCAATAGAATAATCCGATCTACTGCATGTGACATGGTGATTCTTGTGGAAACAAAAATTAAACCTCATCGTGTTCGAGTTCAGAAGAATTTAATATGGCCTGAGGCATAACTTTTTACTAATGATTCTCATGATACTTATGGTCGAGTTTGGGTCTTATGGCATCCTAACCTTGTTACTGCTTGGTTTATTTCTGCTACTAATCAATTCATTCATCTTAAGGCAGAGGATAAACAGACTGGATGTCAATTCAATATTACCGGTATTTATGCATCTAACAATATGTCTGACAGGAATGCTCTATGGCGTGATCTGGTTAGCATTGCAAATAGTTATCCTACAGTACCTTGGGTTGTTCTCGGTGACTTTAATACTATCAGATACACAAATGAGAAAGTGGGGGGTAGAGTGCTTTCCGAATGTCAGCTTCAACATTTTAATGATTGTATAGATACTGCTGCATTGACTGACATGAAATCTGTAGGTGATTGGTTCTCATGGAACAATCAAAGTACTGCTGAAAGAAAAATTATGGCCCGACTTGATTGATGTTTGATTAATCAGGAATGGTTAGCAGTTTTCCCAGATTCACTTCTTGAGTACGGTGCTAAGTTATTTTCGGATCACTCTATTATGCATATACATGCAGATAAAGCACTACCCAGAGTCAAGAAACCTTTTAGATTTTTTAATATGTGGAGTTCTCACCCAAAGTTCCTCGAAGTTATTAAGTCAGCTTGGGACATTAATGTATTTGGTTCTCCCCCTTACATCCTATGTCAAAAACTAAAAGCATGCAAAGCAGCACTTAAGAAGTGGAATTCAACTACATTTGGAAATATCAACGACAGGGTTCAGTTATGCAAGAAAGAACTTATGGATGTGCAAAGCGAGCTAAATCTTCAACCTCTGGATGCGAATCTTATATACAAAGAGGCTGCTGCTAGAAATAACTTTATGCAAGCTTTGAAGCAGGAGGAATGCTTTTTGAAACAGAAGTCACGACAGCATTGGCTTACTCTAGGGGATTCTAATACGAAGTTTTTCTATGCTGCTATTGCTACTAGAAGGGCTACTAATCACATCAAAAAATGCAAAGGTATAGATGGTAATCTCATTGAGGATCTGGATTAGGTTAAAAATTACACCAAGCAATTTTTTTATTCCTTACTCAATCAGGAACAGCAGCCTAATAGTATTCATGTTGGGCCTACAAGACGACTTGATTCTGAAGCCCTCTCTCATCTTAATGCCCCAATAACGGATCATGAAATTGTGAAAGTTGTTTTTAAGTCCCCGAAGCACAAAAGCCCTGGCCCAGATGGATTTCCAGCTGAGTTTTATCAAATTGCATGGGCTATTGTAGGCAACGATGTCATAAAAGCTTGTCGACATTTTTTCTCCTCAGGTCATATTCTTAAAGAAATGAATTGCACTTTTATTTCTTTAGTGCCTAAAAATGATGGAGCTGATTCATTGGAGAACTACCATCCTATTTCACTGTGCAACTTTATTTATAAGGTTATCTCTAAGTTGCTGGCAGATAGACTACAAAAGGTCATGAATAAGGTCATTAGTCCTAATCAGACTGCTTTTCTTAAAGGGAGGAGTATCCATCATAATGTCCTGCTTGCTAATGATTTGGTTAAGGATCTACATTCTAAAACAAGAGGGAAAAATATATGTTTTAAAGCTGATTTACGAAAGGCCTTTCACTCAGTCAATAGGAATTTTATTTACATGATGCTCCATAATATGGGCTTCCCTCAGCACTGGGTTAAATGGATTCAATGTTGCTTGGAAACTCGAAATTTTTTTATTCTCTTTAATGGTTCACCTATTGGCTTCTTTGGGAGTAAGAATGGCATTCGGCAAGGCGATCCACTATCTCCTTATCTTTTTACCATTGCAATGGAAGGGCTCAGTTGTATGTTAGAAGAGGCTGTTTCCAATGGCAAAAATAAGGTACCACATTATGGTTCTGTTTATATCTGTCGCATAACATTTGCCGATAATCTTATTATCTTCCTTCGAGATGATCCAGTTTCTGTGAGTAATCTGGCAGATATTCTTAATGAATTTGGTAAAGTTTCTGGTCTTAAGCTAAACCATGCAAAGAGCAAAGTATATGTGGGTGCTTGCATTGACAATAAGGATCATATTGCTCAAACATTGGGAGTTGCTGAAGGAAATTTTCCGGTTCCTTACTTGGGTCTCCCACTTATATCCACTGGAATCAACAAAGTCTCCTGTCAGCCTATCCTACAAAAAATTAAGAACATAATTTCCTCTTGGAAAAATAGGCTTCTTTCTAAAGCTGGACGACTTGAACTTATTCGATCTGTGTTGATCTCTTATTCTATTTATTGGTCTCATGCATTCCTTCTACCTGCCGGGCTTCTCCATGATATTGATAAATTACTTATGAACTTCTTTTGGAATGGCACAGATCGTAAGGCAATGCACATGGTGAATTGGGACAACATTTGCAAACCGAAGGATGAAGGGGGGCTGAATCTTCGACATATTAGAGATTGGAATAAAGCTTGTATGGTAAAGCAATTATGGGATATTTTACAAAACAAGTCTTCCTTATGGTCACAATGGGTTTTTGCTAGGTACCTAACCAAGGAATCAATCTGGGAAACATCTGCAAAAACATCTCATTCTGCTGCTTGGAAAGGAATTCTGAAGGCAAGGCGATGGCTACGTAACAATATTTCTTATGGGATTTCTTCTGGAACCAATATTAATATGTGGTATGATCCTTGGGTGAATAGGAAAAGTATATTTCAGATATTTGGTGATAGAGTACGACAGGATCTGGGGGCTCCCAAAGACTGGAAGGTTTCTGAATTCATTAACAATGAATGGTACATGGTGTCTTCCCAACCCTACCTCCCCTGACATGTTATTACTTTGGCCGACTATTAGGGCTATTCCAATCAAGAACAACTCTTCAGATATGCTTATTTGGCTTCATGATAACGGTAAATTTAGTGCTACATCTGCATGGAACCAAATTAGACGACGAAACAACAAGTGGATCCAAAGTAGTTGGACATGGGATAGTCCATGCTCACAGCGACATTCCTTATGTACATGGCAGGCCCTTCTCGGCAAACTTCCTACGATGGACAATATGCAGCGAAGAGGTATTTATATTGTAAATCGGTGCTCTTTGTGTATGCAAAATGAAGAAAGTGTTGACCATCTCTACTTTGCTTGTGATTATTCATCTTGGATATGGAAGGAGATCTTGAAGCGATTTGATTTTCAAAGGCTACCACGGCCAAACTTGCATCATGAATTAGAAATGCTTATGCAAAGATTCTCAAGAAAGGGGCCTCTTACACAACTAGCAAGAATTATATTCAGATGTGCTATTTGGTGGATTTGGAAGGAGAGGTGTGGCAGAATTTTTGAGTGTCACAACATGAACAAAGCTCAAATTCTGATAGAGATTCTTCAGGACTCACGATCATGTATGGAGCAAGAATTGAATACAGAGCACCTAACAAGAAGAGAGAAAGATATTTTCACAAGATTCAATTTTTCCATTCATCAAGAATCACTCGAATAATGAAGAAGATTGTAATGTATTATATGGGGCAAAGCTTATATTTTGTGATGTATCCACAAGTAGTCCAGAACAGTCTAGCTATTGCATTTTATTATTTATTAACTTCCTTGTGCTACTCTTGGAGATAAGTTCGATGAAGCGTGCCCATTTCACCTTTTTTAGGTGGGGTGCAATCTTCTCGACTACACTAAGAGAATTTAGGCTTTAGTCTATAGCTTGTGTAGACAAAGCATCTTTGTATAAATCTTTTACCAAATACATTATCTTTACTTACAAAAAAAAAAGCATTTTGAATTTCCAAGACAGTGCATGAAAAACCGATCGAAACTCGACTCAGCGCAAAGTTCGCGCACAGATTATGACCGTCGAATTTTTATGTGAAAGCTTGCTTGTACGACTTCCCATGATAAGATGGGAAAGACCAGTATTTTGAATTTCCGAGACGGTGCACGAAAAATCGATCGAAACTCGACTCACGCGCGACTTCGCGCAAAGTTTAAGACCATCATATTTTTTTGCGAAAGCGTGCTTGTACGACTTCTCATGGGCTAAAAAGACGGGAAAGACCAGTATTTTGAATTTCCGAGACGGTGCACAAAAAACTGATCGAATCTTTTTTTTTTTTTTTGGTAAGTCGATCGAATCTTGACTCTACGCAAAGTTTATGACCGTCGCGATTTTTTTGTGAAACCATGCTCATACGACTTACCATGGGCTAATACATTGTTAATGGCCAGTATTTTGAATTTCCGAGATGGTGCATGAAAAACCGATCGAAACTCGACTCGCGCGCAACTTCGCCCAAAGTTTATGACCGTCGTATTTTTTTGCGAAAGCGTGCCTGTACGACTTCTCATGGGCTAATAAGATTGGAAAGACCAGTATTTTGAATTTCTGAGACGGTGCACGAAAAACCGATCGAAACTCGACTCGCGCGCGACTTCGCGCAAAGTTTATGACCGTCGTATTTTGTTGCGAAAGCGTGCTTATACGACTTCTCATGGGCTAATAAGACGGGAAAGACCAGTATTTTGAATTTCCGAGACGGTGCATGAAAAACTGATCGAATCTCGACTCTGCGCAAAGTTTATGACCGTCGCGTTTTTTCGTGAAACCATGCTCATACGACTTACCATGGGCTAATACATCGTGAATGGGTAGTATTTTGAATTTCCGAGACGGTGCACAAAAAACAGATCGAAACTCGACTCACGCGCGAATTCGCGCAAAGTTTATGACCGTCGTATTTTTTGCAAAAGCGTGCCTGTACGACTTCTCATGGGATAACAAGACGGGAAAGACAAGTATTTTGAATTTCCGAGACGGTGCATGAAAAACCGATCGAAACTCGACTCAGCGCACGACTTCGGGAAAAGTTTTTTACCGTCGTATTTTTTGCGAAAGCGAGCTTGTACGACTTCCCATGGGCTAATAAGACGGGAAAGACCAGTATTTTGAATTTTCGAGACGGTGCACAAAAAACCGATCGAATCTTTTTTTTTTTGGTAAGTAAAGATAATGTATTTTGTAAAAGATTTGTACAAAAAGCTTTGTCTACACAAGCCATAGACTAAAGCCTGAAGACTCTTAGTGTAGTCGAGAAGATTGCACCCCACCAAAAGAAGGTGAAATGGAAACCAATCGAATCTTGACTCTTCGCAAAAATGCGATGGTCATAAACTTTGCGAAGAGTCAAGATTCAACTTTGCGAAGAGTCGAATCTTGACTCTTCGCAAAGTTTATGGCCATCGCATTTTTTCGTGAAACCATGCTCATATGACTTACCATAGGCTAATACATCGTGAATGGCCAGTATTTTGAATTTTCGAGATGGTGCATGAAAAACCGACGAAACTCGACTCGCGCGCGACTTCCCGCAAAGTTTCTGACCGTCGTATTTTTTGCAAAAGCGTGCTTGTACGACTTCCCATGGGCATAAGACGGGAAAGACCAGTATTTTGAATTTCCGAGACGATGCACGAAAAACCGATCGAAACTCGACTCTGTGCAAAGTTTATGAGCGTCGCGTTTTTTCGTGAAACCATGCTCACATGACTTACCATGGGCTAATATATCGTGAATGGCTAGTAATTTGAATTTCCAAGACGATGCACGAAAAATCGATCGAAACTCGACTCGCGCGCGACTTCGCGCAAAGTTTATGACCGTCGTATTTTTTTGCAAAAGCGTGCCTGTACGACTTCTCATGGGCTAATAAGCCGGGAAAGACAAGTATTTTGAATTTCCGAGACGGTGCACGATAAACCGATCGAAACTCAACTCGCGCGCGACTTCGCGCAAAGTTTCTGACCGTCGTATTTTTTGCGAAAGCGTGCTTGTACGACTTCCCATGGGCATAAGATGGGAAAGACCAGTATTTTGAATTTCCGAGACGGTGCACGAAAAACCGATCGAAACTCGACTCTGTGCAAAGTTTATGACCGTCGCGTTTTTTCGTGAAACCATGCTCACATGACTTACCATGGGCTAATACATTGTGAATGGCCAGTATTTTGCAAAAGCGTGCCTGTACGACTTCTCATGGGATAACAAGACGGGAAAGACAAGTATTTTGAATTTCCGAGACGGTGCATGAAAAACCGATCGAAACTCGACTCAGCGCACGACTTCGGGAAAAGTTTTTTACCGTCGTATTTTTTGCGAAAGCGTGCCTGTACGACTTCTCATGTGCTAATAAGACGGGAAAGATTAGTATTTTGAATTTCCTAGACGGTGCACGAAAAACCGATCGAAACTCGGCTCAGCGCGCGACTTCGAGCAAAGTTTTTGACCGTCGTATTTTTTTCCGAAAGCGAGCTTGTACGACTTCTCATGGGCTAATAAGACCGGAAAGACAAGTATTTTGAATTTCTGAGACGATGCATGAAAAACTGATCGAAACTAAACTCACGCGCGACTTCGCGCAAAGTGTATGACCGTCGTATTTTTTTGCGAAAGCGTGCGTGTACGACTTCTCACGGGCTAATAAGACGGGAAAGGCCAGTATTTTGAATTTCCGAGACGGTGCACGAAAAACCGATCGAATCTTGACTCTTCGCAAAGTTTATGACCGTCGCGTTTTTTCGTGAAACCATGGGCTAATACATCGTGAATGGCCAGTATTTTGAAATTTCGAGACGGTGCACGAAAAACCGATCGAAACTCGACTCACGCGCGACTTCGCACAAAGTTTTTGACTGTCGTATTTTTTTGTGAAAGCGTGCTTGTACGACTTCCCATGGGCTAATAAGATGGGAAAGACCAGTATTTTGAATTTCCGAGACGGTGCAGGAAAAACCGATCGAAACTCGACTCGCGCGTGACTTCGCGCAAAGTTTTTGACCGTCGTATTTTTTTGCGAAAGCGTGCTTGTACGACTTCTCATGGGCTAATAAGACGGGAAAGACCAGTATTTTGAATTTCCGAGACGGTGCACGAAAAACCGATCGAATCTCGACTCTGCGCAAAGTTTATGATCGTCGCATTTTTTCGTGAAACCATGCTCATACGACTTACCATGGGCTCAAACATCGTGAATGGCCAGTATTTTGAATTTTCGAGACGGTGACGAAAAATCGATCGAAATTCGACTCGCGCGCGACTTCGCGCAAAGTTTATGACCGTCGTATTTTTTCGCGAAAGCGTGCCTGTACGACTTCTCATATGCTAATAAGACGAGAAAGATAAGTATTTTGAATTTCCTAGACGGTGCACGAAAAACCGATAGAAACTCGACTCGCGCGTGACTTCGCGCAAAGTTTTTGACCGTCGTATTTTTTTGCGAAAGCGTGCTTGTACGACTTCTCATGGGCTAATAAGACGGGAAAGACCAGTATTTTGAATTTCCGAGACGGTGTACAAAAAACTGATCGAATCTCGACTCTGCGCAAAGTTTATGACCGTCGCATTTTTTCGTGAAACCATGCTCATACGACTTACCATGGGCTAATACATCGTGAATGACCAGTATTTTGAATTTTCGAGACGGTGCACGAAAAACTGATCGAAACTCGACACGCGCGCGACTTCGCACAAAGTTTATGACCGTCGTATTTTTTTGCGAAAGCGTGCTTGTACGACTTCTCATGGGCTAATAAGACGGGAAAGACCAGTATTTTGAATTTCCGAGACGGTGCACGAAAAACCGATCGAATCTCGACTCTGCGCAAAGTTTATGACCGTCGCGTTTTTTCGTGAAACCATGCTCATACGACTTACCATTGGCTCATATATCGTGAATGGCCAGTATTTTGAATTTTCGAGACGGTCACGAAAAACCGATCGAAACTCGACTCGCGCGTGACTTCGTGCAAAGTTTATGACCGTCGTATTTTTTCGCGAAAGCGTGCCTGTACGACTTCAAATGTGCTAATAAGACGGGAAAGACAAGTATTTTGAATTTCCGAGACGGTGCACGAAAAACCGATCGAAACTCGACTCGCGCGCGACTTCGCGCAAAGTTTTTGACCGTCGTATTTTTTTGCGAAAGCGTGCTTTTACGACTTCTCATGGGCTAATAAGACGGGAATGACCAGTATTTTGAATTTCCGAGACAGTGCACGAAAAACCGATCGAAACTCGACTCTGCAAAGTTTATGACCGTCGCGTTTTTTCGTGAAACAATGCTCACATGACTTACCATGGGCTAATACATTGTGAATGGCCAGTATTTTGAATTTCCAAGACAGTGCATGAAAAACAGATCGAAACTCGACTCACCGCAAAGTTCGCGCAAAGATTATGACCGTCGAATTTTTATGCGAAAGCATGCTTGTACGAATTCCCATGGGCTAATAAAATGGGAAAGACCAGTATTTTGAATTTCCGAAACGGTGGACGAAAAACCGATCGAAACTCGACTCGCGCGTGACTTCGCGCAAAGTTTTTGACCATCGTATTTTTTTGCGAAAGCGTGCCTGTACGACTTCTCATGGGCTAATAAGACGGGAAAGACCTGTATTTTGAATTTCCGAGACGGTGCACGAAAAACCGATCGAATCTCGACTCTGCGCAAAGTTTATGACCGTCGCATTTTTTCGTGAAACCATGCTCATATGACTTACCATGGGCTAATACATCGTGAATGGCCAGTATTTTGAATTCCCGAGACGGTGCACGAAAAACCGATCGAAACTCGACTCGCGCGTGATTTCGCGCAAAGTTTATGACCGTCGTATTTTTTTGCGAAAGCGTGCCTGTACGACTTCTCATGGGCTAATAAGACGGGCAAGACCAGTATTTTGAATTTCCGAGACGGTGCACGAAAAACCGATCGAATCTCGACTCTGCGCAAAGTTTATGACCGTCGCATTTTTTCGTGAAACCATGCTCATACGACTTACCATGGGCTAATACATTGTGAATGACCAGTATTTTGAATTTCCGAGACGGTGCACGAAAAACCGTTCGAAACTCGACTCGCGCGTGATTTCGCGCAAAGTTTATGACCGTCGTATTTTTTGCGAAAGCGTGCCTGTACGACTTCTCATGGGCTAATAAGACGGGCAAGACCAGTATTTTGAATTTCCGAGACGGTGCACGAAAAACCGATCGAATCTCGACTCTGCGCAAAGTTTATGACCGTCGCATTTTTTCGTGAAACCATGCTCATCCGACTTACCATGGGCTAATACATTGTGAATGGCCAGTATTTTGAATTTCTGAGACGGTGCACGAGAAACCGTTCGAAATTCGACTCGCGCGTGATTTCGCGCAAAGTTTATGACCGTCGTATTTTTTTGCGAAAGCGTGCCTGTACGACTTCTCATGGGCTAATAAGACGGGCAAGACCAGTATTTTGAATTTCCGAGACGGTGCACGAAAAACCGATCGAATCTTGACTTTGCGCAAAGTTTATGACCGTCGTATTTTTTCGTGAAACCATGCTCATACGACTTACCATGGGCTAATACATCGTGAATGGCCAGTATTTTGAATTTCCGAGACGGTGCATGAAAAACCGTTCGAAACTCGACTCGCGCGTGATTTCGCGCAAAGTTTATGACCGTCGTATTTTTTTGCGAAAGCGTGCCTGTACGGCTTCTCATGCATGGGCTAATAAGACGGGCAAGACCAGTATTTTGAATTTCCGAGACGGTGCACGAAAAACCAATCGAATCTCGACTCTGCGCAAAGTTTACGACCGTCGTATTTTTTCGTGAAACCATGCTCATACGACTTACCATGGGCTAATACATCGTGAATGGCCAGTATTTTGAATTTTCGAGACGGTCACGAAAAACCGATCGAAACTCGACTCGCGCGCGACTTCGCGCAATGTTTATGACCGTCGTATTTTTTTGCGAAAGCGTGCCTGTACGACTTCTCATGGGCTAATAAGACGGGAAAGATAAGTATTTTGAATTTCCGAGACGGTGCACGAAAAACCGATCGAAACTCGACTCGCGCGCGACTTCGCGCATACTTTTTGACCGTCTTATTATTATTATTTTTGGTAAGTAAAGATAATGTATTTTGTAAAAGATTTGTACAAAAAAGCTTTGTCTACACAAGCCATAGACTAAAGCCTGAAGTCTCTTAGTGTAGTCGAGAAGATTGTACCCCACCTAAAGAAGGTGAAATGGGCACACTTCATCAAACTCATTTCCAAGAGTAGCACAAGGAAGTTAATAAAAAAATGCAATAGCTAGACAGTTCTGGAGTACTTTTGGATACATCACAAAATATAAGCTTTGCCCCATAATACATTACAATCTTCATCATTATTCGAGTGATTATTTACTAATGAAATAATTGAATCTTGTGAAAATCTCTTTCTCTCTTCTTGTTAGGTTCTCTATATTCAATTCTTGCTCCATGCATGATCGTGAGTCGTGAAGAATCTCTATCAGAATTTGAGCTTTGTTCATGTTGTGACACTCAAAAATTCTGCCACACCTCTCCTTCCAAATCCACCAAATAGCACATCTGAATATAATTCTTGCTAGTTGTGTAAGAGGACCCTTTTTTGAGAAGCCTTGCATTAGCCTTTCTAGTTCATGATGCAAATTTGGCCGTGGTAGCCTTTGAAGATCAAATCGCTTCAAGATCTCTTCCCATATCCAAGATGAATAATCACAAGCAAAGTATAGGTGGTCAACACTTTCTTCCTTTTGCATACACAAAGAGCACCGATTTACAATATAAATACCTCTTCGCTGCATATTGTCCATCGTAGGAAGTTTACCGAGAAGGGCCTGCCATGTACATAAGGAATGTCGCTGTGAGCATGGACTATCCCATGTCCAACTACTTGGGATCCACTTGTTGTTTCGTCGTCTAATTTGGTTCCATGCAGATGTATCACTAAATTTACCATTATCATGAAGCCAAATTTACCGTCTTATTTTTTTGCGAAAGCGTGCCTGCACGACTTCTCATGGGCTAATAAGACGGGAAAGACTAGTATTTTGAATTTCCGAGACGGTGAACGAAAAACTGATCGAAACTCGACTCTGCGCAAAGTTTATGACCGTCGCGTTTTTTCGTGAAACCATGCTCATACGACTTACCATGGGCTAATACATTGTGAATGGCCAGTATTTTAAATTTCCGAGACGGTCACGAAAAACCGATCGAAACTCGACTTCGCGCAAAGTTTATGACCGTCGTATTTTTTTGCGAAAGCGTGCTTGTACGACTTCTCATGGGCTAATAAGACGGGAAAGACAAGTATTTTGAATTTCCGAGACGGTGCACGAAAAACCGATCGAAACTAGACTCACGCGCGACTTCGCGCAAAGTTTTTGACCGTCGTATTTTTTACGAAAGCGTGCTTGTACGACTTCTCATGGGCTAATAAGACGGGAAAGTCCAGTATTTTGAATTTCTGAGACGGTGCCCGAAAAACCGATCAAAACTCGACTCTGCGCAAAGTTTATGACCGTCGCGTTTTTTCGTGAAACCATGCTCATACGACTTACCATGGACTAATACATCGTGAATGGCCAGTATTTTGAATTTCCGAGACGGTGCACGAAAAACCGATCGAAACTCGACTCGCGCGCGACTTCGCACAAAGTTTATGACCGTCGCATTTTTTCGTGAAACCATGCTCATACGACTTACCATGGGCTAATACATCGTGAATAGCCAGTATTTTAAATTTCCGAGACGGTGCACGAAAAACCGATCGAAACTCGACTCGCGCGTGACTACACGCAAAGTTTATGACCGTCGTATTTTTTGCGAAAGCGTGCCTGTACGACTTCTCATGAGCTAATAAGACGGGCAAGACCAGTATTTTGAATTTCCGAGACGGTGCACGAAAAACCGATCGAATCTCGACTCTGCGCAAAGTTTATGACCGTCACGTTTTTTCGTGAAACCATGCTCATACGACTTACCATGGGCTAATACATCGTGAATGGCCAGTATTTTGAATTTCCGAGACGGTGCACGAAAAACCGATCGAAACTCGACTCGCGCGCGACTTCGCGCAAAGTTTATGACCGTTGTATTTTTTTGCGAAAGCATGCCTGTACCACTTTTCATGGGCTAATAAGACGGGAAAAACAAGTATTTTGAATTTTCGAGACGGTGCACGAAAAACCGATCGAAACTCGACTCTGCGCAAAGTTTATGACCGTCGCGTTTTTTCGTGAAACCATGCTCATACGACTTACCATGGGCTAATACATCGTGAATGGCCAGTATTTTGAATTTCCGAGATGGTGCACAAAAAACCGATCGAAACTCGACTCGCGCGCGACTTCGCGTAAAGTTTATGACCGTCGTATTTTTCTGCAAAAGCGTGCCTGTACGACTTCTCATCGGCTAATAAGACGGGAAAGAAAAGTATTTTGAATTTCCGAGACGGTGCACGAAAAACCGATCGAAACTCGACTCGCGCGCGACTTCGCGCAAAGTTTATGACCGTCGTATTTTTTTGCGAAAGCGTGCTTGTACGACTTCTAATGGGCTAATAAGATGGGAAAGACCAGTATTTTGAATTTCCGAGACGGTGCACGAAAAACCGATCGAATCTCGACTCTGCGCAAAGTTTATGACCGTCACGTTTTTTCGTAAAACCATGCTCATACGACTTACCATGGGCTAATACATCGTGAATGGCCAGTATTTTGAATTTCCGAGACGGTGCACGAAAAACCGATCGAAACTCGACTCGCGCGTGACTTCACGCAAAGTTTATGACCGTCGTATTTTTTTGCGAAAGCGTGCCTGTACGACTTCTCAGGGCTAATAAGACGGGAAAGACAAGTATTTTGAATTTCCTAGATGGTGCACGAAAAACCGATCGAAACTCGACTCGCGTGCGACTTCGCGCAAAGTTTTTGACCGTCGTATTTTTTTGCGAAAGCGTGCTTGTACGACTTCTCATGGGCTAATAAGACGGGAAAGACCAGTATTTTGAATTTCCGAGACGGTGCATGAAAAACCGATCGAAACTCGACTCGCGCGCGACTTCGCGCAACGTTTATGACCGTCGTATTTTTTTACGAAAGCGTGCCTGTACGACTTCTCATGGGCTAATAAGACGGGAAAGACCAGTATTTTGAATTTTTGAGACGGTGCACGAAAAACCGATCGAATCTCGACTCTGCGCAAAGTTTATGACCGTCGCGTTTTTTCGTAAAACCATGCTCATACGACTTACCATGGGCTAATACATCGTGAATGGCCAGTATTTTGAATTTCCGAGACGGTGCACGAAAAACCGATCGAAACTCGACTCGCGCGTGACTTCACGCAAAGTTTATGACCGTCGTATTTTTTTGCGAAAGCGTGCCTGTACGACTTCTCCGGGCTAATAAGACGGGAAAGACAAGTATTTTGAATTTCCTAGACGGTGCACGAAAAACCGATCGAAACTCGACTTGCGTGCGACTTCGCGCAAAGTTTTTGATCGTCGTATTTTTTTGCGAAAGCGTGCTTGTACGACTTCTCATTGGCTAATAAGACGGGAAAGACCAGTATTTTGAATTTCCGAGACGGTGCACGAAAAACCGATCGAAACTCGACTCGCGCGGGACTTCGCGCAACGTTTATGACCGTCGTATTTTTTTGCGAAAGCGTGCCTGTACGACTTCTCATGGGCTAATAAGATGGGAAAGACCAGTATTTTGAATTTTCGAGACGGTGCACGAAAAACTGATCGAATCTCGACTCTGCGCAAAGTTTATGACCGTCGCGTTTTTTCGTGAAACCTTGCTCATACGACTTACCATGGGCTAATACATCGTGAATGGCCAGTATTTTGAATTTCCGAGACGGTGAACGAAAACCGATCGAAACTCGACTCGCGCGTGACTTCACGGAAAGTTTATGACCGTCGTATTTTTTTGCGAAAGCGTGCCTGTACGACTTCTCATGGGCTAATAAGACGGGAAAGACAAGTATTTTGAATTTCCGAGACGGTGCACGAAAAACCGATCGAAACTAGACTCACGCGCGACTTCGCGCAAAGTTTTTGACCGTCGTATTTTTTACGAAAGCGTGCTTGTACGACTTCTCATGGGCTAATAAGACGGGAAAGTCCAGTATTTTGAATTTCTGAGACGGTGCACGAAAAACCGATCGAATCTCGACTCTGCGCAAAGTTTATGACCGTCACGTTTTTTCGTGAAACCATGCTCATACGACTTACCATGGGCAAATACATCGTGAATGGCCAGTATTTTGAATTTCCGAGACGGTGCACGAAAAACCGATCGAAACTCGACTCGCGCGCGACTTCGCGCAAAGTTTATGACCGTCGTATTTTTTTGCGAAAGCATGCCTGTACCACTTTTCATGGGCTAATAAGACGGGAAAAACAAGTATTTTGAATTTTCGAGACGGTGCACGAAAAACCGATCGAAACTCGACTCTGCGCAAAGTTTATGACCGTCGCGTTTTTTCGTGAAACCATGCTCATACGACTTACCATGGGCTAATACATCGTGAATGGCCAGTATTTTGAATTTCCGAGACGGTGCACAAAAAACCGATCGAAACTCGACTCGCGCGCGACTTCGCGCAAAGTTTATGACCGTCGTATTTTTCTGCAAAAGCGTGCCTGTACGACTTCTCATCGGCTAATAAGACGGGAAAGAAAAGTATTTTGAATTTCCGAGACGGTGCACGAAAAACCGATCAAAACTCGACTCGCGCGCGACTTCGCGCAAAGTTTATGACCGTCGTATTTTTTTGCGAAAGCGTGCTTGTACGACTTCTAATGGGCTAATAAGATGGGAAAGACCAGTATTTTGAATTTCCGAGACGGTGCATGAAAAACCGATCGAATCTCGACTCTGCGCAAAGTTTATGACCGTCGCGTTTTTTCGTGAAACCATGCTCATACGACTTACCATGGGCTAATACATCGAGAATGGCCAGTATTTTGAATTTCCGAGACGGTGCACGAAAAACCGATCGAAACTCAACTCTCGCGTGACTTCGCGCAAAGTTTTTGACCGTCGTATTTTTTTGCGAAAGCGTGCCTGTACGACTTCTAATGGGCTAATAAGATGGGAAAGACCAGTATTTTGAATTTCCGAGACGGTGCACGAAAAACCGATCGAATCTCGACTCTGCGCAAAGTTTATGACCGTCGCGTTTTTTCGTGAAACCATGCTCATACGACTTACCATGGGCTAATACATCGAGAATGGCCAGTATTTTGAATTTCCGAGACGGTGCACGAAAAACCGATCGAAACTCAACTCACGCGTGACTTCGCGCAAAGTTTTTGACCGTCGTATTTTTTTGCGAAAGCGTGCCTGTACGACTTCTAATGGGCTAATAAGATGGGAAAGACCAGTATTTTGAATTTCCGAGACGGTGCACGAAAAACCGATCGAATCTCGACTCTGCGCAAAGTTTATGACCGTCGCGTTTTTTCGTGAAACCATGCTCATACGACTTACCATGGACTAATACATCGTGAATGGCCAGTATTTTGAATTTCCGAGACGGTGCACGAAAAACCGATCGAAACTCGACTCGCGCGCGACTTCGCACAAAGTTTATGACCGTCGCATTTTTTCGTGAAACCATGCTCATACGACTTACCATGGGCTAATACATCGTGAATAGCCAGTATTTTGAATTTCCGAGACGGTGCACGAAAAACCGATCGAAACTCGACTCGCGCGTGACTACACGCAAAGTTTATGACCGTCGTATTTTTTGCGAAAGCGTGCCTGTACGACTTCTCATGAGCTAATAAGACGGGCAAGACCAGTATTTTGAATTTCCGAGACGGTGCACGAAAAACCGATCGAATCTCGACTCTGCGCAAAGTTTATGACCGTCGCGTTTTTTCGTGAAACCATGCTCATACGACTTACCATGGGCTAATACATCGTGAATGGCCAGTATTTTGAATTTCCGAGACGGTGCACGAAAAACCGATCGAAACTCGACTCGAGCGTGACTTCACGCAAAGTTTATGACCGTCGTATTTTTTGCGAAAGCGTGCCTGTACGACTTCTCATGAGCTAATAAGACGGGCAAGACCAGTATTTTGAATTTCCGAGACGGTGCACGAAAAACCGATCGAAACTCGACTCGCGCGTGACTACACGCAAAGTTAATGACCGTCGTATTTTTTGCGAAAGCGTGCCTGTACGACTTCTCATGAGCTAATAAGACGGGCAAGACCAGTATTTTGAATTTCCGAGACGGTGCACGAAAAACCGATCGAATCTCGACTCTGCGCAAAGTTTATGACCGTCGCGTTTTTTCGTGAAACCTTGCTCATACGACTTACCATGGGCTAATACATCGTGAATGGCCAGTATTTTGAATTTCCGAGACGGTGCACGAAAAACCGATCGAAACTCGACTCGAGCGTGACTTCACGCAAAGTTTATGACCGTCGTATTTTTTGCGAAAGCGTGCCTGTACGACTTCTCATGAGCTAATAAGACGGGCAAGACTTACCAAAAAAAAAATAATAAGACGGGCAAGACCAGTATTTTGAATTTCCGAGACGGTGCACGAAAAACCGATCGAATCTCGACTCTGCGCAAAGTTTATGACCGTCACGTTTTTTCGTGAAACCATGCTCATACGACTTACCATGGGCTAATACATCGTGAATGGCCAGTATTTTGAATTTCCGAGACGGTGCACGAAAAACCGATCGAAACTCGACTCGCGCGCGACTTCGCGCAAAGTTTATGACCGTCGTATTTTTTTGCGAAAGCATGCCTGTACCACTTTTCATGGGCTAATAAGACGGGAAAAACAAGTATTTTGAATTTTCGAGACGGTGCACGAAAAACCGATCGAAACTCGACTCTGCGCAAAGTTTATGACCGTCGCGTTTTTTCGTGAAACCATGCTCATACGACTTACCATGGGCTAATACATCGTGAATGGCCAGTATTTTGAATTTCCGAGACGGTGCACAAAAAACCGATCGAAACTCGACTCGCGCGCGACTTCGCGCAAAGTTTATGACCGTCGTATTTTTCTGCAAAAGCGTGCCTGTACGACTTCTCATCGGCTAATAAGACGGGAAAGAAAAGTATTTTGAATTTCCGAGACGGTGCACGAAAAACCGATCGAAACTCGACTCGCGCGCGACTTCGCGCAAAGTTTATGACCGTCGTATTTTTTTGCGAAAGCGTGCTTGTACGACTTCTAATGGGCTAATAAGATGGGAAAGACCAGTATTTTGAATTTCCGAGACGGTGCACGAAAAACCGATCGAATCTCGACTCTGCGCAAAGTTTATGACCGTCGCGTTTTTTCGTGAAACCATGCTCATACGACTTACCATGGGCTAATACATCGAGAATGGCCAGTATTTTGAATTTCCGAGACGGTGCACGAAAAACCGATCGAAACTCAACTCTCGCGTGACTTCGCTCAAAGTTTTTGACCGTCGTATTTTTTTGCGAAAGCGTGCCTGTACGACTTCTAATGGGCTAATAAGATGGGAAAGACCAGTATTTTGAATTTCCGAGACGGTGCACGAAAAACCGATCGAATCTCGACTCTGCGCAAAGTTTATGACCGTCGCGTTTTTTCGTGAAACCATGCTCATACGACTTACCATGGGCTAATACATCGAGAATGGCCAGTATTTTGAATTTCCGAGACGGTGCACGAAAAACCGATCGAAACTCAACTCACGCGTGACTTCGCGCAAAGTTTTTGACCGTCGTATTTTTTTGCGAAAGCGTGCCTGTACGACTTCTAATGGGCTAATAAGATGGGAAAGACCAGTATTTTGAATTTCCGAGACGGTGCACGAAAAACCGATCGAATCTCGACTCTGCGCAAAGTTTATGACCGTCGCGTTTTTTCGTGAAACCATGCTCATACGACTTACCATGGACTAATACATCGTGAATGGCCAGTATTTTGAATTTCCGAGACGGTGCACGAAAAACCGATCGAAACTCGACTCGCGCGCGACTTCGCACAAAGTTTATGACCGTCGCATTTTTTCGTGAAACCATGCTCATACGACTTACCATGGGCTAATACATCGTGAATAGCCAGTATTTTGAATTTCCGAGACGGTGCACGAAAAACCGATCGAAACTCGACTCGCGCGTGACTACACGCAAAGTTTATGACCGTCGTATTTTTTGCGAAAGCGTGCCTGTACGACTTCTCATGAGCTAATAAGACGGGCAAGACCAGTATTTTGAATTTCCGAGACGATGCACGAAAAACCGATCGAATCTCGACTCTACGCAAAGTTTATGACCGTCGCGTTTTTTCGTGAAACCATGCTCATACGACTTACCATGGGCTAATACATCGTGAATGGCCAGTATTTTGAATTTCCGAGACGGTGCACGAAAAACCGATCGAAACTCGACTCGAGCGTGACTTCACGCAAAGTTTATGACCGTCGTATTTTTTGCGAAAGCGTGCCTGTACGACTTCTCATGAGCTAATAAGACGGGCAAGACCAGTATTTTGAATTTCCGAGACGGTGCACGAAAAACCGATCGAATCTCGACTCTGCGCAAAGTTTATGACCGTCACGTTTTTTCGTGAAACCATGCTCATACGACTTACCATGGGCTAATACATCGTGAATGGCCAGTATTTTGAATTTCCGAGACGGTGCACGAAAAACCGATCGAAACTCGACTCGCGCGCGACTTCGCGCAAAGTTTATGACCGTCGTATTTTTTTGCGAAAGCATGCCTGTACCACTTTTCATGGGCTAATAAGACGGGAAAAACAAGTATTTTGAATTTTCGAGACGGTGCACGAAAAACCGATCGAAACTCGACTCTGCGCAAAGTTTATGACCGTCGCGTTTTTTCGTGAAACCATGCTCATACGACTTACCATGGGCTAATACATCGTGAATGGCCAGTATTTTGAATTTCCGAGACGGTGCACAAAAAACCGATCGAAACTCGACTCGCGCGCGACTTCGCGCAAAGTTTATGACCGTCGTATTTTTCTGCAAAAGCGTGCCTGTACGACTTCTCATCGGCTAATAAGACGGGAAAGAAAAGTATTTTGAATTTCCGAGACGGTGCACGAAAAACCGATCGAAACTCGACTCGCGCGCGACTTCGCGCAAAGTTTATGACCGTCGTATTTTTTTGCGAAAGCGTGCTTGTACGACTTCTAATGGGCTAATAAAATGGGAAAGACCAGTATTTTAAATTTCCGAGACGGTGCACGAAAAACCGATCGAATCTCGACTCTGCGCAAAGTTTATGACCGTCGCGTTTTTTCGTGAAACCATGCTCATACGACTTACCATGGGCTAATACATCGAGAATGGCCAGTATTTTGAATTTCCGAGACGGTGCACGAAAAACCGATCGAAACTCAACTCTCGCGTGACTTCGCGAAAAGTTTTTGACCGTCGTATTTTTTTGCGAAAGCGTGCCTGTACGACTTCTAATGGGCTAATAAGATGGGAAAGACCAGTATTTTGAATTTCCGAGACGGTGCACGAAAAACCGATCGAATCTCGACTCTGCGCAAAGTTTATGACCGTCGCGTTTTTTCGTGAAACCATGCTCATACGACTTACCATGGGCTAATACATCGAGAATGGCCAGTATTTTGAATTTCCGAGACGGTGCACGAAAAACCGATCGAAACTCAACTCACGCGTGACTTCGCGCAAAGTTTTTGACCGTCGTATTTTTTTGCGAAAGCGTGCCTGTACGACTTCTAATGGGCTAATAAGATGGGAAAGACCAGTATTTTGAATTTCCGAGACGGTGCACGAAAAACCGATCGAATCTCGACTCTGCGCAAAGTTTATGACCGTCGCGTTTTTTCGTGAAACCATGCTCATACGACTTACCATGGACTAATACATCGTGAATGGCCAGTATTTTGAATTTCCGAGACGGTGCACGAAAAACCGATCGAATCTCGACTCTGCGCAAAGTTTATGACCGTCGCATTTTTTCGTGAAACCATGCTCATACGACTTACCATGGGCTAATACATCGTGAATAGCCAGTATTTTGAATTTCCGAGACGGTGCACGAAAAACCGATCGAAACTCGACTCGCGCGTGACTACACGCAAAGTTTATGACCGTCGTATTTTTTGCGAAAGCGTGCCTGTACGACTTCTCATGAGCTAATAAGACGGGCAAGACCAGTATTTTGAATTTCCGAGACGGTGCACGAAAAACCGATCGAATCTCGACTCTGCGCAAAGTTTATGACCGTCGCGTTTTTTCGTGAAACCATGCTCATACGACTTACCATGGGCTAATACATCGTGAATGGCCAGTATTTTGAATTTCCGAGACGGTGCACGAAAAACCGATCGAAACTCGACTCGAGCGTGACTTCACGCAAAGTTTATGACCGTCGTATTTTTTGCGAAAGCGTGCCTGTACGACTTCTCATGAGCTAATAAGACGGGCAAGACCAGTATTTTGAATTTCCGAGACGGTGCACGAAAAACCGATCGAATCTCGACTCTGCGCAAAGTTTATGACCGTCGCGTTTTTTCGTGAAACCATGCTCATACGACTTACCATGGGCTAATACATCGTGAATGGCCAGTATTTTGAATTTCCGAGACGGTGCACGAAAAACCGATCGAAACTCGACTCGCGCGCGACTTCGCGTAAAGTTTATGACCGTCGTATTTTTTTGCGAAAGCGTGCCTGTACCACTTTTCATGGGCTAATAAGACGGGAAAAACAAGTATTTTGAATTTTCGAGACGGTGCACGAAAAACCGATCGAAACTCGACTCTGCGCAAAGTTTATGACCGTCGCGTTTTTTCGTGAAACCATGCTCATACGACTTACCATGGGCTAATACATCGTGAATGGCCAGTATTTTGAATTTACGAGACGGTGCACAAAAAACCGATCGAAACTCGACTCGCGCGCGACTTCGCGCAAAGTTTATGACCGTCGTATTTTTCTGCAAAAGCGTGCCTGTACGACTTCTCATCGGCTAATAAGACGGGAAAGAAAAGTATTTTGAATTTCCGAGACGGTGCACGAAAAACCGATCGAAACTCGACTCGCGCGCGACTTCGCGCAAAGTTTTTGACCGTCGTATTTTTTTGCGAAAGCGTGCTTGTACGACTTCTAATGGGCTAATAAGATGGGAAAGACTAGTATTTTGAATTTCCGAGACGGTGCACGAAAAACCGATCGAATCTCGACTCTGCGCAAAGTTTATGACCGTCGCGTTTTTTCGTGAAACCATGCTTATACGACTTACCATGGGCTAATACATCGAGAATGGCAAGTATTTTGAATTTCCGAGACGGTGCCCGAAAAACCGATCGAAACTCAACTCTCGCGTGACTTCGCGCAAAGTTTTTGACCGTCGTATTTTTTTGTGAAAGCGTGCCTGTACGACTTCTAATGGGCTAATAAGATGGGAAAGACCAGTATTTTGAATTTCCGAGACGGTGCACGAAAAACCGATCGAATCTTGACTCTGCGCAAAGTTTATGACCGTCGCGTTTTTTCGTGAAACCATGCTCATACGACTTACCATGGGCTAATACATCGAGAATGGCCAGTATTTTGAATTTCCGAGACGGTGCACGAAAAACCGATCGAAACACAACTCTCGCGTGACTTCGCGCAAAGTTTTTGACCGTCGTATTTTTTTGCGAAAGCGTGCCTGTACGACTTCTCATGGGCTAATAAGACGGGAAAGACAAGTATTTTGAATTTCCTAGATGGTGCACGAAAAACCGATCGAAACTCGACTCGCGTGCGACTTCGCGCAAAGTTTTTGACCGTCGTATTTTTTTGCGAAAGCGTGCTTGTACGACTTCTCATGGGCTAATAAGACGGGAAAGACCAGTATTTTGAATTTCCGAGACGGTGCATGAAAAACCGATCGAAACTCGACTCGCGCGCGACTTCGCGCAACGTTTATGACCGTCGTATTTTTTTACGAAAGCGTGCCTGTACGACTTCTCATGGGCTAATAAGACGGGAAAGACCAGTATTTTGAATTTTTGAGACGGTGCACGAAAAACCGATCGAATCTCGACTCTGCGCAAAGTTTATGACCGTCGCGTTTTTTCGTAAAACCATGCTCATACGACTTACCATGGGCTAATACATCGTGAATGGCCAGTATTTTGAATTTCCGAGACGGTGCACGAAAAACCGATCGAAACTCGACTCGCGCGTGACTTCACGCAAAGTTTATGACCGTCGTATTTTTTTGCGAAAGCGTGCCTGTACGACTTCTCAGGGCTAATAAGACGGGAAAGACAAGTATTTTGAATTTCCTAGACGGTGCACGAAAAACCGATCGAAACTCGACTTGCGTGCGACTTCGCGCAAAGTTTTTGATCGTCGTATTTTTTTGCGAAAGCGTGCTTGTACGACTTCTCATTGGCTAATAAGACGGGAAAGACCAGTATTTTGAATTTCCGAGACGGTGCACGAAAAACCGATCGAAACTCGACTCGCGCGGGACTTCGCGCAACGTTTATGACCGTCGTATTTTTTTGTGAAAGCGTGCCTGTACGACTTCTCATGGGCTAATAAGATGGGAAAGACCAGTATTTTGAATTTTCGAGACGGTGCACGAAAAACCGATCGAATCTCGACTCTGCGCAAAGTTTATGACCGTCGCGTTTTTTCGTGAAACCTTGCTCATACGACTTACCATGGGCTAATACATCGTGAATGGCCAGTATTTTGAATTTCCGAGACGGTGAACGAAAACCGATCGAAACTCGACTCGCGCGTGACTTCACGGAAAGTTTATGACCGTCGTATTTTTTTGCGAAAGCGTGCCTGTACGACTTCTCATGGGCTAATAAGACGGGCAAGACCAGTATTTTGAATTTCCGTGACGGTGCACGAAAAACCGATCGAATCTCGACTCTGCGCAAAGTTTATGACCGTCACGTTTTTTCGTGAAACCATGCTCATACGACTTACCATGGGCTAATACATCGTGAATGGCCAGTATTTTGAATTTCCGAGACGGTGCACGAAAAACCGATCGAAACTCGACTCGCGCGCGACTTCGCGCAAAGTTTATGACCGTCGTATTTTTTTGCGAAAGCATGCCTGTACCACTTTTCATGGGCTAATAAGACGGGAAAAACAAGTATTTTGAATTTTCGAGACGGTGCACGAAAAACCGATCGAAACTCGACTCTGCGCAAAGTTTATGACCGTCGCGTTTTTTCGTGAAACCATGCTCATACGACTTACCATGGGCTAATACATCGTGAATGGCCAGTATTTTGAATTTCCGAGACGGTGCACAAAAAACCGATCGAAACTCGACTCGCGCGCGACTTCGCGCAAAGTTTATGACCGTCGTATTTTTCTGCAAAAGCGTGCCTGTACGACTTCTCATCGGCTAATAAGACGGGAAAGAAAAGTATTTTGAATTTCCGAGACGGTGCACGAAAAACCGATCGAAACTCGACTCGCGCGCGACTTCGCGCAAAGTTTATGACCGTCGTATTTTTTTGCGAAAGCGTGCTTGTACGACTTCTAATGGGCTAATAAGATGGGAAAGACCAGTATTTTGAATTTCCGAGACGGTGCACGAAAAACCGATCGAATCTCGACTCTGCGCAAAGTTTATGACCGTCGCGTTTTTTCGTGAAACCATGCTCATACGACTTACCATGGGCTAATACATCGAGAATGGCCAGTATTTTGAATTTCCGAGACGGTGCACGAAAAACCGATCGAAACTCAACTCTCGCGTGACTTCGCGCAAAGTTTTTGACCGTCGTATTTTTTTTGCGAAAGCGTGCCTGTACGACTTCTAATGGGCTAATAAGATGGGAAAGACCAGTATTTTGAATTTCCGAGACGGTGCACGAAAAACCGATCGAATCTCGACTCTGCGCAAAGTTTATGACCGTCGCGTTTTTTCGTGAAACCATGCTCATACGACTTACCATGGGCTAATACATCGAGAATGGCCAGTATTTTGAATTTCCGAGACGGTGCACGAAAAACCGATCGAAACTCAACTCACGCGTGACTTCGCGCAAAGTTTTTGACCGTCGTATTTTTTTGCGAAAGCGTGCCTGTACGACTTCTAATGGGCTAATAAGATGGGAAAGACCAGTATTTTGAATTTCCGAGACGGTGCACGAAAAACCGATCGAATCTCGACTCTGCGCAAAGTTTATGACCGTCGCGTTTTTTCGTGAAACCATGCTCATACGACTTACCATGGAATAATACATCGTGAATGGCCAGTATTTTGAATTTCCGAGACGGTGCACGAAAAACCGATCGAAACTCGACTCGCGCGCGACTTCGCACAAAGTTTATGACCGTCGCATTTTTTCGTGAAACCATGCTCATACGACTTACCATGGGCTAATACATCGTGAATAGCCAGTATTTTGAATTTCCGAGACGGTGCACGAAAAACCGATCGAAACTCGACTCGCGCGTGACTACACGCAAAGTTTATGACCGTCGTATTTTTTGCGAAAGCGTGCCTGTACGACTTCTCATGAGCTAATAAGACGGGCAAGACCAGTATTTTGAATTTCCGAGACGGTGCACGAAAAACCGATCGAATCTCGACTCTGCGCAAAGTTTAAGACCGTCACGTTTTTTCGTGAAACCATGCTCATACGACTTACCATGGGCTAATACATCGTGAATAGCCAGTATTTTGAATTTCCGAGACGGTGCACGAAAAACCGATCGAAACTCGACTCGAGCGTGACTTCACACAAAGTTTATGACCGTCGTATTTTTTGCGAAAGCGTGCCTGTACGACTTCTCATGAGCTAATAAGACGGGCAAGACCAGTATTTTGAATTTCCGAGACGGTGCACGAAAAACCGATCGAATCTCGACTCTGCGCAAAGTTTATGACCGTCGCGTTTTTTCGTGAAACCATGCTCATACGACTTACCATGGGCTAATACATCGTGAATGGCCAGTATTTTGAATTTCCGAGACGGTGCACGAAAAACCGATCGAAACTCGACTCGCGCGCGACTTCGCGTAAAGTTTATGACCGTCGTATTTTTTTGCGAAAGCGTGCCTGTACCACTTTTCATGGGCTAATAAGACGGGAAAAACAAGTATTTTGAATTTTCGAGACGGTGCACGAAAAACCGATCGAAACTCGACTCTGCGCAAAGTTTATGACCGTCGCGTTTTTTCGTGAAACCATGCTCATACGACTTACCATGGGCTAATACATCGTGAATGGCCAGTATTTTGAATTTCCGAGACGGTGCACAAAAAACCGATCGAAACTCGACTCGCGCGCGACTTCGCGCAAAGTTTATGACCGTCGTATTTTTCTGCAAAAGCGTGCCTGTACGACTTCTCATCGGCTAATAAGACGGGAAAGAAAAGTATTTTGAATTTCCGAGACGGTGCACGAAAAACCGATCGAAACTCGACTCGCGCGCGACTTCGCGCAAAGTTTTTGACCGTCGTATTTTTTTGCGAAAGCGTGCTTGTACGACTTCTAATGGGCTAATAAGATGGGAAAGACTAGTATTTTGAATTTCCGAGACGGTGCACGAAAAACCGATCGAATCTCGACTCTGCGCAAAGTTTATGACCGTCGCGTTTTTTCGTGAAACCATGCTCATACGACTTACCATGGGCTAATACATCGAGAATGGCAAGTATTTTGAATTTCCGAGACGGTGCACGAAAAACCGATCGAAACTCAACTCTCGCGTGACTTCGCGCAAAGTTTTTGACCGTCGTATTTTTTTGTGAAAGCGTGCCTGTACGACTTCTAATGGGCTAATAAGATGGGAAAGACCTGTATTTTGAATTTCCGAGACGGTGCACGAAAAACCGATCGAATCTCGACTCTGCGCAAAGTTTATGACCGTCGCGTTTTTTCGTGAAACCATGCTCATACGACTTACCATGGGCTAATACATCGAGAATGGCCAGTATTTTGAATTTCCGAGACGGTGCACGAAAAACCGATCGAAACACAACTCTCGCGTGACTTCGCGCAAAGTTTTTGACCGTCGTATTTTTTTGCGAAAGCGTGCCTGTACGACTTCTCATGGGCTAATAAGACGGGAAAGACAAGTATTTTGAATTTCCTAGATGGTGCACGAAAAACCGATCGAAACTCGACTCGCGTGCGACTTCGCGCAAAGTTTTTGACCGTCGTATTTTTTTGCGAAAGCGTGCTTGTACGACTTCTCATGGGCTAATAAGACGGGAAAGACCAGTATTTTGAATTTCCGAGACGGTGCATGAAAAACCGATCGAAACTCGACTCGCGCGCGACTTCGCGCAACTTTTATGACCGTCGTATTTTTTTACGAAAGCGTGCCTGTACGACTTCTCATGGGCTAATAAGACGGGAAAGACCAGTATTTTGAATTTTTGAGACGGTGCACGAAAAACCGATCGAATCTCGACTCTGCGCAAAGTTTATGACCGTCGCGTTTTTTCGTAAAACCATGCTCATACGACTTACCATGGGCTAATACATCGTGAATGGCCAGTATTTTGAATTTCCGAGACGGTGCACGAAAAACCGATCGAAACTCGACTCGCGCGTGACTTCACGCAAAGTTTATGACCGTCGTATTTTTTTGCGAAAGCGTGCCTGTACGACTTCTCAGGGCTAATAAGACGGGAAAGACAAGTATTTTGAATTTCCTAGACGGTGCACGAAAAACCGATCGAAACTCGACTTGCGTGCGACTTCGCGCAAAGTTTTTGATCGTCGTATTTTTTTGCGAAAGCGTGCTTGTACGACTTCTCATTGGCTAATAAGACGGGAAAGACCAGTATTTTGAATTTCCGAGACGGTGCACGAAAAACCGATCGAAACTCGACTCGCGCGGGACTTCGCGCAACGTTTATGACCGTCATATTTTTTTGCGAAAGCGTGCCTGTACGACTTCTCATGGGCTAATAAGATGGGAAAGACCAGTATTTTGAATTTTCGAGACGGTGCACGAAAAACCGATCGAATCTCGACTCTGCGCAAAGTTTATGACCGTCGCGTTTTTTCGTGAAACCATGCTCATACGACTTACCATGGGCTAATACATCGTGAATGGCCAGTATTTTGAATTTCCGAGACGGTGAACGAAAACCGATCGAAACTCGACTCGCGCGTGACTTCACGGAAAGTTTATGACCGTCGTATTTTTTTGCGAAAGCGTGCCTGTACGACTTCTCATGGGCTAATAAGACGGGCAAGACCAGTATTTTGAATTTCCGTGACGGTGTACGAAAAACCGATCGAATCTCGACTCTACGCAAAGTTTATGACCGTCGCGTTTTTTCGTGAAACCATGCTCATACGACTTACCATGGGCTAATACATCATGAATGGCCAGTATTTTTAATTTCCGAGATGGTGCACGAAAAATCGATCGAAACTCGACTCGCGCGCGACTTCGCGTAAAGTTTATCACCGTCGTATTTTTTTGCGAAAGCGTGCCTGTACGACTTCTCATGGGCTAATAAGACGGGAATGACAAGTATTTTGAATTTCTGAGACGGTGCACGAAAAATCGATCGAAACTCGACTCGCGCGCGACTTCGCGCAAAGTTTATGACCGTCGTATTTTTTTGCGAAAGCATGCCTGTACGACTTCTCATGGGCTAATAAGACGGGAAAGACCAGTATTTTGAATTTCCGAGATGGTGCACGAAAAACCGATCGAAACTCGTGTCGGGCGCGACTTCGCGCAAAGTTTATCACCGTCGTATTTTTTTGCGCAAGCGTGCCTGTACGATTTCTCATGGGCTAATAAGACGGGAAAGACTAATATTTTGAATTTCCGAGACGGTGCACGAAAAACCGATCGAATCTTGACTCTGCGCAAAGTTTATGACCGTCGCGTTTTTTCGTGAAACCATGCTCATACGACTTACCATGGGCTAATATATCATGAATGGCCAGTATTTTGAATTTCCGAGACGGTGCACGAAAAACCGATCGAAACTCGACTCGCGCGTGACTTCGCGCAAAGTTTATGACCGTTGTATTTTTTTGCGAAAGCATGCCTGTACGACTTCTCATGGCTTCCTCTCCCCTAGGCGGCTGGCGGTCTCTAGGGCGAGCGACGCCATGGATGCGAGCGGCCGGACGCAGCACTCTGCTTCGCATCCTCTGTTCCAGCGGGATGCTCCTCCGCTGGCTTCTTCCCAGCGGCCTGCGCTGATTGCTTCACAGCAGAACGCCCCTCTCCAGCAGTCACAGCGGGAGAGGGTTGCTCCTCAGCCGATGGTTACTTCACCGCGGGAGGGGGTTGCTCCTCTCCAACAGCCGTTGGTTCCTCCCCAGCAGCTTTGGTCGGTTTCACACCAGGATGTTCCACCGCTGATTTCTTCTTCTCGACAGGATGCTCCTTCAATGAACCAGGCCCGAGGTCGTTCACGATCTAGATCACGACCTCCAGCTCCTATTTCCCGAGATCTGAAGCCTTGGAGTAGCCTCTTCAAGGCTCCAGTGGGTAGTCCGGATCTTCGACTGGACTTTTTTGCTCCAGAAGTACAGGCTGACCAGAAGATTGCTGTGTATGAGGCTATTGATTCTGACGAACTAATTAAGACATGGTCCAAGGTAATTGTGGGCTACGTTGTTGGACTAAGAACATCCTTTTTCCCACTATCCTCATACATCAGAACTCGATGGGGAATATCAACATTTGATCTTCATATGTTGGAGACCGGATTCTTTGTATGCAGGCTTTATTCGGAAGAAGATTTACAACGGGTCCTTGAAGGATTTTGGACTATCCGTGGTCATCCAATGATACTACGACGCTGGGCACCTGATGTGAGATTGGAGTTAGACAGTCTACAGTCTATCCCAATATGGGTTTCTTTTCATGGACTTCCACTACATCTCTGGGGTCGTCGTTTTATTGCAAAGCTTTGCAGCACCCTGGGACAGCCATTGTATCTTGATAAGGCAACAGCTTCGCAAACGAGATTGACCTTTGCCAGAGCTTGTGTAATGGTTTCTTCTGATGAGGAAATGTCGAATGATGTTTCTTACCGTGATCTTGATGGGAGCACCCGAAAGGTGAAAGTCTCATATTCTTGGAAGCCACAACGATGCAAGGTTTGTCTATCTTTTGGACATGTAAATGGTGCCTGCCAACAGCCTTCACAAAAAATCACACAGGTCTACCGACCACGCCAAGAGCCATAGAATGGGGTCACTACCACTAATCCAAGCACTGATACTCCATTGCCAACAGTGGTGATGGCGGAGAAGATGATTGAACACTCTGACTCGTTGGGGCAGCGACACGAACAAGAGAAAGACAAGTCAGGACTTCCATCTTTACCTATTATATCAGAGACTTTCACTGCAGGAGCTTCCCAAGGTTCTCACTCCCCAATAACAACCTCGCCTTCACGAATCACTCCTTCAGATAATCAGGAAATTTCATTTCAACAACCTCTTGGGAACCAAGACATTGTAACTCACCAAACTCATCGCTCTTCGACACATCCCGCTATTCAGGACTCCTTGCCTCAAGGTACGCAAAAATTTAAACATTTGCAAGCTGTGGATGAGGTGGATAAATATAGGAATAGAGGATTAAAGGGTAAAGATATTATGCGAGAGGACCATGCAAAATCAAAGGATAAGAAAACGGATGGTAGTGTCCTCCCAAAATCGCATGCTCTTCCTTCTATCTAGTATTGATGAAAAATAAGCTCATGGAATGTTCGTGGACTTAATAAGACTGAGAAATGTCGGGAGCTCAATAGAATAATCCGATCTGCTGCATGTGACATGGTGATTCTTGTGGAAACAAAAATTAAACCTCATCGTGTTCGAGTTCAGAAGAATTTAATATGGCCTGAGGCAGAACTTTTTACTAATGATTCTCAGGATACTTATGGTCGAGTTTGGGTCTTATGGCATCCTAACCTTATTACTGCTTGGTTTATTTCTGCTACTAATCAATTCATTCATCTTAAGGCAGAGGATAAACAGATTGGATGTCAATTCAATATTATCGGTATTTATGCATCTAACAGTATGTCTGACAGGAATGCTCTATGGCGTGATCTGGTTAGCATTGCAAATAGTTATCCTACAGTACCTTGGGTTGTTCTCGGTGACTTTAATACTGTCAGATACACAAATGAGAGAGTGGGGGGTAGAGTGCTTTCCGAATGTCAGCTTCAACATTTTAATGATTGTATAGATACTGCTGCATTGACTGACATGAAATCTGTAGGTGATTGGTTCTCATGGAACAATCAAAGTACTGCTGAAAGAAAAATTATGGCTCTACTTGACAGATGTTTGATTAATCAGGAATGGTTAGCAGTTTTCCCAGATTCACTTCTTGAGTACGGTGCTAAGTTATTTTCGGATCACTCTATTATGCATATATACATGCAGATAAAGCACTACCCAGAGTCAAGAAACCTTTTAGATTTTTTAATATGTGGAGTTCTCACCCAAAGTTCCTCGAAGTTATTAAGTCAGCTTGGGACATTAATGTATTTGGTTCTCCCCCTTACATCCTATGTCAAAAACTAAAAGCATGCAAAGCAGCACTTAAGAAGTGAAATTCAACTACATTTGGAAATATCAACGACAGGGTTCAGTTATGCAAAAAAGAACTTATGGCTGTGCAAAGCGAGCTAAATCTTCAACCTCTGGATGCGAATCTTATATACAAAGAGGCTGCTGCTAGAAATAACTTTATGCAAGCTTTGAACCAGGAGGAATGCTTTTTGAAACAGAAGTCACGACAGCATTGGCTTACTCTAGGGGATTCTAATACGAAGTTTTTCTATACTGCTATTGCTACCAGAAGGGCTACTAATCGCATCAAAAAATGCAAAGGTATAGATGGTAATCTCATTGAGGATCTGGATGAGGTTAAAAATTACACCAAGCAATTTTTTTATTCCTTACTCAATCAGGAACAGCAGCCTAATAGTATTCATGTTGGGCCTACAAGACGACTTGATTCTGAAGCCCTCTCTCATCTTAATGCCCCAATAACGGATGATGAAATTATGAAAGTTGTTTTTAAGTCCCCGAAGCACAAAAGCCCTGGTCCAGATGGATTTCCAGCTGAGTTTTATCAAATTGCATGGGCTATTGTAGGCAACGATGTCATAAAAGCTTGTCGACATTTTTTCTCCTCAGGTCATATTCTTAAAGAAATGAATTGCACTTTTATTTCTTTAGTGCCTAAAAATGATGGAGTCGATTCATTGGAGAACTACCGTCCTATTTCACTGTGCAACTTTATTTATAAGGTTATCTCTAAGTTGCTGGCAGATAGACTACAAAAGGTCATGAATAAGGTCATTAGTCCTAATCAGGCTGCTTTTCTTAAAGGGAGGAGTATCCATCATAATGTCCTGCTTGCTAATGATTTGGTTAAGGATCTACATTCTAAAACAAGAGGGAAAAAGATATGTTTTAAAGCTGATTTACGAAAGGCCTTTGACTCAGTCAATAGGAATTTTATTTACATGATGCTCCATAATATGGGCTTCCTTCAGCACTGGGTTAAATAGATTCAATGTTGCTTGGAAACTCCAAAATTTTTGATTCTCTTTAATGGTTCACCTATTGGCTTCTTTGGCAGTAAGAATGACATTCGGCAAGGCGATCCACTATCTCCTTATCTTTTTACCATTGCAATGGAAGGGCTCAGTTGTATGTTAGAAGAGGCTGTTTCCAATGGCAAAATTAAGGTACCACATTATGGTTCTGTTTATATCTCTCACATAACATTTGCTGATGACCTTATTATCTTCCTTCAAGATGATCCAGTTTCTGTGAGTAATCTGGCAGATATTCTTAATGAATTTGGTAAAGTTTCTGGTCTTAAGCTAAACCATGCAAAGAGCAAAGTATATGTGGGTGCTTGCATTGACAATAAGGATCATATTGCTCAAACATTGGGAGTTGTTGAAGGAAATTTACCGGTTCCTTACTTGGGTCTCCCACTTATATCCACTGGAATCAACAAAGTCTCCTGTCAGCTTATCCTACAAAAAATTAAGAACAGAATTTCCTCTGTGTTGATCTCTTATTCTATTTATTGGTCACATGCATTCCTTCTACCTGCCGGGCTTCTCCATGATGTTGATAAATTACTTATGAACTTCTTTTGGAATGACACAGATGGTAAGGCAATGCACATGGTGAATTGGGATAACATTTGCAAACCGAAGGATGAAGGGGGGCTGAATCTTCGACATATTAGAGATTGGAATAAAGCTTGTATGGTAAAGTAATTATGGGATATTTTACAAAACAAGTCTTCCTTATGGTCACAATGGGTTTTTGCTAGGTACCTAACCAAGGAATCAATCTGGGAAACATCTGCAAAAACATCTCATTCTGCTGCTTGGAAAGGAATTCTGAAGGCAAGGCGATGGCTACGTAACAATATTTCTTATGTGATTTCTTCTGGAACCAATATTAATATGTGGTATGATCCTTGGGTGAATGAGAAAAGTATATTTCAGATATTTGGTGATAGAGTACGATAGGATCTGGGGGCTCCCAAAGACTGGAAGGTTTCTGAATTCATTAACAATGGTACATGGTGTCTTCCCAACCCTACCTCCCCTGACATGTTATTACTTTGGCCGACTATTAGGGTTATTCCAATCAAGAACAACTCTTCAGATATGCTTATTTGGCTTCATGATAACGGTAAATTTAGTGCTACATCTGCATGGAACCAAATTAGACGACGAAACAACAAGTGGATCCAAAGTAGTTGGACATGGGATAGTCCATGCTCACAGCGACATTCCTTATGTACATGGCAGGCCCTTCTCGGCAAACTTCCTACGATGGACAATATGCAGCGAAGAGGTATTTATATTATAAATCGGTGCTCTTTGTGTATGCAAAATGAAGAAAGTGTTGACCATCTCTACTTTGCTTGTGATTATTCATCTTAGATATGGAAGGAGATCTTGAAGCGATTTGATTTTCAAAGGCTACCATGGCCAAACTTGCATCATGAATTAGAAATGCTTATGCAAAGCTTCTCAAGAAAGGGGCCTCTTACACAACTAGCAAGAATTATATTCAGATGTGCTATTTGGTGGATTTGGAAGGAGAGGTGTGGCAGAATTTTTGAGTGTCACAACATGAACAAAGCTCAAATCCTGATAGAGATTCTTCAGGACTCACGATCATGTATGGAGCAAGAATTGAATACAGAGCACCTAACAAGAAGAGAGAAAGATATTTTCACAAGATTCAATTTTTCCATTCGTCAAGAATCACTCGAATAATGATGAAGATTGTAATGTATTATATGGGGCAAAGCTTATATTTTGTGATGTATCCACAAGTAGTCCAGAACAGTCTAGCTATTGCATTTTATTATTTATTAACTTCCTTGTGCTACTCTTGGAGATGAGTTCGATGAAGCGTGCCCATTTCACCTTCTTTAGGTGGGGTGCAATCTTCTCGACTACACTAAGAGACTTCAGGCTTTAGTCTATAGCTTGTGTAGACGGGCAAGACCAGTATTTTGAATTTCCGAGACGGTGCACGAAAAACCGATCGAATCTCGACTCTGCGCAAAGTTTATGACCATCGCATTTTTTCGTGAAACCATGCTCATACGACTTACCATGGGCTAATACATCGTGAATGGCCAGTATTTTGAATTTCCGAGACGGTGCACGAAAAACCGATCGAAACTCGACTCGCGTGTGACTTCGCGCAAAGTTTATGACCGTCATATTTTTTTGCGAAAGCGTGCCTGTACGACTTCTCATGGGCTAATAAGACGGGAAAAACCAGTATTTTGAATTTCCGAGAAGGTGCACGAAAAACCGATCGAATCTCGACTCTGCGCAAAGTTTATGACCGTCGCGTTTTTTCGTGAAACCATGCTCATACGACTTACCATGGGCTAATACATCGTGAATGGCCAGTATTTTGAATTTCCGAGACGGTGCACGAAAAACCGATCGAAACTCGACTCGCGCGCGACTTCGCGCAAAGTTTATGACCGTCGTATTTTTTTGCGAAAGTGTGCCTGTACGACTTCTCATGGGCTAATAAGACGTGCAAGACCAGTATTTTGAATTTCCGAGAGGGTGCACGAAAAACCGATCGAATCTTGACTCTGCGCAAAGTTTATGACCGTCGCGTTTTTTCGTGAAACCATGCTCATACGACTTACCATAGGCTAATACATCATGAATGGCCAGTATTTTGAATTTCCGAGACGATGCACGAAAAACCGATCGAAACTCGACTCGCGCGCGACTTAGCGCAAAGTTTATGACCGTTGTATTTTTTTGCGAAACCGTGCCTGTACTTTTTTTTTTTTTTTTTTTTTTTTTTTTTTTTTTTTTTTTTTGGTAAGTAAAGATATTGTATTTTGTAAAAGATTTGTACAAAGAAGCTTTGTCTACACAAGCCATAGACTAAAGCCTGAAGTCTCTTAGTGTAGTCGAGAAGATTGCACCCCACCTAAAGAAGGTGAAATGAGCACGCTTCATCAAACTCATCTCCAAGAGTAGCATAAGGAAGTTAATAAATAATAAAATGCAATAGCTAGACTGTTCTGGACTACTTGTGAATACATCACAAAATATAAGCTTTGCCCCATATAATACATTACAATCTTCATCATTATTCGAGTGATTCTTGACGAATGGAAAAATTGAATCTTGTGAAAATATCTTTCTCTCTTCTTGTTAGGTGCTCTGTATTCAATTCTTGCTCCATACATGATCGTGAGTCCTGAAGAATCTCTATCAGAATTTGAGCTTTGTTCATGTTGTGACACTCAAAAATTCTGCCACACCTCTCCTTCCAAATCCACCAAATAGCACATCTGAATATAATTCGTGCTAGTTGTGTAAGAGGCCCCTTTCTTGAGAAGCTTTGCATAAGCATTTCTAATTCATGATGCAAGTTTGGCCGTGGTAGCCTTTGAAAACCGTGCCTGTACTATTTCTCATGGGCTAATAAGACGGGAAAGACCAGTATTTTGAATTTCCGAGACGGTGCACGAAAAACCGATCGAATCTTGACTCTGCGCAAAGTTTATGACCGTCGCGTTTTTTCGTGAAACCATGCTCATACGACTTACCATGGGCTAATACGTCGTGAATGGCCAGTATTTTGAATTTTCGAGACGGTCACGAAAAACCGATCAAAACTCGACTCGCGCACGACTTCGCGCAAAGTTTATGACCGTCGTATTTTTTTGCGAAAGTGTGCCTGTACGACTTCTCATGGGCTAATAAGACGTGCAAGACCAGTATTTTGAATTTCCGAGAGGGTGCACGAAAAACCGATCGAATCTTGACTCTGCGCAAAGTTTATGACCGTCGCGTTTTTTCGTGAAACCATGCTCATACGACTTACCATAGGCTAATACATCATGAATGGCCAGTATTTTGAATTTCCGAGACGATGCACGAAAAACCGATCGAAACTCGACTCGCGCGCGACTTAGCGCAAAGTTTATGACCGTTGTATTTTTTTGCGAAACCGTGCCTGTACTACTTCTCATGGGCTAATAAGACGGGAAAGACCAGTATTTTGAATTTCCGAGACGGTGCACGAAAAATCGATCGAATCTCGACTCTGCGCAAAGTTTATGACCGTCGCGTTTTTTCGTGAAAACATGCTCATACGACTTACCATGCTCATACATCGTGAATGGCCAGTATTTTGAATTTCCGAGATGGTGCATGAAAAACCGATCGAAACTCGACTCGCGCGCGACTTCGCGCAAAGTTTATGACCGTCGTATTTTTTTTACGAAAGCATGCCTGTACGACTTCTCATGGGCTAATAAGACGGGAAAGACAAGTATTTTGAATTTCCGAGACGGTGCACGAAAAACCGATCGAAACTCGACTCTGCGCAAAGTTTATGACCGTCGCATTTTTTCGTGAAACCATGCTCATACGACTTACCATGGGCTAATACTTCTTGAATGGCCAGTATTTTGAATTTCCGAGACGGTGCACGAAAAACCGATCGAAACTCGACTCGCGGGCGACTTCGCGGAAATTTTATGACCGTCGTATTTTTTTTGTGAAAGTGTGCTTGTACGACTTCTCATGGGCTAATAAGACAGGAAAGACGAGTATTTTGAATTTCCGAGACGGTGCACGAAAAACCGTTCGAATCTCGACTCTGCGCAAAGTTTATGACCGTCGCATTTTTTCGTGAAACCATGCTCATACGACTTACCATGGGCTAATACATCGTGAATGGCCAGTATTTTGAATTTCCGAGACGGTGCACGAAAAACCGATCGAAACTCGACTCGCGCGCGACTTCGCGCAAAGTTTATGACCGGCTTATTTTTTTGGCAAAGCGTGCCTGTACGACTTCTCATGGGCTAATAAGACGGGAAAGACAAGTATTTTGAATTTTCGAGACGGTGCACGAAAAACCGATCGAAACTCGACTCGCATGCGACTTCGCGCAAAGTTTTTGACTGTCGTATTTTTTTGCGAAAGCGTGCTTGTACGACTTCTCATGGGCTAATAAGACGGGAAAGACAAGTATTTTGAATTTCCGAGACGGCGCACGAAAAACCGATCGAATCTCGACTCTGCGCAAAGTTTATGACCGTCACATTTTTTCGTGAAAACATGCTCATACGACTTAACATGGGCTAATACATCGTGAATGGCCAGTATTTTGAATTTCCGAGATGGTGCACGAAAAACCGATCGAAACTCGAGTTGCGCGCGACTTCGCGCAAAGTTTATGACCGTCGTATTTTTTTTGCGAAAGTGTGCTTGTACGACTTCTCATGGGCTAATAAGACGGGAAAGACCAGTTTTTTGAATTTCCGAGACGGTGCACGAAAAACCGATCGAAACTCGACTCTGCGCAAAGTTTATGACCGTCGCGTTTTTTCGTTAAACCATGCTCATACGACTTACCATGGGCTAATACATCGTGAATGGCCAGTATTTTGAATTTCCGAGACGGTGCACGAAAAACCGATCGAAACTCGACTCGCGTGCGACTTCGCGCAAAGTTTTTGACAGTCGCGTTTTTTCATGAAACCATGCTCATACGACTTACCATGGGCTAATACATGGTGAATGGCCAGTATTTTGAATTTCCGAGACGGTCACGAAAAACCGATCGAAACTCGACTCGCGCGCGACTTCGCGCAAAGTTTATGACCGTCGTATTTTTTTGCGAAAGCGTGCCTGTACGACTTCTCATGCGCTAATAAGACGGGAAAGACAAGTATTTTGAATTTCCGAGACGGTGCACGAAAAACCGATCAAAACTCGACTCGCGTGCGACTTCGCGCAAAGTTTTTGACCGTCGTATTTTTTTGCGAAAGCGTGCTTGTACGACTTCTCATGGGCTAATAAGACGGGAAAGACCAGTATTTTGAATTTCCGAGACGGTGCACGAAAAACCGATCGAAACTCGACTCTGCGCAAAGTTTATGACCGTCGCGTTTTTTCGTTAAACCATGCTCATACGACTTACCATGGGCTAATACATCGTGAATGGCCAGTATTTTGAATTTCCGAGACGGTGCACGAAAAACCGATCAAAACTCGACTCGCGTGCGACTTCGCGCAAAGTTTTTGACCGTCGTATTTTTTTGCGAAAGCGTGCTTGTACGACTTCTCATGGGCTAATAAGACGGGAAAGACCAGTATTTTGAATTTTCGAGACGGTGCTCGAAAAACCGATCGAAACTCGACTCGCGCGCGACTTCGCGCAAAGTTTATGACCATCGTATTTTTTTGCGAAAGCGTGCCTGTACGACTTCTCATGCGCCAATAAGATGGGAAAGACAAGTATTTTGAATTTCCGAGATGGTGCACGAAAAACCGATCGAAACTCGACTCGCGTGCGACTTCGCGCAAAGTTGTTGACCGTCGTATTTTTTTGCGAAAGCGTGCTTGTACGACTTCTCATGGGCTAATAAGACGGGAAAGACCAGTATTTTGAATTTCCGAGAAGGTGCACGAAAAACCGATCGAATCTCGACTCTGCGCAATGTTTATGACCGTCGCGTTTTTTCGTGAAACCATGCTCATACGACTTACCATGGGCTAATACATCGTGAATGGCCAGTATTTTGAATTTCCGAGACGGTGCACGAAAAACCGATCGAAACTCGACTCGCGCGCGACTTCGCGCAAAGTTTATGACCGTCGTATTTTTTTGCGAAAGTGTGCCTGTACGACTTCTCATGGGCTAATAAGACGGGCAAGACCAGTATTTTGAATTTCCGAGAGGGTGCACGAAAAACCGATCGAATCTTGACTCTGCGCAAAGTTTATGACCGTCGCGTTTTTTCGTGAAACCATGCTCATACGACTTACCATGGGCTAATACATCGTGAATGGCCAGTATTTTGAATTTTCGAGACGGTCACGAAAAACCGATCGAAACTCGACTCGCGCACGACTTCGCGCAAAGTTTATGACCGTCGTATTTTTTTGCGAAAGCGTGCCTGTACGACTTCTCATGGGCTAATAAGATGGGAAAGACAAGTATTTTGAATTTCCGAGACGGTGCATGAAAAACCGATCAAAACTCGACTCGAGTGCGATTTCGCGCAAAGTTTTTGACCGTCGTATTTTTTTGCGAAAGCGTGCTTGTACGACTTCTCATGGGCTAATAAGACGGGAAAGACCAGTATTTTGAATTTCCGAGACGGTGCACGAAAAACCGATCGAAACTCGACTCTGCGCAAAGTTTATGACCGTCGCGTTTTTTCGTTAAACCATGCTCATACGACTTACCATGGGCTAATACATCGTGAATGGCCAGTATTTTGAATTTCCGAGACGGTGCACGAAAAACCGATCGAAACTCGACTCGCGCGCGACTTCGCGCAAAGTTTATGACCGTCGTATTTTTTTGCCAAAGCGTGCCTGTACGACTTCTCATGCGCTAATAAGACGGGAAAGACAAGTATTTTGAATTTCCGAGACGGTGCACGAAAAACCGATCGAAACTAGACTCGCGTGCGACTTCGCGCAAAGTTGTTGACCGTCGTTTTTTTTTTGCGAAACCGTGCTTGTATGACTTCTCATGGTCTAATAAGACGGGAAAGACCAGTATTTTGAATTTCCGAGACGGTGCACGAAAAACCGATCGAAACTCGACTCGCTTGCGACTTCGCGCAATGTTTTTGACCGTCGTATTTTTTTGCGAAAGCGTGCTTGTACGACTTCTCATGGGCTAATAAGACGGGAAAGACCAGTATTTTGAATTTCCGAGACGGTGCACGAAAAACCGATCGAAACTCGACTCTGCGCAAATTTACGACCGTCGCGTTTTTTCGTTAAACCATGCTCATACGACTTACCATGGGCTAATACATCGTCAATGGCCAGTATTTTGAATTTCCGAGACGGTGCACGAAAAACCGATCGAAACTCGACTAGCGCGCGACTTCGCGCAAAGTTTATGACCGTCGTATTTTTTTGCGAAAGCGTGCCTGTACGACTTCTCATGCGCTAATAAGACGGGAAAGACAAGTATTTTGAATTTCCGAGACGGTGCACGAAGAACCGATCGAAACTCGACTCGCGTGCGACTTCGCGCAAAGTTGTTGACCGTCATTTTTTTTTGCGAAACCGTGCTTGTACGACTTCTAATGGGCTAATAAGACGGGAAAGACCAGTATTTTGAATTTCCGAGACGGTGCACGAAAAACCGATCGAAACTCGACTCTGCGCAAAGTTTATGACCGTCGCGTTTTTTCGTGAAACCTTGCTCATACGACTTACCATGGGCTAATACATCGTCAATGGCCAGTATTTTGAATTTCCGAGACGGTGCACGAAAAACCGATCGAAACTCGACTCTCGCGCGACTTCGCGCAAAGCTTTTGACCGTCGTATTTTTGTGCGAAAGCGTGCTTGTATGACTTCTCATGGGCTAATAAGACGGGAAAGACCAGTATTTTGAATTTCCGAGACGGCGCACGAAAAACCGAACGAAACTCGACTCTGCGCAAAGTTTATGACCGTCGCATTTTTTCATGAAACCATGCTCATACCACTTACCATGGGCAAATACATCGTCAATGGCCAGTATTTTGAATTTCCGAGACGGTGCACGAAAAACCGATCGAAACTCGACTCGCGCGCGACTTCGCGCAAAGTTTATAACCGTCGTATTTTTTTGCGAAAGCGTGCTTGTACGACTTCTCATGGGCTCATAAGACGGGAAAGACCAGTATTTTGAATTTCCGAGACGGTGCATGAAAAACCGATCGAATCTCGACTCTGCGCAAAGTTTATGACCGTCGCGTTTTTTCAGGAAACCATGCTCATGCGACTTACCATGGGCTAATACATCGTGAATGGCCAGTATTTTGAATTTCCGAGACGGTCACGAAAAACCGATCGAAACTCGACTCGCGCGCGACTTCGCGCAAAGTTTATGACCGTCGTATTTTTTTGCGAAAGCGTGCCTGTACGACTTCTCATGGGCTAATAAGACGGGAAAGACAAGTATTTTGAATTTCCGAGACGGTGCACGAAAAACCGATCGAAACTCGACTCGCGTGCGACTTCGCGCAATGTTTTTGACCGTCGTATTTTTTTGCGAAAGCGTGCTTGGACGACTTCTCATGGGCTAATAAGACGGGAAAGACCAGTATTTTGAATTTCCGAGACGGTGCACGAAAAACCGATCGAAACTCGACTCTGCGCAAAGTTTATGACCGTCGCGTTTTTTCATGAAACCATGCTCATACGACTTACCATGGGCTAATACATCGCGAATGGCCAGTATTTTGAATTTTCGAGACGGTGCACGAAAAACCGATCGAAACTCGACTCTGCGCAAAGTTTATGACCGTCGCGTTTTTTCATGAAACCATGCTCATACGACTTACCATGGGCTAATACATCGTGAATGGCCAGTATTTTGAATTTTCGAGACGGTGCACGAAAAACCGATCGAAACTCGACTCTCGCGCGACTTCGCGCAAAGCTTTTGACCGTCGTATTTTTGTGCGAAAGCGTGCTTGTATGACTTCTCATGGGCTAATAAGACGGGAAAGACCAGTATTTTGAATTTCCGAGACGGTGCACGAAAAACCGATCGAATCTCGACTCTGCGCAAAGTTTATGACTGTCGCATTTTTTCGTGAAACCATGCTCATACGACTTACCATGGGGTAATACATCGTGAATGGCCAGTATTTTGAATTTCCGAGATGATGCACGAAAAACCGATCGAAACTCGACTCGCGCGCGACTTCGGGCAAAGTTTATGACCGTCGTATTTTTTTGCGCAAGCATGCCTGTACGACTTCTCATGGGCTAATAAGACGGGAAAGACCAATATTTTGAATTTCCGAGACGGTGCACGAAAAATCGATCGAATCTCGACTCTGCGCAAAGTTTATGACCGTCGAATTTTTTCGTGAAACCATGCTCATATGTCTTACCATGGGATAATACATCGTGAATGACCAGTATTTTTAATTTCCGAGACGGTGCATGAAAAACCGATCGAAACTCGACTCGCGCGCGACTTCGCGCAAAGTTTATGACCGTCGTATTTTTTTGCGAAAGCGTGCCTGTACGACTTCTCATGGGCTAATAAGATGGGAAAGACCAGAATTTTGAATTTCTGAGACGGAGCACGAAAAACCGATCGAATCTCGACTCTGCGCAAAGTTTATGACCGTCGCGTTTTTTCGTGAAACCATGCTCATACGACTTACCATAGGCTAATACATCGTGAATGGCCAGTATTTTGAATTTCCGAGATGGTGCACGAAAAACCGATCGAAAATCGACTCGCGCGCGACTTCGCGCAAAGTTTATGACCGTTGTATTTTTTTGCGAAAGTGTGCTTGTACGACTTCTCATGGGCTAATAAGACGGGAAAGACCAATATTTTGAATTTCCGAGACGGTGCACGAAAAACCGATCGAATCTCGACTCTCCGCAAAGTTTATGACCATCGCATTTTTTCGTGAAACCATGCTCATAATACTTACCATGGGCTAATACATCTTGAATGGCCAGTATTTTGAATTTCCGAGGCGGTGCACGAAAAACCGATCGAAACTCGACTCGCGGGCGACTTCGCGCAAATTTTATGACCGTCGTATTTTTTTGCGCAAGCGTGCCTGTACGACTTCTCATGGGCTAATAAAACGGGAAAGACAAGTATTTTGAATTTCCGAGACGGTGCACGAAAAACCTATCGAAACTCGACTCGCGTGCGACTTCGCGCAATGTTTTTGACCGTCGTATTTTTTTGCGAAAGCATGCTTGTCCGACTTCTCATGGGCTAATAAGACGGGAAAGACCAGTATTTTGAATTTCCGAGACGGTGCACGAAAAACCGATCGAAACTCGACTCTGCGCAAAGTTTATGACCGTCGCGTTTTTTCGTGAAACCATGCTCATACGACTTACCATGGGCTAATACATCGTGAATGGCCAGTATTTTGAATTTCCGAGACGGTGCACGAAAAACCGATCGAAACTCGACTCGCGCACGACTTCGCGCAAAGTTTATGACCGTCGTATTTTTTTGCGAAAGCGTGCCTGTACGACTTCTCATGGGCTAATAAGATGGGAAAGATAAGTATTTTGAATTTCCGAGACGGTGCACGAAAAACCGATCAAAACTCGACTCGCGTGCGATTTCGCGCAAAATTTTTGACCGTCGTATTTTTTTGCGAAAGCGTGCTTGTACGACTTCTCATGGGCTAATAAGACGGGAAAGACCAGTATTTTGAATTTCCGAGACGGTTCACGAAAAACCGATCGAAACTCGACTCTGCGCAAAGTTTATGACCGTCGCGTTTTTTCGTTAAACCATGCTCATATGACTTACCATGGGCTAATACATCGTGAATGGCCAGTATTTTGAATTTCCGAGACGGTGCACGAAAAATCGATCGAATCTCAACTCTGCGCAAAGTTTATGACCGTCGCGTTTTTTCGTGAAAACATGCTCATACGACTTACCATGCTCATACATCGTGAATGGCCAGTATTTTGAATTTCCGAGACGGTGCATGAAAAACCGATCGAAACTCGACTCGTGCGCGACTTCGCGCAAAGTTTATGACCGTCGTATTTTTTTTACGATAGCATGCCTGTACGACTTCTCATGGGCTAATAAGACGGGAAAGACAAGTATTTTGAATTTCCGAGACGGTGCACGAAAAACCGATCGAAACTCGACTCTGCGCAAAGTTTATGACCGTCGCGTTTTTTCGTGAAACCATGCTCATACGACTTACCATGGGCTAATACATCGTGAATGGCCAGTATTTTGAATTTCCGAGACGGTGCACGAAAAACCGATCGAAACTCGACTCGCGTGCGATTTCGCGCAAAATTTTTGACCGTCGTATTTTTTTGCGAAAGCGTGCTTGTACGACTTCTCATGGGCTAATAAGACGGGAAAGACCAATATTTTGAATTTCCGAGACGGTTCACGAAAAACCGATCGAAACTCGACTCTGCGCAAAGTTTATGACCGTCGCGTTTTTTCGTTAAACCATGCTCATATGACTTACCATGGGCTAATACATCGTGAATGGCCAGTATTTTGAATTTCCGAGACGGTGCACGAAAAACCGATCGAAACTCGACTCGCGCACGACTTCGCGCAAAGTTTATGACCGTCGTATTTTTTTGCGAAAGCGTGCCTGTACGACTTCTCATGCGCTAATAAAACGGGAAAGACAAGTATTTTGAATTTCCGAGACGGTGCACGAAAAACCGATCGAAACTCGACTCGCGTGCGACTTCGCGCAAAGTTGTTGACCGTCATTTTTTTTTGCGAAACCGTGCTTGTACGACTTCTCATGGGCTAATAAGACGGGAAAGACCAGTATTTTGAATTTCCGAGATGGTGCACGAAAAACCGATCGAAACTCGACTCTGCGGAAAGTTTATGACCGTCGCGTTTTTTCGTGAAACCATGCTCATACGACTTACCATGGGCTAATACATCGTCAATGGCCAGTATTTTGAATTTCCGAGACGGTGCACGAAAAACCGATCGAAACTCGACTCTCGCACGACTTCGCGCAAAGCTTTTGACCGTCGTATTTTTGTGCGAAAGCGTGCTTGTATGACTTCTCATGGGCTAATAAGACGGGAAAGACCAGTATTTTGAATTTCCGAGACGGCGCACGAAAAACCAATCGAAACTCGACTCTGCACAAAGTTTATGACCGTCGCGTTTTTTCATGAAACCATGCTCATACGACTTACCATGGGCAAATACATCGTCAATGGCCAGTATTTTGAATTTCCGAGACGGTGCACGAAAAACCGATCGAAACTCGACTCGCGCGCGACTTCGCGCAAAGTTTATGACCGTCGTATTTTTTTGCGAAAGCGTGCTTGTACGACTTCTCATGGGCTAATAAGACGGGAAAGACCAGTATTTTGAATTTCTGAGACGGTGCACGAAAAACTGATCCAATCTCGACTCTGCGCAAAGTTTATGAACGTCGCGTTTTTTCATGAAACCATGCTCATGCGACTTACCATGGGCTAATACATCGTGAATGGCCAGTATTTTGAATTTCCGAGACGGTCACGAAAAACCGATCGAAACTCGACTCGCGCGCGACTTCGCGCAAAGTTTATGACCGTCGTATTTTTTTGCGCAAGCGTGCCTGTACGACTTCTCATGGGCTAATAAGACGGGAAAGACAAGTATTTTGAATTTCCGAGACGGTGCATGAAAAACCGATCGAAACTCGACTCGCGTGCGACTTCGCGCAATGTTTTTGACCGTCGTATTTTTTTGCGAAAGCGTGCTTGTACGACTTCTCATGGGCTAATAAGAAGGGAAAGACCAGTATTTTGAATTTCCGAGACGGTGCACGAAAAACCGATCGAAACTCGACTCTGCGCAAAGTTTATGACCGTCGCGTTTTTTCGTGAAACCATGCTCATACGACTTACCATGGGCTAATACATCGGAATGGCCAGTATTTTGAATTTCCGAGACGGTGCACGAAAAACCGATCGAAACTCGACTCTGCGCAAAGTTTATGTCCGTCGCGTTTTTTCATGAAACCATGCTCATACGACTTACCATGGGCTAATACATTGTGAATGGCCAGTATTTTGAATTTCCGAGATGGTGCACGAAAAACCGATCGAAACCCGACTCTCGCGCGACTTCGCGCAAAGCTTTTGACCGTCGTATTTTTGTGCGAAAGCGTGCTTGTATGACTTCTCATGGGCTAATAAGACGGGAAAGACCAGTATTTTGAATTTCCGAGACGGCGCACGAAAAACCGATCGAATCTCGACTCTGCGCAAAGTTTATGACTGTCGCATTTTTTCGTGAAACCATGCTCATACGACTTACCATGGGGTAATACATCGTGAATGACCAGTATTTTGAATTTCCGAGATGGTGCACGAAAAACCGATCGAAACTCGACTCGCGCGCGACTTCGCGCAAAGTTTATGACCGTCGTATTTTTTTGCGCAAGCATGCCTGTACGACTTCTCATGGGCTAATAAGACGGGAAAGGCCAATATTTTGAATCTCCGAGACGGTGCACGAAAAACCGATCGAATCTCGACTCTGCGCAAAGTTTATGACCGTCGAATTTTTTCGTGAAACAATGCTCATACGTCTTACCATGGGATAATACATCGTGAATGACCAGTATTTTTAATTTCCGAGACGGTGCATGAAAAACCGATCGAAACTCGACTCGCGCGCGACTTCGCGCAAAGTTTATGACCGTCGTATTTTTTTGCGAAAGCGTGCCTGTACGACTTCTCATGGGCTAATAAGATGGGAAAGACCAGTATTTTGAATTTCTGAGACGGTGCACGAAAAACCGATCGAATCTCGACTCTGCGCAAAGTTTATGACCGTCGCGTTTTTTCGTGAAACCATGCTCATACGACTTACCATAGGCTAATACATCGTGAATGGCCAGTATTTTGAATTTCCGAGATGGTGCACGAAAAACCGATCGAAACTTGACTCGCGCGCGACTTCGCGCAAAGTTTATGACCGTTGTATTTTTTTGCGAAAGTGTGCTTGTACGACTTCTCATGGGCTAATAAGACGGGAAAGACCAATATTTTGAATTTCCGAGACGGTGCACGAAAAACCGATCGAATCTCGACTCTCCGCAAAGTTTATGACCATCGCGTTTTTTCGTGAAACCATGCTCATAATACTTACCATGGGCTAATACATCTCGAATGGCCAGTATTTTGAATTTCCGAGACGGTGCACGAAAAACCGAACGAAACTCGACTCGCGGGCGACTTCGCGCAAATTTTATGACCGTCGTATTTTTTTGCGCAAGCGTGCCTGTACGACTTCTCATGGGCTAATAAGACGGGAAAGACAAGTATTTTGAATTTCCGAGACGGTGCACGAAAAACCTATCGAAACTCGACTCGCGTGCGACTTCGCGCAATGTTTTTGACCGTCGTATTTTTTTGCGAAAGCATGCTTGTCCGACTTCTCATGGGCTAATAAGACGGGAAAGACCAGTATTTTGAATTTCCGAGACGGTGCACGAAAAACCGATCGAAACTCGACTCTGCGCAAAGTTTATGACCGTCGCATTTTTTTGTTAAACCATGCTCATATGACTTACCATGGGCTAATACATCGTGAATGGCCAGTATTTTGAATTTCCGAGACGGTGCACGAAAAATCGATCGAATCTCGACTCTGCGCAAAGTTTATGACCGTCGCGTTTTTTCGTGAAAACATGCTCATACGACTTACCATGCTCATACATCGTGAATGGCCAGTATTTTGAATTTCCGAGACGGTGCATGAAAAACCGATCGAAACACGACTCGCGCGCGACTTCGCGCAAAGTTTATGACCGTCGTATTTTTTTTACGAAAGCATGCCTGTACGACTTCTCATGGGCTAATAAGACGGGAAAGACAAGTATTTTGAATTTCCGAGACGGTGCACGAAAAACCGATCGAAACTCGACTCTGCGCAAAGTTTATGACCGTCGCGTTTTTTCGTGAAACCATGCTCATACGACTTACCATGGGCTAATACATCGTGAATGGCCAGTATTTTGAATTTCCGAGACGGTGCACGAAAAACCGATCGAAACTCGACACGCGTGCGATTTCGCGTAAAATTTTTGACCGTCGTATTTTTTTGCGAAAGCGTGCTTGTACGACTTCTCATGGGCTAATAAGACGGGAAAGACCAATATTTTGAATTTCTGAGACGGTTCACGAAAAACCGATCGAAACTCGACTCTGCGCAAAGTTTATGACCGTCGCGTTTTTTCGTTAAACCATGCTCATATGACTTACCATGGGCTAATACATCGTGAATGGCCAGTATTTTGAATTTCCGAGACGGTGCACGAAAAATCGATCGAATCTCGACTCTGCGCAAAGTTTATGACCGTCGCGTTTTTTCGTGAAAACATGCTCATACGACTTCTAATGGGCTAATAAGACGGGAAAGACCAGTATTTTGAATTTCCGAGACGGTGCACGAAAAACCGATCGAAACTCGACTCTGCGCAAAGTTTATGACCGTCGCGTTTTTTCGTGAAACCATGCTCATACGACTTACCATGGGCTAATACATCGTTAATGGCCAGTATTTTGAATTTCCGAGACGGTGCACGAAAAACCGATCGAAACTCGACTCGCGCACGACTTCGCGCAAAGTTTATGACCGTCGTATTTTTTTGCGAAAGCGTGCCTGTACGACTTCTCATGGGCTAATAAGATGGGAAAGACAAGTATTTTGAATTTCCGAGACGGTGCACGAAAAACCGATCAAAACTCGACTCGCGTGCGATTTCGCGCAAAATTTTTGACCGTCGTATTTTTTTGCGAAAGCGTGCTTGTACGTCTTCTCATGGGCTAATAAGACGGGAAAGACCAGTATTTTGAATTTCCGAGACGGTTCACGAAAAACCGATCGAAACTCGACTCTGCGCAAAGTTTATGACCGTCGCGTTTTTTCGTTAAACCATGCTCATATGACTTACCATGGGCTAATACATCGTGAATGGCCAGTATTTTGAATTTCCGAGACGGTGCACGAAAAATCGATCGAATCTCGACTCTGCGCAAAGTTTATGACCGTCGCGTTTTTTCGTGAAAACATGCTCATACGACTTACCATGCTCATACATCGTGAATGGCCAGTATTTTGAATTTCCGAGACGGTGCATGAAAAACCGATCGAAACTCGACTCGCGCGCGACTTCGCGCAAAGTTTATGACCGTCGTATTTTTTTTACGAAAGCATGCCTGTACGACTTCTCATGGGCTAATAAGACGGGAAAGACAAGTATTTTGAATTTCCGAGACGGTGCACAAAAAACCGATCGAAACTCGACTCTGCGCAAAGTTTATGACCGTCGCGTTTTTTCGTGAAACCAAGCTCATACGACTTACCATGGGCTAATACATCGTGAATGGCCAGTATTTTGAATTTCCGAGACGGTGCACGAAAAACCGATCGAAACTCGACTCGCGTGCGATTTCGCGCAAAATTTTTGACCGTCGTATTTTTTTGCGAAAGCGTGCTTGTACGACTTCTCATGGGCTAATAAGACGGGAAAGACCAATATTTTGAATTTTCGAGACGGTTCACGAAAAACCGATCGAAACTCGACTCTGCGCAAAGTTTATGACCGTCGCGTTTTTTCGTTAAACCATGCTCATATGACTTACCATGGGCTAATACATCGTGAATGGCCAGTATTTTGAATTTCCGAGACGGTGCACGAAAAACCGATCGAAACTCGACTCGCGCACGACTTCGCGCAAAGTTTATGACCGTCGTATTTTTTTGCGAAAGCGTGCCTGTACGACTTCTCATGCGCTAATAAAACGGGAAAGACAAGTATTTTGAATTTCCGAGACGGTGCACGAAAAACCGATCGAAACTCGACTCGCGTGCGACTTCGCGCAAAGTTGTTGACCGTCATTTTTTTTTGCGAAACCGTGCTTGTACGACTTCTCATGGGCTAATAAGACGGGAAAGACCAGTATTTTGAATTTCCGAGATGGTGCACGAAAAACCGATCGAAACTCGACTCTGCGCAAAGTTTATGACCGTCGCGTTTTTTCGTGAAACCATGCTCATACGACTTACCATGGGCTAATACATCGTCAATGGCCAGTATTTTGAATTTCCGAGACGGTGCACGAAAAACCGATCGAAACTCGACTCTCGCGCGACTTCGCGCAAAGCTTTTGACCGTCGTATTTTTGTGCGAAAGCGTGCTTGTATGACTTCTCATGGGCTAATAAGACGGGAAAGACCAGTATTTTGAATTTCCGAGACGGCGCACGAAAAACCGATCGAAACTCGACTCTGCGCAAAGTTTATGACGTCGCGTTTTTTCATGAAACCATGCTCATACGACTTACCATGGGCAAATACATCGTCAATGGCCAGTATTTTGAATTTCCGAGACAGTGCACGAAAAACCGATCGAAACTCGACTCGCGCGCGACTTCGCGCAAAGTTTATGACCGTCGTATTTTTTTGCGAAAGCGTGCTTGTACGACTTCTCATGGGCTAATAAGACGGGAAAGACCAGTATTTTGAATTTCCGAGACGGTGCACGAAAAACTGATCGAATCTCGACTCTGCGCAAAGTTTATGACCGTCGCGTTTTTTCATGAAACCATGCTCATGCGACTTACCATGGGCTAATACATCGTGAATGGCCAGTATTTTGAATTTCCGAGACGGTCACGAAAAACCGATCGAAACTCGACTCGCGCGCGACTTCGCGCAAAGTTTATGACAGTCGTATTTTTTTGCGAAAGCGTGCCTGTACGACTTCTCATGGGCTAATAAGACGGGAAAGACAAGTATTTTGAATTTCCGAGACGGTGCATGAAAAACCGATCGAAACTCGACTCGCGTGCGACTTCGCGCAATGTTTTTGACCGTCGTATTTTTTTGCGAAAGCGTGCTTGTACGACTTCTCATGGGCTAATAAGAAGGGAAAGACCAGTATTTTGAATTTCCGAGACGGTGCACGAAAAACCGATCGAAACTCGACTCTGCGCAAAGTTTATGACCGTCGCGTTTTTTCGTGAAACCATGCTCATACGACTTACCATGGGCTAATACATCGCGAATGGCCAGTATTTTGAATTTCCGAGACGGTGCACGAAAAACCGATCGAAACTCGACTCTGCGCAAAGTTTATGTCCGTCGCGTTTTTTCATGAAACCATGCTCATACGACTTACCATGGGCTAATACATCGTGAATGGCCAGTATTTTGAATTTCCGTGACGGTGCACGAAAAACCGATCGAAACCCGACTCTCGCGCGACTTCGCGCAAAGCTTTTGACCGTCGTATTTTTGTGCGAAAGCGTGCTTGTATGACTTCTCATGGGCTAATAAGACGGGAAAGACCAGTATTTTGAATTTCCGAGACGGCGCACGAAAAACCGATCGAATCTCGACTCTGCGCAAAGTTTATGACTGTCGCATTTTTTCGTGAAACCATGCTCATACGACTTACCATGGGGTAATACATCGTGAATGACCAGTATTTTGAATTTCCGAGATGGTGCACGAAAAACCGATCGAAACTCGACTCGCGCGCGACTTCGCGCAAAGTTTATGACCGTCGTATTTTTTTGCGCAAGCATGCCTGTACGACTTCTCATAGGCTAATAAGACGGGAAAGGCCAATATTTTGAATCTCCGAGACGGTGCACGAAAAACCGATCGAATCTCGACTCTGCGCAAAGTTTATGACCGTCGAATTTTTTCGTGAAACCATGCTCGTATGTCTTACCATGGGATAATACATCGTGAATGACCAGTATTTTTAATTTCCGAGACGGTGCATGAAAAACCGATCGAAACTCGACTCGCGCGCGACTTCGCGCAAAGTTTATGACCGTCGTATTTTTTTGCGAAAGCGTGCCTGTACGACTTCTCATGGGCTAATAAGATGGGAAAGACCAGTATTTTGAATTTCTGAGACGGTGCACGAAAAACCGATCGAATCTCGACTCTGCGCAAAGTTTATGACCGTCGCGTTTTTTCGTGAAACCATGCTCATACGACTTACCATAGGTTAATACATCGTGAATGGCCAGTATTTTGAATTTTCGAGACGGTGCACGAAAAACCGATCGAAACTCGACTCGCGCGCGACTTCGCGCAAAGTTTATGACCGTTGTATTTTTTTGCGAAAGTGTGCTTGCACGACTTGTCATGGGCTAATAAGACGGGAAAGACCAAAATTTTGAATTTCCGAGACGGTGCACGAAAAACCGATCGAATCTCGACTCTGCGCAAAGTTTATGACTATCGCGTTTTTTCGTGAAACCATGCTCATACGACTTACCAGGGGCTAATACATCTTGAATGGCCAGTATTTTGAATTTCCGAGACGATGCACGAAAAACCGATCGAAACTCGACTCGCGGGCGACTTCGCGCAAATTTTATGACCGTCGTATTTTTTTGCGCAAGCGTGCCTGTACGACTTCTCTTGGGCTAATAAGACGGGAAAGACCAATATTTTGAATTTCCGAGACGGTCCACGAAAAACCGATCGAATCTCGACTCTGCGCAAAGTTTATGACCGTCGCATTTTTTCGTGAAACCATGCTCATACGACTTACCATGGGCTAATACATCGTGAATGACCAGTATTTTTAATTTCCGAGACGGTGCACAAAAAACTGATCGAAACTCGACTCGCGCGCGACTTCGCGCAAAGTTTATGACCGTCGTATTTTTTTGCGAAAGTGTGCTTGTACGACTTCTCATGGGCTAATAAGACGGGAAAGACCAGTATTTTGAATTTCCGAGACGGTGCACGAAAAACCGATCGAATCTCGACTCTGCGCAAAGTTTATGAACGTCGCGTTTTTTCATGAAACCATGCTCATACGACTTACCATGGGCTAATATATCGTGAATGGCCAGTATTTTGAATTTTTGAGACGGTCATGAAAAACCGATCGAAACTCGACTCGCGCGCGACTTCGCGCAAAGTTTATGACCGTCGTATTTTTTGCGAAAGCGTGCCTGTACGACTTCTCATGGGCTAATAAGACGGGAAAGACAAGTATTTTGAATTTTCGAGACGGTGCACGAAAAACCGATCGAAACTCGACTCGCGTGCGACTTCGCGCAAAATTTTTGACCGTCGTATTTTTTTGTGAAAGCGTGCTTGTACGACTTCTCATGGGCTAATAAGACGGGAAAGACCAGTATTTTGAATTTCCGAGACGGTGCACGAAAAACCGATCGAATCTCGACTCTGCGCAAAGTTTATGACCATCGCGTTTTTTCGTGAAACCATGCTCATACGACTTACCATGGGCTAATACATCTTGAATGGCCAGTATTTTGAATTTCCGAGACGGTGCACGAAAAACCGATCGAAACTCGACTCGCGGGCGACTTCGCGCAAATTTTATGACCGTCGTATTTTTTTGCGCAAGCGTGCCTGTACGACTTCTCTTGGGCTAATAAGACGGGAAAGACCAATATTTTGAATTTCCGAGACGGTGCACGAAAAACCGATCGAAACTCGACTCTGCGCAAAGTTTATGACCGTCGCGTTTTTTCATGAAACCATGCTCATACGACTTACCATGGGCTAATACATCGTGAATGGCCAGTATTTTGAATTTCCGAGACGGTGCACGAAAAACCGATCGAAACTCGACTATCGCGCGACTTCGCGCAAAGCTTTTGACCGTCGTATTTTTGTGCGAAAGCGTGCTTGTATGACTTCTCATGGGCTAATAAGACGGGAAAGACCGGTATTTTGAATTTCCGAGACGGTGCACGAAAAACCGATCGAATCTCGACTCTGCGCAAAGTTTATGACTTTCGTATTTTTTCGTGAAACCATGCTCATACGACTTACCATGGGGTAATACATCGTGAATGGCCAGTATTTTGAATTTCCGAGATGGTGCACGAAAAACCGATCGAAACTCGACTCGCGCGCGACTTCGCGCAAAGTTTATGACCGTCGTATTTTTTTGCGCAAGCATGCCTGTACGACTTCTCATGGGCTAATAAGACGGGAAAGACCAATATTTTGAATTTCCGAGACGGTGCACGAAAAATCGATCGAATCTCGAATCTGCGCAAAGTTTATGACCGTCGAATTTTTTCGTGAAACCATGCTCATACGTCTTACCATGGGATAATACATCGTGAATGACCAGTATTTTTAATTTCCGAGACGGTGCATGAAAAACCGATCGAAACTCGACTCGCGCGCGACTTCGCGCAAAGTTTATGACCGTCGTATTTTTTTGCGAAAGCGTGCCTGTACGACTTCTCATGGGCTAATAAGATGGGAAAGACCAGTATTTTGAATTTCTGAGACGGTGCACGAAAAACCGATCGAATCTCGACTCTGCGCAAAGTTTATGACCGTCGCGTTTTTTCGTGAAACCATGCTCATACGACTTACCATAGGCTAATACATCGTGAATGGCCAGTATTTTGAATTTCCGAGACGGTGCACGAAAAACCGATCGAAACTCGACTCGCGCGCGACTTCGCGCAAAGTTTATGACCGTTGTATTTTTTTGCGAAAGTGTGCTTGTACGACTTCTCATGGGCTAATAAGACGGGAAAGACCAATATTTTGAATTTCCGAGACGGTGCACGAAAAACCTATAGAATCTCGACTCTCCGCAAAGTTTATGACCATCGCGTTTTTTCATGAAACCATGCTCATAATACTTACCATGGGCTAATACATTTGAATGGCCAGTATTTTGAATTTCCGAGACGGTGCACGAAAAACCGATCGAAACTCGACTCGCGGGCGACTTCGCGCAAATTTTATGACCGTCGTATTTTTTTGCGCAAGCGTGCCTGTACGACTTCTCATGGGCTAATAAGACGGGAAAGACAAGTATTTGGAATTTCCGAGACGGTGCACGAAAAACCGATCGAAACTCGACTCGCGTGCGACTTCGCGCAATGTTTTTGACCGTCGTATTTTTTTGCGAAAGCATGCTTGTCCGACTTCTCATGGGCTAATAAGATGGGAAAGACCAGTATTTTGAATTTCCGAGACGGTGCACGAAAAACCGATCGAAACTCGACTCTGCGCAAAGTTTATGACCGTCGCGTTTTTTCGTGAAACCATGCTCATACGACTTACCATGGGCTAATACATCGTGAATGGTCAGTATTTTGAATTTCCGAGACGGTGCACGAAAAACCGATCGAAACTCGACTCGCGCACGACTTCGCGCAAAGTTTATGACCGTCGTATTTTTTTGCGAAAGCGTGCCTGTACGGCTTTTCATGGGCTAATAAGATGGGAAAGACAAGTATTTTGAATTTCCGAGACGGTGCACGAAAAACCGATCAAAACTCGACTCGCGTGCGATTTCGCGCAAAATTTTTGACCGTCGTATTTTTTTGCGAAAGCGTGCTTGTACGACTTCTCATGGGCTAATAAGACGGGAAAGACCAGTATTTTGAATTTCCGAGACGGTTCACGAAAAACCGATCGAAACTCGACTCTGCGCAAAGTTTATGACCGTCGAGTTTTTTCGTTAAACCATGCTCATACGACTTACCATGGGCTAATACATCGTGAATGGCCAGTATTTTGAATTTCCGAGACGGTGCACGAAAAACCGATCGAAACTCAACTCGCGCGCGACTTCGCGCAAAGTTTATGACCGTCGTATTTTTTTGCGAAAGCGTGCCTGTACAACTTCTCATGCGCTAATAAAACGGGAAAGACAAGTATTTTGAATTTCCGAGACGGTGCACGAAAAACTGATCGAAACTCGACTCGCGTGCGACTTCGCGCAAAGTTGTTGACCGTCGTTTTTTTTTTGCGAAACCGTGCTTGTACGACTTCTCATGGGCTAATAAGACGGGAAAGACCAGTATTTTGAATTTCCGAGACGGTGCACGAAAAACCGATCGAAACTCGACTCTGCGCAAAGTTTATGACCGTCGCGTTTTTTCGTGAAACCATGCTCATACGACTTACCATGGGCTAATACATCGTCAATGGCCAGTATTTTGAATTTCCGAGACGGTGCACGACAAACCGATCGAAACTCGACTCTCGCGCGACTTCGCGCAAAGCTTTTGACCATCGTATTTTTGTGCGAAAGCGTGCTCGTATGACTTCTCATGGGCTAATAAGACGGGAAAGACCAGTATTTTGAATTTCCGAGACGACGCACGAAAAACCGATCGAAACTCGACTCTGCGCAAAGTTTATGACCGTCGCGTTTTTTCATGAAACCATGCTCATACGACTTACCATGGGCAAATACATCGTCAATGGCCAGTATTTTGAATTTCCGAGACGGTGCACGAAAAACCGATCGAAACTCGACTCGCGCGCGACTTCGCGCAAAGTTTATGACCGTCGTATTTTTTTGCGAAAGCGTGCTTGTACGACTTCTCATGGGCTAATAAGACTGGAAAGACCAGTATTTTGAATTTCCGAGACGGTGCACGAAAAACCGATCGAATCTCGACTCTGCGCAAAGTTTATGACCGTCGCGTTTTTTCTTGAAACCATGCTCATGCCACTTACCATGGGCTAATACATCGTGAATGGCCAGTATTTTGAATTTCCGAGACGGTCACGAAAAATCGATCGAAACTCGACTCGCGCGCGACTTCGCGCAAAGTTTATGACCGTCGTATTTTTTTGCGAAAGCGTGCCTGTACGACTTCTCATGGGCTAATAAGACGGGAAAGACAAGTATTTTGAATTTCCGAGACGGTGCATGAAAAACCGATCGAAACTCGACTCGCGTGCGACTTCGCGCAATGTTTTTGACCGTCGTATTTTTTTACGAAAGCGTGCTTGTACGACTTCTCATGGGCTAATAAGAAGGGAAAGACCAGTATTTTGAATTTCCGAGACGGTGCACGAAAAACCGATCGAAACTCGACTCTGCGCAAAGTTTATGACCGTCGCATTTTTTCGTGAAACCATGCTCATACGACTTACCATGGGCAAATACATCGCGAATGGCCAGTATTTTGAATTTCCGAGACGGTGCACGAAAAACCGATCGAAACTCGACTCTGCGGAAAGTTTATGACCGTCGCGTTTTTTCATGAAACCATGCTCATACGACTTACCATGGGCTAATACATCGTGAATGGCCAGTATTTTGAATTTCCGAGACGGTGCACGAAAAACCGATCGAAACTCGACTCTCGCGCGACTTCGCGCAAAGCTTTTGACCGTCGTATTTTTGTGCGAAAGCGTGCTTGTATGACTTCTCATGGGCTAATAAGACGGGAAAGACCAGTATTTTGAATTTCCTAGACGGCGCACGAAAAACCGATCGAATCTCGACTCTGCGCAAAGTTTATGACTGTCGCATTTTTTCGTGAAACCATGCTCATACGACTTACCATGGGGTAATACATCGTGAATGACCAGTATTTTTAATTTCCGAGACGGTGCATGAAAAACCGATCGAAACTCGACTCGCGCGCGACTTCGCGCAAACTTTATTACCGTCGTATTTTTTTGCGAAAGCGTGCCTGTACGACTTCTCATGGGCTAATAAGATGGGAAAGACCAGTATTTTGAATTTCTGAGACGGTGCACGAAAAACCGATCGAATCTCGACTCTGCGCAAAGTTTATGACCGTCGCGTTTTTTCGTGAAACCATGCTCATACGACTTACCATAGGCTAATACATCGTGAATGGCCAGTATTTTGAATTTTCGAGACGGTGCACGAAAAACCGATCGAAACTCGACTCGCGCGCGACTTCGCGCAAAGTTTATGACCGTTGTATTTTTTTGCGAAAGTGTGCTTGCACGACTTGTCATGGGCTAATAAGACGGGAAAGACCAAAATTTTGAATTTCCGAGACGGTGCACGAAAAACCGATCGAATCTCGACTCTGCGCAAAGTTTATGACCATCGCGTTTTTTCGTGAAACCATGCTCATACGACTTACCATGGGCTAATACATCTTGAATGGCCAGTATTTTGAATTTCCGAGACGGTGCACGAAAAACCGATCGAAACTCGACTCGCGGGCGACTTCGCGCAAATTTTATGACCGTCGTATTTTTTTGCGCAAGCGTGCCTGTACTACTTCTCTTGGGCTAATAAGACGGGAAAGACCAATATTTTGAATTTCCGAGACGGTGCACGAAAAACCGATCGAATCTCGACTCTGCGCAAAGTTTATGACCGTCGCATTTATTCGTGAAACCATGCTCATACGACTTACCATGGGCTAATACATCGTGAATGACCAGTATTTTTAATTTCCGAGACGGTGCACAAAAAACTGATCGAAACTCGACTCGCGGGCGACTTCGCGCAAAGTTTATGACCGTCGTATTTTTTTGCGAAAGTGTGCTTGTACGACTTCTCATGGGCTAATAAGACGGGAAAGACCAGTATTTTGAATTTCCGAGACGGTGCACGAAAAACCGATCGAATCTCGACTCTGCGCAAAGTTTATGAAAGTCGCATTTTTTCATGAAACCATGCTCATACGACTTACCATGGGCTAATACATCGTGAATGGCCAGTATTTTGAATTTTCGAGACGGTCACGAAAAACCGATCGAAACTCGACTCGCGCGCGACTTCGCGCAAAGTTTATGACCGTCGTATTTTTTTGCGAAAGCGTGCCTGTACGACTTCTCATGGGCTAATAAGACGGGAAAGACAAGTATTTTGAATTTCCGAGACGGTGCACGAAAAACCGATCGAAACTCGACTCGCGTGCGACTTCGAGCAATGTTTTTGACCGTCGTATTTTTTAGCGAAAGCGTGCTTGTCCGACTTCTCATGGGCTAATAAGACGGGAAAGACCAGTATTTTGAATTTCCGAGATGGTGCACGAAAAACCGATCGAAACACGACTCTGCGCAAAGTTTATGACCGTCGCGTTTTTTCGTGAAACCATGCTCATACGACTTACCATGGGCTCATACATCGTGACTGGCCAGTATTTTGAATTTCCGAGACGGTGCACGAAAAACCGATCGAAATTCGACTCGCGCACGACTTCGCGCAAAGTTTATGACCGTCGTATTTTTTTACGAAAGCGTGCCTGTACGACTTCTCATAGGCTAATAAGACGGGAAAGACAAGTATTTTGAATTTCCGAGACGGTGCACGAAAAACCGATCGAAACTCGACTCGCGTGCGACTTCGCGCAAAGTTTTTGACCGTCATATTTTTTAACGAAAGCGTGCTTGTACGACTTCTCATGGGCTAATAAGACGGGAAAGACCAGTATTTTGAATTTCCGAGACGGTGCACGAAAAATCGATCGAAACTCGACTCTGCGCAAAGTTTATGACCGTCGCGTTTTTTCGTGAAACCATGCTCATACGACTTACCATATACGTCATGAATGGCCAGTATTTTGAATTTCCGAGACGGTGCACGAAAAACCGATTGAAACTCGACTTCGCGCAAAGTTTATGACTGTCGTATTTTTTTGCGAAAGCATGCCTGTACGACTTCTCATGGGCTAATAAGACGGGAAAGACCAATATTTTGAATTTCCGAGACGGTGCACGAAAAACCGATCGAATCTCGACTCTGCGCAAAGTTTATGACCGTCGCATTTTTTCGTGAAACCATGCTCATACGACTTACCATGGGCTAATACATCGTGAATGACCAGTATTTTTAATTTTCGAGACGGTGCACAAAAAACCAATCGAAACTCGACTCGCGCGCGACTTCGCGCAAAGTTTATGATCGTCGTATTTTTTTGTGAAAGTGTGCTTGTACGACTTCTCATGGGCTAATAAGACGGGAAAGACTAGTATTTTGAATTTCCGAGACGGTGCACGAAAAACCGATCGAATCTCGACTCTGCGCAAAGTTTATGACCGTCGCGTTTTTTCGTGAAACCATGCTCATACATCGTGAATGGCCAGTATTTTGAATTCGCGCGACTTCGCGCAAAGATTATGACCGTCGTATTTTTTGCGAAAGCGTGCCTATACGACTTCTCATGGGCTAATAAGACGGGAAAGACCAGTATTTTGAATTTCCGAGACGGCGCACGAAAAATAGATCGAATCTCGACTCTGCGCAAAGTTTATGACCGTCGCGTTTTTTCGTGAAACCATGCTCATACGACTTACCATGGGCTAATACATCGTGAATGGCCAGTATTTGGAATTTCCGAGACGGTGCACGAAAAACCGATCGAAAATCGACTCTCGCGCGACTTCGCGCAAAGTTTTTGACCGTCGTATTTTTGTGCGAAAGCGTGCTGGTATGACTTCTCATGGGCTAATAAGACGGGAAAGACCAGTATTTTGAATTTCCGAGACGGTGCACGAAAAATCGATCGAAACTCGACTCGCGCGCGACTTCGCGCAAAGTTTATGACTGTCGTATTTTTTTGCGAAAGCGTGCCTGTACGACTTCTCATGGGCTAATAAGACGGGAAAGACCAGTATTTTGAATTTCCGAGTCGGTGCACGAAAAACCGATCGAAACTGGACTCGCGCACGACTTCGCGCAAAGTTTTTGACCGTCGTATTTTTTTGCGAAAGCGTGCTTGTACGACTTCTCATGGGCTAATAAGACGGGAAAGACCAGTATTTTGAATTTCCGAGACGGTGCACGAAAAACCGATCGAATCTCGACTCTACGCAAAGTTTATGACCGTCGCGTTTTTTCGTGAAACCATGCTCATACGACTTACCATGGACTAATACATCGTGAATGGCCAGTATTTTAAATTTCCGACACGGTGCACGAAAAACCGATCGAAACTCGACTCTCGCGCGACTTCGCGCAAAGCTTTTGACCGTCGTATTTTTGTGCGAAAGCGTGCTTGTATGACTTTCTTTGGGCTAATAAGACGGGAAAGACCAGTATTATTAATTTCCGAGACGGCGCACGAAAAACCGATCGAATCTCTTTTTTTTTTTGGTAAGTAAAGATAATGTATTTTGTAAAAGATTTGTACAAAGAAGCTTTGTCTACACAAGCCATAGACTAAAGCCTGAAGTCTCTTAGTGTAGTCGAGAAGATTGTACCCCACCTAAAGAAGGTGAAATGGGCACACTTCATCAAACTCATTTCCAAGAGTAGCACAAGTTAATAAAAAATGCAATAGCTAGATTGTTCTGGAGTACTTGTGGATACATCACAAAATATAAGCTTTGCCCCATAATACATTACAATCTTCATCATTATTCGAGTGATTATTGACTAATGAAACAATTGAATCTTGTGAAAATCTCTTTCTCTCTTGTTGTTAGGTGCTCTATATTCAATTCTTGCTCCATGCATGATCGTGAGTCCTGAAGAATCTCTATCAGAATTTGAGCTTTGTTCATGTTGTGACACTCAAAAAGTCTGCCACACCTCTCCTTCCAAATCCACCAAATAGCACATCTGAATATAATTCTTGCTAGTTGTGAAAGAGGACCCTTTCTTGAGAAGCCTTGCATTAGCCTTTCTAGTTCATGATGCAAGTTTGGCCGTGGTAGCATTTGAAGATTAAATCTCTTCAAGATCTCTTCCCATATCCAAGATGAATAATCACAAGCAAAGTATAGATGGTCAACACTTTCTTCCTTTTGCATACACAAAGAGCACCGATTTACAATATAAATACCTCTTCGCTGCATATTGTCCATCGTAGGAAGTTTGCCGAGACGGTGCACGAAAAACCGATCGAATCTCGACTCTGCGCAAAGTTTATGACCTTCGCGTTTTTTTGTGAAACCATGTTCATACATCGTGAATGGCCAGTATTTTGAATTCGCGCGACTTCGCGCAAAGATTATGACCGTCGTATTTTTTGCGAAAGCGTGCCTGTACGACTTCTCATGGGCTAATAAGACGGGAAAGACCAGTATTTTGAATTTCCGAGACGGCGCACGAAAAATCGATCGAATCTCGACTCTGCGCAAAGTTTATGACCGTCGCATTTTTTCGTGAAACCATGCTCATACGACTTACCATGGGCTAATACATCGTGAATGGCCAGTATTTGGAATTTCTGAGACGGTGCACGAAAAACCGATCGAAAATCGACTCTCGCGCGACTTCGCGCAAAGTTTTTGACTGTCGTATTTTTATGCGAAAGCGTGCTTGTATGACTTCTCATGGGCTAATAAGACGGGAAAGACCAGTATTTTGAATTTCCGAGATGGTGCACGAAAAATCGATCGAAACTCCACTCGCGCGCGACTTCGCGCAAAGTTTATGACCGTCGTATTTTTTTGCGAAAGCGTGCTTGTAGGACATCTCATGGTCTAATAAGACGGGAAAGACCAGTATTTTGAATTTCCGAGACGGCGCACGAAAAACCGATCGAATCTCGACTCTGCGCAAAGTTTATGACCGTCACATTTTTTCGTGAAACCAAGCTCATACGACTTACCATGGGCTAATACATCGTGAATGGCCAGTATTTTGAATTTCCGAGATGGTGCACGAAAAACCGATCGAAACTCGACTCGCGCGCGACTTCGCGCAAAGTTTCTGACCGTCGTATTTTTTTTTTGCGAGAGCGTGCTTCTACGATGTCCAGATGGATTTCCAGCTGAGTTTTATCAAATTTCCGAGATGGTCCGGATGGATTTCCAGCTGAGTTTTATCAAATTGCATGGGCTATTGTAGGCAACGATGTCATAAAAGCTTGTCGACATTTCTTCTCCTCAGGTCATATTCTTAAAGAAATGAATTGCACTTTTATTTCTTTAGTGCCTAAAAATGATGGAGCCGATTCATTGGAGAACTACCGTCCTATTTCACTGTGCAACTTTATTTCTAAGGTTATCTCTAAGTTGCTGGCAGATAGACTACAAAAGGTCATGAATAAGGTCATTAGTCCTAATCAGGCTGCTTTTCTTAAAGGGAGGAGTATCCATCATAATGTCCTGCTTGCTAATGATTTGGTTAAGGATCTACATTCTAAAACAAGAGGGAAAAAGATCTGTTTTAAAGCTGATTTACGAAAGGCCTTTGACTCAGTCAATAGAAATTTTATTTACATGATGCTCCATAATATGGGCTTCCCTCAGCACTGGGTTAAATGGATTCAATGTTGCTTGGAAACTCCAAAATTTTTGATTCTCTTTAATGGTTCACCTATTGGCTTCTTTGGGAGTAAGAAAGTGTTGACCATCTCTACTTTGCTTGTGATTATTCATCTTGGATATGGAAGGAGATCTTGAAGCGATTTGATTTTCAAAGGCTACCACGGCCAAACTTGCATCATGAATTAGAAATGCTTATGCAAAGCTTCTCAAGAAAGGAGCCTCTTACACAACTAGCAAGAATTATATTCAGATGTGCTATTTGGTGGATTTGGAAGGAGAGGTGTGGCAGAATTTTTGAGTGTCACAACATGAACAAAGCTCAAATTCTGATAGAGATTCTTCAGGACTCACGATCATATATGGAGCAAGAATTGAATATAGAGCACCTAACAAGAAGAGAGAAAGATATTTTCACAAGATTCAATTTTTCCATTCGTCAAGAATCACTCGAATAATGATGAAGATTGTAATGTATTATATGGGGCAAAGCTCATATATTGTGATGTATCCACAAGTAGTCCAGAACAGTCTAGCTATTGCATTTTATTATTTATTAACTTCCTTGTGCTACTCTTGGAGATGAGTTTGATGAAGCGTGCCCATTTCACCTTCTTTAGGTGGGGTGCAATCTTCTCGACTACACTAAGAGACTTCAGGCTTTAGTCTATGGCTTGTGTAGATAAAGCTTCTTTGTACAAATCTCGACGGGCAAGACCAGTATTTTGAATTTCCGAGACGGTGCACGAAAAACCGATCGAATCTCGACTCTGCGCAAAGTTTATGACCATCGCATTTTTTCGTGAAACCATGCTCATACGACTTACCATGGGCTAATACATTGTGAATGGCCAGTATTTTGAATTTCCAAGACAGTGCATGAAAAACCGATCGAAACTCGACTCAACGCAAAGTTCACGCAAAGATTATGACTGTCGAATTTTTATGCGAAAGCATGCTTGTACGACTTCCCATGGGCTAATAAGATGGGAAAGAACTTACCAAAAAAAATAAGATGGGAAAGACCAGTATTTTGAATTTCCGAGATGGTGCACGAAAAACCGATCGAAACTCGACTCGCGCGCGACTTCGCGCAAAGTTTATGACCGTCGTATTTTTTTGCGAAAGCGTGCCTGTATGACTTCTCATGGGCTAATAAGACGGGCAAGACCAGTATTTTGAATTTCCGAGACGGTGCACGAAAAACCGATCGAATCTCGACTCTGCGCAAAGTTTATGACCGTCGCGTTTTTTCGTGAAACCATCTTCATACGACTTACCATGGGCTAATACATCATGAATGGCCAGTATTTTGAATTTCCAAGACGGTGCACGAAAAACCGATCGAAACTCAACTCGCGCGTGACTTCGTGCAAAGTTTATGACCGTCGTATTTTTTTACAAAAGCGTGTCTGTACGACTTCTCATGGGCTAATAAGACGGGAAAGACCAGTATTTTGAATTTCCGAGACGGTGCACGAAAAACCGATCGAATCTCGACTCTGCGCAAAGTTTATGACCGTCGCGTTTTTTCGTGAAACCATGCTCATACGACTTACCATGGGCTAATACATCTTGAATGGCCAGTATTTTGAATTTCCGAGACGGTGCACGAAAAATCGATCGAATCTCGACTCTGCGTAAAGTTTTTGACCGTCGTATTTTTTTGCGAAAGCGTGCCTGTACGACTTCTCATGGGCTAATAAGACGGGAAAGACCAGTATTTTGAATTTCCGAGACGGTGCACGAAAAACCGATCGAAACTCGACTCGCGCGCGACTTCGCGCAAAGTTTATAACCGTCATATTTTATTGCGAAAGCGTGCCTGTACGACTTCTCATGGGCTAATAAGACGGGAAAGACCAGTATTTTGAATTTCCGAGACGGTGCACGAAAAATCGATCGAATCTCGACTCTGCGCAAAGTTTATGAACGTCGCATTTTTTCGTGAAATCATGCTCATACGACTTACCATGGGCTAATACATCGTGAATGGCTAGTATTTTGAATTTCTGAGATGGTGCACGAAAAACCGATCGAAACTCGACTCGCGCAAGACTTCGCGTATTTTTTTCCGAAAGTGTGCTTGTACGATTTCTCATGTGCTAATAAGACGGGAAAGACCAGTATTTTGAATTTCCGAGACGGTGCACGAAAAACCGATCGAATATCGAATCTGCGCAAAGTTTATGACCGTCGCGTTTTTTCGTGAAACCATGCTCATATGACTTACCATGGGCAAATACACCGTGAATGGCCAGTCTTTTGAATTTCCGAGACGATGCACGAAAAACCGATCGAAACTCGACTCGCTCGTGACTTCGCGCAAAGTTTATGACCGTCGTATTTTTTTGCGAAAGCGTGGCTGTACGACTTCTCATGGGCAAATAAGACGGGAAAGACAAGTATTTTGAATTTCCGAGACGGTGCACGAAAAACCGATCGAAATTCGACCCTGCGCAAAGTTTATGACCGTCGCGTTTTTTCGTGAAACCATGCTCATACTACTTACCATGGGCTAATACATCGTGAATGGCCAGTATTTTGAATTTCCGAGAAGGCGCACGAAAAACCGATCGAATCTCGACTCGCGCGCGACTTCGCGCAAAGTTTATGACCGTCGTATTTTTTTTGCGCAAGCGTGCCAGTACGACTTCTCATGGGCTAATAAGATGGGAAAGACCAATATTTTGAATTTCCGAGACGGTGCAAGAAAAACCGATCGAATCTCGACTAGCGCGCGACTTCGCGCAAAGTTTATGACCGTCGTATTTTTTTGCGAAAGCGTGTCTGTACGACTTCTCATGGGCTAATAAGACGGGAAAGGCAAGTATTTTGATTTTTCGAGACGGTGCACGAAAAACCGATCGAAACTCGACTCTGCGCAAAGTTTATGACCGTCACATTTTTTCGTGAAACCATGCTCATACGACTTACCATGGGCTAATACATCGTGAATGGCAAGTCTTTTGAATTTCCGAGAAGGTGCACGAAAAACCGATCGAAACTCGACTCGCGCGCGACTTCGCGCAAAGTTTATGACCGTCGTATTTTTTTGTGAAAGCGTGTCTGTACGACTTCTCATGGACTAATAAGACGGGAAAGACCTGTATTTTGAATTTCTGAGACGGTGCACGAAAAACCGATCGAATCTCGACTCTGCGCAAAGTTTATGACCGTCGCGTTTTTTCATTAAAACCATGCTCATACGACTTACCATGGGCTAATACATCGTGAATGGCTAGTATTTTGAATTTCCGAGAAGGCGCACGAAAAACCGATCGAATCTCGACTCGCGCGCGACTTCGCGCAAAGTTTCTGACCGTCGTATTTTTTTTGCGAAAGCGTGCCTGTACGACTTCTCATGGGGCTAATAAGACGGGAAAGAAAAGTATTTTGAATTTCCGAGACGGTGCACGAAAAACCGATCGAAACTTGACTCTGCGCAAAGTTTATGACCATCGCATTTTTTCGTGAAAGCATGCTCATATGACTTACCATGGGCTAATACATCGTTAATGGCCAGTATTTTGAATTTCCGAGACGGTGCACGAAAAACCGATCGGAACTTGACTCGCGTGCAACTTCGCGCAAACTTTATGACCGTCATATTTTTTTGCACAAGCGTGCCTGTACGACTTCTCATGGGCTAATAAGACGGGAAAGAACAATATTTTGAATTTCCGAGACGGTGCACGTAAAACCGATCGAATTTCGACTAGCGCGCGACTTCGCGCAAAGTTTATGACCATCGTATTTTTTTGCGAAAGCGTGTCTGTTCGACTTCTCATGGGCTAATAAGACGGGAAAGACCAGTATTTTGAATTTCCGAGACGGTGCACGAAAAACCGATCGAATCTCGACTCTGCGCAAAGTTTATGACCGTCGCGTTTTTTCGTGAAACCATGCTCATACGACTTACCATGGGCTAATACATCGTGAATGGCCAGTATTTTGAATTTCCGAGATGGTGCACGAAAAACCGATCGACACTCGACTCGCGCGTGACTTCACGCAAAGTTTATGACCGTCGTATTTTTTTGCGAAAGCATGTCTGTACGACTTCTCATGGGCTAATAAGACGGGAAAGACAAGTATTTTGAATTTCCGAGACGGTGCACGAAAAACCGATCGAAACTCGAGTCTGCGCAAAGTTTATGTCCGTCGCGTTTTTTCGTGAAACCATTCTCATACGACTTACCATGGGCTAATACATCGTGAATGGCCAGTATTTTGAATTTCCGAGACGGTGCACGAAAAACCGATCGAAACTCGACTCGCGTGCGACTTCGCGCAAACTTTATGACCGTCATATTTTTTTGCGCAAGCGTGCCTGTACGACTTCTCATGGGCTAATAAGACGGGAAAGAACAATATTTTGAATTTCCGAGACGGTGCATGAAAAACCGATCGAATTTCGACTAGCGCGCGCGACTTCGCGCAAAGTTTATGACCGTCGTATTTTTTTGCGAAATCGTGCCTGTACTTCTTCTCATGGGCTAATAAGACGGGCAAGACCAGTATTTTGAATTTCCGAGACGGTGCACGAAAAACCGATCGAATCTCGACTCTGAGCAAAGTTAATGACCGTCGCGTTTTTTTCGGGAAACCATCCTCATACGACTTACCATGGGCTAATACATCACGAATGACCAGTATTTTGAATTTCCGAGACGGTGCACGAAAAACCGATCGAAACTCGACTCGCGCGTGACTTCGTCGAAAGTTTATGACCGTAGTATTTTTTTGCGAAAGCATGTCTGTACGACTTCTCATGGGCTAATAAGACGGGAAAGACCAGTATTTTGAATTTTCGAGATGGTGCACGAAAAACCGATCGAATCTCGAGTCTGCGCAAAGTTTATGACCGTCGCGTTTTTTCGTGAAACCATGCTCATATGACTTACCATGGGCTAATACATCGTCAATGGCCAGTATTTTGAATTTCTGAGACGGTGCACGAAAAACCGATCGAAACTCGACTCGCGCTCGACTTCGCGCAAAGTTTATAACCATCATATTTTTTTGCGAAAGCGTGCCTGTACGACTTCTCATGGGCTAATAAGACGGGAAAGACCAGTATTTTGAATTTCCGAGACGGTGCACGAAAAACCGATCGAATATCGAATCTGCAGAAAGTTTATGACCGTCGCGTTTTTTCGTGAAACCATGCTCATACGACTTACCATGGGCAAATACACCGTGAATTGCCAGTCTTTTGAATTTTCGAGACGGTGCACGAAAAACCGATCGAAACTCGACTCGCGCGCGACTTCGGGCAAAGTTTATGACCGTCGTATTTTTTTGCGAAAGCGTGGCTGTACGACTTCTCATGGGCAAATAAGACGGGAAAGATAAGTATTTTCAATTCCCGAGACGGTGCACGAAAAACCGATCGAAACTCGACTATGCGCAAAGTTTATGACCGTCGCGTTTTTTCGTGAAACCATGCTCATACGACTTACCATGGGCTAATACATCGTGAATGGCCAGTATTTTAAATTTCCGAGATGGTGCACGAAAAACCGATCGAAACTCGACTCGCGTGCGACTTCGCGCAAACTATATGACCGTCATATTTTTTTGCGCAAGCGTGCTTGTACGACTTCTCATGGGCTAATAATACGGGAAAGAACAATATTTTGAATTTCCGAGACGGTGCACGAAAAACCGATCGAATTTCGACTAGAGCGCGACTTCGCGCAAAGTTTATGACCGTCGTATTTTTTGCGAAAGCGTGTCTGTACGACTTCTCATGGGCTAATAAGACGGGAAAGGCCAGTATTTTGAATTTTCGAGACGGTGCACGAAAAACCGATCGAATCTCGACTCTGCGCAAAGTTTATGATCGTCGCGTTTTTTTGTGAAACCATGCTCATACGACTTACCATGGGCTAATACATCGTGAATTGCCAGTATTTTGAATTTCCGAGACGGTGCACGAAAAATCGATCGACACTCGACTCGCGCGCGACTTCGTGCAAAGTTTATGACCGTCGTATTTTTTTGCGAAAGCATGTCTGTACGACTTCTCATGGGATAATAAGACGGGAAAGACAAGTATTTTGAATTTCCGAGACGGTGCACGAAAAACCGATCGAAATTCGACCCTGCGCAAAGTTTATGACCGTCGCATTTTTCGTGAAACCATGCTCATACGACTTACCATGGGCTAATACATCGTGAATGGCCAGTATTTTGAATTTCCGAGAAGGCGCACGAAAAACCGATCGAATCTCGACTCGCGCGCGACTTCGCGCAAAGTTTATGACCGTCGTATTTTTTTTGCGCAAGCGTGCCAGTACGACTTCTCATGGGCTAATAAGACGGGAAAGTCCAATATTTTGAATTTCCGAGACGGTGCAAGAAAAACCGATCGAATCTCGACTAGCGCGCGACTTCGCGCAAAGTTTATGACCGTCGTATTTTTTTGCGAAAGCGTGTCTGTACGACTTCTCATGGGCTAATAAGACGGGAAAGGCAAGTATTTTGATTTTTCGAGACGGTGCACGAAAAACCGATCGAAACTCGACTCTGCGCAAAGTTTATGACCGTCACGTTTTTTCGTGAAACCATGCTCATACGACTTACCATGGGCTAATACATCGTGAATGGCAAGTATTTTGAACTTCCGAGAAGGTGCACGAAAAACCGATCGAAACTCGACTCCCGCGCGACTTCGCGCAAAGTTTATGACCGTTGTATTTTTTTGTGAAAGCGTGTCTGTACGACTTCTCATGGACTAATAAGACGGGAATGACCTGTATTTTGAATTTCTGAGACGGTGCACGAAAAACCGATCGAATCTCGACTCTGCGCAAAGTTTATGACCGTCGCGTTTTTTCATTAAAACCATGCTCATATGACTTACCATGGGCTAATACATCGTGAATGGCTAGTATTTTGAATTTCCGAGAAGGCGCACGAAAAACCGATCGAATCTCGACTCGCGTGCGACTTCACGCAAAGTTTCTGACCGTCGTATTTTTTTGCGAAAGCGTGCCTGTACGACTTCTCATGGGGCTAATAAGACGGGAAAGACAAGTATTTTGAATTTCCGAGACGGTGCACGAAAAACCGATCGAAACTTGACTCTGCGCAAAGTTTATGACCATCGCATTTTTTCGTGAAAGCATGCTCATATGACTTACCATGGGCTAATACATCGTGAATGGCCAGTATTTTGAATTTTCGAGACGGTGCACTAAAAACCGATCGAATCTCGACTCGCGCGCGACTTCGCGCAAAGTTTATGACCGTCGTATTTTTTTGCGAAAGCGTGTCTGTACGACTTCTCATGGGCTAATAAGACAGGAAAGACCAGTATTTTGAATTTCAGAGACGGCGCACGAAAAACCGATCGAATCTCAACTCTGCGCAAAGTTTATGACCGTCGCGTTTTTTCATGAAACCATGCTCATACGACTTACCATGGGCTAATACATCGTGAATGGCCAGTATTTTGAATTTCCGAGACGGTTTACGAAAAACCGATCGAAACTCGACCCGCACGCGACTTCGCGCAAAGTTTATGACCGTCGTATTTTTTTGCGAAAGCGTGTCTGTACGACTTCTCATGGGCTAATAAGACGGGAAAGACCAGTATTTTGAATTTCCCAGACGGTGCACGAAAAACCGATCGAATCTCGACTCTGCGCAAAGTTTATGACGGTCGCATTTTTTTTCGTGAAACCATGCTCATACGACTTACCATGGGCTAATACATCGTGAATGGCCAGTATTTTGAATTTCCGAGACGGTGCACGAAAAACTGATCGAAACTCGACTCGCGCGCGACTTCGCGCAAAGTTGTTGACCATCGTATTTTTTTGCGAAAGCGTGCTTGTATGACTTCTCATGGACTTTACTTACCAAAAAAAAAAAAGACTTCTCATGGGCTAATAAGACGGGAAAGACCAGTATGTTGAATTTCCGACACGGCGCACGAAAAACCGATCGAATCTTGACTCTGCGCAAAGTTTGTGACCGTCGCATTTTTTCGTGAAACCATTCTCATACGACTTACCATGGGCTAATACATCGTGAATGGCCAGTATTTTGAATTTCCGAGACGGTGCACGAAAAATCGATCGAAACTCGACTCGCGCGCGACTTCGCGCAAAGTTTATGACCGTCGTATTTTTTTGCGAAAGCGTGTCTGTACGACTTCTCATGGGCTAATAAGACGGGAAAGACCAGTATTTTGAATTTTCGAGACGGTGCACGAAAAACCGATCGAATCTCGACTCTGCGCAAAGTTTATGATCGTCGCGTTTTTTCGTGAAACCATGCTCATACGACTTACCATGGGCTAATACATCGTGAATTGCCAGTATTTTGAATTTCCGAGACGGTGCACGAAAAATCGATCGACACTCGACTCGCGCGCGACTTCGCGCAAAGTTTATGACCGTCGTATTTTTTTGCGAAAGCATGTCTGTACGACTTCTCATGGGATAATAAGACGGGAAAGACAAGTATTTTGAATTTCCGAGACGGTGCACGAAAAACCGATCGAAATTCGACCCTGCGCAAAGTTTATGACCGTCGCGTTTTTTCGTGAAACCATGCTCATACGACTTAGCATCATGAATTAGAAATGCTTCTGCAAAGCTTCTCAAGAAAGGGGCCTCTTACACAACTAGCACGAATTATATTCAGATGTGCTATTTGGTGGATTTGGAAGAAGAGGTGTGGCAGAATTTTTGAGTGTCACAACATGAAGAAAGCTCAAATTCTGATAGAGATTCTTCAGGACTCACGATCATGTATGGAGCAAGAATTGAATACAGAGCACCTAACAAGAAGAGAGAAAGATATTTTCACAAGATTCAATTTTTCCATTCGTCAAGAATCACTCGAATAATGATGAAGATTGTAATTATATGGGGCAAAGCTTATATTTTGTGATGTATCCACAAGTAGTCCAGAACAGTCTAGCTATTGCATTTTATTATTTATTAACTTCCTTATGCTACTCTTGGAGATGAGTTTGATGAAGCGTACTCATTTCACCTTCTTTAGGTGGGGTGCAATCTTCTCGACTACACTAAGAGACTTCAGGCTTTAGTCTATGGCTTGTGTAGACAAAGCTTCTTTGTACAAATCTTTTACAAAATACAATATCTTTACTTACCAAAAAAAAATGCTCATACGACTTACCATGGGCTAATACATCGTGAATGGCCAGTATTTTGAATTTCCGAGAAGGCGCACGAAAAACCGATCGAATCTCGACTCGCGCGCGACTTCGCGCAAAGTTTATGACCGTCATATTTTTTTTGCGCAAGCGTGCCAGTACGACTTCTCATGGGCTAATAAGACGGGAAAGACCAATATTTTGAATTTCCGAGACGGTGCAAGAAAAACCGATCGAATCTCGACTAGCGCGCGACTTCGCGCAAAGTTTATGACCGTCGTATTTTTTTGCGAAAGCGTGTCTGTACGACTTCTCATGGGCTAATAAGACGGGAAAGGCAAGTATTTTGATTTTTCGAGACGGTGCACGAAAAACCGATCGAAACTCGACTCTGCGCAAAGTTTATGACCGTCACGTTTTTTCGTGAAACCATGCTCATACGACTTACCATGGGCTAATACATCGTGAATGGCAAGTATTTTGAATTTCCGAGAAGGTGCACGAAAAACCGATCGAAACTCGACTCGCGCGCGACTTCGCGCAAAGTTTATGATCGTCGTATTTTTTTGTGAAAGCATGTCTGTACGACTTCTCATGGACTAATAAGACGGGAAAGTCCTGTATTTTGAATTTCTAAGACGGTGCACGAAAAACCGATCGAATCTCGACTCTGCGCAAAGTTTATGACCGTCGCGTTTTTTCATTAAAACCATGCTCATACGACTTACCATGGGCTAATACATCGTGAATGGCTAGTATTTTGAATTTCCGAGAAGGCGCACGAAAAACCGATCGAATCTCGACTCGCGCGCGACTTCGCGCAAAGTTTCTGACCGTCGTATTTTTTTTGCGAAAGCGTGCCTGTACGACTTCTCATGGGGCTAATAAGACGGGAAAGACAAGTATTTTGAATTTCCGAGACGGTGCACGAAAAACCGATCGAAACTTGACTCTGCGCAAAGTTTATGACCATCGCATTTTTTCGTGAAAGCATGCTCATATGACTTACCATGGGCTAATACATCGTGAATGGCCAGTATTTTGAATTTCCGAGACGGTGCACTAAAAACCGATCGAATCTCGACTCGCGCGCGACTTCGCGCAAAGTTTATGACCGTCGTATTTTTTTGCGAAAGCGTGTCTGTACGACTTCTCATGGGCTAATAAGACAGGAAAGACCAGTATTTTGAATTTCAGAGACGGCGCACGAAAAACCGATCGAATCTCAACTCTGCGCAAAGTTTATTACCGTCGCGTTTTTTCATGAAACCATGCTCATACGACTTACCATGGGCTAATACATCGTGAATGGCCAGTATTTTGAATTTCCGAGACGGTTTACGAAAAACCGATCGAAACTCGACCCGCACGCGACTTCGCGCAAAGTTTATGACCGTCGTATTTTTTTGCGAAAGCGTGTCTGTACGACTTCTCATGGGCTAATAAGACGGGAAAGACCAGTATTTTGAATTTCCGAGACGGTGCACGAAAAACCGATCGAATCTCGACTCTGCGCAAAGTTTATGACGGTCGCATTTTTTTTCGTGAAACCATGCTCATACGACTTACCATGGGTAATACATCGTGAATGGCCAGTATTTTGAATTTCCGAGACGGTGCACGAAAAACTGATCGAAACTCGACTCGCGCGCGACTTCGCGCAAAGTTGTTGACCATCGTATTTTTTTGCGAAAGCGTGCTTGTATGACTTCTCATGGACTTTACTTACCAAAAAAAAAAAAGACTTCTCATGGGCTAATAAGACGGGAAAGACCAGTATGTTGAATTTCCGACACGGCGCACGAAAAACCGATCGAATCTTGACTCTGCGCAAAGTTTGTGACCGTCGCATTTTTTCGTGAAACCATTCTCATACGACTTACCATGGGCTAATACATCGTGAATGGCCAGTATTTTGAATTTCCGAGACGGTGCATGAAAAATCGATCGAAACTCGACTCGCACGCGACTTCGCGCAAAGTTTATGACCGTCGTATTTTTTTTCGAAAGCGTGTCTGTACGACTTCTCATGGGCTAATAAGACGGGAAAGACCAGTATTTTGAATTTCCGAGACGGTGCACGAAAAACCGATCGAATCTCGACTCTGCGCAAAGTTTATGACCGTCGCATTTTTTCGTGAAACCATGCTCATACGACTTACCATGGGCTAATACATCGTGAATGGCCAGTATTTTGAATTTCCGAGACGGTGAACGAAAAACAGATCGAAACTCGACTCGCGCGCGACTTCTCGCAAAGTTTTTGACCGTCTTATTTTTTTGCGAAAGCGTGCTTGTATGACTTATCATGGGCTAATAAGACGGGAAAGACGAGTATTTTGAATTTACGAGACGGCGCACGAAAAACCGATCGAATCTCGACTCTGCGCAAAGTTTATGACCGTCGCGTTTTTTCGTGAAACCATGCTCATACGACTTACCATGGGCTAATACATCGTGAATGGCCAGTATTTTGAATTTCCGAGATGGTGCACGAAAAACCGATCGAAACTAGACTCGCGCGCGACTTCGCGCAAAGTTTATGACCGTCGTATTTTTTTGCGAAAGCATGTCTGTACGACTTCTCATGGGCTAATAAGACGGGAAAGACCAGTATTTTGAATTTCCGAGACGGTGCATGAAAAACCGATCGAATCTCGACTCTGCGCAAAGTTTATGACCGTCGCGTTTTTTCGTGAAACCATGCTCATATGACTTACCATGGGCTAATACATCGTGAATGGCCAGTATTTTGAATTTCCGAGACGGTGAACGAAAAACTGATCGAAACTCAACTCGCGCGCGACTTCGCGTAAAGTTTTTGAACGTCGTATTTTTTTGCGAAAGCGTGCTTGTATGACTTCTCATGGTCTAATAAGACGGGAAAGACCAGTATTTTGAATTTCCGAGACGGCGCACGAAAAACCAATCGAATCTCGACTCGCGCGCGACTTCGCGCAAAGTTTATGACCGTCGTATTTTTTTGCGAAAGCGTGTCTGTACGACTTCTCATGGGCTAATAAGACGGGAAAGACCAGTATTTTGAATTTCCGAGACGGCGCACGAAAAACCGATCGAATCTCGACTCTGCGCAAAGTTTATGACCGTCACGTTTTTTCGTGAAACCATGCTCATACGACTTACCATTGGCTAATACATCGTGAATGGCCAGTATTTTTGAATTTCCGAGACGGTGCACGAAAAACCGATCGAAACTCGACTCTGCGCAAAGTTTATGACCGTCGTGTTTTTTCGTGAAACCATGCTCATACGACTTACCATGGGCTAATACATCGTGAATGGCCAGTATTTTGAATTTCCGAGAAGGTGCACGAAAAACCGATCGAAACTCGACTCGGGCGCGACTTCGCGCAAAGTTTATGACCGTCGTATTTTTTTGTGAAAGCGTGTCTGTACGACTTCTCATGGGCTAATAAGACGGGAAAGACCTGTATTTTGAATTTCCGATACGGTGCACGAAAAACCGAGCGAATCTCGACTCTGCGCAAAGTTTATGACCGTCGCATTTTTTCGTGAAACCATGCTCATACGACTTACCGTTGGCTAATACATTGTGAATGGCCAGTATTTTGAATTTCCGAGACGGTGCACGAAAAACCGATCGAAACTCGACTCGCGCGCGACTTCGCGCAAAGTTTATGACCGTCATATTTTTTTGCGCAAGCGTGCCAGTACGACTTCTCATGGGCTAATAAGACGGGAAAGACCAATATTTTGAATTTCCGAGACGGTGCACGAAAAACCAATCGAATCTCGACTCGCGCGCGACTTCGCGCAAAGTTTATGACCGTCGTATTTTTTTGCGAAAGCGTGTCTGTACGACTTCTCATGGGCTAATAAGACGGGAAAGACCAGTATTTTGAATTTCCAAGACGGTGCACGAAAAACCGATCGAATCTCGACTCTGCGCAAAGTTTATGACCGTCGCGTTTTTTCGTGATACCATGCTCATATGACTTACCATGGGCTAATACATTGTGAATGGCCAGTATTTTGAATTTCCGAGACGGTGCACGAAAAACCGATCGACAATCGACTCGCGCGCGACTTCGCGCAAAGTTTATGACCGTCATATTTTTTTTGCGAAAGCGTGCCTGTACGACTTCTCAGGGGCTAATAAGACGGGAAAGACAAGTATTTTGAATTTCCGAGACGATGCACGAAAAACCGATCGAATCTCGACTCTGCAGAAAGTTTATGACCGTCGCATTTTTTCGTGAAACCATGCTCATACGACTAACCATGGGCTAATACATCGTGAATGGCCAGTATTTTGAATTTCAGAGACGGTGCACGAAAAACTGATCGAAACTCAACTCGCGCGCGACTTCGCGTAAAGTTTTTGACCGTCGTATTTTTTTGCGAAAGCGTGCTTGTATGACTTCTCATGGTCTAATAGGACGGGAAAGACCAGTATTTTGAATTTCCGAGACGGCGCACGAAAAACCGATCGAATCTCGACTCTGCGGAAAGTTTATGACGGTCGCGTTTTTTCGTGAAACCATGCTCATACGACTTACCATGGGCTAATACACCGTGAATGGCGAGTATTTTTGAATTTCCGAGACGGTGCACGAAAAACCGATCGAAACTCGACTCGCGAGCGACTTCGCGCAAAGTTTATGACCGTCATATTTTTTTGCCCAAGCGTGCCAGTACGACTTCTCATGGGCTAATAAGACGGGAAAGACCAATATTTTGAATTTCCGAGACGGTGCACGAAAAACCGTTCGAATCTCGACTCACGTGCGACTTCGCGCAACGTTTATGACCGTCGTATTTTTTTTTTTTTTTTTTGGTAAGTAAAGATATTGTATTTTGTAAAAGATTTGTACAAAGAAGCTTTGTCTACACAAGCCATAGACTAAAGCCTGAAGTCTCTTAGTGTAGTCGAGAAGATTGCACCCCACCTAAAGAAGGTGAAATGAGCACGCTTCATCAAACTCATCTCCAAGAGTAGCATAAGGAAGTTAATAAATAATAAAATGCAATAGCTAGACTGTTCTGGACTACTTGTGGATACATCACAAAATATAAGCTTTGCCCCATATAATACATTACAATCTTCATCATTATTCGAGTGATTCTTGACGAATGGAAAAATTGAATCTTGTGAAAATATCTTTCTCTCTTCTTGTTAGGTGCTCTGTATTCAATTCTTGCTCCATACATGATCGTGAGTCCTGAAGAATCTCTATCAGAATTTGAGCTTTGTTCATGTTGTGACACTCAAAAATTCTGCCACACCTCTCCTTCCAAATCCACCAAATAGCACATCTGAATATAATTCTTGCTAGTTGTGTAAGAGGCCCCTTTCTTGAGAAGCTTTGCATAAGCATTTCTAATTCATGATGCAAGTTTGGCCGTGGTAGCCTTTGAAAATCAAATCGCTTCAAGATCTCCTTCCATATCCAAGATGAATAATCACAAGCAAAGTAGAGATGGTCAACACTTTCTTCATTTTGCATACACAAAGAGCACCGATTTACAATATAAATACCTCTTCGCTGCATATTGTCCATCGTAGGAAGTTTGCCGAGAAGGGCCTGCCATGTACATAAGGAATGTCGCTGTGAGCATGGACTATCCCATGTCCAACTACTTTGGATCCACTTGTTGTTTCGTCGTCTAATTTGGTTCCATGCAGATGTAGCACTAAATTTACCGTTATCATGAAGCCAAATAAGCATATCTGAAGAGTTGTTCTTGATTGTAATAGCCCTAATAGTCGGCCAAAGTAATAACATGTCAGGGGAGGTAGGGTTGGGAAGACACCAAGTACCATTGTTAATGAATTCAGAAACCTTCCAGTCTTTGGGAGCCCCCAGATCCTGTCGTACTCTATCACCAAATATCTGAAATATGCTTTTCCCATTCACCCAAGGATCATACCACATATTAATATTGGTTCCAGAAGAAATCACATAAGAAATATTGTTACGTAGCCATCTCCTTGCCTTTAGAATTCCTTTCCAAGCAGCAGAATGAGATGTTTTTGCAGATACTTCCCAGATTGATTCCTTGGTAAGGTACCTAGCAAAAACCCATTGTGACCATAAGGAAGACTTGTTTTGTAAAATATCCCATAATTGCTTTACCATACAAGCTTTATTCCAATCTCTAATATGTCGAAGATTCAGCCCCCCTTCATCCTTCGGTTTGCAAATGCTGTCCCAATTCACCATGTGCATTGCCTTACCATCTGTGCCATTCCAAAAGAAGTTCATAAGTAATTTATCAATATCATGGAGAAGCCCGGCTGGTAGAAGGAATGCATGAGACCAATAAATAGAATAAGAGGTCAACACAGATCGAATAAGTTCAAGTCGTCCAGCTTTAGAAAGAAGCCTATTTTTCCAAGAGGAAATTCTGTTCTTAATTTTTTGTATGATAGGCTGACAGGAGGCTTTGTTGATTCCAGTGGATATAAGTGGGAGACCCAAGTAAGGAACCGGTAAATTTCCTTCAGCAACTCCCAATGTTTGAGCAATATGATCCTTATTGTCAATGCAAGCACCCACATATACTTTGCTCTTTGCATGGTTTAGCTTAAGACCAGAAATTTTACCAAATTCATTAAGAATATCTGCCAGATTACTCACAGAAACTGGATCATCTCGAAGGAAGATAATAAGGTCGTCGGCAAATGTTATGTGAGAGATATAAACAGAACCATAATGTGGTACCTTAATTTTGCCATTGGAAACAGCCTCTTCTAACATACAACTGAGCCCTTCCATTGCAATGGTAAAAAGATAAGGAGATAGTGGATCACCTTGCCGAATGCCATTCTTACTCCCAAAGAAGCCAATAGGTGAACCATTAAAGAGAATTGAAAATTTTGGAGTTTCCAAGCAACATTGAATCCATTTAACCCAGTGCTGAGGGAAGCCCATATTATGGAGCATCATGTAAATAAAATCCCTATTGACTGAGTCAAAGGCCTTTCGTAAATCAGCTTTAAAACAGATCTTTTTCCCTCTTGTTTTAGAATGTAGATCCTTAACCAAATCATTAGCAAGCAGGACATTATGATGGATACTCCTCCCTTTAAGAAAAGCAGCCTGATTAGGACTAATGACCTTATTCATGACCTTTTGTAGTCTATCTGCCAGCAATTTAGAGATAACCTTATAAATAAAGTTGCACAGTGAAATAGGACGATAGTTCTCCAATGAATCGGCTCCATCATTTTTAGGCACTAAAGAAATAAAAGTGCAATTCATTTCTTTCAGAATGTGACCTGAGGAGAAAAAATGTCGACAAGCTTTTATGACATCGTTGCCTACAATAGCCCATGCAATTTGATAAAACTCAGCTGGAAATCCATCTGGACCAGGGCTTTTGTGCTTCGGGGACTTAAAAACAACTTTCACAATTTCATCATCCGTTATTGGGGCATTAAGATGAGAGAGGGCTTCAGAATCAAGTCGTCTTGTAGGCCCAACATGAATACTATTAGGCTGCTGTTCCTGATTGAGTAAGGAATAGAAAAATTGCTCGGTGTAATTTTTAACCTCATCCAGATCCTCAATGAGATTACCATCTATACCTTTGCATTTTTTGATGCGATTAGTAGCCCTTCTGGTAGCAATAGCAGCATAGAAAAACTTCGTATTAGAATCCCCTAGAGTAAGCCAATGCTGTCGTGACTTCTGTTTCAAAAAGCATTCCTCCTGCTTCAAAGCTTGCATAAAGTTATTTCTAGCAGCAGCCTCTTTGTATATAAGATTCGCATCCAGAGGTTGAAGATTTAGCTCGCTTTGCACAGCCATAAGTTCTTTCTTGCATAACTGAACTCTGTCGTTGATATTTCCAAATGTAGTTGAATTCCACTTCTTCAGTGCTGCTTTGCATGCTTTTAGTTTTTGACATAAGATGTAAGGGGGAGAACCAAATACATTAATGTCCCAAGCTGACTTAATAACTTCGAGGAACTTTGGGTGAGAACTCCACATATTAAAAAATCTAAAAGGTTTCTTGACTCTTGGTAGTGCTTTATCTGCATGTATATGCATAATAGAGTGATCCGAAAATAACTTAGCACCGTACTCAAGAAGTGAATCTGGGAAAACTGCTAACCATTCCTGATTAATCAAACATCTGTCAAGTCGAGCCATAATTTTTCTTTCAGCAGTACTTTGATTGTTCCATGAGAACCAATCACCTACAGATTTCATGTCAGTCAATGCAGCAGTATCTATACAATCATTAAAATGTTGAAGCTGACATTCGGAAAGCACTCTACCCCCCACTTTCTCATTTGTGTATCTGACAGTATTAAAGTCACCGAGAACAACCCAAGGTACTGTAGGATAACTATTTGCAATGCTAACCAGATCACGCCATAGAGCATTCCTGTCAGACATACAGTTAGATGCATAAATACCGGTAATATTGAATTGACATCCAGTCTGTTTATCCTCTGCCTTAAGATGAATGAATTGATTAGTAGCAGAAATAAACCAAGCAGTAACAAGATTAGGATGCCATAAGACCCAAACTCGACCATAAGTATCCTGAGAATCATTAGTAAAAAGTTCTGCCTCAGGCCATATTAAATTCTTCTGAACTTGAACACGATGAGGTTTAATTTTTGTTTCCACAAGAATGACAATGTCACATGCAGCAGATCGGATTATTCTATTGAGCTCCCGACATTTCTCAGTCTTATTAAGTCCACGAACATTCCAACAGCTTATTTTCATCAATACTAGATAGAAGGAAGAGCATGCGATTTTGGGAGGACACTACCATCCTTTTTCTTATCCTTTGATTTTGCATGGTCCTCTCGCATAATATCTTTACCCTTTAATCCTTTATTCCTATATTTATCCACCTCATCCACCGTCGTATTTTTTTGCGAAAGCGTGTCTGTACGACTTCTCATGGGCTAATAAGACGGGAAAGACCAGTATTTTGAATTTTCGAAACGGTGCACGAAAAATCGATCGAATCTCGACTCTGCGCAAAGTTTATGACCGTCGCGTTTTTTCGTGAATCCATGCTCATACGACTTACCATGGGCTAATACATCGTGAATGGCCAGTATTTTGAATTTCCGAGACGGTGCACGAAAAACAGATCAAAACTCGGCTCGCGCGCGACTTCTAGCAAAGTTTTTGACCGTCGTATTTTTTTGCGAAAGCGTGCTTGTTTGACTTATCATGGGCTAATAAGATGGGAAAGACCAGTATTTTGAATTTCCGAGACGGCGCACGAAAAACCGATCGAATCTCGACTCTGCGCAAAGTTTATGACCGTCGCGTTTTTTCGTGAAACCATGCTCATACGACTTACCATGGGCTAATACATCGTGAATGGCCAGTATTTTTGAATTTCCGAGACGGTGCACGAAAAACCGATCGAAACTCGACTCGCACGCGACTTCGCGCAAAGTTTATGACCGTCGTATTTTTTTTGCGAAAGCGTGCCTGTACGACTTTTCATGGGCTAATAAGACGGGAAAGACAAGTATTTTGAATTTCCGAGACGGCGCACGAAAAACCGATCGAAACTCGACGCTGCGCAAAGTTTATGACCGTCACGTTTTTTCGTGAAACCATGCTCATACGACTTACCATGGGCTAATACATCGTGAATGGCCAGTATTTTGAATTTCTGGGACGGTGCACGAAAAACCGATCGAATCTGGACTCTGCGCAAAGTTTATGACCGTCGCATTTTTTCGTGAAACCATGCTCATACGACTTACCTTGGGCTAATACATCGTGAATGGCCAGTATTTTGAATTTCCGAGACGGTGCACGAAAAACTGATCGAAACTCGACTCGCGCGCGACTTCGCGGAAAGTTTTTGACCGTCGTATTTTTTTGCGAAAGCGTGCTTGTATGACTTCTCATGAGCTAATAAGACGGGAAAGACCAGTATTTTGAATTTCCGAGACGGTGCACGAAAAATCGATCGAAACTCGACTCGCGCGCGACTTCGCGCAAAGTTTATGACCGTCGTATTTTTTTGCGAAAGCGTGTCTGTACGACTTCTCATGGGCTAATAAGACGGGAAAGACCATTATTTTGAATTTCCGAGACGGTGCACGAAAAACCGATCGAATCTCGACTCTGCGCAAAGTTTATGACCGTCGCGTTTTTTCGTGAAACCATGCTCATACGAATTACCATGGGCTAATACACCGTGAATGGCCAGTCTTTTGAATTTCCGAGACGGTGCACAAAAAACCGATCGAAACTCGACTCTGCGCAAAGTTTATGACCGTCGCGTTTTTTCGTGAAATCATGCTCATACGACTTACCATGGGCTAATATATCGTGAATGGCCAGTATTTTGAATTTCCGAGACGGTGCTCGAAAAATCGATCGAAACTCGACTCGCGCGCGACTTCGCGCAAAGTTTATGACTGTCTAATTTTTTTGCGCAAGCGTGCCTGTACGACTTCTCATGGGCTAATACATCGTGAATGGCCAGTATTTTGAATTTCCGAGAAGGTGCACGAAAAACCGATCGAATCTCGACTCGCGCGCGACTTCTCGCAAAGTTTATGACCGTCGTATTTTTTTACGAAAGCGTGTCTGTACGACTTCTCATTGGCTAATAAGACGGGAAAGACCAGTATTTTGAATTTTCGAGACGGTGCACGAAAAACCGATCGAATCTCGACTCTGCGCACAGTTTATGACCGTCGCATTTTTTCATGAAACCATTCTCATACGACTTACCATGGGCTAATACATCGTGAATGGCCAGTATTTTGAATTTCCGAGATGGTGCACGAAAAAATGATCGAAAATCGACTCGCGCGCGACTTCAAGCAAAGTTTCTCACCGTCGTATTTTTTTTGCGAAAGAGTGCCTGTACGACATCTCATGGGCTAATAAGACGCGAAAGACAACTATTTTGATTTTTCGATACGGTGCACGAAAAACCGATCGAAACTTGACTGTGCTCAAAGTTTATGACCGTCACGTTTTTTCGTGAAACCATGCTCATACGACATACCATGGGCTAATACATCGTGAATGGCCAGTATTTTGAATTTCCGAGACGGTGCACGAAAAACCGATCGAAACTCGACTCGCGCGCGACTTCGCGCAAAGTTTATGACCGTCGTATTTTTTTGCGAAAGCGTGTCTGTACGACTTCTCATGGGCTAATAAGACGGGAAAGACCAGAATTTTGAATTTCCGAGACGGTGCACGAAAAACCGATCGAATCACGACTCTGCACAAAGTTTATGACCGTCGCGTTTTTTCGTGAAACCATGCTCATACAACTTACCATGGGCTAATACATCGTGAATGGCCCATATTTTGAATTTACGAAACGGTGCACGAAAAACCGATCGAAACTCGACTCGCGCGCGACTTCGCGTAAAGTTTTTGACCGTCGTATTTTTTTGTGAAAGCGTGCCTGTACGACTTCTCATGGGCTAATAAGATGAGAAAGACAAGTATTTTGAATTTCCGAGACGGTGCACGAAAAACCGATCGAAACTCGACTCACGCGCGACTTCGCGCAAAGTTTATAACCGTCGTATTTTTTTGCGAAAGCGTGCCTGTACGACTTCTCATGGGCTAATAAGACGGGAAAGACCAGTATTTTGAATTTCCGAGATGGTGCACGAAAAACCGGTCGAATCTCGACACTGCGCAAAGTTTATGACCGTCGCATTTTTTTGTGAAACCATGCTCATACGACTTACCATGGGCTAATACATCGTGAATGGCCAGTATTTTGAATTTCCGAGACGGTGCACGAAAAACCGATCGAAACTCGACTCGCGCGCGACTTCGCGTAAAGTTTATGACCGTCGTATTTTTTTGGGAAAGTGTGCTTTTACGACTTCTCATGGGCTAATAAGACGGGAAAGACCAGTATTTTGAATTTCCGAGACGGTGCACGAAAAACCAATCGAATATCGAATCTGCGCAAAGTTTATGACCGTCACGTTTTTTCCTGAAACCATGCTCATACGACTTACCATGGGCTAATAAGACGGGAAAGACAAGTATTTTGAATTTCCGAGACGGTGCACGAAAAACCGATCGAAACTTGACTCTACGCAAAGTTTATGACCGTCGCTTTTTTTCGTGAAACCATGCTCATACGACTTACCATGGGCAAATACATCGTGGATGGCCAGTATTTTGAATTTCCGAGACGGTGCACGAAAAACCGATCGAAACTCGACTCGTGCGCGACTTCGCGCAAAGTTTATGACCGTCATATTTTTTTGCGCAAGCGTGCCTGTACGACTTCTCATGGACTAATAAGACGGGAAAGACCAATATTTTGAATTTCCGAGAAAGTGCACGAAAAACTGATCGAATTTCGACTCGCGTGCGATTTCTCACAAAGTTTATGACCGTCGTATTTTTTTGCGAAAGAGTGTCTGTACGACTTCTCATTGGCTAATAAGACGGGAAAAACCAGTATTTTGAATTTCCAAGACGATGCACGAAAAACCGATCGAATCTCGATTCTGCGCACAGTTTATGACCGTCGCGTTTTTTCGTGAAACCATGCTCATACGACTTACCACGGGCTAATACAACGTTAATGGCCAGTATTTTGAATTTCCGAGACGGTGCACGAAAAATTAATCGAAACTCGACTCGCGCGCGACTTCGCGCAAAGTTTATGACCGTCGTATTTTTTTGCGAAAGTGTGCTTGTATGAGTTCTCATGGGCTAATAAGACGGGAAAGACCAGTATTTTGAATTTCCGAGACGACGCACGAAAAACCAATCGAATCTCGACTCTACGCAAAGTTTATTTCCGTCACGTTTTTTCGTGAAACCATGCTCATACGACTTACCATGGGCTTATACACCGTGAATGGCCAGTATTTTGAATTTCCGTGACGGTGCACGAAAAACTGATCGAAACTCGACTCGCGCGCGACTTCGCGTAAAGTTTTTACCGTCGTATTTTTTTGCGAAAGCGTGCTTGTTTGACTTCTCATGGGCTAATAAGACGGGAAAGACCAGTATTTTGAATTTCCGAGACGGCGCACGAAAAACCGATCGAATCTCGACTCTGCGTAAAGTTTATGACCGTCTCGCTTTTTCGTGAAACCATGCTCAGACGACTTACCATGGGCTAATACATCGTAAATGGCCAGTATTTTGAATTTTCGAGACGGTGCACGAAAAACCGATCGAAATTTGACTCGCGCGCGACTTCGTGCAAAGTTTATGACCGTCGTATTTTTTTGCGAAAGCGTGTCTGTACGACTTCTCATGGGCTAATAAGACGGGAAAGACTAGTATTTTGAATTTCCGAGATGGTGCACGAAAAACCGATCGAATCTCGACTCTACGCAAAGTTTATAACCGTCGCGTTTTTTCTTGAAACCATGCTCATACGACTTACCATGGGCTAATACATCGTGAATGGCAAGTATTCTGAATTTCCGAGACGGTGCACGAAAAACTGATCGAAACTCAACTCGCGCGCGACTTCGCGCAAAGTTTTTGACCGTCGTATTTTTTTACGAAAGCGTGCTTGTATGACTTTTCATGGGCTAATAAGACGGGAAAGACCAGTATTTTGAATTTCCGAGACGGCGCACGAAAAACCGATCGAATCTCGACTCCGCGTAAAGTTTATGACCGTCGCGTTTTTTCGTGAAACCATGCTCATACGACTTACCATGGGCTAATACATCGTGAATGGCCAGTATTTTGAATTTCCGAGACGGTGCACGAAAAACCGATCGAAACTCGACTCTGCGCAAAGTTTATGACCGTCGCGTTTTTTCGTGAAACCATGCTCATACGACTTACCATGGGCTAATACATCGTGAATGGCCAGTATTTTGAATTTCCGAGAAGGTGCACGAAAAACCGATCGAAACTCGACTCGCGCGCGACTTCGCGCAAAGTTTATGACCGTCGTATTTTTTTACGAAAGCGTGTCTGTACGACTTCTCATGGGCTAATAAGACGGGAAAGACCTGTATTTTGAATTTCCGAGACGGTGCAAGAAAAACCGAGCGAATCTCGACTCTGCGTAAAGTTTATAACCGTCGCGTTTTTTCGTGAAACCATGCTCATACGACTTACCATGGGCTAATACATCGTGAATGGCCCGTATTTTGAATTTCCGAGAAGGCGCACGAAAAACCGATCGAATCTCGACTCGCGTGCGACTTCGCGCAAAGTTTATGACCGTCGTATTTTTTTTGCGAAAGCGTGCCTATACGACTTCTCATGGGCTAATAAGACGGGAAAGACAAGTATTTTGAATTTCCGAGACGGTGCACGAAAAACCGATCGAAACTTTTTTTTTTTTTGGTAAGTAAAGATATTGTATTTTGTAAAAGATTTGTACAAAGAAGCTTTGTCTACACAAGCCATAGACTAAAGCCTGAAGTCTCTTAGTGTAGTCGAGAAGATTGCACCCCACCTAAAGAAGGTGAAATGGGCACGCTTCATCAAACTCATCTCCAAGAGTAGCATAAGGAAGTTAATAAATAATAAAATGCAATAGCTAGACTGTTCTGGACTACTTGTGGATACATCACAAAATATAAGCTTTGCCCCATATAATACATTACAATCTTCATCATTATTCGAGTGATTCTTGACGAATGGAAAAATTGAATCTTGTGAAAATATCTCTCTCTTCTTGTTAGGTGCTCTGTATTCAATTCTTGCTCCATACATGATCGTGAGTCCTGAAGAATCTCTATCAGAATTTGAGCTTTGTTCATGTTGTGACACTCAAAAATTCTGCCACACCTCTCCTTCCAAATCCACCATATAGCACATCTGAATATAATTCTTGCTAGTTGTGTAAGAGGCCCCTTTCTTGAGAAGCTTTGCATAAGCATTTCTAATTCATGATGCAGGTTTGGCCGTGGTAGCCTTTGAAAATCAAATCGCTTCAAGATCTCCTTCCATATCCAAGATGAATAATCACAAGCAAAGTAGAGATGGTCAACACTTTCTTCATTTTGCATACACAAAGAGCACCGATTTACAATATAAATACCTCTTCGCTGCATATTGTCCATCGTAGGAAGTTTGCCGAGAAGGGCCTGCCATGTACATAAGGAATGTCGCTGTGAGCATGGACTATCCCATGTCCAACTACTTTGGATCCACTTGTTGTTTCGTCGTCTAATTTGGTTCCATGCAGATGTAGCACTAAATTTACCGTTATCATGAAGCCAAATAAGCATATCTGAAGAGTTGTTCATGATTGGAATAGCCCTAATAGTCGGCCAAAGTAATAATATGTCAGGGGAGGTAGGGTTGGGAAGACACCAAGTACCATTGTTAATGAATTCAGAAACCTTCCAGTCTTTGGGAGCCCCCAGATCCTGTCGTACTCTATCACCAAATATCTGAAATATACTTTTCCCATTCACCCAAGGATCATACCACATATTAATATTGGTTCCAGAAGAAATCACATAAGAAATATTGTTACGTAGCCATCGCCTTGCCTTCAGAATTCCTTTCCAAGCAGAAGAATGAGATGTTTTTGCAGATGTTTCCCAGATTGATTCCTTAGTTAGGTACCTAGCAAAAACCCATTGTGACCATAAGGAAGACTTGTTTTGTAAAATATCCCATAATTGCTTTACCATACAAGCTTTATTCCAATCTCTAATATGTCGAAGATTCAGCCCCCCTTCATCCTTCGGTTTGCAAATGCTGTCCCAATTCACCATATGCATTGCCTTACCATCTGTGCCATTCCAAAAGAAGTTCATAAGTAATTTATCAATATCATGGAGAAGCCCGGCAGGTAGAAGGAATGCATGAGACCAATAAATAGAATAAGAGATCAACACGGATCGAATAAGTTCAAGTCGTCCAGCTTTAGAAAGAAGCCTATTTTTCCAAGAGGAAATTCTGTTCTTAATTTTTTGTATAATAGGCTGACAGGAGGCTTTGTTGATTCCAGTGGATATAAGTGGGAGACCCAAGTAAGGAACCGGTAAATTTCCTTCAGCAACTCCCAATGTTTGAGCAATATGATCCTTATTGTCAATGCAAGCACCCACATATACTTTGCTCTTTGCATGGTTTAGCTTAAGACCAGAAACTTTACCAAATTCATTAAGAATATCTGCCAGATTACTCACAGAAACTGGATCATCTCGAAGGAAGATAATAAGGTCGTCGGCAAATGTTATGTGAGAGATATAAACCGATCGAAACTTGACTCTGCGCAAAGTTTATGACCGTCGCGTTTTTTCGTGAAACCATGCTCATACGACTTACCATGGGCAAATACATCGTGAATGGCCAGTATTTTGAATTTCCGAGACGGTGCACGAAAAACCGATCGAAACTCGACTCGCACGTGACTTCGCGCAAAGTTTATAACCGTCGTATTTTTTTGCGCAAGCGTGCCTGTACGACTTCTCATGGGCTAATAAGACAGCAAAGACCAATATTTTGAATTTTCGAGACGGTGCACTAAAAACCGATAGAATCTCGACTCGCGCTCGACGTCGCGCAAAGTTTATGACCGTCGTATTTTTTTGCAAAAGCGTGTCTGTACGACTTCTCATGGGCTAATAAGACGGGAAAGACCTGTATTTTGAATTTCCGAGACGGTGCACGAAAAACCGATCGAATCTCGACTCTGCGTAAAGTTTATGACCGTCGCGTTTTTTCGTGAAACCATGCTCATACGACTTACCATGGGCTAATACATCGTGAATGGCCAGTATTTTGAATTTCCGAAACGGTGCAAGAAAAACTGATCGAAACTCGACTCACGCGCGACTTCGCGCAAAGTTTATGACTGTCGTATTTTTTTGCGAAAGCGTGTCTGTACGACTTCTCATGGGCTAATAAGACGGGAAAGACCAGTATTTTGAATTTCCGAGACGGTGCACGAAAAACCGATCGAATCTCGACTCTGCGCAAAATTTATTTTCGTCGCGTTTTTTCGTGAAACCATACTCATACCACTTACCATGGGCTAATATATCGTGAATGGCCAGTATTTTGAATTTCCGAGACGGTGCACGAAAAACTGATCGAAACTCGACTCGCGCGCGACTTCGCGCAAAGTTTATGACCGTCGTATTTTTTTGCGAAAGCGTGCTTGTATGACTTCTCATGGGCTAATAAGACGGGAAAGACCAGTATTTTGAATTTCCGAGACGACGCACGAAAACCGATCGAATCTCGACTCTGCACAAAGTTTATGACCGTCGCGTTTTTTTGTGAAACCATGCTCATACGACTTACCATGGGCTAATACATCGTGAATGGCCAGTATTTTGAATTTTCGAGACGGTGCACGAAAAACCGATCGAAACTCGACTCGCGCGCGACTTCGCGCAAAGTTTATGACCGTCGTATTTTTTTGCGAAAGCGTGTCTGTACGACTTCTCATGGACTAATAAGACGGGAAAGACCAGTATTTTGAATTTCCGCGACGGTGCACGAAAAACCGATCGAATCTCGACTCTACGCAAAGTTTATGACCGTCGCGTTTTTTAGTGAAACCATGCTCATACGACTTACCATGGGCTAATACATCGTGAATGGCCAGTATTTTGAATTTCTGAGACGGTGCACGAAAAACCGATCGAAACTCGACTCTGCGCAAAGTTTATGACCGTCGTGTTTTTTCGTGAAACCATGCTCATACGACTTACCATGGGCTATTACATCGTGAATGGCCAGTATTTTGAATTTCCGAGAAGGTGCACGAAAAACCGATCGAAACTCGACTCGGGCGCGACTTCGCGCAAAGTTTATGACCGTCGTATTTTTTTGTGAAAGCGTGTCTGTACGACTTCTCATGGGCTAATAAGACGGGAAAGACCTGTATTTTGAATTTCCGATACGGTGCACGAAAAACCGAGCGAATCTCGACTCTGCGCAAAGTTTATGACCGTCACATTTTTTCGTGAAACCATGCTCATACGACTTACCGTTGGCTAATACATTGTGAATGGCCAGTATTTTGAATTTCCGAGACGGTGCACGAAAAACCGATCGAAACTCGACTCGCGCGCGACTTCGCGCAAAGTTTATGACCGTCGTATTTTTTTGCGAAAGCGTGTCTGTACGACTTCTCATGGGCTAATAAGACGGGAAAGACCAGTATTTTGAATTTCCGAGACGGTGCACGAAAAACCGATCGAATCTCGACTCTACGCAAAGTTTATGACCGTCGCGTTTTTTCGTGAAACCATGCTCATACGACTTACCATGGGCTAATACATCGTGAATGGCCAGTATTTTGAATTTCCGAGACGGTGCACGAAAAATTGATCGAAACTCAACTCGCGCGCGACTTCGCGCAAAGTTTTTGACCGTCGTATTTTTTTGCGAAAGCGTGCTTGTATGACTTCTCATGGGCTAATAAGACGGGAAAGACCAGTATTTTGAATTTCCGAGACGGCGCACGAAAAACCGATCGAATCTCGACTCTGCGCAAAGTTTATAACCGTCGCGTTTTTTTCGTGAAACCATGCTCATACGACTTACCATGGGCTAATACATCGTGAATGCTCAGTATTTTGAATTTTCGAGACGGTGCACGAAAAACCGATCGAATCTCGACTCTACACAAAGTTTATGACCGTCGCGTTTTTTCGTGAAACCATGCTCATACGACTTACCATGGGCAAATACATCGTGAATGGCCAGTATTTTGAATTTCCGAGAAGGTGCACGAAAAATCGATCGAAACTCGACTCGCGCGCAACTTCGCGCAAAGTTTATGACCGTCGTATTTTTTTGCGAAAGCATGTCTGTACGACTTCTCATGGGCTAATAAGACGGGAAAGACCTGTATTTTGAATTTCCGAGACGGTGCACGAAAAATCAAGCAAATCTCGACTCTGCGAAAAGTTTATGACCGTCCCGTTTTTTCGTGAAACCATGCTCATACGACTTACTATGGGCTAATACATCGTGAATGGGCAGTATTTTGAATTTCCGAGAAGGCGCACGAAAAACCGATCGAATCTCGACTCGCGCGCGACTTCGCGCAAAGTTTATGACCGTCGTATTTTTTTTGAGAAAGCGTGCCTGTACGACTTCTCATGGGCTAATAAGACGGGAAAGACAAGTATTTTGAATTTCCGAGACGGTGCACGAAAAACCGATCGAAACTTGACACTGCGCAAAGTTTATGACCGTCGCATTTTTTCGTGAAACCATGCTCATACGACTTACCATGGGCTAATACATCGTGAATGGCCAGTATTTCGAATTTCCGAGACGGTGCATGAAAAACCGATCGAAACTCGACTCGCGCGCGACTTCGCGCAAAGTTTATGACCGTCGTATTTTTTGGCGCAAGCGTGCCTGTACGACTTCTCATGGACAAATAAGACAGGAAAGACCAATATTTTGAATTTCCGAGACGGTGCACTAAAAACCGATCGAATCTCGACTCGTGCGTGACTTCGCGCAAAGTTTATCACCGTCGTATTTTTTTGCGAAAGCGTGTCTGTACGACTTCTCATGGGCTAATAAGACGGGAAAGACCTGTATTTTGAATTTCCGAGACGGTGCACGAAAAACCGATCGAATCTCGACTCTGCGCAAAGTTTATGACCGTCACGTTTTTTCGTGAAACCATGCTCATACGACTTACCATGGGCTAATACATCGTGAATGGCCAGTATTTTGAATTTCCGAGACGGTGCACGAAAAACTGATCGAAACTCGACTCGCGCGCGACTTCGCGCAAAGTTTATGACTGTCGTATTTTTTTGCGAAAGCGTGTCTGTATGACTTCTCTTGGGCTAACAAGACGGGAAAGACCAGTAATTTGAATTTCCGAGACGACGCACGAAAACCGATCGAATCTCGACTCTGCACAAAGTTTATGACCGTTGCGTTTTTTCGTGAAACCATGCTCATACGACTTACCATGGGCTAATACATCGTGAATGGCCAGTATTTTGAATTTTCGAGACGGTGCACGAAAAACCGATCGAAACTCGACTCGCGCGCGACTTCGCGCAAAGTTTATGACCGTCGTATTTTTTTGCGAAAGCGTGTCTGTACGACTTCTCATGGACTAATAAGACGGGAAAGACCAGTATTTTGAATTTCCGAGACGGTGCACGAAAAACCGATCGAATCTCGACTCTACGCAAAGTTTATGACCGTCGCGTTTTTTAGTGAAACCATGCTCATACGACTTACCATGGGCTAATACATCGTGAATGGCCAGTATTTTGAATTTCCGAGACGGTGCACGAAAAACCGATCGAAACTCGACTCTGCGCAAAGTTTATGACCGTCGTGTTTTTTCGTGAAACCATGCTCATACGACTTACCATGGGCTAATACATCGTGAATGGCCAGTATTTTGAATTTCCGAGAAGGTGCACGAAAAACCGATCGAAACTCGACTCGGGCGCGACTTCGCGCAAAGTTTATGACCGTCGTATTTTTTTGTGAAAGCGTGTCTGTACGACTTCTCATGGGCTAATAAGACGGGAAAGACCTGTATTTTGAATTTCCGATACGGTGCACGAAAAACCGAGCGAATCTCGACTCTGCGCAAAGTTTATGACCGTCGCATTTTTTCGTGAAACCATGCTCATACGACTTACCGTTGGCTAATACATTGTGAATGGCCAGTATTTTGAATTTCCGAGACGGTGCACGAAAAACCGATCGAAACTCGACTCGCGCGCGACTTCGCGCAAAGTTTATGACCGTCGTATTTTTTTGCGAAAGCGTGTCTGTACGACTTCTCATGGGCTAATAAGACGGGAAAGACCAGTATTTTGAATTTCCGAGACGGTGCACGAAAAACCGATCGAATCTCGACTCTACGCAAAGTTTATGACCGTCGCGTTTTTTCGTGAAACCATGCTCATACGACTTACCATGGGCTAATACATCGTGAATGGCCAGTATTTTGAATTTTCGAGACGGTGCACGAAAAACTGATCGAAACACAACTCGCGCGCGACTTCGCGCAAAGTTTTTGACCGTCGTATTTTTTTGCGAAAGCGTGCTTAACTTCTCATGGGCTAATAAGACGGGAAAGACCAGTATTTTGAATTTCCGAGACGGCGCACGAAAACCGATCGAATCTCGACTCTGCGCAAAGTTTATAACCGTCGCGTTTTTTTCGTGAAACCATGCTCATACGACTTACCATGGGCTAATACATCGTGATTGCTCAGTATTTTGAATTTTCGAGACGGTGCACGAAAAACCTATCGAATCTCGACTCTACACAAAGTTTATGACCGTCGCGTTTTTTCGTGAAACCATGCTCATACGACTTACCATGGGCAAATACATCGTGAATGGGCAGTATTTTGAATTTCCGAGAAGGTGCACGAAAAATCGATCGAAACTCGACTCGCGCGCAACTTCGCGCAAAGTTTATGACCGTCGTATTTTTTTGCGAAAGCGTGTCTGTACGACTTCTCATGGGCTAATAAGACGGGAAAGACCTGTATTTTGAATTTCCGAGACGGTGCACGAAAAATCGAGCAAATCTCGACTCTGCGCAAAGTTTATGACCGTCGCATTTTTTCGTGAAACCATGCTCATACGACTTACTATGGGCTAATACATCGTGAATGGGCAGTATTTTGAATTTCCGAGAAGGCGCACGAAAAACCGATCGAATCTCGACTCGCGCGCGACTTCGCGCAAAGTTTATGACCGTCGTATTTTTTTTGAGAAAGCGTGCCTGTACGACTTCTCATGGGCTAATAAGACGGGAAAGACAAGTATTTTGAATTTCCGAGACGGTGCACGAAAAACCGATCGAAACTTGACACTGCGCAAAGTTTATGACCGTCGCATTTTTTCGTGAAACCATGCTCATACGACTTACCATGGGCTAATACATCGTGAATGGCCAGTATTTCGAATTTCCGAGACGGTGCATGAAAAACCGATCGAAACTCGACTCGCGCGCGACTTCGCGCAAAGTTTATGACCGTCGTATTTTTTGGCGCAAGCGTGCCTGTACGACTTCTCATGTACTAATAAGACAGGAAAGACCAATATTTTGAATTTCCGAGACGGTGCACTAAAAACTGATCGAATCTCGACTCGTGCGCGACTTCGCGCAAAGTTTATGACCGTCGTATTTTTTTGCGAAAGCGTGTCTGTACGACTTCTCATGGGCTAATAAGACGGGAAAGACCTGTATTTTGAATTTCCGAGACGGTGCACGAAAAACCGATCGAATCTCGACTCTGCGCAAAGTTTATGACCGTCACGTTTTTTCGTGAAACCATGCTCATACGACTTACCATGGGCTAATACATCGTGAATGGCCAGTATTTTGAATTTCCGAGACGGTGCACGAAAAACTGATCGAAACTCGACTCGCGCGCGACTTCGCGCAAAGTTTATGACTGTCGTATTTTTTTGCGAAAGCGTGTCTGTACGACTTCTCTTGGGCTAACAAGACGGGAAAGACCAGTATTTTGAATTTCCGAGACGGTGCACGAAAAACCGATCGAATCTCGACTCTGCGCAAAGTTTATTTCCGTCGTGTTTTTTCATGAAACCATGCTCATACGACTTACCATGGGCTAATACATCGTGAATGGCCAGTATTTTGAATTTCCGAGACGGTGCACGAAAAACCGATCGAAACTCGACTCGCGTGCGACTTCGCGCAAAGTTTATGACCGTCGTATTTTTTTGCGAAAGCATGTCTGTACGACTTCTCATGGGCTAATAAGACGGGAAAGACCAGTATTTTGAATTTCCGAGATGGTGCACGAAAAACCGATCGAATCTCGACTCTACGCAAAGTTTATGACCGTCGCGTTTTTTCGTGAAACCATGCTCATACGACTTACCATGGGCTAATACATCGTGAATGGCCAGTATTTTGAACTTCCGAGATGGTGCACGAAAAACTAATCGAAACTCAACTCGCGCGCGACTTCGCACAAAGTTTTTGACCGTCGTATTTTTTTGCGAAAGCGTGCTTGTATGACTTCTCATGGGCTAATAATACGGGACAGACCAGTATTTTGAATTTCCGAGACGGTGCACGAAAAACCGATCGAATCTCGACTCTGCGCAAAGTGTATGACCGTCGCGTTTTTTCGTGAAACCATGCTCATACGACTTACCATGGGCTAATACATCGTGAATGGCCAGTATTTTGAATTTCCGAGATCGGTGCACGAAAAACCGATCGAAACTCGACTCTGCGCAAAGTTTATGACCGTCGTGTTTTTTCGTGAAACCATGCTCATACGACTTATCATGGGCTAATACATCGTGAATGGCCAGTATTTTGAATTTCCGAGATGGTGCACGAAAAACCGATCGAAACTCGACTCGCGCGCGACTTCGCGCAAAGTTTATGACCGTCGTATTTTTTTGTGAAAGCGTGTCTGTACGCCTTCTCATGGGCTAATAAGACGGGAAAAACCTGTATTTTGAATTTCCGAGACGGTGCACGAAAAACCGAGCGAATCTCGACTCTGCGCAAAGTTTATGACCGTCGCGTTTTTTCGTGAAACCATGCTCATACGACTTACCATGGGCTAATCCATCGTGAATGGGTAGTATTTTGAATTTCCGAGACGGTGCACGAAAAACCGATCGAAACTCGACTCGCGCGCGACTTCGCGCAAAGTTTATGACCGTCGTATTTTTTTGCGAAAGCGTGTCTGTACGACTTCTCATGGGCTAATAAGATGGGAAAGACCATTATTTTGAATTTCCGAGACGGTGCACGAAAAACCGATCGAATCTCGACTCTACGCAAAGTTTATGACCGTCGCGTTTTTTCGTGAAACCATGCTCATACGACTTACCATGGGCTAATACATCGTGAATGGCCAGTATTTTGAATTTCCGAGACGGTGCACGAAAAACCGATCGAAACTCGACTCTGCGCAAAGTTTATGACCGTCGTGTTTTTTCGTGAAACCATGCTCATACGACTTACCATGGGCTAATACATCGTGAATGGCCAGTATTTTGAATTTCTGAGAAGGTGCACGAAAAACCGATCGAAATTCGACTCGCGCGCGACTTCGCGCAAAGTTTATGACCGTCGTATTTTTTTGTGAAAGCGTGTCTGTACGACTTCTCATGGGCTAATAAGACGGGAAAGACCTGTATTTTGAATTTCCGAGACGATGCACGAAAAACCGAGCGAATCTCGACTCTGCGCAAAGTTTATGACCGTCGCGTTTTTTCGTGAAACCATGCTCATACGACTTACCATGGGCTAATACATCGTGAATGGCCAGTATTTTGAATTTTCGAGAAGTTGCACGAAAAATCGATCGAAACTCGACTCGCGCGCGACTTCGCGCAAAGTTTATGACCGTCGTATTTTTTTGTGAAAGTGTGCTTGTATGACTTCTCATGGGCTAATAAGAAGGGAAAGACCAGTATTTTGAATTTCCGAGACGGTGCACGAAAAACCGATCGAATCTTAACTCTACACAAAGTTTATGACCGTCGCATTTTTTAGTGAAACCATGCTCATACGACTTACCATGGGCTAATACATCGTGAATGGCCAGTATTTTGAATTTTCGAGACGGTGCACGAAAAACCGATCGAAACTCGACTCTGCGCAAAGTTTATGACCGTCACGTTTTTTCGTGAAACCATGCTCATACGACTTACCATGGGCTAATACATCGTGAATGGCCAGTATTTTGAATTTTCGAGAAGGTGCACGAAAAATCGATCGAAACTCGACTCGCGCAAAGTTTATGACTGTCGTATTTTTTTGTGAAAGCGTGCTTGTATGACTTCTCATGGGCTAATAAGACGGGAAAGACCAGTATTTTGAATTTTCGAGACGGCGCACGAAAAACCGATCGAATGTCGACTCTGCGCAAAGTTTATGACTGTCGCGTTTTTTCGTGAAACTATGCTCATACGACTTACCATGGGCTAATACATCGTGAATGGCCAGTATTTTGAATTTCCGAGACGGTGCACGAAAAATCGATCGAAACTCGACTCGCGCGCGACTTCGCGCAAAGTTTATGACCGTCGTATTTTTTTGCGAAAGCGTGTCTGTACGACTTCTCATGGGCTAATAAGACGGGAAAGACCAGTATTTTGAATTTCCGAGACGGTGCACGAAAAACCGATCGAATCTCGACTCTACACAAATTTTATGACCGTCGCATTTTTTAGTGAAACCATGCTCATACGACTTACCATGGGCTAATACATCGTGAATGGCCAGTATTTTGAATTTTTGAGACGGTGCACGAAAAACCGATCGAAACTCGACTCGGGCATGACTTCGCGCAAAGTTTATGACCGTCATATTTTTTTGTGAAAGCGTGTCTGTACGACTTCTCATGGGCTAATAAGACGGGAAAGACCTGTATTTTGAATTTCCGATACGGTGCACGAAAAACCGAGCGAATCTCGACTCTGCGCAAAGTTTATGACCGTCGCATTTTTTCGTGAAACCATGCTCATACGACTTACCGTTGGCTAATACATTATGAATGGCCAGTATTTTGAATTTCCGAGACGGTGCACGAAAAAACCGATCGAAACTCGACTCGCGCGCGACTTCGCGCAAAGTTTATGACCGTCGTATTTTTTTGCGAAAGCGTGTCTGTACGACTTCTCAAGGGCTAATAAGACGGGAAAGACCAGTATTTTGAATTTCCGAGACGGTGCACGAAAAACCGATCGAATCTCGACTCTACGCAAAGTTTATGACCGTCGCGTTTTTTCGTGAAACCATGCTCATACGACTTACCATGGGCTAATACATCGTGAATGGCCAGTATTTTAAATTTTCGAGACGGTGCACGAAAAACTGATCGAAACTCAACTAGCGCGCGACTTCGCGCAAAGTTTTTGACCGTCGTATTTTTTTGCGAAAGCGTGCTTGTATGACTTCTCATGGGCTAATAAGACGGGAAAGACCAGTATTTTGAATTTCCGAGACGGCGCACGAAAACCGATCGAATCTCGACTCTGCGCAAAGTTTATAACCGTCGCGTTTTTTTCGTGAAACCATGCTCATACGACTTACCATGGGCTAATACATCGTGATTGCTCAGTATTTTGAATTTTCGAGACGGTGCACGAAAAACCGATCGAATCTCGACTCTACACAAAGTTTATGACCGTCGCGTTTTTTCGTGAAACCATGCTCATACGACTTACCATGGGCAAATACATCGTGAATGGCCAGTATTTTGAATTTCCGAGAAGGTGCACGAAAAATCGATCGAAACTCGACTCGCGCGCAACTTCGCGCAAAGTTTATGACCGTCGTATTTTTTTGCGAAAGCGTGTCTGTACGACTTCTCATGGGCTAATAAGACGGGAAAGACCTGTATTTTGAATTTCCGAGACGGTGCACGAAAAATCGAGCAAATCTCGACTCTGCGCAAAGTTTATGACCGTCACGTTTTTTCGTGAAACCATGCTCATACGACTTACTATGGGCTAATACATCGTGAATGGGCAGTATTTTGAATTTCCGAGAAGGCGCACGAAAAACCGATCGAATCTCGACTCGCGCGCGACTTCGCGCAAAGTTTATGACCGTCGTATTTTTTTTGAGAAAGCGTGCCTGTACGACTTCTCATGGGCTAATAAGACGGGAAAGACAAGTATTTTGAATTTCCGAGACGGTGCACGAAAAACCGATCGAAACTTGACACTGCGCAAAGTTTATGACCGTCGCATTTTTTCGTGAAACCATGCTCATACGACTTACCATGGGCTAATACATCGTGAATGGCCAGTATTTCGAATTTCCGAGACGGTGCATGAAAAACCGATCGAAACTCGACTCGCGCGCGACTTCGCGCAAAGTTTATGACCGTCGTATTTTTTGGCGCAAGCGTGCCTGTACGACTTCTCATGGACTAATAAGACAGGAAAGACCAATATTTTGAATTTCCGAGACGGTGCACTAAAAACCGATCGAATCTCGACTCGTGCGCGACTTCGCGCAAAGTTTATGACCGTCGTATTTTTTTGCGAAAGCGTGTCTGTACGACTTCTCATGGGCTAATAAGACGGGAAAGACCTGTATTTTGAATTTCCGAGACGGTGCACGAAAAACCGATCGAATCTCGACTCTGCGCAAAGTTTATGACCGTCACGTTTTTTCGTGAAACCATGCTCATACGACTTACCATGGGCCAATACATCGTGAATGACCAGTATTTTGAATTTCCGAGACGGTGCACGAAAAACTGATCGAAACTCGACTCGCGCGCGACTTCGCGCAAAGTTTATGACTGTCGTATTTTTTTGCGAAAGCGTGTCTGTACGACTTCTCTTGGGCTACGGCTGCTTCTGCAATCGGCGTGGAAGGGGCGACGGCTGCGACATTAGTGTGGGCAGGGTGGTGGCTTCCTCTCCCCTAGGCGGCTGGCGGCTAGGGCGAGCGACGCCATGGATGCGAGCGGCCGGACGCGGCACTCTGCTTCGCATCCTCTGTTCCAGCGGGATGCTCCTCCGCTGGCTTCTTCCCAGCGGCTGATTGCTTCACAGCAGAACGCCCCTCTCCAGCAGTCACAGCGGGAGAGGGTTGCTCCTCAGCCGCTGGTTGCTTCACCGCGGGAGGGGGTTGCTCCTCTCCAACAGCCGCTGTTTCCTCCCCAGCAGCTTAGGCCGGTTTCACACCAGGATGTTCCACCGCTGATTTCTTCTTCTCGACGGGATGCTCCTTCAATGAACCAGGCCCGAGGTCGTTCACGATCTAGATCACGACCTCCAGCTCCTATTTCCCGAGATCCGAAGCCTTGGAGTAGCCTCTTCAAGGCTCCAGTGGGTAGTCCGGATCTTCGACTGGACTTTTTTGCTCCAGAAGTACAAGCTGACCAGAAGATTGCTGTGTATGAGGCTATTGATTCCGACGAACTAATTGAGACATGGTCAATGGCAATTGTGGGCTACGTTGTTGGACTAAGAACATCCTTTTTCCCACTATCCTCATACATCAGAACTCGATGGGGAATATCAACATTTGATCTTCATATGTTGGAGACCGGATTCTTTGTATGCAGGCTTTATTCGGAAGAAGATTTACAACGGGTCCTTGAAGGATTTTGGACTATCCGTGGTCATCCAATGATACTACGACGCTGGGCACCTGATGTGAGATTGGAGTTAGACAGTCTACAGTCTATCCCAATATGGGTTTCTTTTCATGGACTTCCACTACATCTCTGGGGTCGTCGTTTTATTGCAAAGCTTTGCAGCACCCTGGGACAACCATTGTATCTTGATAAGGCAACAGCTTCGCAAACGAGATTGACCTTTGCCAGAGCTTGTGTAATGGTTTCTTCTGATGAGGAACTGCCGAATGATGTTTCTTACCGTGATCTTGATGGGAGCACCCGAAAGGTGAAAGTCTCATATTCTTGGAAGCCACAACGATGCAAGGTTTGTCTATCTTTTGGACATGTAAATGGTGCCTGCCAACAGCCTTCACAAAAAATCACACAGGTCTACCGACCACGCCAAGAGCCACAGAATGGGGTCACTACCACTAATCCAAGCACTGATACTCCGGTGCCAACAGTGGTGATGGCGGAGAAGATGATTGAACACTCTGACTCGTTGGGGCAGCGACACGAACAAGAGAAAGACAAGTCAGGACTTCCATCTTTACCTATTATATCAGAGAATTTCACTGCAGGAGCTTCCCAAGGTTCTCACTCCCCAATAACAACCTCGCCTTCACGAATCACTCCTTCAGATAATCAGGAAATTTCATTTCAACAACCTCTTGGGAACCAAGACATTGTAACTCACCAAACTCATCGCTCTTCGACACATCCCGCTATTCAGGACTCCTTGCCTCAAGGTACACAAAAATTTAAACATTTGCAAGCTGTGGATGAGGTGGATAAATATAGGAATAAAGGATTAAAGGGTAAAGATATTATGCGAGAGGACCATGCAAAATCAAAGGATAAGAAAAAGGATGGTAGTGTCCTCCCAAAATCGCATGCTCTTCCTTCTATCTAGTATTGATGAAAATAAGCTGTTGGAATGTTCGTGGACTTAATAAGACTGAGAAATGTCGGGAGCTCAATAGAATAATCCGATCTGCTGCATGTGACATTGTCATTCTTGTGGAAACAAAAATTAAACCTCATCGTGTTCAAGTTCAGAAGAATTTAATATGGCCTGAGGCAGAACTTTTTACTAATGATTCTCAGGATACTTATGGTCGAGTTTGGGTCTTATGGCATCCTAATCTTGTTACTGCTTGGTTTATTTCTGCTACTAATCAATTCATTCATCTTAAGGCAGAGGATAAACAGACTGGATGTCAATTCAATATTACCGGTATTTATGCATCTAACAGTATGTCTGACAGGAATGCTCTATGGCGTGATTTGGTTAGCATTTCAAATAGTTATCCTACAGTACCTTGGGTTGTTCTCGGTGACTTTAATACTGTCAGATACACAAATGAGAAAGTGGGGGGTAGAGTGCTTTCCGAATGTCAGCTTCAACATTTTAATGATTGTATAGATACTGCTGCATTGACTGACATGAAATCTGTAGGTGATTGGTTCTCATGGAACAATCAAAGTACTGCTGAAAGAAAAATTATGGCTCGACTTGACAGATGTTTGATAAATCAGGAATGGTTAGCAGTTTTTCCAGATTCACTTCTTGAGTACGGTGCTAAGTTATTTTCGGATCACTCTATTATGCATATACATGCAGATAAAGCACTACCAAGAGTCAAGAAACCTTTTAGATTTTTTAATATGTGGAGTTCTCACCCAAAGTTCCTCGAAGTTATTAAGTCAGCTTGGGACATTAATGTATTTGGTTCTCCCCCTTACATCCTATGTCAAAAACTAAAAGCATGCAAAGCAGCACTGAAGAAGTGGAATTCAACTACATTTGGAAATATCAACGACAGAGTTCAGTTATGCAAGAAAGAACTTATGGCTGTGCAAAGCGAGCTAAATCTTCAACCTCTGGATGCGAATCTTATATACAAAGAGGCTGCTGCTAGAAATAACTTTATGCACGCTTTGAAGCAGGAGGAATGCTTTTTGAAACATAAGTCACGACAGCATTGGCTTACTCTAGGGGATTCTAATACGAAGTTTTTCTATGCTGCTATTGCTACCAGAAGGGCTACTAATCGCATCAAAAAATGCAAAGGTATAGATGGTAATCTCATTGAGGATCTGGATGAGGTTAAAAATTACACCGAGCAATTTTTTTATTCCTTACTCAATCAGGAACAGCAGCCTAATAGTATTCATGTTGGGCCTACAAGACGACTTGATTCTGAAGCCCTCTCTCATCTTAATGCCCCAATAACGGATGATGAAATTGTGAAAGTTGTTTTTAAGTCCCCGAAGCACAAAAGCCCTGGTCCAGATGGATTTCCAGCTGAGTTTTATCAAATTGCATGGGCTATTGTAGGCAACGATGTCATAAAAGCTTGTCGACATTTTTTCTCCTCAGGTCACATTCTGAAAGAAATGAATTGCACTTTTATTTCTTTAGTGCCTAAAAATGATGGAGCCGATTCATTGGAGAACTACCGTCCTATTTCACTGTGCAACTTTATTTATAAGGTTATCTCTAAGTTGCTGACAGATAGACTACAAAAGGTCATGAATAAGGTCATTAGTCCTAATCAGGCTGCTTTTATTAAAGGGAGGAGTATCCATCATAATGTCCTGCTTGCTAATGATTTGGTTAAGGATCTACACTCAAAAACAAGAGGGAAAAAGATCTGTTTTAAAGCTGATTTACGGAAGGCCTTTGACTCAGTCAATAGGCAATTTATTTACATGATGCTCCATAATATGGGCTTCCCTCAGCGCTGGGTTCAATGGATTCAATGTTGCTTGGAAACTCCAAAATTTTCGATTCTCTTTAATGGTTCACCTATTGGCTTCTTCGGGAGTAAGAATGGCATTCGGCAAGGCGATCCACTATCTCCTTATCTTTTTACGATTGCAATGGAAGGACTCAGTTGTATGTTAGAAGAGGCTGTTTCCAATGGCAAAATTAAGGTACCATATTATGGTTCTATTTATATCTCTCACATAACATTTGCTGATGACCTTATTATCTTCCTTCGAGATGATCCAGTTTCTGTGAGTAATCTGGCAGATATTCTTAATGAATTTGGTATAGTTTCTGGTCTTAAGCTAAACCATGCAAAGAGCAAAGTATATGTGGGTGCTTGCATTGACAATAAGGATCATATTGCTCAAACATTGGGAGTTGCTGAAGGAAATTTACCGGTTCCTTACTTGGGTCTCCCACTTATATCCACTGGAATCAACAAAGCCTCCTGTCAGCCTATCATACAAAAAATTAAGAACAGAATTTCCTCTTGGAAAAATAGGCTTCTTTCTAAAGCTGGACGACTGGAACTTATTCGATCTGTGTTGACCTCTTATTCTATTTATTGGTCTCATGCATTCCTTCTACCAGCCGGGCTTCTCCATGATATTGATAAATTACTTATGAACTTCTTTTGGAATGGCACAGATGGTAAGGCAATGCACATGGTGAATTGGGACAGCATTTGCAAACCGAAGGATGAAGGGGGGCTGAATCTTCGACATATTAGAGATTGGAATAAAACTTGTATGGTAAAGCAATTATGGGATATTTTACAAAACAAGTCTTCCTTATGGTCACAATGGGTTTTTGCTAGGTACCTTACCAAGGAATCAATCTGGGAAGTATCTGCAAAAACATCTCATTCTGCTGCTTGGAAAGGAATTCTAAAGGCAAGGAGATGGCTACGTAACAATATTTCTTATGTGATTTCTTCTGGAACCAATATTAATATGTGGTATGATCCTTGGGTGAATGGGAAAAGCATATTTCAGATATTTGGTGATAGAGTACGACAGGATCTGGGGGCTCCCAAAGACTGGAAGGTTTCTGAATTCATTAACAATGGTACTTGGTGTCTTCCCAACCCTACCTCCCCTGACATGTTATTACTTTGGCCGACTATTAGGGCTATTACAATCAAGAACAACTCTTCAGATATGCTTATTTGGCTTCATGATAACGGTAAATTTAGTGCTACATCTGCATGGAACCAAATTAGACGACGAAACAACAAGTGGATCCAAAGTAGTTGGACATGGGATAGTCCATGCTCACAGCGACATTCCTTATGTACATGGCAGGCCCTTCTCGGCAAACTTCCTACGATGGACAATATGCAGCGAAGAGGTATTTATATTGTAAATCGGTGCTCTTTGTGTATGCAAAATGAAGAAAGTGTTGACCATCTCTACTTTGCTTGTGATTATTCATCTTGGATATGGAAGGAGATCTTGAAGCGATTTGATTTTCAAAGGCTACCACGGCCAAACTTGCATCATGAATTAGAAATGCTTATGCAAAGCTTCTCAAGAAAGGGGCCTCTTACACAACTAGCACGAATTATATTCAGATGTGCTATTTGGTGGATTTGGAAGGAGAGGTGTGGCAGAATTTTTGAGTGTCACAACATGAAGAAAGCTCAAATTCTGATAGAGATTCTTCAGGACTCACGATCATGTATGGAGCAAGAATTGAATACAGAGCACCTAACAAGAAGAGAGAAAGATATTTTCACAAGATTCAATTTTTCCATTCGTCAAGAATCACTCGAATAATGATGAAGATTGTAATTATATGGGGCAAAGCTTATATTTTGTGATGTATCCACAAGTAGTCCAGAACAGTCTAGCTATTGCATTTTATTATTTATTAACTTCCTTATGCTACTCTTGGAGATGAGTTTGATGAAGCGTGCTCATTTCACCTTCTTTAGGTGGGGTGCAATCTTCTCGACTACACTAAGAGACTTCAGGCTTTAGTCTATGGCTTGTGTAGACAAAGCTTCTTTGTACAAATCTTTTACAAAATACAATATCTTTACTTACCAAAAAAAAAAAGACTTCTCTTGGGCTAACAAGACGGGAAAGACCAGTATTTTGAATTTCCGAGACGGTGCACGAAAAACCGATCGAATCTCGACTCTGCGCAAAGTTTATTTCCGTCGTGTTTTTTCGTGAAACCATGCTCATACGACTTACCATGGGCTAATACATCGTGAATGGCCAGTATTTTGAATTTCCGAGACGGTGCATGAAAAACCGATCGAAACTCGACTCGCGTGCGACTTCGCGCAAAGTTTATGACCGTCGTATTTTTTTGCGAAAGCGTGTCTGTACGACTTCTCATGGGCTAATAAGACGGGAAAGACCAGTATTTTGAATTTCCGAGATGGTGCACGAAAAACCGATCGAATCTCGACTCTACGCAAAGTTTATGACCGTCGCGTTTTTTCGTGAAACCATGCTCATACGACTTACCATGGGCTAATACATCGTGAATGGCCAGTATTTTGAACTTCCGAGACGGTGCACGAAAAACTGATCGAAACTCAACTCGCGCGCGACTTCGCACAAAGTTTTTGACCGTCGTATTTTTTTGCGAAAGCGTGCTTGTATGACTTCTCATGGGCTAATAATACGGGACAGACCAGTATTTTGAATTTCCGAGACGGCGCACCGAAAAACCGATCGAATCTCGACTCTGCGCAAAGTGTATGACCGTCGCGTTTTTTCGTGAAACCATGCTCATACGACTTACCATGGGCTAATACATCGTGAATGGCCAGTATTTTGAATTTCCGAGATCGGTGCACGAAAAACCGATCGAAACTCGACTCTGCGCAAAGTTTATGACCGTCGTGTTTTTTCGTGAAACCATGCTCATACGACTTACCATGGGCTAATACATCGTGAATGGCCAGTATTTTGAATTTCCGAGAAGGTGCACGAAAAACCGATCGAAACTCGACTCGCGCGCGACTTCGCGCAAAGTTTATGACCGTCGTATTTTTTTGTGAAAGCGTGTCTGTACGCCTTCTCATGGGCTAATAAGACGGGAAAAACCTGTATTTTGAATTTCCGAGAAGGTGCACGAAAAACCGAGCGAATCTCGACTCTGCGCAAAGTTTATGACCGTTGCGTTTTTTCGTGAAACCATGCTCATACGACTTACCATGGGCTAATCCATCGTGAATGGCCAGTATTTTGAATTTCCGAGACGGTGCACGAAAAACCGATCGAAACTCGACTCGCGCGCGACTTCGCGCAAAGTTTATGACCGTCGTATTTTTTTGCGAAAGCGTGTCTATACGACTTCTCATGGGCTAATAAGATGGGAAAGACCATTATTTTGAATTTCCGAGACGGTGCACGAAAAACCGATCGAATCTCGACTCTACGCAAAGTTTATGACCGTCGCGTTTTTTCGTGAAACCATGCTCATACGACTTACCATGGGCTAATACATCGTGAATGGCCAGTATTTTGAATTTCCGAGACGGTGCACGAAAAACCGATCGAAACTCGACTCTGCGCAAAGTTTATGACCGTCGTGTTTTTTCGTGAAACCATGCTCATACGACTTACCATGGGCTAATACATCGTGAATGGCCAGTATTTTGAATTTCCGAGAAGGTGCACGAAAAACCGATCGAAATTCGACTCGCGCGCGACTTCGCGCAAAGTTTATGACCGTCGTATTTTTTTGTGAAAGCGTGTCTGTACGACTTCTCATGGGCTAATAAGACGGGAAAGACCTGTATTTTGAATTTCCGAGACGATGCACGAAAAACCGAGCGAATCTCGACTCTGCGCAAAGTTTATGACCGTCGCGTTTTTTCATGAAACCATGCTCATACGACTTACCATGGGCTAATACATCGTGAATGGCCAGTATTTTGAATTTTCGAGAAGTTGCACGAAAAATCGATCGAAAATCGACTCGCGCGCGACTTCGCGCAAAGTTTATGACCGTCGTATTTTTTTGTGAAAGTGTGCTTGTATGACTTCTCATGGGCTAATAAGACGGGAAAGACCAGTATTTTGAATTTCCGAGACGGTGCACGAAAAACCGATCGAATCTTGACTCTACACAAAGTTTATGACCGTCGCATTTTTTAGTGAAACCATGCTCATACGACTTACCATGGGCTAATACATCGTGAATGGCCAGTATTTTGAATTTTCGAGACGGTGCACGAAAAACCGATCGAAACTCGACTCTGCGCAAAGTTTATGACCGTCACGTTTTTTCGTGAAACCATGCTCATACGACTTACCATGGGCTAATACATCGTGAATGGCCAGTATTTTGAATTTTCGAGAAGGTGCACGAAAAATCGATCGAAACTCGACTCGCGCAAAGTTTATGACTGTCGTATTTTTTTGTGAAAGCGTGCTTGTATGACTTCTCATGGGCTAATAAGACGGGAAAGACCAGTATTTTGAATTTTCGAGACGGCGCACGAAAAACCGATCGAATGTCGACTCTGCGCAAAGTTTATGACTGTCGCGTTTTTTCGTGAAACCATGCTCATACGACTTACCATGGGCTAATACATCGTGAATGGCCAGTATTTTGAATTTCCGAGACGGTGCACGAAAAATCGATCGAAACTCGACTCGCGCGCGACTTCGCGCAAAGTTTATGACCGTCGTATTTTTTTGCGAAAGCGTGTCTGTACGACTTCTCATGGGCTAATAAGACGGGAAAGACCAGTATTTTGAATTTCCGAGACGGTGCACGAAAAACCGATCGAATCTCGACTCTACACAAATTTTATGACCGTCGCATTTTTTAGTGAAACCATGCTCATACGACTTACCATGGGCTAATACATCGTGAATGGCCAGTATTTTGAATTTTTGAGACGGTGCACGAAAAACCGATCGAAACTCGACTCTGCGCAAAGTTTATGACCGTCGCGTTTTTTCATGAAATCATGCTCATACGACTTACCATGGGCTAATACATCGTGAATGGCCAGTATTTTGAATTTCCGAGAAGGTGCACGACAAATCGATCGAAACTCGACTCGCGCGCGACTTCGCGCAAAGTTTATGACGGTCGTATTTTTTTGTGAAAGCGTGCTTGTATGACTTCTCATGGGCTAATAAGACGGGAAAGACCAGTATTATGAATTTTCGAGTCGGCGCACGAAAAATCGATCGAATCTCGACTCTGCGCAAAGTTTATGACCGTCGCGTTTTTTCGTGAAACCATGCTCATACGACTTACCATGGGCTAATACATCGTGAATGACCAGTATTTTGAATTTCCGAGACGGTGCACGAAAAACCGATCGAAACTCGACTCTGCGCAAAGTTTATGACCGTCGCGTTTTTTCGTGAAACCATGCTCATACGACTTACCATGGGCTAATACATCGTGAATGGCCAGTATTTTGAATTTCAGAGAAGGTGCACGAAAAACCGATCGAAACTCGACTCGCGCGCGACTTCGCGCAAAGTTTATGACCGTCGTATTTTTTTGCGAAAGCGTGTCTGTACGACTTCTCATGGGCTAATAAGACGGGAAAGACCTATATTTTGAATTTTCGAGACGGTGCACGAAAAACCGAGCGAATCTCGACTTTGCGCAAAGTTTATGACCGTGGCGTTTTTTCGTGAAACCATGCTCATACGACTTACCATGGGCTAATACATCGTGAATGGCCAGTATTTTGAATTTCCGAGAAGGCGCACGAAAAACCGATCGAATCTCGACTCGCGCGCGACTTCACGCAAAGTTTATGACAGTCGTATTTTTTTTGCGAAAGCGTGCTTGTACGACTTCTCATGGGCTAATAAGACGGGAAAGACAAGTATTTTGAATTTCCGAGACGGTGCACGAAAAACCGATCGAAACTTCACTCTGCGCAAAGTTTATGACCGTCGCGTTTTTTCGTGAAACCATGCTCATACGACTTATCATGGGCTAATACATCGTGAATGGCCAGTATTTTGAATTTCCGAGACGGTGCACGAAAAACCGATCGAAACTCGACTCGCGCGCGACTTCGCGCAAAGTTTATGACCGTCGTATTTTTTTTGCGCAAGCGTGCCTGTACGACTTCTCATGGGCAAATAAGACAGGAAAGACCAATATTTTGAATTTCCGAGACGGTGCACTAAAAACCGATCGAAACTCGACCCGCTCGCGACTTCGCGCAAAGTTTATGACCGTCGTATTTTTTTGCGAAAGCGTGTCTGTACGACTTCTCATGGGCTAATAAGACGGGAAAGACCTGTATTTTGAATTTCCGAGACGGTGCACGAAAAACCGATCGAATCTCGACTCTGCGCAAAGTTTATGACCGTCGCATTTTTTCGTGAAACCATGCTCATACGACTTACCATGGGCTAATACATCGTGAATGGCCAGTATTTTGAATTTCCGAGACGATGCACGAAAAACTGATCGAAACTCGACTCGCGCGCGACTTCGCGCAAAGTTTGTGATTGTCGTATTTTTTTGCGAAAGCGTGTCTGTACGACTTCTCATGGGCTAATAAGACGGTAAAGACCAGTATTTTGAATTTCCGAGACGGTGCACGAAAAACCGATCGAATCTCGACTCTGCGCAAAGTTTATTTTTGTCGCGTTTTTTCGTGAAACCATGCTCATACGACTTACCATGGGCTTATACATCGTGAATGGCCAGTATTTTGAATTTCCGAGACGGTGCACGAAAAACTGATTGAAACTTGACACGCGCGCGACTTCGCGCAAAGTTTATGACCGTCATATTTTTTTGCGAAAGCGTGCTTGTATGACTTCTCATGGGCTAATAAGACGGGAAAGACCAGTATTTTGAATTTCTGAGACGACGCACGAAAAACCGATCGAATTTCGACTCTGCGCAAAGTTTATGACCGTCGCGTTTTTTCGTGAAACCATGCTCATACGACTTACCATGGGCTAATACATCGTCAATGGCCAGTATTTTGAATTTCCGAGACGGTGCATGAAAAACCGATCGAAACTCGACTCGCGCGCGACTTCACGCAAAGTTTATGACCGTCGTATTTTTTTGCGAAAGCGTGTCTGTACGACTTCTCATGGGCTAATAAGACGGGAAAGACCAGTATTTTGAATTTCCGAGACGGTGCACGAAAAACAGATCGAATCTCGACTCTACACAAAGTTTATGACCGTCGCATTTTTTAGTGAAACCATGCTCATACGATTTACCAAGGGCTAATACATCGTGAATGGCCAGTATTTTGAATTTCCGAGACGGTGCACGAATAACCGATCGAAACTCGACTCTACGCAAAGTTTATGACCGTCGCGTTTTTTCGTGAAACCATGCTCATACGACTTATCATGGGCTAATACATCGTGAATGGCCAGTATTTTGAATTTCCGAGAATGTGCACGAAAAATCGATCGAAACTCGACTCGCGCGCGACTTGCCGCAAAGTTTATGACCGTCGTATTTTTTTGTGAAAGCGTGTCTGTACGACTTCTCATGGGCTAATAAGACGGGAAAGACCTGTATTTTGAATTTCCGAGACGGTGCACGAAAATCCGAGCGAATCTCGACTCTGCGCAAAGTTTATGACCGTCGCGTTTTTTCGTGAAACCATGCTCATACGACTTACCATGGGCTAATACATTGTGAATGGCCAGTATTTTGAATTTCCGAGACGGTGCACGAAAAACCGATCGAAACTCGACTCGCGCGCGACTTCGCGCAAAGTTTGTGATTGTCGTATTTTTTTGCGACAGAGTGTCTGTACGACTTCTCATGGGCTAATAAGACGGGAAAGACCAGTATTTTGAATTTCCGAGACGGAGCACGAAAAACCGATCGAATTTCGACTCTACGCAAAGTTTATGACCGTCGCGTTTTTTCGTGAAACCATGCTCATACGACTTACCATGGGCTAATACATCGTGAATGGCCAGTATTTTGAATTTCCGTGACGGTGCACGAAAAACTGATCGAAACTCAACTCGCGCGCGACTTCGCGCAAAGTTTTTGACCGTCGTATTTTTTTGCGAAAGCGTGCTTGTATGACTTCTCATGGGCTAATAAGACGGGAAAGACCAGTATTTTGAATTTCCGAGACGGCGCCCGAAAAACCGATCGAATCTCGACTCTGCGCAAAGTTTATGACCGTCGCGTTTTTTCGTGAAACCATGCTCATACGACTTACCATGGGCTAATACATCGTGAATGGCCAGTATTTTGAATTTCCGAGAAGGTGCACGAAAAACCGATCGAAACTCGACTCGCGCGCGACTTCGCACAAAGCTTATGACCGTCGTATTTTTTTGCGAAAGCGTGTCTGTACGACTTCTCATGGGCTAATAAGACGGGAAAGACCTGTATTTTGAATTTCTTTGACGGTGCACGAAAAACCGAGCGAATCTCGACTCTGCGCAAAGTTTATGACCGTCGCGTTTTTTCGTGAAACCATGCTCATACGAATTACCATGGGCTAATACATCGTGAATGGCCAATATTTTGAATTTCCGAGAAGGCGCATGAAAAACCGATCGAATCTCGACTCGCGCGTGACTTCGCGCAAAATTTATGACCGTCGTATTTTTTTTGCGAAAGCGTGCCTGTACCACTTCTCATGGGCTAATAAGACGGGAAAGACAAGTATTTCGAATTTCCGAGACGGGTGCACGAAAAACCGATCGAAACTTGACTCTGCGCAAAGTTTATGACCGTCGCGTTTTTTCGTGAAACCATGCTCATACGACTTACCATGGGCTAATACATCGTGAATGGCCAGAATTTCGAATTTCCGAGACGGTGCACGAAAAACCGATCGAAACTCGACTCGCGCGCGACTTCGCGCAAAGTTTATGACCGTCGTATTTTTTTGCGCAAGCGTGCCTGTACGACTTCTCATCGGCTAATAAGACAGGACAGACCAATATTTTGAATTTCCGAGACGGTGCACTAAAAACCGATTGAATCTCGACTCGCGCGCGACTTCGCTCAAATTTTATGACCGTCGTATGTTTTTGCGAAAGCGTGTCTGTACGACTTCTCATGGGCTAATAAGACGGGAAAGACCTGTATTTTGAATTTTTGAGACGGTGCACGAAAAACCGATCGAATCTCGACTCTGCGCAAAGTTTATGATCGTCGCGTTTTTTCATGAAACCATGCTCATACGACTTACCATGGGCTAATATATCGTGAATGGCCAGTATTTTAAATTTCCGAGACGGTGCACGAAAAACTGATCGAAACTCGACTCGCGCGCGACTTCGCGCAAAGTTTATGACTGTCGTATTTTTTTGCGAAAGCGTGTCCGTACGACTTCTCATGGGCTAATAAGACGGGAAAGACCAGTATTTTGAATTTCCGAGACGGTGCACGAAAAACCGATCGAATCTCGACTCTGCGCAAAGTTTATTTCCGTCGCGTTTTTTCGTGAAACCATGCTCATACTACTTACCATGGGCTAATACATCGTGAATGGCCAGTATTTTGAATTTCCGAGACGATGCACGAAAAACTGATCGAAACTTGACCCGCGCGCGACTTCGCGCAAAGTTTATGACCGTCGTATTTTTTTGCGAAAGCGTGCTTGTATGACTTCTCAGGGGCTAATAAGACGGGAAAGACCAGTATTTTGAATTTCCGAGACGGCGCACGAAAAACCGATCGAATCTCGACTCTGCGCAAAGTTTATGACCGTCGCGTTTTTTCGTGAAACCATGCTCATACGATTTACCATGGGCTAATACATCGTGAATGACCAGTATTTTGAATTTCCGAGACGGTGCACGAAAAACCGATCGAAACTCGACTCGCGCGCGACTTCAAGCAGAGTTTATGACCGTCGTATTTTTTTGCGAAAGCGTGTCTGTACGACTTCTCATGGGTCAATAAGACGGGAAAAACTAGTATTTTGAATTTCCGAGACGGTGCACGAAAAACCGATCGAATCTCGACTCTACGCAAAGTTTATGACCGTCGCGTTTTTTCGTGAAACCATGCTCATACGACTTACCATGTGCTAATACATCGTGAATGGCCAGTATTTTGAATTTCCGAGGCGGTGCACGAAAAACCGATCGAAACTCGACTCTGCGCAAAGTTTATGACCGTCGCGATTTTTCGTGAAACCATGCTCATTCGACTTACCATGGGCTAATACATCGTGAATGGCCAGTATTTTGAATTTCCTAGAAGGTGCACGAAAAACCGATCGAAACTCGACTCGCGCGCTACTTCGCGCAAAGTTTATGACCGTCATATTTTTTTGCGAAAGCGTGTCTGTACGACTTCTCATGGGCTAATAAGACGGGAAAGACCTGTATTTTGAATTTCCGAGACGGTGCACGAAAAACCGATCGAATCTCGACTCTACGCAAAGTTTATGACCGTCGCGTTTTTTAGTGAAACCATGCTCATACGACTTACCATGGGCTAATACATCGTGAATGGGCAGTATTTTGAATTTCCGAGACGGTGCACGAAAAACTGATCGAATCTCGACTCTGCGCAAAGTTTATGATCGTCGCGTTTTTTCGTGAAACCATGCTCATACGACTTACCATGGGCTAATACATCGTGAATGGCCAGTATTTTGAATTTTCGAGAAGGCGCACGAAAAACCAATCGAATCTCGACTCGCGCACGACTTCGTGCAAAGTTTATGACCGTCGTATATTTTTTGCGAAAGCGTGCCTGTACGACTTCTCATGGGCTAATAAGACGGGAAAGACAAATATTTTGAATTTCCGAGACGGTGCACGAAAAACCGATCGAAACTCTGCGCAAAATTTATGACCGTCGCATTTTCTCGTGAAACCATGCTCATACGACTTACCATGGGCTAATACATCGTGAATGGCCAGTATTTTGAATTTCCGAGACGGTGCACGAAAAACCGATCGAAACTCGACTCGCGCGCGACTTCGCGCAAAGTTTATGACCGTCGTATTTTTTTGCGCAAGCGTGCATGTACGACTTCTCATGGGCTAATAAGACAGGACAGACCAATATTTTGAATTTCCGAGACGGTGCACTAAAAACCGATCGAATCTCGACTCACGCTCGACTTCGTGCAAAGTTTATGACCGTCGTATTTTTTTACGAAAGCGTGTCTGTACGACTACTCATGGGCTAATAAGACGGGAAAGACCTGTATTTTGAATTTTCGAGACGGTGCACGAAAAACCGATCGAATCTCGACTCTGCGCAAAGTTTATGACCGTCGCGTTTTTTCGTGAAACCATGCTCATACGACTTACCATGGGCTAATACATCGTGTATGGCCAGTATTTTGAATTTCCGAGACGGTGCACGAAAAACTGATCGAAACTCGACTCACGCGCGACTTCGCGCAAAGTCTTTGACCGTCGTATTTTTTTGCGAAAGCGTGCTTGTATGACTTCTCATGGGCTAATAAGACGGGAAAGGCCAGTATTTTGAATTTCCGAGACGGCGCACGAAAAATCGATCGAATCTCGACTCTGCGCAAAGTTTATGACCGTCGCGTTTTTTCGTGAAACCATGCTCATACGACTTACCATGGGCTAATACATCGTGAATGGCCAGTATTTTGAATTTTCGAGACGGTGCACGAAAAACCGATCGAAACTCGACTCGCGCGCGACTTCGCGCAAAGTTTCTGACCGTCGTATTTTTTTACGAAAGCATTTCTGTACGACTTCTCAAGGGCTAATAAGACGGGAAAGACCAGTATTTTGAATTTCCGAGACGGTGCACGAAAAACCGATCGAATCTCGACAATACGCAAATTTTATGACCGTCACGTTTTTCGTGAAACCATGCTCATACGACTTACCATGGGCTAATACATCGTGAATGGCCAGTATTTTGAATTTCCAAGACGGTGCATGAAAAACTGATCGAAACTCGACTCGCGCGCGACTTCGCGTAAAGTTTTTGACCGTCGTATTTTTTTGCGAAAGCGTGCTTGTATGACTTCTCATGGGCTAATAAGACGGGAAAGACCAGTATTTTGAATTTCCGACACGGCGCACGAAAAACCGATCGAATCTCGACTCTGCGCAAAGTTTATGACCGTCGCGTTTTTTCGTGAAACCATGCTCATACGACTTACCATGGGCTAATACATCGTGAATGGCTAGTATTTTGAATTTCCGAAACGGTGCACGAAAAATCGATCGAAACTCGACTTGCGCGCGACTTCACTGAAAGTTTATGACCGTCGTATTTTTTTGCGAAAGCGTGTCTGTACGACTTCTCATGGGCTAATAAGACGGGAAAGACCAGTATTTTGAATTTCCGAGACGGTGCACGAAAAACCGATCGAATATCGAATCTGCGCAAAGTTTATGACCGTCGCATTTTTTCCTGAAACCATGCTCATACGACTTACCATGGGCTAATACATCGTGAATGGCCAGTATTTTGAATTTTCGAGACGGTGCACGAAAAACCGATCGAAACTCGACTCACGCGCGACTTCGCGCAAATTTATGACCGTCATATTTTTTTGCGAAAGCGTGCCTGTACGACTTCTCATGGGCTAATAAGACGGGAAAGACCAGTATTTTGAATTTCCGAGACGGTGCACGAAAAACCGATCGAATCTCGACTCTGCGCAAAGTTTATGACCGTCGCGTTTTTTCGTGAAACCATGCTCATACGACTTACCATGGGCTAATACATCGTGAATGGCCAGTATTTTGAATTTCCGAGACGGTGCACGAAAAACCGATCGAAACTCGACTCGCGCGCGACTTCGCGCAAAGTTTATGACCGTCGTATTTTTTTGCGAAAGTGTGCTTGTACGACTTCTCATGGGGTAATAAGACGGGAAAGACCAGTATTTTGAATTTTCGAGACGGTGCACGAAAAACCGATCGAATATCGAATCTGCGCAAAGTTTATTACCGTCGCGTTTTTTCGTGAAACCATGCTCATACGACTTACCATGGGCAAATACACCGTGAATGGCCAGTCTTTTGATTTTCCGAGACGGTGCACGAAAAACCGATCGAAACTCGACTCGCGCGCGACTTCGCGCAAAGTTTATGACCGTCGTATTTTTTTGCAAAAGCGTGGCTGTACGACTTCTCATGGGCTAATAAGACTGGATGAGGTTAACAATTACACCGAGCAATTTTTTTATTCCTTACTCAATCAGGAGCAGCAGCCTAATAGTATTCATGTTGGGCCTACAAGACGACTTGATTCTGAAGCCCTCTCTCTTCTTAATGCCCCTATAACGGATGATGAAATTGTGAAAGTTGTTTTTAAGTCCCCGAAGCACAAAAGCCCTGGTCCAGATGGATTTCCAACTGAGTTTTATCAAATTGCATGGTCTATTGTAGGCAACGATGTCATAAAAGCTTGTCGACATTTTTTCTCCTCAGGTCATATTCTTAAAGAAATGAATTGCACTTTTATTTCTTTAGTGCCTAAAAATGATGGAGCCGATTCATTGGAGAACTACCGTCCTATTTCACTGTGCAACTTTATTTATAAGGTTATCTCGAAGTTACTGGCAGATAGACTACAAAAGGTCATGAATAAGGTCATTAGTCCTAATCAGGCTGCTTTTATTAAAGGGAGGAGTATCCATCATAATGTCCTGCTTGCTAATGATTTGGTTAAGGTTCTACACTAAAAAACAAGAGGAAAAAATATATGTTTTAAAGCTGATTTACGAAAGGCCTTTGACTCAGTCAATAGGCAATTTATTTACATGATGCTCCATAATATGGGCTTCCCTCAGCACTGGGTTCAATGGATTCAATGTTGCTTGGAAACTCCAAAATTTTCGATTCTCTTTAATGGTTCACCTATTGGCTTCTTCGGGAGTAAGAATGGCATTCGGCAAGGCGATCCACTATCTCCTTATCTTTTTACGATTGCAATGGAAGGACTCAGTTGTATGTTAGAAGAGGCTGTTTCCAATGGCAAAATTAAGGTACCATATTATGGTTCTGTTTATATCTCTCACATAACATTTGCTGATGACCTTATTATCTTCCTTCGAGATGATCCAGTTTCTGTGAGTAATCTGGCAGATATTCTTAATGAATTTGGTATAGTTTCTGGTCTTAAGCTAAACCATGCAAAGAGCAAAGTATATGTTGGTGCTTGCATTGAAAATAAGGATCATATTGCTCAAACATTGGGAGTTGCTGAAGGAAATTTACCGGTTCCTTACTTGGGTCTTCCACTTATATCTACTGGAATCAACAAAGTCTCCTGTCAGCCTATCCTACAAAAAATTAAGAACAGAATTTCCTCTTGGAAAAATAGGCTTCTTTCTAAAGCTGGACGACTTGAACTTATTCGATCAGTGTTGATCTCTAATTCTATTTATTGGTCTCATGCATTCCTTCTACCAGCCGGGCTTCTCAATGATATTGATAAATTACTTATGAACTTCTTTTGGAATGACACAGATGGTAAAGCAATGCATATGGTGAATTGGGACAACATTTGCAAACCGAAGGATGAAGAGGGCTTGAATCTTCGACATATTAGAGATTGGAATAAAGCTTGTATGGTAAAGCAATTATGGGATATTTTACAAAACAAGTCTTCTTTATGGTCACAATGGGTTTTTGCTAGGTACCTTACCAAGGAATCAATCTGGGAAGCATCTGCAAAAACATCTCATTCTGCTGCTTGGAAAGGAATTCTGAAGGCAAGGAGATGGCTACGTAACAATATTTCTTATGTGATTTCTTCTGGAACCAATATTAATATGTGGTATGATCCTTGGGTGAATAGGAAAAGTATATTTCAAATATTTGGTGATAGAGTACGACAGGATCTGGGGGCTCCCAAAGACTGGAAGGTTTCTGAATTCATTAACAATGGTACATGGTGTCTTCCTAACCCTACCTCCCCAGACATGTTATTACTTTGGCCGACTATTAGGGCTATTCCAATCAAGAACAACTCTTCAGATATGCTTATTTGGCTTCATGATAATGGTAAATTTAGTGCTACATCTGCATGGAACCAAATTAGACGACGAAACAACAAGTGGATCCCAAGTAGTTGGACATGGGATAGTCCATGCTCACAGCGACATTCCTTATGTACATGGCAGGCCCTTCTCGGCAAACTTCCTACGATGGATAATATGCAGCGAAGAGGTATTTATATTGTAAATCGGTGCTCTTTGTGTATGCAAAAGGAAGAAAGTGTTGACCATCTATACTTTGCTTGTGATTATTCATCTTGGATATGGGAAGAGATCTTGAAGCGATTTGATCTTCAAAGGCTACCACGGCCAAACTTGCATCATGAACTAGAAAGGCTAATGCAAGGCTTCTCAAGAAAGGGTCCTCTTACACAACTAGCAAGAATTATATTCAGATGTGCTATTTGGTGGATTTGGAAGGAGAGGTGTGGCAGAATTTTTGAGTGTCACAACATGAACAAAGCTCAAATTCTGAGAGAGATTCTTCAGGACTCACGATCATGCATGGAACAAGAATTGAATATAGAGCACCTAACAAGAAGAGAGAAAGAGATTTTCACAAGATTCAATTTTTTCATTAGTCAATAATCACTCGAATAATGATGAAGATTGTAATGTATTATGGGGCAAAGCTTATATTTTGTGATGTATCCACAAGTACTCCAGAACAGTCTAGCTATTGCATTTTTGATTAACTTCCTTGTGCTACTCTTGGAAATGAGTTTGATGAAGTGTGCCCATTTCACCTTCTTTAGGTGGGGTACAATCTTCTCGACTACACTAAGAGACTTCAGGCTTTAGTCTATGGCTTGTGTAGACAAAGCTTCTTTGTACAAATCTTTTACAAAATACATTATCTTTACTTACCAAAAAAAAAACAAGTATTTTGAATTTCCGAGACGGTGCACGAAAAACCGATCGAAACTCGACTCTGCGCAAAGTTTATGACCGTCGCGTTTTTTCGTGAAACCATGCTCATACGACTTACCATGGGCTAATACATCGTGGATGGCCAGTATTTTGAATTTCCGAGACGGTGCACGAAAAACCGATCGAAACTCGACTCGCGTGCAACTTCGCGCAAAGTTTATGACCGTCGTATTTTTTTACGAAAGCGTGTCTGTACGACTTCTCATGGGCTAATAAGACGGGAAAGACCAGTATTTTGAATTTTTGAGACGGTGCACGAAAAACCGATCGAATCTCGACTCTGCGCAAAGTTTATGACCGTCGCGTTTTATCGTGAAATCATGCTCATACGACTTACCATGGGCTAATACATCGTGAATGGCCAGTATTTTGAATTTCCGAGACGGTGCACGAAAAACTGATCGAAACTCGACTCGCGCACGACTTCGCGCAAAGTTTTTGACCGTCTTATTTTTTTGCGAAAGCGTGCTTGTATGACTTCTCATGGGCTAATAAGACGGGAAAGACCAGTATTTTGAATTTCCGAAACGGCGCACGAAAAACAGATCGAATCTCGACTCTGCGCAAAGTTTATGACCGTCGCGTTTTTTCGTGTAACCATGCTCATACGGCTTACCATGGGCTAATACATCGTGAATGGCCAGTATTTTGAATTTCTGAAACGGTGCACGAAAAAGGGATCGAAACTCGACTCACGCGCGACTTCGCGCAAACTTTATGACCGTCGTATTTTTTTGCGCAAGCGTGCCTGTACGACTTCTCATGGGCTAATAAGACGGGAAAGACCAATATTTTGAATTTCCGAGACGTTGCACGAAAAACCGATCGAATTTCGACTAGCGCGCGAATTCGCGCAAAGTTTATGACCGTCGTATTTTTTTGCGAAAGCGTGCCTGTACGACTTCTCATGGGCTAATAAGACGGGAAAGACCAGTATTTTAAATTTCCGAGACGGTGCACGAAAAACCGATCGAATCTCGACTCTGCGCAAAGTTTATGACCGTCGCGTTTTTTCTTGAAACCATGCTCATACGACTTACCATGGGCTAATACATCGTGAATGGCCAGTATTTTGAATTTCCGAGACGGTGCACGAAAAACTGATCGAAACTCGACTCGCGCGCGACTTCGCGCAAAGTTTTTGACCGTCGTATTTTTTTGCGAAAGCGTGCTTGTATGACTTCTCATGGGCTAATAAGACAGGAAAGACCTGTATTTTGAATTTCCGACACGGCGCACGAAAAACTGATCGAATCTCGACTCTGCGCAAAGTTTATGACCGTCGTTTTTTTTCGTGAAACCATGCTCATACGACTTACTTACCATGGGCTAATACATCGTGAATGGCCAGTATTTTGAATTTCCGAGACGGTGCACGAAAAACCGATCGAATCTCGACTCTGCGCAAAGTTTATTTTCGTCACGTTTTTTCGTGAAACCATGCTCATACGACTTACCATAGGCTAATACATCGTGAATGGCCAGTATTTTGAATTTCCGAGATGGTGCACGAAAAACTGATCGAAACTCGACTCGCGCGCGACTTCGCGCAAAGTGTTTGACCGTCGTATTTTTTTGCGAAAGCGTGCTTGTATGACTTCTCATGGGCTAATAAGACGGGAAAGACAAGTATTTTGAATTTCTGAGACGGCGCATGAAAAACCTATCGAAACTCGACTCGCGCGCGACTTCGCGCAAAGTTTATGACCGTCATATTTTTTTGTGAAAGCGTGCCTGTACGACTTCTCATGGGCTAATAAGACGGGAAAGACAAGTATTTTGAATTTCCGAGTTGGTGCACGAAAAACCGATCGAAACTCAACTCGCGCGCGACTTCGCGCAAAGTTTATGACCATCGTATTTTTTAGCGAAAGCGTGCTTGTACGACTTCTCTTGGGCTAATAAGACGGGAAAGACCAGTAGTTTGAATTTCCAAGACGGTGCACGAAAAACCGATCGAATCTCGACTCTGCGCAAAGTTTATGACCGTCGCGTTTTTTCGTGAAACCATGCTCATACGACTTACCATGGGCTAATACATCGTGAATGGCCAGTATTTTGAATTTTCGAGACGGTGCACGAAAAACCGATCGAAACTCGACTCGCTCACGGCTTCGCGCAAAGTTTTTGACCGTCGTATTTTTTTGCGAAAGCGTGCTTGTATGACTTCTCATGGGCTAATAAGACGGGAAAGACCAGTATTTTGAATTTCCGAGACGGCGCACGAAAAACCTATCAAATCTCTTTTTTTTTGGTAAGTAAAGATAATGTATTTTGTAAAAGATTTGTACAAAGAAGCTTTGTCTACACAAGCCATAGACTAAAGCCTGAAGTCTCTTAGTGTTGTCGAGAAGATTGTACGCCACCTAAAGAAGGTGAAATGGGCACACTTCATCGGAATCTCGACTCTGCGCAAAGTTTATGACCGTCGCGTTTTTTCGTGAAACAATGCTCATACGACTTACCATGGGCTAATACATCGAGAATGGCCAGTATTTTGAATTTCCGAGACGGTGCACGAAAAACCGATCGAAACTCGACTCGCACGCGACTTCGCGCAAAGTTTATGACCGTCGTATTTTTTTGCGCAAGCGTGCCAGTACGACTTCTCATGGGCTAATAAGACGGGAAAGACCAATATTTTGAATTTCCGAGACGGTGCACGAAAAACCGATCGAATCTCGACTCTGCGCAAAGTTTATGACCGTCGCTTTTTTTCGTGAAACCATGCTCATACGACTTACCATGGGCTAATACATCGTGAATGGCCAGTATTTTGAATTTTTGAGACGGTGCACGAAAAACCGATCGAAACTCGACTCGCGCGCGACTTCGCGCAAAGTTTATGACCGTCATATTTTTTTGTGAAAGCGTGCCTGTACGACTTCTCATGGGCTAATAAGACGGGAAAGACAAGTATTTTGAATTTCCGAGATGGTGCACGAAAAACCGATCGAAACTCAACTCGCGCGCGACTTCGCGCAAAGTTTATGACCATCGTATTTTTTAGCGAAAGCGTGCTTGTACGACTTCTCATGGGCTAATAAGACGGGAAAGACCAGTAGTTTGAATTTCCAAGACGGTGCACGAAAAACCGATCGAATCTTGACTCTGCGCAAAGTTTATGACCGTCGCGTTTTTTTGTGAAACAATGCTCATACGACTTACCATGGGCTAATACATCGAGAATGGCCAGTATTTTGAATTTCCGAGACGGTGCACGAAAAACCGATCGAAACTCGACTCGCACGCGACTTCGCGCAAAGTTTATGACCGTCGTATTTTTTTGCGCAAGCGTGCCAGTATGACTTCTCATGGGCTAATAAGACGGGAAAGACCAATATTTTGAATTTCCGAGACGGTGCACGAAAAACCGATCGAATCTCGACTCTGCGCAAAGTTTATGACCGTCGCGTTTTTTCGTGAAACCATGCTCATACGACTTACCATGGGCTAATACATCGTGAATGGCCAGTATTTTGAATTTTTGAGATGGTGCACGAAAAATCGATCGAAACTCGACTCGCGCGCGACTTCGCGCAAAGTTTTTGACCGTCGTATTTTTTTGCGAAAGCGTGCTTGTATGACTTCTCATGGGCTAATAAGACGGGAAAGACCAATATTTTGAATTTCCGAGACGGTGCACGAAAAACCGATCGAAACTCGACTCTGCACAAAGTTTATGACCGTCGCGTTTTTTCGTGAAACCATGCTCATACGACTTACCATGGGCTAATACATCGTGAATGGCCAGTATTTTGAATTTCCGAGACGGTGCACGAAAAACCGATCGAAACTCGACTCGCGCGCGACTTCGCGCAAAGTTTATGACCGTCGTATTTTTTTGCGAAAGCGTGCCTGTACGACTTCTCATGGGCAAATACGACAGGAAAGACCAATATTTTGAATTTCCGAGACGGTGCACTAAAAACCGATCGAATCTAGACTCGCGCGCGACTTCGCGCAAAGTTTATGACCGTCGTATTTTTTTGCGAAAGCGTGTCTGTACGACTTCTCATGGGCTAATAAGACGGGAAAGACCTGTATTTTGAATTTCCGAGACGGTACACGAAAAACCGATCGAATCTCGACTCTGCAAAAAGTTTATGACCATCGTGTTTTTTCGTGAAACCATGCTCATACGACTTACCATGGGCTAATACATCGTGAATGGCCAGTATTTTGAATTTCCGAGACGGTGCACGAAAAACTGATCGAAACTCGACTCGCGCGCGACTTCGCACAAAGTTTATGACCGTCGTATTTTTTTGCGAAAGCGTGTTTGTACGACTTCTCATGGGCTAATGAGACGGGAAAGACCAGTATTTTGAATTTTCGAGATGGTGCACGAAAAATCGATCGAATCTCGACTCTGCGCAAAGTTTATTTCCGTCGCGTTTTTTTCGTGAAACCATGCTCATACGACTTACCATGGGCTAATACATCGTGAATGGCCAGTATTTTGAATTTCCGAGACGGTGCACGAAAAACTGATCGAAACTCGACTCGCGCGCGACTTCGCGCAAAGTTTTTGACCGTCGTATTTTTTTGCGAAAGCGTGCTTGTATGACTTCTCATGGGCTAATAAGACGGGAAAGACCAGTATTTTGAATTTCCGAGATGGTGCACGAAAAACCGATTGAATCTCTTTTTTTTTGGTAAGTAAAGATAATGTACTTTGTAAAAGATTTGTACAAAGAAGCTTTGTCTACACAAGCCATAGACTAAAGCCTAAAGTCTCTTAGTGTAGTCGAGAAGATTGTACCCCAACTAAAGAAGGTGAAATGGGCACACTTCATCGGAAACTCGACTTCGCGCAAAGTTTATGACCGTCGTATTTTTTTGCGCAAGCGTGCCTGTACGACTTCTCATGGGCAAATACGACAGGAAAGACCAATATTTTGAATTTCCGAGACGGTACACTAAAAACCGATCGAATCTCGACTCGCGCGCGACTTCGCGCAAAGTTTATGACCGTCGTATTTTTTTTGCGAAAGCGTGCCTGTATGACTTCTCATGGGCTAATAAGACGGGAAAGGCAAGTATTTTGAATTTCCGAGACGGTGCATGAAAAACCGATCGAAACTTGACTCTGCGCAAAGTTTATGACCGTTGCGTTTTTTCGTGAAACCATGCTCATACGACTTACCTTGGGCTAATACATCGTGAATGGCCAGTATTTTGAATTTTCGAGACGGTGCACGAAAAACCGATCGAAACTCGACTCGCGCGTGACTTCGCGCAAAGTTTATGACCGTCGTATTTTTTTGCGCAAGCGTGCCTGTACGACTTCTCATGGGCAAATACGACAGGAAAGACCAATATTTTGAATTTCCGAGACGGTGCACTAAAAATCGATCGAATCTCGACTCGCGCGCGACTCTGCGCAAAGTTTATGACCGTCGTATTTTTTTGCGAAAGCGTGTCTGTACGACTTCTCATGGGCTAATAAGACGGGAAAGACCTGTATTTGGAATTTCCGAGACGGGGCACGAAAAACCGATCGAATCTCGACTCTGCGCAAAGTTTATGACCGTCGTGTTTTTTCGTGAAACCATGCTCATACGACTTACCATGGGCTAATACTTCGTGAATGGCCAGTATTTTGAATTTCCGAGACGGTGCACGAAAAACTTATCGAAACTCGACTCGCGCGCGACTTCGCGCAATGTTTTTGACCGTCGTATTTTTTTGCGAAAGCGTGCTTGTATGACTTCTCATGGGCTAATAAGACGGGAAAGACCAGTATTTTGAATTTCCGAGACGGCGCACGAAAAACCGATCGAATCTCTTTTTTTTTGGTAAGTAAAGATAATGTATTTTGTAAAAGATTTGTACAAAGAAGCTTTGTCTACACAAGCCATAGACTAAAGCCTGAAGTCTCTTAGTGTAGTCGAGAAGATTGTGCCCCACCTAAAGAAGGTGAAATGGGCACACTTCATCGGAAACTAGACTCTGCGCAAAGTTTATGACCGTCGCGTTTTTTCGTGAAACCATGCTCATACGACTTACCATCGGCTAATACATCGTGAATGGCCAGTATTTTGAATTTTTGAGACGGTGCACGAAAAACCGATCGAAACTCGACTCGCGCGCGACTTCGCGCAAAGTTTTTGACCGTCGTATTTTTTTGCGAAAGCGTGCTTGTATGACTTCTCATGGGCTAATAAGACAGGAAAGACCTGTATTTTGAATTTCCGACACGGCGCACGAAAAACTGATCGAATCTCGACTCTGCGCAAAGTTTATGACCGTCGTTTTTTTTCGTGAAACCATGCTCATACGACTTACTTACCATGGGCTAATACATCGTGAATGGCCAGTATTTTGAATTTCCGAGACGGTGCACGAAAAACCGATCGAATCTCGACTCTGCGCAAAGTTTATTTTCGTCACGTTTTTTCGTGAAACCATGCTCATACGACTTACCATAGGCTAATACATCGTGAATGGCCAGTATTTTGAATTTCCGAGATGGTGCACGAAAAACTGATCGAAACTCGACTCGCGCGCGACTTCGCGCAAAGTGTTTGACCGTCGTATTTTTTTGCGAAAGCGTGCTTGTATGACTTCTCATGGGCTAATAAGACGGGAAAGACAAGTATTTTGAATTTCTGAGACGGCGCACGAAAAACCTATCGAAACTCGACTCGCGCGCGACTTCGCGCAAAGTTTATGACCGTCATATTTTTTTGTGAAAGCGTGCCTGTACGACTTCTCATGGGCTAATAAGACGGGAAAGACAAGTATTTTGAATTTCCGAGACGGTGCACGAAAAACCGATCGAAACTCAACTCGCGCGCGACTTCGCGCAAAGTTTATGACCGTCGTATTTTTTAGCGAAAGCGTGCTTGTACGACTTCTCATGGGCTAATAAGACGGGAAAGACCAGTAGTTTGAATTTCCAAGACGGTGCACGAAAAACCGATCGAATCTCGACTCTGCGCAAAGTTTATGACCGTCGCGTTTTTTCGTGAAACCATGCTCATACGACTTACCATGGGCTAATACATCGTGAATGGCCAGTATTTTGAATTTTCGAGACGGTGCAGGAAAAACCGATCGAAACTCGACTCGTGCACGGCTTCGCGCAAAGTTTTTGACCGTCGTTTTTTTTTTGCGAAAGCGTGCTTGTATGACTTCTCATGGGCTAATAAGACGGGAAAGACCAGTATTTTGAATTTCCGAGACGGCACACGAAAAACCTATCGAATCTCTTTTTTTTTTTGGTAAGTAAAGATAATGTATTTTGCTGCTATTGCTACCAGAAGGGCTACTAATCGCATCAAAAAATGCAAAGGTATAGATGGTAATCTCATTGAGGATCTGGATGAGGTTAAAAATTACACCGAGCAATTTTTTTATTCCTTACTCAATCAGGAACAGCAGCCTAATAGTATTCATGTTGGGCCTACAAGACGACTTGATTCTGAAGCCCTCTCTCATCTTAATGCCCCAATAACGGATGATGAAATTGTGAAAGTTGTTTTTAAGTCCCCGAAGCACAAAAGCCCTGGTCCAGATGGATTTCCAGCTGAGTTTTATCAAATTGCATGGGCTATTGTAGGCAACGATGTCATAAAAGCTTGTCGACATTTTTTCTCCTCAGGTCACATTCTGAAAGAAATGAATTGCACTTTTATTTCTTTAGTGCCTAAAAATGATGGAGCCGATTCATTGGAGAACTATCGTCCTATTTCACTGTGCAACTTTATTTATAAGGTTATCTCTAAATTGCTGGCAGATAGACTACAAAAGGTCATGAATAAGGTCATTAGTCCTAATCAGGCTGCTTTTCTTAAAGGGAGGAGTATCCATCATAATGTCATGCTTGCTAATGATTTGGTTAAGGATCTACATTCTAAAACAAGAGGGAAAAAGATCTGTTTTAAAGCTGATTTACGAAAGGCCTTTGACTCAGTCAATAGGGATTTTATTTACATGATGCTCCATAATATGGGCTTCCCTCAGCACTGGGTTAAATGGATTCAATGTTGCTTGGAAACTCCAAAATTTTCAATTCTCTTTAATGGTTCACCTATTGGCTTCTTTGGGAGTAAGAATGGCATTCGGCAAGGTGATCCACTATCTCCTTATCTTTTTACCATTGCAATGGAAGGGCTCAGTTGTATGTTAGAAGAGGCTGTTTCCAATGGCAAAATTAAGGTACCACATTATGGTTCTGTTTATATCTCTCACATAACATTTGCCGACGACCTTATTATCTTCCTTCGAGATGATCCAGTTTCTGTGAGTAATCTGGCAGATATTCTTAATGAATTTGGTAAAGTTTCTGGTCTTAAGCTAAACCATGCAAAGAGCAAAGTATATGTGGGTGCTTGCATTGACAATAAGGATCATATTGCTCAAACATTGGGAGTTGCTGAAGGAAATTTACCGGTTCCTTACTTGGGTCTCCCACTTATATCCACTGGAATCAACAAAGCCTCCTGTCAGCCTATCATACAAAAAATTAAGAACAGAATTTCCTCTTGGAAAAATAGGCTTCTTTCTAAAGCTGGACGACTTGAACTTATTCGATCTGTGTTGACCTCTTATTCTATTTATTGGTCTCATGCATTCCTTCTACCAGCCGGGCTTCTCCATGATATTGATAAATTACTTATGAACTTCTTTTGGAATGGCACAGATGGTAAGGCAATGCACATGGTGAATTGGGACAGCATTTGCAAACCGAAGGATGAAGGGGGGCTGAATCTTCGACATATTAGAGATTGGAATAAAGCTTGTATGGTAAAGCAATTATGGGATATTTTACAAAACAAGTCTTCCTTATGGTCACAATGGGTTTTTGCTAGGTACCTTACCAAGAAATCAATCTGGGAAGTATCTGCAAAAACATCTCATTCTGCTGCTTGGAAAGGAATTCTAAAGGCAAGGAGATGGCTACGTAACAATATTTCTTATGTGATTTCTTCTGGAACCAATATTAATATGTGGTATGATCCTTGGGTGAATGGGAAAAGCATATTTCAGATATTTGGTGATAGAGTACGACAGGATCTGGGGGCTCCCAAAGACTGGAAGGTTTCTGAATTCATTAACAATGGTACTTGGTGTCTTCCCAACCCTACCTCCCCTGACATGTTATTACTTTGGCCGACTATTAGGGCTATTACAATCAAGAACAACTCTTCAGATATGCTTATTTGGCTTCATGATAACGGTAAATTTAGTGCTACATCTGCATGGAACCAAATTAGACGACGAAACAACAAGTGGATCCAAAGTAGTTGGACATGGGATAGTCCATGCTCACAGCGACATTCCATATGTACATGGCAGGCCCTTCTCGGCAAACTTCCTACGATGGACAATATGCAGCGAAGAGGTATTTATATTATAAATCGGTGCTCTTTGTGTATGCAAAATGAAGAAAGTGTTGACCATCTCTACTTTGCTTGTGATTATTCATCTTGGATATGGAAGGAGATCTTAAAGCGATTTGATTTTCAAAGGCTACCACGGCCAAACTTGCATCATGAATTAGAAATGCTTATGCAAAGCTTCTCAAGAAAGGGGCCTCTTACACAACTAGCACGAATTATATTCAGATGTGCTATTTGGTGGATTTGGAAGGAGAGGTGTGGCAGAATTTTTGAGTGTCACAACATGAACAAAGCTCAAATTCTGATAGAGATTCTTCAGGACTCACGATCATGTATGGAGCAAGAATTGAATACAGAGCACCTAACAAGAAGAGAGAAAGATATTTTCACAAGATTCAATTTTTCCATTCGTCAAGAATCACTCGAATAATGATGAAGATTGTAATGTATTATATGGGGCAAAGCTTATATTTTGTGATGTATCCACAAGTAGTCCAGAACAGTCTAGCTATTGCATTTTATTATTTATTAACTTCCTTATGCTACTCTTGGAGATGAGTTTGATGAAGCGTGCTCATTTCACCTTCTTTAGGTGGGGTGCAATCTTCTCGACTACACTAAGAGACTTCAGGCTTTAGTCTATGGCTTGTGTAGACAAAGCTTCTTTGTACAAATCTTTTACAAAATACAATATCTTTACTTACCAAAAAAAAAAAGATAATGTATTTTGTAAAAGATTTGTACAAAGAAGCTTTGTCTACACAAGCCATAGACTAAAGCCTGAAGTCTCTTAGTGTTGTCGAGAAGATTGTACGCCACCTAAAGAAGGTGAAATGGGCACACTTCATCGGAATCTCGACTCTGCGCAAAGTTTATGACCGTCGCGTTTTTTCGTGAAACAATGCTCATACGACTTACCATGGGCTAATACATCGAGAATGGCCAGTATTTTGAATTTCCGAGACGGTGCACAAAAAACCGATCGAAACTCGACTCGCACGCGACTTCGCGCAAAGTTTATGACCGTCGTATTTTTTTGCGCAAGCGTGCCAGTACGACTTCTCATGGGCTAATAAGACGGGAAAGACCAATATTTTGAATTTTCGAGACGGTGCACGAAAAACCGATCGAATCTCGACTCTGCGCAAAGTTTATGACCGTCGCGTTTTTTCGTGAAACCATGCTCATACGACTTACCATGGGCTAATACATCATGAATGGCCAGTATTTTGAATTTTTGAGACGGTGCACGAAAAACCGATCGAAACTCGACTCGCGCGCGACTTCGCGCAAAGTTTTTGACCGTCGTATTTTTTTGCGAAAGCGTGCTTGTATGACTTCTCATGGGCTAATAAGATGGGAAAGACCAGTATTTTGAATTTTCGAGACGACGCACGAAAAACCTATCGAATCTCTTTTTTTTTGGTAAGTAAAGATAATGTATTTTGTAAAAGATTTGTACAAAGAAGCTTTGTCTACACAAGCCATAGACTAAAGCCTGAAGTCTCTTAGTGTTGTCGAGAAGATTGTACGCCACCTAAAGAAGGTGAAATGGGCACACTTCATCGGAATCTCGACTCTGCGCAAAGTTTATGACCGTCGCGTTTTTTCGTGAAACAATGCTCATACGACTTACCATGGGCTAATACATCGAGAATGGCCAGTATTTTGAATTTCCGAGACGGTGCACGAAAAACCGATCGAAACTCGACTCGCACGCGACTTCGCGCAAAGTTTATGACCGTCGTATTTTTTTGCGCAAGCGTGCCAGTACGACTTCTCATGGGCTAATAAGACGGGAAAGACCAATATTTTGAATTTCCGAGACGGTGCACGAAAAACCGATCGAATCTCGACTCTGCGCAAAGTTTATGACCGTCGCATTTTTTCGTGAAACCATGCTCATACGACTTACCATGGGCTAATACATCGTGAATGGCGAGTATTTTGAATTTTTGAGATGGTGCACGAAAAATCGATCGAAACTCGACTCGCGCGCGACTTCGCGCAAAGTTTTTGACCGTCGTATTTTTTTGCGAAAGCGTGCTTGTATGACTTCTCATGGGCTAATAAGACGGGAAAGACCAGTATTTTGAATTTCCGAGACGGCGCACGAAAAACCTATCGAATCTCTTTTTTTTTGGTAAGTAAAGATAATGTATTTTGTAAAAGATTTGTACAAAGAAGCTTTGTCTACACAAGCCATAGACTAAAGCCTGAAGTCTCTTAGTGTTGTCGAGAAGATTGTACGCCACCTAAAGAAGGTGAAATGGGCACACTTCATCGGAATCTCGACTCTGCGCAAAGTTTATGATCGTCGCGTTTTTTCGTGAAACAATGCTCATACGACTTACCATGGGCTAATACATCGTGAATGGCCAGTATTTTGAATTTCCGAGACGGTGCACGAAAAACCGATCGAAACTCGACTCGCACGCGACTTCGCGCAAAGTTTATGACCGTCGTATTTTTTTGCGCAAGCGTGCCAGTAAGACTTCTCATGGGCTAATAAGACGGGAAAGACAAATATTTTGAATTTCCGAGACGGTGCACGAAAAACCGATCGAAACTCGACTCTGCGCAAAGTTTATGACCGTCGCGTTTTTTCGTGAAACCATGCTCATACGACTTACCATGGGCTAATACATCGTGAATGGCCAGTATTTTGAATTTCCGAGACGGTGCACGAAAAACCGATCGAAACTCGACTCGCGCGCGACTTCGCGCAAAGTTTATGACCGTCGTATTTTTTTGCGAAAGCGTGCCTGTACGACTTCTCATGGGCAAATACGACAGGAAAGACCAATATTTTGAATTTCCGAGACGGTGCACTAAAAACCGATCGAATCTAGACTCGCGCGCGACTTCGCGCAAAGTTTATGACCGTCGTATTTTTTTGCGAAAGCGTGTCTGTACGACTTCTCATGGGCTAATAAGACGGGAAAGACCTGTATTTTGAATTTCCGAGATGGTGCACGAAAAACCGATCGAATCTCGACTCTGCAAAAAGTTTATGACCGTCGTGTTTTTTCGTGAAACCATGCTCATACGACTTACCATGGGCTAATACATCGTGAATGGCCAGTATTTTGAATTTCCGAGACGGTGCACGAAAAACTGATCGAAACTCGACTCGCGCGCGACTTCGCACAAAGTTTATGACCGTCGTATTTTTTTGCGAAAGCGTGTTTGTACGACTTCTCATGGGCTAATAAGACGGGAAAGACCAGTATTTTGAATTTTCGAGATGGTGCACGAAAAATCGATTGAATCTCGACTCTGAGCAAAGTTTATTTCCGTCGCGTTTTTTCGTGAAACCATGCTCATACGACTTACCATGGGCTAATACATCGTGAATGGCCAGTATTTTGAATTTCCGAGACGGTGCACGAAAAACTGATCGAAACTCGACTCGCGCGCGACTTCGCGCAAAGTTTTTGACCGTCGTATTTTTTTGCGAAAGCGTGCTTGTATGACTTCTCATGGGCTAATAAGACGGGAAAGACCAGTATTTTGAATTTCCGAGATGGCGCACGAAAAACCGATCGAATCTCTTTTTTTTTGGTAAGTAAAGATAATGTACTTTGTAAAAGATTTGTACAAAGAAGCTTTGTCTACACAAGCCATAGACTAAAGCCTAAAGTCTCTTAGTGTAGTCGAGAAGATTGTACCCCAACTAAAGAAGGTGAAATGGGCACACTTCATCGGAAACTCGACTTCGCGCAAAGTTTATGACCGTCGTATTTTTTTGCGCAAGCGTGCCTGTACGACTTCTCATGGGCAAATACGACAGGAAAGACCAATATTTTGAATTTCCGAGACGGTACACTAAAAACCGATCGAATCTCGACTCGCGCGCGACTTCGCGCAAAATTTATGACCGTCGTATTTTTTTTGCGAAAGCGTGCCTGTATGACTTCTCATGGGCTAATAAGACGGGAAAGGCAAGTATTTTGAATTTCCGAGACGGTGCACGAAAAACCGATCGAAACTTGACTATGCGCAAAGTTTATGACCGTCGCGTTTTTTCGTGAAACCATGCTCATACGACTTACCTTGGGCTAATACATCGTGAATGGCCAGTATTTTGAATTTTCGAGACGGTGCACGAAAAACCGATCGAAACTCGACTCGCGCGCGACTTCGCGCAAAGTTTATGACCGTCGTATTTTTTTGCGCAAGCGTGCCTGTACGACTTCTCATGGGCAAATACGACAGGAAAGACCAATATTTTGAATTTCCGAGACGGTGCACTAAAAATCGATCGAATCTCGACTCGCGCGCGACTCTGCGCAAAGTTTATGACCGTCGTATTTTTTTGCGAAAGCGTGTCTGTACGACTTCTCATGGGCTAATAAGACGGGAAAGACCTGTATTTGGAATTTCCGAGACGGGGCACGAAAACCCGATCGAATCTCGATTCTGCGCAAAGTTTATGACCGTCGTGTTTTTTCGTGAAACCATGCTCATACGACTTACCATGGGCTAATACATCGTGAATGGCCAGCATTTTGAATTTCCGAGACGGTGCACGAAAAACTTATCGAAACTCGTCTCGCGCGCGACTTCGCGCAATGTTTTTGACCGTCGTATTTTTTTGCGAAAGCGTGCTTGTATGACTTCTCATGGGCTAATAAGACGGGAAAGACCAGTATTTTTAATTTCCGAGACGGCGCACGAAAAACCGATCGAATCTCTTTTTTTTTGGTAAGTAAAGATAATGTATTTTGTAAAAGATTTGTACAAAGAAGCTTTGTCTACACAAGCCATAGACTAAAGCCTGAAGTCTCTTAGTGTAGTCGAGAAGATTGTGCCCCACCTAAAGAAGGTGAAATGGGCACACTTCATCGGAAACTAGACTCTGCGCAAAGTTTATGACCGTCGCGTTTTTTCGTGAAACCATGCTCATACGACTTACCATCGGCTAATACATCGTGAATGGCCAGTATTTTGAATTTTTGAGACGGTGCACGAAAAACCGATCGAAACTCGACTCGCACGCGACTTCGTGCAAAGTTTATGACCGTCGTATTTTTTTGCGAAAGCGTGTCTGTACGACTTCTCATGGGCTAATAAAACGGGAAAGACCAGTATTTTGAATTTCCGAGACGGTGCACGAAAAATCGATCGAATCTCGACTCTACGCAAAGTTAATGACTGTCGCGTTTTTTCGTGAAACCATGTTCATACGACTTACCATGGGCTAATACATCGTGAATGGCCAGTATTTTGAATTTTCGAGACGGTGCTCGAAAAACTGATCGAAACTCGACTCGCGCGTGACTTCGTGCAAAGTTTTTGACCGTCGTATTTTTTTGCGAAAGCGTGCTTGTATGACTTCTCATGGGCTAATAAGACGGGAAAGACCAGTACTTTGAATTTTCGAGACGGCGCACGAAAAACCGATCGAATCTCGACTCTGCGCAAAGTTTATGACCGTCGCATTTTTTCAAGAAACCATGCTCATACGACTTACCATGGGCTAATACATCGTGAATGGCCAGTATTTTGAATTTCCGAGACGGTGCACGAAAAACCGATCGAAACTCGACTCGCACGCGACTTAGCGCAAAGTTTATGACCGTCGTATTTTTTTGCGAAAGCGTGTCTGTACGACTTCTCATGGGCTAATAAAACGGGAAAGACCAGTATTTTGAATTTCCGAGACGGTGCACGAAAAACCGATCGAATCTCGACTCTACGCACAGTTTATGACTGTCGTGTTTTTTCGTGAAACCATGCTCATACGACTTACCATGGGCTAATACATCGTGAATGGCCAGTATTTTGAATTTCCGAGACGGTGCTCGAAAAACTGATCGAAACTCGACTCGCGCGTGACTTCGTGCAAAGTTTTTGACCGTCGTATTTTTTTGCGAAAGCGTGCTTGTATGACTTCTCATGGGCTAATAAGACGGGAAAGACCAGTATTTTGAATTTCCGAGACGGCGCACGAAAAACCGATCGAATCTCGACTCTGCGCAAAGTTTATGACCGTCGCATTTTTTCATGAAACCATGCTCATACGACTTACCATGGGCTAATACATCGTGAATGGCCAGTATTTTGAATTTCCGAGACGGTGCACGAAAAACCGATAGAAACTCGACTCGCACGCGACTTCGCGCAAAGTTTATGACCGTCGTATTTTTTTGCGAAAGCGTGTCTGTACGACTTCTCAAGGGCTAATAAGACGGGAAAGACCAGTATTTTGAATTTTCGAGACGGTGCACGAAAAACCGATCGAATCTCGACTCTACGCAAAGTTTATGACCGTCGCGTTTTTTCGTGAAACCATGCTCATACGACTTACCATGGGCTAATACATCGTGAATGGCCAGTATTTTGAATTTTCGAGACAGTGCACGAAAAACTGATCGAAACTCGACTCACGCGCGACTTCGCGCAAAGTTTTTGACCGTCGTATTTTTTTGCGAAAGCGTGCTTGTATGACTTCTCATGGGCTAATAAGACGGGAAAGACCAGTATTTTGAATTTCCGACACGGCGCACGAAAAACCGATCGAATCTCGACTCTGCGCAAAGTTTATGACCGTCGCGTTTTTTCGTGAAACCATGCTCATACGACTTACCATGGGCTAATACATCGTGAATGGCCAGTATTTTGAATTTCCGAGACGGTGCACGAAAAACCGATCGAAACTCGACTCGCACGCGACTTCGCGCAAAGTTTATGACCGTCGTATTTTTTTGCGAAAGCGTGTCTGTACGACTTCTCATGGGCTAATAAGACGGGAAAGACCAGTATTTTGAATTTCCGAGACGGTGCACGAAAAACCGATCGAATCTCGACTTTGCGCAAAGTTTATGACCGTCGCGTTTTTTCGTGAAACCATGCTCATACGACTTACCATGGGCTAATACATCGTGAATGGCCAGTATTTTGAAGCGATTTGATCTTCAAAGGCTACCACGGCCAAACTTGCATCATGAACTAGAAAGGCTAATGCAAGGCTTCTCAAGAAAGGGTCCTCTTACACAACTAGCAAGAATTATATTCAGATGTGCTATTTGGTGGATTTGGAAGGAGAGGTGTGGCAGAATTTTTGAGTGTCACAACATGAACAAAGCTCAAATTCTGATAGAGATTCTTCAGGACTCACGATCATGCATGGAGCAAGAATTGAATATAGAGCACCTAACAAGAAGAGAGAAAGAGATTTTCACAAGATTCAATTTTTTCACAAGATTTTCACAACATGGAGCAAGAATTGAATAATGATGAAGATTGTAATGTATTATGGGGCAAAGCTTATATTTTGTGATGTATCCACAAGTACTCCAGAACAGTCTAGCTATTGAATTTTTTATTAACTTCCTTGTGCTACTCTTGGAAATGAGTTTGATGAAGTATGCCCATTTCACCTTCTTTAGGTGGGGTACAATCTTCTCGACTACACTAAGAGACTTCAGGCTTTAGTCTATGGCTTGTGTAGACAAAGCTTCTTTGTACAAATCTTTTACAAAATACATTATCTTTACTTACCAAAAAAAAAAGTATTTTGAATTTCCGAGACGGTGCACGAAAAACTGATCGAAACTCGACTCGCGCGCGACTTCGCGCAAAGTTTTTGACTGTCGTATTTTTTTGCGAAAGCGTGCTTGTATGACATATCATGGGCTAAGAAGACGGGAAAGACTAGTATTTTGAATTTTCGAGACGGCGCATGAAAAACCAATCGAATCTCGACTCTGCGCAAAGTTTATGACCGTCGCGTTTTTTCGTGAAACCATGCTCATACGACTTACCATGGGCTAATACATCAAGAATGGCCAGTATTTTGAATTTCCGAGACGGTGCACGAAAAAACGATCGAAACTCGACTCGCGCGCGACTTCGCGCAAAGTTTATGACCATCGTATTTTTTTACGAAAGCGTGTCTATACGACTTCTCATGGGCTAATAAGACGGGAAAGACCAGTATTTTGAATTTCCGAGACGGTGCACGAAAAACCGATCGAATCTCGACTCTGCGCAAAGTTTATGACCGTCTCGTTTTTTCGTGAAACCATGCTCATACGACTTACCATGGGCTAATACATCGTGAATGGCCAGTATTTTGAATTTCCGAGACGGTGCACGAAAAACTGATCGAAACTCGACTCGCGCGCAACTTCGCGCAAAGTTTATGACCGTCGTATTTTTTTGCGAAAGCGTGTCTGTACGACTTCTCATGGGCTAATAAGACGGGAAAGACCTATATTTTGAATTTTTGAGACGGTGCACGAAAAACCGAGCGAATCTCGACTTTGCGCAAAGTTTATGACCGTGGCGTTTTTTCGTGAAACCATGCTCATACGACTTACCATGGGCTAATACATCGTGAATGGCCAGTATTTTGAATTTCCGAGAAGGCGCACGAAAAACCGATCGAATCTCGACTCGCGCGCGACTTCACGCAAAGTTTATGACAGTCGTATTTTTTTTGCGAAAGCGTGCTTGTACGACTTCTCATGGGCTAATAAGACGGGAAAGACAAGTATTTTGAATTTCCGAGACGGTGCACGAAAAACCGATCGAAACTTCACTCTGCGCAAAGTTTATGACCGTCGCGTTTTTTCGTGAAACCATGCTCATACGACTTATCATGGGCTAATACATCGTGAATGGCCAGTATTTTGAATTTCCGAGACGGTGCACGAAAAACCGATCGAAACTCGACTCGCGCGCGACTTCGCGCAAAGTTTATGACCGTCGTATTTTTTTTGCGCAAGCGTGCCTGTACGACTTCTCATGGGCAAATAAGACAGGAAAGACCAATATTTTGAATTTCCGAGACGGTGCACTAAAAACCGATCGAAACTCGACCCGCTCGCGACTTCGCGCAAAGTTTATGACCGTCGTATTTTTTTGCGAAAGCGTGTCTGTACGACTTCTCATGGGCTAATAAGACGGGAAAGACCTGTATTTTGAATTTCCGAGACGGTGCACGAAAAACCGATCGAATCTCGACTCTGCGCAAAGTTTATGACCGTCGCGTTTTTTCGTGAAACCATGCTCATACGACTTACCATGGGCTAATACATCGTGAATGGCCAGTATTTTGAATTTCCGAGACGATGCACGAAAAACTGATCGAAACTCGACTCGCGCGCGACTTCGCGCAAAGTTTGTGATTGTCGTATTTTTTTGCGAAAGCGTGTCTGTACGACTTCTCATGGGCTAATAAGACGGTAAAGACCAGTATTTTGAATTTCCGAGACGGTGCACGAAAAACCGATCGAATCTCGACTCTGCGCAAAGTTTATTTTTGTCGCGTTTTTTCGTGAAACCATGCTCATACGACTTACCATGGGCTTATACATCGTGAATGGCCAGTATTTTGAATTTCCGAGACGGTGCACGAAAAACTGATTGAAACTTGACACGCGCGCGACTTCGCGCAAAGTTTATGACCGTCATATTTTTTTGCGAAAGCGTGCTTGTATGACTTCTCATGGGCTAATAAGACGGGAAAGACCAGTATTTTGAATTTCTGAGACGACGCACGAAAAACCGATCGAATTTCGACTCTGCGCAAAGTTTATGACCGTCGCGTTTTTTCGTGAAACCATGCTCATACGACTTACCATGGGCTAATACATCGTCAATGGCCAGTATTTTGAATTTCCGAGACGGTGCACGAAAAACCGATCGAAACTCGACTCGCACGCGACTTCGCGCAAAGTTTATGACCGTCCTATTTTTTGCGAAAGCGTGTCTGTACGACTTCTCATGGGCTAATAAGACAGGAAAGACCAGTATTTTGAATTTCCGAGACGGTGCATGAAAAACCTATCGAATCTCGACTTTGCGCAAAGTTTATGACCGTCGTATTTTTTTGCGAAAGCGTGCTTGTATGACTTCTCATGGGCTAATAAGACGGGAAAGACCAGTATTTTGAATTTCTGAGACGACGCACGAAAAACCGATCGAATTTCGACTCTGCGCAAAGTTTATGACCGTCGCGTTTTTTCGTGAAACCATGCTCATTCGACTTACCATGGGCTAAAACATCGTGAATGGCCAGTATTTTGAATTTCCGAGACGGTGCACGAAAAACCGATCGAAACTCGACTCGAGCGCGACTTCGCGCAATGTTTTTGACCGTCGTATTTTTTTGCGAAAGCGTGCTTGTATGACTTCTCATGGGCTAATAAGACGGGAAAGACCAGTATTTTGAATTTCTGAAACGGTGCATGAAAAACCTATCGAATCTCGACTCTGCGCAAAGTTTATGACCGTCGCGTTTTTTCGTAAAACCATGCTCATACGACTTACCATGGGCTAATACATCGTGAATGGCCAGTATTTTGAATTTCTGAGATGGTGCCCGAAAAACCGATCGAAACTCGACTCGCGCGCGACTTCGCGCAAAGTTTATGACCGTCGTATTTTTTTGCGAAAGTGTGCTTGTCCGACTTCTCATGGGCTAATAAGACGGGAAAGACAAGTATTTTGAATTTCCGAGACGGTGCACGAAAAACCGATCGAATCTCGACTCTGCGCAAAGTTTATGAACGTCGCGTTTTTTCGTAAAACCATGCTCATACGACTTACCATGGGCTAATACATCGTGAATGGCCAATATTTTGAATTTCCGAGACGGTGCACGAAAAACCGATCGAAACTCGACTCGCACGCGACTTCGCGCAAAGTTTTTGACCGTCGTATTTTTTTGCGAAAGCGTGCTTGTATGACTTTTCATGGGCTAATAAGACGGGAAAGTCCAGTATTTTGAATTTCCGAGACGGTGCACGAAAAACCGATCGAAACTCGACTCTGCGCAAAGTTTATGACCGTCACGTTTTTTCGTGAAACCATGCGAATACGACTTACCATGGGCTAATACATCGTGAATGGCCAGTATTTTGAATTTCCGAGATGGTGCCCGAAAAACCGATCGAAAGTCGACTCGCGCGCGACTTCGCGCAAAGTTAATGACCGTCATATTTTTTTGCGAAAGCGTGCTTGTACGACTTCTCATGGGCTAATAAGATGGGAAAGACAAGTATTTTGAATTTCCGAGACGGTGCACGAAAAACTGATCGAATCTCGACTCTGCGCAAAGTTTATGACCGTCGCGTTTTTTCGTGAAACCATGCTCATACGACTTACCATGGGCTAATACATCGTGAATGGACAATATTTTGAATTTCCGAGACGGTGCACGAAAAACCGATCGAAACTCGACTCGCGCGCGACTTCGCGCAAAGTTTTTGACCGTCGTATTTTTTTGCGAAAGCATGCTTGTTCGACTTCTCATGGGCTAATAAGTCGGGAAAGAAAAGTATTTTGAATTTCCGAGACGGTGCACGAAAATCTGATCGAAACTCAACTCGCGCGCGACTTCGCGCAAAGTTTATGACCATCGTATTTTTTTTGCGAAAGCGTGCTTGTACGACTTCTCATAGGCTAATAAGACGAGAAAGACCAGTATTTTGAATTTCCGAGACGGTGCACGAAAAACCGATCGAAACACGACTCGCACGCGACTTCGCGCAAAGTTTATGACCGTCGTATTTTTTTTGCGAAAGCGTGCCTGTACGACTTTTCATGGGCTAATAAGACGGGAAAGACAAGTATTTTGAATTTCCGAGACGGTGCACGAAAAACCGATCGAAACTCGACTTTGCGCAAAGTTTATGACCGTCACGTTTTTTCGTGAAACCATGCTAATACGACTTACCATAGGCTTATACATCGTGAATGGCCAGTATTTTGAATTTCCGAGACGGTGCACGAAAAACCGATCGAAACTCGACTCGCGCGCAACTTCGCGCAATGTTTATAACCGTCGTGTTTTTTTGCGAAAGCGTGCCTGTACGACTTCTCATTGGCTAATAAGACGGGAAAGACCAATATTTTGAATTTCCGAGACGGGGCACGAAAATCTGATCGAATCTCGACTCTGCGCAAAGTTTATGACCGTCGCGTTTTTTCGTGAAACCATGCTCATACGACTTACCATGGGCTAATACATCGTGAATGGCCAGTATTTTGAATTCCCGATAGGGTGCACGAAAAACCGATCGAAACTCGACTCGCGCGCGACTTCGCGCAATGTTTTTGACCGTCGTATTTTTTTGCGAAAGCGTGCATGTATGACTTCTCATGGGCTAATAAGACGGGAAAGACCAGTATTTTGAATTTCCGAGACGGTGCACGAAAAACCGATCGAATCTAGACTCTGCGCAAAGTTTATGACCGTCGCGTTTTTTCGTAAAACCATGCTCATACGACTTACCATGCGCTAATACATCGTGAATGGCCAGTATTTTGAATTCCCGAGAGGGTGCACGAAAAACCGATCGAAACTCGACTCGCGCGCGACTTCGCGCAAAGTTTTTGACCGTCGTATTTTTTTGCGAAAGCGTGCTTGTATGACTTCTCATGGGCTAATAAGACGGGAAAGACCAGTATTTTGAATTTCCGAGACGGTGCACGAAAAACCGATCGAATCTCGACTCCGCGCAAAGTTTATGACCGTCGCGTTTTTTCGTAAAACGATGCTCATACGACTTACCATGGGCTAATACATCGTGAATGGCCAGTATTTTGAATTTCCGAGACGGTGCACAAAAAACCGATCGAAACTCGACTCTGCGCAAAGTTTATGACCGTCACGTTTTTTCGTGAAACCATGCTCATACGACTTACCATGGGCTAATACATCGTGAATGGCCAGTATTTTGAATTTCCGAGATGGTGCACGAAAAACCGACCGAAACACGACTCGCGCGCGACTTCGCGCAAAGTTTATGACCGTCGTATTTTTTTGCAAAAGCGTGCCTGTACGACTTCTCAGGGGCTAATAAGACTGGAACGACCAGTATTTTGAATTTCCGAGACGGTGCGCGAAAAACCGATCGAATCTCGACTCTGCGCAAAGTTTATGACCGTCGCATTTTTTCGTGAAACATGCTCATACGACTTACCATGGGCTAATACATCGTGAATGACCAGTATTTTCAATTCCCGAGATGGTGCACGAAAAACCGATCGAAACTCGATTCGCGCGCGACTTCGCGCAAAGTTTTTGACCGTCGTATTTTTTTGCGAAAGCGTGCTTGTATGACTTCTCATGGGCTAATAAGACGGGAAAGACCAGTATTTTGAATTTCCGAGACGGTGCACGAAAAACCGATCGAATCTAGACTCTGCGCAAAGTTTATGACCGTCGCGTTTTTTCGTAAAACCATGCTCATACGACTTACCATGCACTAATACATCGTGAATGGCCAGTATTTTGAATTCCCGAGAGGGTGCACGAAAAACCGATCGAAACTCGACTCGCGCGCGACTTCGCGCAAAGTTTTTGACCGTCGTATTTTTTTGCGAAAGCGTGCTTGTATGACTTCTCATGGGCTAATAAGACGGGAAAGACCAGTATTTTGAATTTCCGAGACGGTGCACGAAAAACCGATCGAATCTAGACTCTGCGCAAAGTTTATGACCGTCGCGTTTTTTCGTAAAACCATGCTCAGACTTACCATGGGCTAATACATGGTGAATGGCCAGTATTTTGAATTTCCGAGACGGTGCACGAAAAACCGATCGAAATTCGACTCGCGCGCGACTTCGCGCAAAGTTTTTGACCGTCGTATTTTTTTGCGAAAGCGTGCTTGTATGACTTCTCATGGGCTAATAAGACGGGAAAGACCAGTATTTTGAATTTCCGAGACGGTGCACGAAAAACCGATCGAATCTCGACTCTGCGCAAAGTTTATGACCGTCGCGTTTTTTCGTGAAACCGTGCTCATACGACTTGCCATGGGCGAATACATCGTGAATGGCCAGTATTTTTAATTTCTGAGATGGTGCCCGAAAAACCGATCGAAACTCGACTCGCGCGCGACTTCGCGCAAAGTTTATGACTGTCGTATTTTTTTGCGAAAGTGTGCTTGTACGACTTCTCATGGGCTAATAAGACGGGAAAGACAAGTATTTTGAATTTCCGAGACGGTGCACGAAAAACCAATCGAATCTCGACTCTGAGCAAAGTTTATGACCGTCGCGTTTTTTGGTGAAACCATGCTCATACGACTTGCCATGGGCTAATACATCGTGATTGGACAGTATTTTGAATTTCCGAGACGGTGCACGAAAAACCGATCGAAACTCGACTCGCGCGCGACTTCGCGCAAAGTTTATGACCGTCGTATTTTTTTGCGAAAGCGTGCCTGTACGACTTCTCATGGGCTAATAAGTCGGGAAAGACAAGTATTTTGAATTTCCGAGACGGTGCACGAAAATCTGATCGAAACTCAACTCGCGCGCGACTTCGCGCAAAGTTTATGACCGTCGTATTTTTTTGCGAAAGCGTGCTTGTACGACTTCTCATGGGCTAATAAGACGGAAAAGACCAGTATTTTGAATTTCCGAGACGGTGCACGAAAAACCGATCGAAACTCGACTCTGTGCAAAGTTTATGACCGTCGCATTTTTTCGTGAAACCATGCTCACATGACTTACCATCGGCTAATACATTGTGAATGGCCAGTATTTTGAATTTCCAAGACAGTGCATGAAAAACCAATCGAAACTCAACTCATCGCAAAGTTCGCGCAAAGATTATGACCGTCAAATTTTTATGCGAAAGCATGCTTGTACGACTTCGCATGGGCTAATAAGATGGGAAAGACCAGTATTTTGAATTTCCGAGACGGTGCACGAAAAACCGATCGAAACTCGACTCGCGCGTGACTTCGCGCAAAGTTTTTGACCGTCGTATTTTTTTGCGAAAGCGTGCTTGTACGACTTCTCATGGGCTAATAAGACGGGAAAGACCAGTATTTTGAATTTCCGAGACGGTGCACAAAAAACCGATCGAATCTCGACTCTGCTCAAAATTTATGACCATCGCATTTTTTCGTGAAACCATGCTCATACGACTTACCATGGGCTAATACATCGTGAATGGCCAGTATTTTGAATTTCCGAGACGGTGCACGAAAAACTGATCGAAACTCGACTCGCGCGTGAATTCGCGCAAAGTTTATGACCGTCGTATTTTTTTGCGAAAGCGTGCTTGTACGACTTCTCATGGGCTAATAAGACGGGAAAGACCAGTATTTTGAATTTTCGAGACGGTGCACGATAAACCGATCGAATCTCGACTCTGCGCAAAGTTTATGACCGTCGCGTTTTTTCGTGAAAACATGTTCATACGACTTACCATGGGCTCATACATCGTGAATGGCCAGTATTTTGAATTTCCGAGACAGTCACGACAAACCGATCGAAACTCGACTCGCGCGCGACTTCGCGCAAAGTTTATTACCGTCGTATTTTTTCGCGAAAGCGTGCCTGTACGACTTCTCATGTGCTAATAAGACGGGAAAGACCAGTATTTTGAATTTCCGAGACGGTGCACGAAAAACCGATCGAATCTCGACTCTACGCAAAGTTTATGAATGTCTTGTTTTTTCGTGAAACCATGCTCATACGACTTACCATGGGCTAATACATCGTGAATGACCAGTATTTTGAATTTCCGAGACGGTGCTCGAAAAACTGATCGAAACTCGACTCGCGCGTGACTTCGTGCAAAGTTTTTGACCGTCGTATTTTTTTGCGAAAGCTTGCTTGTATGACTTCTCATGGGCTAATAAGACGGGAAAGACCAGTATTTTGAATTTCCGAGACGGCGCACGAAAAACCGATCGAATCTCGACTCTGCGGAAAGTTTATGACCGTCGCATTTTTTCATGAAACCATGCTCATACGACTTACCATGGGCTAATACATCGTGAATGGCCAGTATTTTGAATTTCCGAGACGGTGCACGAAAAACCGATCGAAACTCGACTCGCACGCGACTTCGCGCAAAGTTTATGACCGTCGTATTTTTTTGCGAAAGCGTGTCTGTACGACTTCTCAAGGGCTAATAAGACGGGAAAGACCAGTATTTTGAATTTCCGAGACGGTGCACGAAAAACCGATCGAATCTCGACTCTACGCAAAGTTTATGACCGTCGCGTTTTTTCGTGAAACCATGCTCATACGACTTACCATGGGCTAATACATCGTGAATGGCCAGTATTTTGAATTTTCGAGACAGTGCACGAAAAACTGATCGAAACTCGACTCGCGCGCGACTTCGCGCAAAGTTTTTGACCATCGTATTTTTTTGCGAAAGCGTGCTTGTATGACTTCTCATGGGCTAATAAGACGGGAAAGACCAGTATTTTGAATTTCCGACACGGCGCACGAAAAACCGATCGAATCTCGACTCTGCGCAAAGTTTATGACCGTCGCGTTTTTTCGTGAAACCATGCTCATACGACTTACCATGGGCTAATACATCGTGAATGGCCAGTATTTTGAATTTCCGAGACGGTGCACGAAAAACCGATAGAAACTCGACTCGCACGCGACTTCGCGCAAAGTTTATGACCGTCGTATTTTTTTGCGAAAGCGTGTCTGTACGACTTCTCATGGGCTAATAAGACGGGAAAGACCAGTATTTTGAATTTCCGAGACGGTGCACGAAAAACCGATCGAATCTCGACTTTGCGCAAAGTTTATGATCGTCGCGTTTTTTCGTGAAACCATGCTCATACGACTTACCATGGGCTAATACATCGTGAATGGCCAGTATTTTGAAGCGATTTGATCTTCAAAGGCTACCACGGCCAAACTTGCATCATGAACTAGAAAGGCTAATGCAAGGCTTCTCAAGAAAGGGTCCTCTTACACAACTAGCAAGAATTATATTCAGATGTGCTATTTGGTGGATTTGGAAGGAGAGGTGTGACAGAATTTTTGAGTGCCACAACATGAACAGAGCTCAAATTCTGATAGAGATTTTTCAGGACTCACGATCATGTATGGAGCAAGAATTGAATACAGAGCACCTAACAAGAAGAGAGAAAGATATTTTCACAAGATTCAATTTTTCCATTCGTCAAGAATCACTCGAATAATGATGAAGATTGTAATATATTATATGGGGCAAAGCTTATATTTTGTGATGTATCCACAAGTAGTCCAGAACAGTCTAGCTATTGCATTTTATTATTTATTAACTTCCTTGTGCTACTCTTGGAGATGAGTTCGATGAAGCGTGCCCATTTCACCTTCTTTTGGTGGGGTGCAATCTTCTTGACTACACTAAGAGACTTCAGGCTTTAGTCTATGGCTTGTGTAGACAAAGCTTTTTGTACAAATCTTTTACAAAATACATTATCTTTACTTACCAAAAAAAATAATAAGACGGGAAAGACCAGTATTTTGAATTTCCGTGACAGTGCACGAAAAACCGATCGAAACTCGACTCAGCGCACGACTTCGAGAAAAGTTTTTTACCGTCGTATTTTTTGCGAAAGCGAGCTTGTACCACTTCCCATTGTCTAATAAGACGGGAAAGACCAGTATTTTGAATTTTCGAGACGGTGCACAAAAAACCGATCGAATCTTGACTCTGCGCAAAGTTTATGACCGTCGCATTTTTTAGTGAAACCATTCTCATACGACATACCATGGGCTAGCATATAACTTGTGAATGGCCACTATTTTGAATTTCGGAGACGGTGCACGAAAAACCGATCAAAACTCGACTCGCGCGCGACTTCGCGCAAAGTTTATGACCGTCGTATTTTTTTGCAAAAGCGTGCCTGTACGACTTCTCATGGGCTAATAAGCCGGGAAAGACAAGTATTTTGAATTTCGGAGACGGTGCACGAAAAACCGATCGAAACTCAACTCGCGCGCGACTTCGCGCAAAGTTTATGACCGTCGTATTTTTTTGCGAAAGCGTGCTTGTACGACTTCTCATGGGCTAATAAGACGGGAAAGACCAGTATTTTGAATTTCCGAGACGGTGCATGAAAAACTGATCGAATCTCGACTCTCCGCAAAGTTTATGACCGTCACGTTTTTTTGTGAAACCATACTCATACGACTTACCATGGGCTAATACATCGTGAATGGCCAGTATTTTGAATTTCCGAGAGGGTGCACGAAAAACCGATCGAAACTCGACTCGCGCGCGACTTCGCGCAAAGTTTTTGACCGTCGTATTTTTTTGTGAAAGCGTGCTTGTATGACTTCTCATGCGCTAATAAGACGGGAAAGACCAGTATTTTGAATTTTCGAGACGGTGCACAAAAAACCGATCGAATCTTGACTCTGCGTAAAGTTTATGACCGTCGCATTTTTTCGTGAAACCATGCTCATACGACTTACCATGGGCTAGCTAATAACTCGTGAATGGCCTGTATTTTGAATTTCCGAGACGGTGCACGAAAAACCGATCGAAACTCGACTCGCGCGCGACTTCGCGCAAAGTTTATGACCGTCATATTTTTTTGCAAAAGCGTGCCTGTACGACTTCTCATGGGCTAATAAGCCGGTAAAGACAAGTATTTTGAATTTCCGAGACGATGCACGAAAAATCGATCGAAACTCAACTCGCGCGCGACTTCTCGCAAAGTTTATGACCGTCGTATTTTTTTGCGAAAGCGTGCTTGTACGACTTCTCATGGGCTAATAAGACGGGAAAGACCAGTATTTTGAATTTCCGAGAAGGTGCATGAAAAACTGATCGAATCTCGACTCTCCGCAAAGTTTATGACCGTCACATTTTTTTGTGAAACCATGCTCATACGACTTACCAGGGGCTAATACATCGTGAATGGCCAGTATTTTGAATTTCCGAGACGGTGCACGAAAAACTGATCGAAACTCGACTCGCGCGCGACTTCGCGCAAAGTTTATGACCGTCGTATTTTTTTGCGAAAGTGTGCTTGTACGACTTCTCATGGGCTAATAAGACGGGAAAGACAAGTATTTTGAATTTCCGAGACGGTGCACGAAAACCGATCGAATCTCGACTCTGTGCAAAGTTTATGACCGTCGCGTTTTTTCGTGAAACCATGCTCATACGACTTACCATGGGCTAATACATCGTGAATGGACAGTATTTTGAATTTCCGAGACGGTGCACGAAAAACCGATCGAAACTCGAATCGCGCGCGACTTCAAGCAAAGTTTTTGACCGTCGTATTTTTTTGCGAAAGCGTGCTTGGACGACTTTTCATGGGCTAATAAGTCGGGAAAGAGAAGTATTTTAAATTTCCGAGACGGTTCACGAAAATCTGATCGAAACTCAACTCGCGCGCGACTTCGCGCAAAGTTTATGACCGTCGTATTTTTTTGCGAAAGCGTGCTTTTACGACTTCTCATGGGCTAATTAGACGAGAAAGACAAGTATTTTGAATTTCCGAGACGGTGCACGAAAAATCGATCGAAACTCGACTCGCACGCTACTTCGCGCAAAGTTTATGACCGTCGTATTTTTTTTGCGAAAGCGTGCCTGTACGACTTTTCATGGGCTAATAAGACGGGAAAGACAAGTATTTTGAATTTCTGAGACGGAGCACGAAAAACCGATCGAAACTCGACTCTGCGCAAAGTTTATGACCGTCACGTTTTTTCGTAAAACCATGCTCATACGACTTACCATGGGCTAATACATCGTGAATGGCCAGTATTTTGAATTTCCGAGACGGTGCACGAAAAACCGATCAAAACTCGACTCGCGCGTGACTTCGCGCTAAGTTTCTGACCGTCGTATTTTTTTGCGAAAGCGTGCTTGTACGACTTCTCATGGACTAATAAGACGGGAAAGACCAGTATTTTGAATTTCCGAGACGGTGCACGATAAACCGATCGAATCTCGACTCTGCGCAAAGTTTATGACCATCGCTTTTTTTCGTGAAACCAAGCTCATACGACTTACCATAGGCTAATACATCGTGAATGGCCAGTATTTTGAATTCTCGAGACGGTGCACGAAAACCGATCGAAACTCGACTCTGTGCAAAGTTTATGACCATCGCGTTTTTCCGTGAAACCATGCTCAGACGACTTACCATGGGCTAATACATCGTGAATGGCCAGTATTTTGAATTTCCGAGACGGTACACGAAAAACCGATCGAATCTTGAATCTCGACTCTTCGCAAAGTTTATGACCATCACGTTTTTTCGTGAAACCATGCTCATACGACTTACCATGGGCTAATACATCGTGAATGGCCAGTATTTTGAATTTCCGAGATGGTGCACGAAAAACCGATCGAAACTCGACTCGCGTGCGACTTCGCGCAAAGTTTATGACCGTCGTATTTTTTTGCGAAAGCGTGCTTGTATGACTTCTCATGGGCTAATAAGACGGGAAAGACCAGTATTTTCAATTTCCGAGACGGTGCACGAAAAACCGATCGAATCTCGACTCTGCGCAAAGTTTATGACCGTCGCATTTTTTCGTGAAACCATGCTCATACAACTTACCATGGTCTAATACATCGTGAATGACCAGTATTTTGAATTTCCGAGACGGTGCACGAAAAACCAATCGAAACTCGACTCGCGCGCGACTTCGCGTAAAGTTTTTGACCGTCGTATTTTTTTGCGAAAGCGTGCTTGTATGACCTCTCATGGGCTAATAAGACGGGAAAGACCAGTATTTTGAATTTCCGAGAATGTGCACGAAAAACCGATCGAATCTCGACTCTGCGCAAAGTTTATGAACGTCGCTTTTTTTCGTGAAACCAAGCTCATACGACTTACCATAGGCTAATACATCGTGAATGGCCAGTATTTTGAATTCCCGAGACGGTGCACGAAAAACCGATCGAAACTCGACTATGTGCAAAGTTTATGACCATCGCGTTTTTCCGTGAAACCATGCTCATACGACTTACCATGGGCTAATACATCGTGAATGGCCAGTATTTTGAATTTCCGAGACGGTGCACGAAAAACCGATCGAATCTTGAATCTCGACTCTTCGCAAAGTTTATGACCATCACGTTTTTTCGTGAAACCATGCTCATACGACTTACCATGGGCTAATACATCGTGAATGGCCAGTATTTTGAATTTCCGAGATGGTGCACGAAAAACCGATCGAAACTCGACTCGCGCGCGACTTCGCGCAAAGTTTATGACTATCGTATTTTTTTGCGAAAGTGTGCTTGTACGACTTCTCATGGGCTAATAAGACGGGAAAGACAAGTATTTTGAATTTCCGAGACGGTGCACGAAAAACCGATCGAATCTCGACTCTGCGCAAAGTTTATGACCGTCGCATTTTTTCGTGAAACCATGCTCATACGACTTGCCATGGGCTAATACATCGTGATTGGACAGTATTTTGAATTTCCGAGACGGTGCACGAAAAACCGATCGAAACTCGACTCGCGCGCGACTTCGCGCAAAGTTTATTACCGTCGTATTTTTTTGCGAAAGCGTGCCTGTACGACTTCTAATAGGCTAATAAGACGGGAAAGACCAGTATTTTGAATTTCCGAGACGGTGCAGGAAAAACCGATCGAATCTCGACTCTGCGCAAAGTTTATGACCGTCGCATTTTTTCGTGAAACCATGCTCATACGACTTACCATAGGCTAATACATCGTGAATGGCCAGCATTTTGAATTCTCGAGATGGTGCACGAAAAACCGATCGAAACTCGACTCTGTGCAAAGTTTATGACCATCGAGTTTTTCCGTGAAACCATGCTCATACGACTTACAATGGGCTAATACATCGTGAATGGCCAGTATTTTGAATTTCCGAGACGGTGCACGAAAAACCGATCGAATCTTGAATCTCGACTCTTCGCAAAGTTTATGATCGTCACGTTTTTTCGTGAAACCATGCTCATACGACTTACCATGGGCTAATACATCGTGAATGGCCAGTATTTTGAATTTCCGAGATGGTGCACGAAAAACCGATCGAAACTCGACTCGTGTGTGACTTCGCGGAAAGTTTATGACCGTCGTATTTTTTTGCGAAAGCGTGCCTGTACGACTTCTCATGGGCTAATAAGTCGGGAAAGACAAGTATTTTGAATTTCCGAGACGGTGCACGAAAATCTGATCGAAACTCAACTCGCGCGCGAATTCGCGCAAAGTTTATGACCGTCGTATTTTTTTGCGAAAGCGTGCTTGTACGACTTCTCATGGGCTAATAAGACGGAAAAGACCAGTATTTTGAATTTCCGAGACGGTGCACGAAAAACCGATCGAAACTCGACTCTGTGCAAAGTTTATGACCGTCGCATTTTTTCGTGAAACCATGCTCACATGACTTACCATCGGCTAATACATTGTGAATGGCCAGTATTTTGAATTTCCAAGACAGTGCATGAAAAACCGATCGAAACTCAACTCACCGCAAAGTTCGCGCAAAGATTATGACCGTCGAATTTTTATGCGAAAGCATGCTTGTACGACTTCGCATGGGCTAATAAGATGGGAAAGACCAGTATTTTGAATTTCCGAGACGGTGCACGAAAAACCGATCGAAACTCGACTCGCGCGTGACTTCGCGGTAAGTTTCTGACCGTCGTATTTTTTTGCGAAAGCGTGCTTGTACGACGTCTCATGGGCTAATAAGACGGGAAAGACCAGTACTTTGAATTTCCGAGACGGTGCACGATAAACCGATCGAATCTCGACTCTGCGCAAAGTTTATGACCATCGCTTTTTTTCGTGAAACCAAGCTCATACGACTTACCATAGGCTAATACATCGTGAATGGCCAGTATTTTGAATTCCCGAGACGGTGCACGAAAAACCGATCGAAACTCGACTCTGTGCAAAGTTTATAACCATCGCGTTTTTTCGTGAAACCATGCTCAGACGACTTACCATGGGCTAATACATCGTGAATGGCCAGTATTTTGAATTTCCGAGACGGTACACGAAAAACCGATCGAATCTTGAATCTCGACTCTTCGCAAAGTTTATGACCGTCACTTTTTTTCGTGAAACCATGCTCATACGACTTACCATGGGCTAATACATCGTGAATGGCCAGTATTTTGAATTTCCGAGATGGTGCACGAAAAACCGATCGAAACTCGACTCGCGCGTGACTTCACGCAAAGTTTATGACCGTCGTATTTTTTTGCGAAAGCGTGCTTGGACGACTTTTCATGGACTAATAAGTCGGGAAAGACAAGTATTTTAAATTTCCGAGACGGTGCACGAAAATCTGATCGAAACTCAACTCGCGCGCGACTTCGCGCAAAGTTTATGACCGTCGTATTTTTTTGTGAAAGCGTGCTTGTACAACTTCTCATGGGCTAATAAGACGGAAAAGACCAGTATTTTGAATTTCAGAGACGGTGCACGAAAAACCGATCGAAACTCGACTCTGTGCAAAGTTTATGACCGTCGCATTTTTTCGTGAAACCATGCTCACATGACTTACCATCGGCTAATACATTGTGAATGGCCAGTATTTTGAATTTCCAAGACAGTGCATGAAAAACCGATCGAAACTCAACTCACCGCAAAGTTCGCGCAAAGATTATGACCGTCGAATTTTTATGCGAAAGCATGCTTGTACGACTTCGCATGGGCTAATAAGATGGGAAAGACCAGTATTTTGAATTTTCGAGATGGTGCACGAAAAACTGATCGAAACTCGACTCGCGCGTGACTTCGCGCAAAGTTTTTGACCGTCGTATTTTTTTGCGAAAGCGTGCTTGTACGACTTCTCATGGGCTAATAAGACGTGAAAGACCAGTATTTTGAATTTCCGAGACGGTGCACAAAAAATCGATCGAATCTCGACTCTGCGCCAAGTTTATGACCATCGCATTTTTTCGTGAAACCATGCTCATACGACTTACCATGGGCTAATACATCGTGAATGGCCAGTATTTTGAATTTCCGAGACGGTGCACGAAAAACTGATCGACACTCGACTCGCGCGTGACTTCGCGCAAAGTTTATGACCGTCGTATTTTTTTGCGAAAGCGTGCCTGTACGACTTCTCATGGGCTAATAAGACGGGAAAGACCAATATTTTGAATTTCCGAGACGGTGCACGATAAACCGATCGAATCTCGACTCTGCGTAAAGTTTATGACCGTCGCGTTTTTTTGTGAAACCATTTTCATACGACTAACCATGGGCTCATACATCGTGAATGGCCAGTATTTTGAATTTCCGAGACGGTCACGACAAACCGATCGAAACTCGACTCGCGCGCGACTTCGCGCAAAGTTTATGACCGTCATATTTTTTCGCGAAAGCGTGCCTGTAAGACTTCTCATGTGCTAATAAGACGGGAAAGACAAGTATTTTGAATTTCCGAGACGGTGCACGAAAAACCGATCGAAACTCGACTCGCATGCGACTTCGCGCAAAGTTTTTGACCGTCGTATTTTTTTGCGAAAGCGTGCTTTTACGACTTCTCATGGGCTAATAAGATGGGAAAGACCAGTATTTTGAATTTCCGTGACAGTGCACGAAAAACCGATCCAAACTCGACTCAGCGCACGACTTCGAGAAAAGTTTTTTACCGTCGTATTTTTTGCGAAAGCGAGTTTGTACCACTTCCCATTGTCTAATAAGACGGGAAAGACCAGTATTTTGAATTTTCGAGACGGTGCACAAAAAACCGATCGAATCTTGACTCTGCGCAAAGTTTATCACCGTCGCATTTTTTCGTGAAACCATTCTCATACGACAAACCATGGGCTAGCTTATAACTCGTGAATGGCCACTATTTTGAATTTCCGAGACGGTGCACGAAAAATCGATCGAAACTCGACTCGCGCGCGACTTCGCGCAAAGTTTATGACCGTCGTATTTTTTTGCAAAAGCGTGCCTGTACGACTTCTCATAGGCTAATAATCCGGGAAAGACAAGTATTTTGGATTTCGGAGACGGTGCACGAAAAACCGATCGAAACTCAACTCGCGCGCGACTTCGCGCAAAGTTTATGACCGTCGTATTTTTTTGCGAAAGCGTGCTTGTACGACATCTCATGGGTTAATAAGACGGGAAAGACCAGTATTTTGAATTTCAGTGACGGTGCACGAAAAACTGATCGAATCTCGACTCTCCGCAAAGTTTATGACCGTCACGTTTTTTTGTGAAACCATACTCATACGACTTACCATGGGCTAATACATCGTGAATGGCCAGTATTTTGAATTTCCGAGACGGTGCACGAAAAACCGATCGAAACTCGACTCGCGCGCGACTTCGCGCAAAGTTTTTGACCGTCGTATTTTTTTGCGAAAGCGTGCTTGTATGACTTCTCATGCGCTAATAAGACGGGAAAGACCAGTATTTTGAATTTTCGAGACGGTGCACAAAAAACCGATCGAATCTTGACTCTGCGCAAAGTTTATGACCGTCGCATTTTTTCGTGAAACCATGCTCATACAACTTACCATGGGCTAGCTAATAACTCGTGAATGACCAGTATTTTGAATTTCCGAGACGGTGCACGAAAAACCGATCGAAACTCGACTAGCGCGCGACTTCGCGCAAAGTATGTGATTTCTTCTGGAACCAATATTAATATGTGGTATGATCCTTGGGTGAATGGGAAAAGTATATTTCAGATATTTGGTGATAGAGTACGACAGGATCTGGGGGCTCCCAAAGACTGGAAGGTTTCTGAATTCATTAACAATGGTACTTGGTGTCTTCCCAACCCTACCTCCCCTGACATGTTATTACTTTGGCCGACTATTAGGGCTATTCCAATCATGAACAACTCTTCAGATATGCTTATTTGGCTTCATGATAACGGTAAATTTAGTGCTACATCTGCATGGAACCAAATTAGACGACGAAACAACAAGTGGATCCAAAGTAGTTGGACATGGGATAGTCCATGCTCACAGCGACATTCCTTATGTACATGGCAGGCCCTTCTCGGCAAACTTCCTACGATGGACAATATGCAGCGAAGAGGTATTTATATTGTAAATCGGTGCTCTTTGTGTATGCAAAATGAAGAAAGTGTTGACCATCTCTACTTTGCTTGTGATTATTCATCTTGGATATGGAAGGAGATCCTGAAGCGATTTGATTTTCAAAGGCTACCACGGCCAAACCTGCATCATGAATTAGAAATGCTTATGCAAAGCTTCTCAAGAAAGGGGCCTCTTACACAACTAGCAAGAATTATATTCAGATGTGCTATATGGTGGATTTGGAAGGAGAGGTGTGGCAGAATTTTTGAGTGTCACAACATGAACAAAGCTCAAATTCTGATAGAGATTCTTCAGGACTCACGATCATGTATGGAGCAAGAATTGAATACAGAGCACCTAACAAGAAGAGAGAAAGATATTTTCACAAGATTCAATTTTTCCATTCGTCAAGAATCACTCGAATAATGATGAAGATTGTAATGTATTATATGGGGCAAAGCTTATATTTTGTGATGTATCCACAAGTAGTCCAGAACAGTCTAGCTATTGCATTTTATTATTTATTAACTTCCTTATGCTACTCTTGGAGATGAGTTTGATGAAGCGAGCCCATTTCACCTTCTTTAGGTGGGGTGCAATCTTCTCGACTACACTAAGAGACTTCAGGCTTTAGTCTATGGCTTGTGTAGACAAAGCTTCTTTGTACAAATCTTTTACAAAATACATTATCTTTACTTACCAAAAAAAAGACTTCGCGCAAAGTTTATGACCGTCGTATTTTTTTGCAAAAGCGTGCCTGTACGACTTCTCATGGGCTAATAATCCGGGAAAGACAAGTATTTTGGATTTCCGAGACGGTGCACGAAAAACCGATCGAAACTCAACTCGCGCGCGACTTCGCGCAAAGTTTATGACCGTCGTATTTTTTTGCGAAAGCGTGCTTGTACGACTTTTCATGGGCTAATAAGACGGGAAAGACTAGTATTTTGAATTTCCGAGACGGTGCACAAAAAACTGATCGAATCTTGACTCTCCGCAAAGTTTATGACCGTCACGTTTTTTCGTGAAACCATACTCATACGACTTACAATGGGCTAATACATCGTGAATGGCCAGTATTTTGAATTTCCGAGACGGTGCACGAAACATCGATCGAAACTCGACTCGCGCGCGACTTCGCGCAAAGTTTTTGACCGTCGTATTTTTTTGCGAAAGCGTGCTTGTAAAACTTCTCTTGCGCTAATAAGACGGGAAAGACCAGTATTTTGAATTTTCGAGACGGTGCACAAAAAACCGATCGAATCTTGACTCTGCGCAAAGTTTATGACCGTCGCATTTTTTCGTGAAACCATGCTCATACGACTTACCATGGGCTAGCTAATAACTCGTGAATGGCCAGTATTCTGAATTTCTGAGACGGTGCACGAAAAACGGATCGAAACTCGACTCGCGCGCGACTTCGCGCAAAGTTTATGACCGTCGTATTTTTTGGCGAAAGCGCGCCTGTACGACTTCTCATGGGCTAATAAGCCGGGAAAGACAAGTATTTTGAATTTCCGAGACGGTGCATGAAAAATCGATCGAAACTCAACTCGCGCGCGACTTCGCGCAAAGTTTATGACCGTCGTATTTTTTTACGAAAGCGTGCTTGTACGACTTCTCATGGGCTAATAAGACGGGAAAGACCTGTATTTTGAATTTCTGAGACGGTGCACGAAAAACTGATCGAATCTCTACTCTCCGCAAAGTTTATGACCGTCACGTTTTTTCGTTAAACCATGCTCATACGACTTACCATGGGCTAATAAATCGTGAATGGCCAGTATTTTGAATTTCTGAGACGGTGCACGAAAAACCGATCGGAACTCGACTCGCGCGCGACTTCGCGCAAAGTTTATGACCGTCGTATTTTTTTGCGAAAGCGTGCTTGTACGACTTCTCATGGGCTAATAAGACGGGAAAGACCAGTATTTTGAATTTCTGAGACGGTGCACGAAAAACTGATCGAATCACTACTCTCCGCAAAGTTTATGACCGTCACGTTTTTTCGTGAAACCATTCTCATACGACTTACCAAGCCATACATCGTGAATGGCCAGTATTTTGAATTTTCGAGACGGTGTACGAAAAACCGATCGAAACTCGACTCGCGCGCGACTTCACGCAAAGTTTTTGACCGTCGTATTTTTTTACGAAAGCGTGCTTGTATGACTTCTCATGCGCTAATAAGACGGGAAAGACCAGTATTTTGAGTTTTCGAGACGGTGCACAAAAAACCGATCGAATCTTGACTCTGCGCAAAGTTTATGACCGTCGCATTTTTTCGTGAAACCATGCTCATACGACTTACCATGGGCTAATACATCGTGAATGGCCAGTATTTTGAATTTCCGAGATGGTGCACGAAAAACCGATCGAAACTCAACTCGCGCGCGACTTCGCGCAAAGTTTATGACCGTCGTATTTTTTTGCGAAAGCGTGCTTGTACGACTTCTCATGGGCTAATAAGACGAGAAAGACCAGTATTTTGAATTTCCGAGACGGTGCACGAAAAACCGATCGAAATTCGACTCGCACGCGACTTCGCGCAAAGTTTATGACCGTCGTATTTTTTTTGCGAAAGCGTGCCTGTACGACTTTTCATGGGCTAATAAGACGGGAAAGACAAGTATTTTGAATTTCCGAGACGGTGCACGAAAAACCGATCGAAACTCAACTCTGCGCAAAGGTTATGACCGTCATGTTTTTTCGTGAAACCATGCTCATACGACTTACCATGGGCTAATACATCGTGAATGGCCAGTATTTTGAATTTCCGAGACGGTGCACGAAAAACTGATCGAAACTCAACTCGCGCGCGACTTCGCGCAAAGTTTATGACCGTCGTATTTTTTTGCGAAAGCGTGCTTGTACGACTTCTCATGGGCTAATAAGACGAGAAAGACCAGAATTTTGAATTTTTGACACGGTGCACGAAAAACCGATCGAAATTCGACTCGCACGCGACTTCGCGCAAAGTTTATGACCGTCGTATTTTTTTTGCAAAAGCGTGCCTGTACGACTTTTCATGGGCTAATAAGACGGGAAAGACAAGTATTTTGAATTTCCGAGACGGTGCACGAAAAACCGATCGAAACTCAACTCTGCGCAAAGGTTATGACCGTCATGTTTTTTCGTGAAACCATGCTCATACGACTTACCATGGGCTAATACATCGTGAATGGCCAGTATTTTGAATTTCCGAGACGGTGCACGAAAAACCGATCGAAACTCGACTCGCGCGTGACTTCGCGCAAAGTTTATGACGTCATATTTTTTTGCGAAAGCATGGTTGTACGACTTCTCATGGGCTAATAAGACGGGAAAGACAAGTATTTTGAATTTCCGAGACGGTGCACGAAAAACCGATCGAAACTCGACTCTGCGCAAAGTTTATGACCGTCACGTTTTTTCGTGAAACCATGCTCATACGACTTACCATGGGCTAATACATCGTGAATGGCCAGTATTTTGAATTTCTGAGACGGTGCACGAAAAACCGATCGAAACTCGACTCGTGCGTGACTTCGCGGAAAGTTTATGACCGTCGTATTTTTTTGCGAAAGCGGGCTTGTACGACTTCTCATGGGCTAATAATACGGGAAAGACAAGTATTTTGAATTTCCGAGACGGTGCACGAAAAACCGATCGAAACTTGACTCTGCGCAAAGTTTATGACCGTCACGTTTTTTCGTGAAACCATGCTCATACGACTTACCATGGGCTAATACATCGTGAATGGCCAGTATTTTGTTTTTTTTTTTGGTAAGTAAAGATATTGTATTTTGTAAAAGATTTGTACAAAGAAGCTTTGTCTACACAAACCATAGACTAAAGCCTGAAGTCTCTTAGTGTAGTCGAGAAGATTGCACCCCACCTAAAGAAGGTGAAATGAGCACGCTTCATCAAACTCATCTCCAAGAGTAGCATAAGGAAGTTAATAAATAATAAAATGCAATAGCTAGACTGTTCTGGACTACTTGTGGATACATCACAAAATATAAGCTTTGCCCCATATAATACATTACAATCTTCATCATTATTCGAGTGATTCTTGACGAATGGAAAAATTGAATCTTGTGAAAATATCTTTCTCTCTTCTTGTTAGGTGCTCTGTATTCAATTCTTGCTCCATACATGATCGTGAGTCCTGAAGAATCTCTATCAGAATTTGAGCTTTGTTCATGTTGTGACACTCAAAAATTCTGCCACACCTCTCCTTCCAAATCCACCAAATAGCACATCTGAATATAATTCGTGCTAGTTGTGTAAGAGGCCCCTTTCTTGAGAAGCTTTGCATAAGCATTTCTAATTCATGATGCAAGTTTGGCCGTGGTAGCCTTTGAAAATCAAATCGCTTCAAGATCTCCTTCCATATCCAAGATGAATAATCACAAGCAAAGTAGAGATGGTCAACACTTTCTTCATTTTGCATACACAAAGAGCACCGATTTACAATATAAATACCTCTTCGCTGCATATTGTCCATCGTAGGAAGTTTGCCGAGAAGGGCCTGCCATGTACATAAGGAATGTCTTTTTTTTTTGGTAAGTAAAGATATTGTATTTTGTAAAAGATTTGTACAAAGAAGCTTTGTCTACACAAGCCATAGACTAAAGCCTGAAGTCTCTTAGTGTAGTCGAGAAGATTGCACCCCACCTAAAGAAGGTGAAATGGGCACGCTTCATCAAACTCATCTCCAAGAGTAGCATAAGGAAGTTAATAAATAATAAAATGCAATAGCTAGACTGTTCTGGACTACTTGTGGATACATCACAAAATATAAGCTTTGCCCCATATAATACATTACAATCTTCATCATTATTCGAGTGATTCTTGACGAATGGAAAAATTGAATCTTGTGAAAATATCTTTCTCTCTTCTTGTTAGGTGCTCTGTATTCAATTCTTGCTCCATACATGATCGTGAGTCCTGAAGAATCTCTATCAGAATTTGAGCTTTGTTCATGTTGTGACACTCAAAAATTCTGCCACACCTCTCCTTCCAAATCCACCAAATAGCACATCTGAATATAATTCGTGCTAGTTGTGTAAGAGGCCCCTTTCTTGAGAAGCTTTGCATAAGCATTTCTAATTCATGATGCAAGTTTGGCCGTGGTAGCCTTTGAAAATCAAATCGCTTCAAGATCTCCTTCCATATCCAAGATGAATAATCACAAGCAAAGTAGAGATGGTCAACACTTTCTTCATTTTGCATACACAAAGAGCACCGATTTACAATATAAATACCTCTTCGCTGCATATTGTCCATCGTGGGAAGTTTGCCGAGAAGGGCCTGCCATGTACATAAGGAATGTCGCTGTGAGCATGGACTATCCCATGTCCAACTACTTTGGATCCACTTGTTGTTTCGTCGTCTAATTTGGTTCCATGCAGATGTAGCACTAAATTTACCGTTATCATGAAGCCAAATAAGCATATCTGAAGAGTTGTTCTTGATTGTAATAGCCCTAATAGTCGGCCAAAGTAATAACATGTCAGGGGAGGTAGGGTTGGGAAGACACCAAGTACCATTGTTAATGAATTCAGAAACCTTCCAGTCTTTGGGAGCCCCCAGATCCTGTCGTACTCTATCACCAAATATCTGAAATATGCTTTTCTCATTCACCCAAGGATCATACCACATATTAATATTGGTTCCAGAAGAAATCACATAAGAAATATTGTTACGTAGCCATCGCCTTGCCTTCAGAATTCCTTTCCAAGCAGCAGAATGAGATGTTTTTGCAGATGTTTCCCAGATTGATTCCTTGGTTAGGTACCTAGCAAAAACCCATTGTGACCATAAGGAAGACTTGTTTTGTAAAATATCCCATAATTGCTTTACCATACAAGCTTTATTCCAATCTCTAATATGTCGAAGATTCAGCCCCCCTTCATCCTTCGGTTTGCAAATGCTGTCCCAATTCACCATGTGCATTGCCTTACCATCTGTGCCATTCCAAAAGAAGTTCATAAGTAATTTATCAATATCATGGAGAAGCCCGGCTGGTAGAAGGAATGCATGAGACCAATAAATAGAATAAGAGGTCAACACAGATCGAATAAGTTCAAGTCGTCTAGCTTTAGAAAGAAGCCTATTTTTCCAGGAGGAAATTCTGTTCTTAATTTTTTGTATGATAGGCTGACAGGAGGCTTTGTTGATTCCAGTGGATATAAGTGGGAGACCCAAGTAAGGAACCGGTAAATTTCCTTCAGCAACTCCCAATGTTTGAGCAATATGATCCTTATTGTCAATGCAAGCACCCACATATACTTTGCTCTTTGCATGGTTTAGCTTAAGACCAGAAACTTTACCAAATTCATTAAGAATATCTGCCAGATTACTCACAGAAACTGGATCATCTCGAAGGAAGATAATAAGGTCGTCGGCAAATGTTATGTGAGAGATATAAACAGAACCATAATGTGGTACCTTAATTTTGCCATTGGAAACAGCCTCTTCTAACATACAACTGAGCCCTTCCATTGCAATGGTAAAAAGATAAGGAGATAGTGGATCACCTTGCCGAATGCCATTCTTACTCCCAAAGAAGCCAATAGGTGAACCATTAAAGAGAATTGAAAATTTTGGAGTTTCCAAGCAACATTGAATCCATTTAACCCAGTGCTGAGGGAAGCCCATATTATGGAGCATCATGTAAATAAAATCCCTATTGACTGAGTCAAAGGCCTTTCGTAAATCAGCTTTAAAACAGATCTTTTTCCCTCTTGTTTTAGAATGTAGATCCTTAACCAAATCATTAGCAAGCAGGACATTATGATGGATACTCCTCCCTTTAAGAAAAGCAGCCTGATTAGGACTAATGACCTTATTCATGACCTTTTGTAGTCTATCTGCCAGTAACTTAGAGATAACCTTATAAATAAAGTTGCACAGTGAAATAGGACGGTAGTTCTCCAATGAATCGGCTCCATCATTTTTAGGCACTAAAGAAATAAAAGTGCAATTCATTTCTTTCAGAATGTGACCTGAGGAGAAAAAATGTCGACAAGCTTTTATGACATCGTTGCCTACAATAGCCCATGCAATTTGATAAAACTCAGCTGGAAATCCATCTGGACCAGGGCTTTTGTGCTTCGGGGACTTAAAAACAACTTTCACAATTTCATCATCCGTTATTGGGGCATTAAGATGAGAGAGGGCTTCAGAATCAAGTCGTCTTGTAGGCCCAACATGAATACTATTAGGCTGCTGTTCCTGATTGAGTAAGGAATAAAAAAATTGCTTGGTGTAATTTTTAACCTCATCCAGATCCTCAATGAGATTACCATCTATACCTTTGCATTTTTTGATGCGATTAGTAGCCCTTCTGGTAGCAATAGCAGCATAGAAAAACTTCGTATTAGAATCCCTTAGAGTAAGCCAATGCTGTCGTGACTTCTGTTTCAAAAAGCATTCCTCCTGCTTCAAAGCTTGCATAAAGTTATTTCTAGCAGCAGCCTCTTTGTATATAAGATTCGCATCCAGAGGTTGAAGATTTAGCTCGCTTTGCACAGCCATAAGTTCTTTCTTGCATAACTGAACTCTGTCGTTGATATTTCCAAATGTAGTTGAATTCCACTTCTTCAGTGCTGCTTTGCATGCTTTTAGTTTTTGACATAGGATGTAAGGGGGAGAACCAAATACATTAATGTCCCAAGCTGACTTAATAACTTCGAGGAACTTTGGGTGAGAACTCCACATATTAAAAAATCTAAAAGGTTTCTTGACTCTTGGTAGTGCTTTATCTGCATGTATATGCATAATAGAGTGATCCGAAAATAACTTAGCACCGTACTCAAGAAGTGAATCTGGGAAAACTGCTAACCATTCCTGATTAATCAAACATCTGTCAAGTCGAGCCATAATTTTTCTTTCAGCAGTACTTTGATTGTTCCATGAGAACCAATCACCTACAGATTTCATGTCAGTCAATGCAGCAGTATCTATACAATCATTAAAATGTTGAAGCTGACATTCGGAAAGCACTCTACCCCCCACTTTCTCATTTGTGTATCTGACAGTATTAAAGTCACCGAGAACAACCCAAGGTACTGTAGGATAACTATTTGCAATGCTAACCAGATCACGCCATAGAGCATTCCTGTCAGACATACTGTTAGATGCATAAATACCGGTAATATTGAATTGACATCCAGTCTGTTTATCCTCTGCCTTAAGATGAATGAATTGATTAGTAGCAGAAATAAACCAAGCAGTAACAAGATTAGGATGCCATAAGACCCAAACTCGACCATAAGTATCCTGAGAATCATTAGTAAAAAGTTCTGCCTCAGGCCATATTAAATTCTTCTGAACTTGAACACGATGAGGTTTAATTTTTGTTTCCACAAGAATCACAATGTCACATGCAGCAGATCGGATTATTCTATTGAGCTCCCGACATTTCTCAGTCTTATTAAGTCCACGAACATTCCAACAGCTTATTTTCATCAATACTAGATAGAAGGAAGAGCATGCGATTTTGGGAGGACACTACCATCCTTTTTCTTATCCTTTGATTTTGCATGGTCCTCTCGCATAATATCTTTACCCTTTAATCCTTTATTCCTATATTTATCCACCTCATCCACAGCTTGCAAATGTTTAAATTTTTGCGTACCTTGAGGCAAGGAGTCCTGAATAGCGGGATGTGTCGAAGAGCGATGAGTTTGCTGAGTTGCAATGTCTTGGTTCCCAAGAGGTTGTTGAAATGAAATTTCCTGATTATCTGAAAGAGTGATTCGTGAAGGCGAGGTTGTTATTGGGGAGTGAGAACCTTGGGAAGCTCCTGCAGTGAAATTCTCTGATATAATAGGTAAAGATGGAAGTCCTGACTTGTCTTTCTCTTGTTCGTGTCGCTGCCCCAACGAGTCAGAGTGTTCAATCATCTTCTCCGCCATCACCACTGTTGGCACTGGAGTATCAGTGCTTGGATTAGTGGTAGTGACCCCATTCTGTGGCTCTTGGCGTGGTCGGTAGACCTGTGTGATTTTTTGTGAAGGCTGTTGGCAGGCACCATTTACATGTCCAAAAGATAGACAAACCTTGCATCGTTGTGGCTTCCAAGAATATGAGACTTTCACCTTTCGGGTGCTCCCATCAAGATCACGGTAAGAAACATCATTCGGCAGTTCCTCATCAGAAGAAACCATTACACAAGCTCTGGCAAAGGTCAATCTCGTTTGCGAAGCTGTTGCCTTATCAAGATACAATGGTTGTCCCAGGGTGCTGCAAAGCTTTGCAATAAAACGACGACCCCAGAGATGTAGTGGAAGTCCATGGAAAGAAACCCATATTGGGATAGACTGTAGACTGTCTAACTCCAATCTCACATCAGGTGCCCAGCGTCGTAGTATCATTGGATGACCACGGATAGTCCAAAATCCTTCAAGGACCCGTTGTAAATCTTCTTCCGAATAAAGCCTGCATACAAAGAATCCGGTCTCCAACATATGAAGATCAAATGTTGATATTCCCCATCGAGTTCTGATGTATGAGGATAGTGGGAAAAAGGATGTTCTTAGTCAAACAACGTAGCCCACAATTGCCATTGACCATGTCTCAATTAGTTCGTCGGAATCAATAGCCTCATACACAGCAATCTTCTGGTCAGCCTGTACTTCTGGAGCAAAAAAGTCCAGTCGAAGATCCGGACTACCCACTGGAGCCTTGAAGAGGCTACTCCAAGGCTTCGGATCTCGGGAAATAGGAGCTGGAGGTCGTGATCTAGATCGTGAACGACCTCGGGCCTGGTTCATTGAAGGAGCATCCCGTCGAGAAGAAGAAATCAGCGGTGGAACATCCTGGTGTGAAACCGGCCTAAGCTGCTGGGGAGGAACCAGCGGCTGTTGGAGAGGAGCAACCCCCTCCCGCGGTGAAGTAACCAGCGGCTGAGGAGCAACCCTCTCCCGCTGTGACTGCTGGAGAGGGGCGTTCTGCTGTGAAGCAATCAGCCGCTGGGAAGAAGCCAGCGGAGGAGCATCCCGCTGGAACAGAGGATGCGAAGCAGAGTGCCGCGTCCGGCCGCTCGCATCCATGGCGTCGCTCGCCCTAGCCGCCAGCCGCCTAGGGGAGAGGAAGCCACCACCCTGCCCACACTAATGTCGCAGCCGTCGCCCCTTCCACGCCGATTGCAGAAGCAGCCGTCGCCCTTTCCACGCTGGAGTTGCCGGAGGAAGCGGCAGTGAACCCAGCCCCAATCGCAGCGCAGCTTCCACCGTTTCTTGCCCTAGAGTCCGTCCCGCGCCTAGGGGAGAAGAGCCGCCGCCCTTCCACGCCTGAAGTCGCCGATTCCCGGCCTGGAATCGCTGATCGCAGGAGCGACCGCCGGCCTTCCACTCGCCGCGGAGTGATCGTAGAGGAGAAATCGCCCAAGGGAGCAATCGCAAGCACAAGCGCAAGGGAAGAGGTTGCCGTCCCCAGCGTCGATCGCAAGCGCAAGCGAAAGCCCAAGCAGAGCAGAGCACTCACGCACGCACGCAAGGGAACGCAGGCCCATTCCCCCCCATTCCCAAGCCGATGCGTGCACCGTCTCTCCTCCTCTCTCTCTACATAAGGAATGTCGCTGTGAGCATGGACTATCCCATGTCCAACTACTTTGGATCCACTTGTTGTTTCGTCGTCTAATTTGGTTCCATGCAGATGTAGCACTAAATTTACCGTTATCATGAAGCCAAATAAGCATATCTGAAGAGTTGTTCTTGATTGTAATAGCCCTAATAGTCGGCCAAAGTAATAACATGTCAGGGGAGGTAGGGTTGGGAAGACACCAAGTACCATTGTTAATGAATTCAGAAACCTTCCAGTCTTTGGGAGCCCCCAGATCCTGTCGTACTCTATCACCAAATATCTGAAATATGCTTTTCCCATTCACCCAAGGATCATACCACATATTAATATTGGTTCCAGAAGAAATCACATAAGAAATATTGTTACGTAGCCATCTCCTTGCCTTTAGAATTCCTTTCCAAGCAGCAGAATGAGATGTTTTTGCAGATACTTCCCAGATTGATTCCTTGGTAAGGTACCTAGCAAAAACCCATTGTGACCATAAGGAAGACTTGTTTTGTAAAATATCCCATAATTGCTTTACCATACAAGCTTTATTCCAATCTCTAATATGTCGAAGATTCAGCCCCCCTTCATCCTTCGGTTTGCAAATGCTGTCCCAATTCACCATGTGCATTGCCTTACCATCTGTGCCATTCCAAAAGAAGTTCATAAGTAATTTATCAATATCATGGAGAAGCCCGACTGGTAGAAGGAATGCATGAGACCAATAAATAGAATAAGAGGTCAACACAGATCGAATAAGTTCAAGTCGTCCAGCTTTAGAAAGAAGCCTATTTTTCCAAGAGGAAATTCTGTTCTTAATTTTTTGTATGATAGGCTGACAGGAGGCTTTGTTGATTCCAGTGGATATAAGTGGGAGACCCAAGTAAGGAACCGGTAAATTTCCTTCAGCAACTCCCAATGTTTGAGCAATATGATCCTTATTGTCAATGCAAGCACCCACATATACTTTGCTCTTTGCATGGTTTAGCTTAAGACCAGAAACTTTACCAAATTCATTAAGAATATCTGCCAGATTACTCACAGAAACTGGATCATCTCGAAGGAAGATAATAAGGTCGTCGGCAAATGTTATGTGAGAGATATAAACAGAACCATAATGTGGTACCTTAATTTTGCCATTGGAAACAGCCTCTTCTAACAACTGAGCCCTTCCATTGCAATGGTAAAAAGATAAGGAGATAGTGGATCACCTTGCCGAATGCCATTCTTACTCCCAAAGAAGCCAAGAATGGCCAGTATTTTGAATTTCTGAGACGGTGCACGAAAAAAACCGATCGAAACTCGACTCGTGCGTGACTTCGCGGAAAGTTTATGACCGTCGTATTTTTTTGCGAAAGCGAGCTTGTACGACTTCTCATGGGCTAATAAGACGAGAAAGACCAGTATTTTGAATTTCCGAGACGGTGCACGAAAAACCGATCGAAATTCGACTCGCACGCGACTTCGCGCAAAGTTTATGACCGTCGTATTTTTTTTTGCGAAAGCGGGCTTGTACGACTTCTCATGGGCTAATAAGACGGGAAAGACAAGTATTTTGAATTTCCGAGACGGTGCACGAAAAACTGATCGAAACTCGACTCTGCGCAAAGTTTATGACCGTCACGTTTTTTCGTGAAACCATGCTCATACGACTTACCATGGGCTAGCTAATACATCGTGAATGGCCAGTATTTTGAATTTCTGAGACGGTGCACGAAAAACCGATCGAAACTCGACTCGTGCGTGACTTCGCGGAAAGTTTATGACCGTCGTATTTTTTTGCGAAAGCGAGCTTGTACGACTTCTCATGGGCTAATAAGACGGAAAAGACCAGTATTTTGAATTTCCAAGACGGTGCACGATAAACCGATCGAATCCTTATTGTCAATGCAAGCACCCACATATACTTTGCTCTTTGCATGGTTTAGCTTAAGACCAGAAACTTTACCAAATTCATTAAGAATATCTGCCAGATTACTCACAGAAACTGGATCATCTCGAAGGAAGATAATAAGGTCGTCGGCAAATGTTATGTGAGAGATATAAACAGAACCATAATGTGGTACCTTAATTTTGCCATTGGAAACAGCCTCTTCTAACATACAACTGAGCCCTTCCATTGCAATGGTAAAAAGATAAGGAGATAGTGGATCGCCTTGCCGAATGCCATTCTTACTCCCGAAGAAGCCAATAGGTGAACCATTAAAGAGAATCGAAAATTTTGGAGTTTCCAAGCAACATTGAATCCATTGAACCCAGCGCTGAGGGAAGCCCATATTATGGAGCATCATGTAAATAAATTGCCTATTGACTGAGTCAAAGGCCTTTCGTAAATCAGCTTTAAAACTGATCTTTTTCCCTCTTGTTTTTGAGTGTAGATCCTTAACCAAATCATTAGCAAGCAGGACATTATGATGGATACTCCTCCCTTTAATAAAAGCAGCCTGATTAGGACTAATGACCTTATTCATGACCTTTTGTAGTCTATCTGCCAGTAACTTCGAGATAACCTTATAAATAAAGTTGCACAGTGAAATAGGACGGTAGTTCTCCAATGAATCGGCTCCATCATTTTTAGGCACTAAAGAAATAAAAGTGCAATTCATTTCTTTAAGAATATGACCTGAGGAGAAAAAATGTCGACAAGCTTTTATGACATCGTTGCCTACAATAGACCATGCAATTTGATAAAACTCAGCTGGAAATCCATCTGGACCAGGGCTTTTGTTCTTCGGGGACTTAAAAATAACTTTCACAATTTCATCATCCGTTATTGGGGCATTAAGATGAGAGAGGGCTTCAGAATCAAGTCGTCTTGTAGGCCCAACATGAATACTATTAGGCTGCTGCTCCTGATTGAGTAAGGAATAAAAAAATTGCTCGGTGTAATTTTTAACCTCATCTAAATCCTCAATGAGATTACCATCTATACCTTTGCATTTTTTGATACGATTAGTTGCCCTTCTAGGAGCAATAGCAGCATAGAAAAACTTCGTATTAGAATCCCCTAGAGTAAGCCAATGCTGTCGTGACTTCTGTTTCAAAAAGCATTCCTCCTGCTTCAAAGCTTGCATAAAGTTATTTCTAGCAGCAGCCTCTTTGTATATAAGATTTGCATCCAGAGGTTGAAGATTTAGCTCGCTTTGCACAGTCATAAGTTCTTTCTTGCATAACTGAACCCTGTTGGTGATATTTCCGAATGTAGTTGAATTCCACTTCTTAAGTGCTGCTTTGCATGCTTTTAGCTTTTGACATAGGATGTAAGGAGGAGAACCGAATACATTAATGTCCCAAGCTGACTTAATAACTTCGAGGAACTTAGGGTGAGAACTCCACATATTAAAAAATCTAAAAGGTTTCTTGACTCTGGGTAGTGCTTTATCTGCATGTATATGCATAATAGAGTGATCCGAAAATAACTTAGCACCGTACTCAAGAAGTGAATCTGGAAAAACTGCTAACCATTCCTGATTTATCAAACATCTGTCAAGTCGAGCCATAATTTTTCTATCAGCAGTACTTTGATTGTTCCATGAGAACCAATCACCTACAGATTTCATGTCAGTCAATGCAGCAGTATCTATACAATCATTAAAATGTTGAAGCTGACATTCGGAAAGCACTCTACCCCCCACTTTCTCATTTGTGTATCTGACAGTATTAAAGTCACCGAGAACAACCCAAGGTACTGTAGGATAACTATTTGCAATGCTAACCAGATCACGCCATAGAGCATTCCTGTCAGACATACTGTTAGATGCATAGATACCGGTAATATTGAATTGACATCCAGTCTGTTTATCCTCTGCCTTAAGATGAATGAATTGATTAGTAGCAGAAATAAACCAAGCAGTAACAAGGTTAGGATGCCATAAGACCCAAACTCGACCATAAGTATCCTGAGAATCATTAGTAAAAAGTTCTGCCTCAGGCCATATTAAATTCTTCTGAACTCGAACACGATGGGTTTTAATTTTTGTTTCCACAAGAATCACAATATCACATGCAGCAGATCGGATTATTCTATTGAGCTCCCGACATTTCTCAGTCTTATTAAGTCCACGAACATTCCAACAGATTATTTTCATCAATACTAGATAGAAGGAAGAGCATCCGATTTTGGGAGGACACTACCATCCTTTTTCTTATCCTTTGATTTTACATGGTCCTCCCGCATAATATCTTTACCCTTTAATCCTTTATTCCTATATTTATCCACCTCATCCACAGCTTGCAAATGTTTAAACTTTTGCGTACCTTGAGGCAAGGAGTCCTGAATAGTGGGATGTGTCGAAGAGCGATGAGTTTGGTGAGTTGCAATGTCTTTGTTCCCAAGAGGTTGTTGAAATGAAATTTCCTGATTATCTGAAGGAATGATTCGTGACGGCGAGGTTGTTATTGGGGAGTGAGAACCATGGGAAGCTCCTGTAGTGAAAGTCTCTGATATAATAGGAAAAGATGAAAGTCCTGACTTGTCTTTCTCCTGTTCGTGTCGCTGCCCCAATGAGTCAGAGTGCTCATTCATCTTCTCCGCCATCATCTCTGTTGGCACTGTAGTATCAGAGCTTGGTTTAGTGGTAATGACCCCATTTTGTGGCTCTTGGCGTGGTCGGTTGACCTGTGTGATTTTTTGTTAAGGCTGTTGGCAAGCACCATTTACATGTCCAAAAGATAGACAAACCTTGCATCGTTGTGGCTTCCAAGAATATGAGACTTTCACCTTTCGAGTGCTCCCATCAAGATCACGGTAAGAAACTTCATTCGGTAGTTCCTCATCAGAAGAAACCATTACACAAGCTCTGGCAAAGGTCAATCTCGTTTGCGAAGCTGTTGCCTTATCAATATACAATGGCTGTCCCAAGGTGCTGCAAAGCTTTGCAATAAAACGACGACCCCAGAGATGTAGTGGAAGTCCATGGAAAGAAACTCATATTGGGATAGACTGTAGACTGTCTAACTCCAATCTCACATCAGGTGCCCAGCGTCGTAGTATCATTGGATGACCACGGATAGTCCAAAATCCTTCAAGGACCCGTTGTAAATCTTCTTCAGAATAAAGCTTGCATACAAAGAATCCGGTCTCCAACATATGAAGATCAAATGTTGATATTCCCCATCGAGTTCTGATATATGAGGATAATGGAAAAAATGATGTTCTTAGTCCAACAACGTAGCCCACAATTGCCATGGACCATGTCTCAATTAGTTCGTCAGAATCAATAGCCTCATACACAGCAATCTTCTGATCAGCCTGTACTTCTGGAGCAAAAAAGTCCAGTCGAAGATCCGGACTACCCACTGGAGCCTTGAAGAGGCTACTCTAAGGCCGAGGATCTCGGGAAATAGGAGCAGGAGGTCGTGATCTAGATCGTGAATGACCTCGGGCCTGGTTCATTGAAGGAGCATCCCGTCGAGAAGAAGAATTCAGCGGTGGAACATCCTGGTGTGAAACCGGCCTAAGCTGCTGGGGAGGAACCAGCGGCTGTTGGAGAGGAGCAACCCCCTCCCGCTGTGAAGTAACCAGCGGATGAGGAGCAACCCTCTCCCGTTGTGACTGCTGGAGAGGGGTGTTCCGCTGGGAAGCAACCAGCGCAGGCCGCTGGGAAGAAGCCAGCGGAGGAGCATCCCGCTGGAACAGAGGATGCGAAGCAGAGTCGCTCGCATCCATGGCGTCGCTCGCCCTAGAGACCGCCAGCCTCCTAGGGGAGAGGAAGCCACCACCCTTCTCGCCCTTTCCACGCCGATTGCAGAAGCAGCCGTCGCCCTTGGAGTTGCCGCAGGAAGAGCGGTAGTGAACCCAGCCCCAATCGCAGCGCAGCCTCCACCGTTTCTCGCCCTAGAGTCCGTCCCGCTCCTAGGGGAGAAGAGACGCCGCCCTTCAACGCCTGAAATTGCCGATTCCCCGCCTGGAATCGCTGATCGCAAGAGCGACCGCCGGCCTTCCTTCGCCGCGGAGCGATCGTAGAGGAGAAATCGCCCAAGGGAGCAATCGCCCTCCGCTGCCCACTCTTCGGTAAGAGATGAGGTTGTCGTCCCCAGCGCCGATCGCAAGCGCAAGCCCAAGCAGAGCAGAGCACTCACGCACGCACGCAAGGGAACGCACGCACCACTTCTCATGGATAATAAGACGGGAAAGACCAGTATTTTGAATTTCCTAGACGGTGCACGAAAAAAACGATCGAATCTCGACTCTGCGGAGAGAGAGAGGAGGAGAGACGGTGCACGCATCTGCTTGGGAATGGGGAGGAATGGGCCTGCGTTCCCTTGCGTGCGTGCGTGAGTGCTCTGCTCTGCTTGGGCTTGCGCTTGCGATCGACGCTGGGGGCGGCAACCTCTTCCCTTGCGCTTGTGCTTGCGATTGCTCCCTTGGGCGATTTCTCCTCTGCGATCGCTCCGCGGCGAGTGGAAGGCCGGCGGTCGCTCCTGCGATCAGCGATTCCAGGCCGGGAATCGGCGATTTCAGGCGTGGAAGGGCGGCGGCTCTTCTCCCCTAGGCGCGGGACGGACTCAAGGGCAAGAAACGGTGGAAGCTGCCCTGCGATTGGGGCTGGGTTCACTGCCGCTTCCTGCGGCAACTCCAGCGTGGAAAGGGCGACGGCTGCTTCTGCAATCGGCGTGGAAGGGGCGACGGCTGCGACATTAGTGTGGGCAGGGTGGTGGCTTCGTCTCCCCTAGGCGGCTGGCGGTCTCTAGGGCGAGCGACGCCATGGATGCGAGCGGCCGGACGCGGCACTCTGCTTCGCATCCTCTGTTCCAGCGGGATGCTCCTCCGCTGGCTTCTTCCCAGCGGCTGATTGCTTCACAGCAGAACGCCCCTCTCCAGCAGTCACAGCGGGAGAGGGTTGCTCCTCAGCCGTTGGTTACTTCACCGCGGGAGGGGGTTGCTCCTCTCCAACAGCCGCTGGTTCCTCCCCAGCAGCTTAGGCCGGTTTCACACCAGGATGTTCCACCGCTGATTTCTTCTTCTCGACGGGATGCTCCTTCAATGAACCAGGCCCGAGGTCGTTCACGATCTAGATCACGACCTCCAGCTCCTATTTCCCGAGATCCGAAGCCTTGGAGTAGCCTCTTCAAGGCTCCAGTGGGTAGTCCGGATCTTCGACTGGACTTTTATGCTCCAGAAGTACAGGCTGACCAGAAGATTGCTGTGTATGAGGCTATTGATTCCGACGAACTAATTGAGACATGGTCAATGGCAATTGTGGGCTACGTTGTTGGACTAAGAACATCCTTTTTCCCACTATCCTCATACATCAGAACTCGATGGGGAATATCAATATTTGATATTCATATGTTGGAGACCGGATTCTTTGTATGCAGGCTTTATTCGGAAGAAGATTTACAACGGGTCCTTGAAGGATTTTGGACTATCCGTGGTCATCCAATGATACTACGACGCTGGGCACCTGATGTGAGATTGGAGTTAGACAGTCTACAGTCTATCCCAATATGGGTTTCTTTCCATGGACTTCCACTACATCTCTGGGGTCGTCGTTTTATTGCAAAGCTTTGCAGCACCCTGGGACAGCCATTGTATCTTGATAAGGCAACAGCTTCGCAAACGAGATTGACCTTTGCCAGAGCTTGTGTAATGGTTTCTTCTGATGAGGAATTGCCGAATAATGTTTCTTACCGTGATCTTGATGGGAGCACCCGAAAGGTGAAAGTCTCATATTCTTGGAAGCCACAACGATGCAAGGTTTGTCTATCTTTTGGACTTGTAAATGGTGCCTGCCAACAGCCTTCACAGAAAATCACACAGGTCTACCGACCACGCCAAGAGCCACAGAATGGGGTCACTACCACTAATCCAAGCACTGATACTCCAGTGCCAACAGTGGTGATGGCGGAGAAGATGATTGAACACTCTGACTCGTTGGGGCAGCGACACGAACAAGAGAAAGACAAGTCAGGACTTCCATCTTTACCTATTATATCAGAGACTTTCACTGCAGGAGCTTCCCAAGGTTCTCACTCCCCAATAACAACCTCGCCTTCACGAATCACTCCTTCAGATAATCAAGAAATTTCATTTCAACAACCTCTTGGGAACCAAGACATTGCAACTCACCAAACTCATCGCTCTTCGACACATCCCGCTATTCAGGACTCCATGCCTCAAGGTACGCAAAAATTTAAACATTTGCAAGCTGTGGATGAGGTGGATAAATATAGGAATAGAGGATTAAAGGGTAAAGATATTATGCGAGAGGACCATGCAAAATCAAAGGATAAGAAAAAGGATGGTAGTGTCCTCCCAAAATTGCATGCTCTTCCTTCTATCTAGTATTGATGAAAATAAGCTGTTGGAATGTTCGTGGACTTAATAAGACTGAGAAATGTCGGGAGCTCAATAGAATAATCCGATCTGCTGCATGTGACATGGTGATTCTTGTGGAAACAAAAATTAAACCTCATCGTGTTCGAGTTCAGAAGAATTTAATATGGCCTGAGGCAGAACTTTTTACTAATGATTCTCAGGATACTTATGGTCGAGTTTGGGTCTTATGGCATCCTAACCTTGTTACTGCTTGGTTTATTTCTGCTACTAATCAATTCATTCATCTTAAGGCAGAGGATAAACAGACTGGATGTCAATTCAATATTACCGGTATTTATGCATCTAACAGTATGTCTGACAGGAATGCTCTATGGCGTGATCTGGTTAGCATTGCAAATAGTTATCCTACAGTACCTTCGGCTGTTCTCGGTGACTTTAATACTGTCAGATACACAAATGAGAAAGTGGGGGGTAGAGTGCTTTCCGAATGTCAGCTTCAACATTTTAATGATTGTATAGATACTGCTGCATTGACTGACATGAAATCTGTAGGTGATTGGTTCTCATGGAACAATCAAAGTACTGCTGAAAGAAAAATTATGGCTCGACTTGACAGATGTTTGATTAATCAGGAATTGTTAGCAGTTTTCCCAGATTCACTTCTTGAGTACGGTGCTAAGTTATTTTCGGATCACTCTATTATGCATATACATGCAGATAAAGCACTACCCAGAGTCAAGAAACCTTTTAGATTTTTTAATATGTGGAGTTCTCACCCGAAGTTCCTCGAAGTTATTAAGTCAGCTTGGGACATTAATGTCTTTGGTTCTCCCCCTTACATCCTATGTCAAAAACTAAAAGCATGCAAAGCAGCACTGAAGAAGTGGAATTCAACTACATTTAGAAATATCAACGATAGGGTTCAGTTATGCAAGAAAGAACTTATGGCTGTGCAAAGCGAGCTAAATCTTCAACCTCTGCATGCGAATCTTATATACAAAGAGGCTGCTGCTAGAAATAACTTTATGCAAGCTTTGAAGCAGGAGGAATGCTTTTTGAAACAGAAGTCACGACAGCATTGGCTTACTTTAGGGGATTCTAATACGAAGTTTTTCTATGCTGCTATTGCTACCAGAAGGGCTACTAATCGCATCAAAAAATGCAAAGGTATAGATGGTAATCTCATTGAGGATCTGGATGAGGTTAAAAATTACACCAAGCAATTTTTTTATTCCTTACTCAATCAGGAACAGCAGCCTAATAGTATTCATGTTGGGCCTACAAGACGACTTGATTCTGAAGCCCTCTCTCATCTTAATGCCCCAATAACGGATGATGAAATTGTGAAAGTTGTTTTTAAGTCCCCGAAGCACAAAAGCCCTGGTCCAGATGGATTTCCAGCTGAGTTTTATCAAATTGCATGGGCTATTGTAGGCAACGATGTCATAAAAGCTTGTCGACATTTTTTCTCCTCAGGTCACATTCTTAAAGAAATGAATTGCACTTTTATTTCTTTAGTGCCTAAAAATGATGGAGCCGATTCATTGGAGAACTACCGTCCTATTTCACTGTGCAACTTTATTTATAAGGTTATCTCTAAGTTGCTGGCAGATAGACTACAAAAGGTCATGAATAAGGTCATTAGTCCTAATCAGGCTGCTTTTCTTAAAGGGAGGAGTATCCATCATAATGTCCTGCTTGCTAATGATTTGGTTAAGGATCTACATTCTAAAACAAGAGGAAAAAAGATCTGTTTTAAAGCTGATTTACGAAAGGCCTTTGACTCAGTCAATAGGAATTTTATTTACATGATGCTCCATAATATGGGCTTCCCTCAGCACTGGGTTAAATGGATTCAATGTTGCTTGGAAACTCCAAAATTTTCGATTCTCTTTAATGGTTCACCTATTGGCTTCTTTGGGAGTAAGAATGGCATTCGGCAAGGCGATCCACTATCTCCTTATCTTTTTACCATTGCAATGGAAGGGCTCAGTTGTATGTTAGAAGAGGCTGTTTCCAATGGTAAAATTAAGGTACCACATTATGGTTCTGTTTATATCTCTCACATAACATTTGCCGACGACCTTATTATCTTCCTTCGAGATGATCCAGTTTCTGTGAGTAATCTGGCAGATATTCTTAATGAATTTGGTAAAGTTTCTGGTCTTAAGCTAAACCATGCAAAGAGCAAAGTATATGTGGGTGCTTGCATTGACAATAAGGATCATATTGCTCAAACATTGGGAGTTGCTGAAGGAAATTTACCGGTTCCTTACTTGGGTCTCCCACTTATATCCACTGGAATCAACAAAGCCTCCTGTCAGCCTATTATACAAAAAATTAAGAACAGAATTTCCTCTTGGAAAAATAGGCTTCTTTCTAAAGCTGGACGACTTGAACTTATTCGATCCGTGTTGATCTCTTATTCTATTTATTGGTCTCATGCATTCCTTCTACCTGCCGGGCTTCTCCATGATATTGATAAATTACTTATGAACTTCTTTTGGAATGGCACAGATGGTAAGGCAATGCACATGGTGAATTGGGACAGCATTTGCAAACCGAAGGATGAAGGGGGGCTGAATCTTCGACATATTAGAGATTGGAATAAAGCTTGTATGGTAAAGCAATTATGGGATATTTTACAAAACAAGTCTTCCTTATGGTCACAATGGGTTTTTGCTAGGTACCTAACTAAGGAATCAATCTGGGAAACATCTGCAAAAACATCTCATTCTTCTGCTTGGAAAGGAATTCTGAAGGCAAGGCGATGGCTACGTAACAATATTTCATATGTGATTTCTTCTGGAACCAATATTAATATGTGGTATGATCCTTGGGTCAATGGGAAAAGTATATTTCAGATATTTGGTGATAGAGTACGACAGGATCTGGGGGCTCCCAAAGACTGGAAGGTTTCTGAATTCATTAACAATGGTACTTGGTGTCTTCCCAACCCTACCTCCCCTGACATGTTATTACTTTGGCCGACTATTAGGGCTATTCCAATCATGAACAACTCTTCAGATATGCTTATTTGGCTTCATGATAATGGTAAATTTAGTGCTACATCTGCATGGAACCAAATTAGACGACGAAACAACAAGTGGATCCAAAGTAGTTGGACATGGGATAGTCCATGCTCGCACCGACATTCCTTATGTACATGGCAGGCCCTTCTCGGCAAACTTCCTACGATGGACAATATGCAGCGAAGAGGTATTTATATTGTAAATCGGTGCTCTTTGTGTATGCAAAATGAAGAAAGTGTTGACCATCTCTACTTTGCTTGTGATTATTCATCTTGGATATGGAAGGAGATCTTGAAGCGATTTGATTTTCAAAGGCTACCACGGCCAAATCTGCATCATGAATTAGAAATGCTTATGCAAAGCTTCTCAAGAAAGGGGCCTCTTACACAACTAGCAAGAATTATATTCAGATGTGCTATATGGTGGATTTGGAAGGAGAGGTGTGGCAGAATTTTTGAGTGTTACAACATGAACAAAGCTCAAATTCTGATAGAGATTCTTCAGGACTCACGATCATGTATGGAGCAAGAATTGAATACAGAGCACCTAACAAGAAGAGAGAAAGATATTTTCACAAGATTCAATTTTTCCATTCGTCAAGAATCACTCGAATAATGATGAAAATTGTAATGTATTATATGGGGCAAAGCTTATATTTTGTGATGTATCCACAAGTAGTCCAGAACAGTCTAGCTATTGCATTTTATTATTTATTAACTTCCTTATGCTACTCTTGGAGATGAGTTTGATGAAGCGTGCCCATTTCACCTTCTTTAGGTGGGGTGCAATCTTCTCGACTACACTAAGAGACTTCAGGCTTTAGTCTATGGCTTGTGTAGACAAAGCTTCTTTGTACAAATCTTTTACAAAATACATTATCTTTACTTACCAAAAAAAAAAAAAAAATCTCGACTCTGCGCAAAGTTTATGACCGTCGTGTTTTTTCGTGAAACGATGCTCATACGACTTACCATGGGCTAATACATCGTGAATGGCCTGTATTTTGAATTTCCGAGATGGTGCCCGAAAAACCGATCGAAACTCGACTCGCGTGCGACTTCGAGCAAAGTTTATGACCGTCGTATTTTTTTGCGAAAGTTTGCTTGTACGACTTCTCATGGGCTAATAAGACGGGAAAGACAAGTATTTTGAATTTCCGAGACGGTGCACGAAAAACCGATCGAATCTCGACTCTGAGCAAAGTTTATGACCGTCACGTTTTTTCGTGAAACCATGCTCATACGACTTACCATGGGCTAATACATCGTGAATGGACAGTATTTTGAATTTCCGAGACGATGCACGAAAAACCAATCGAAACTCGACTCGCGCGCGACTTCGCGCAAAGTTTATGACCGTCGTATTTTTTTGCGAAAGCGTGCCTGTACGACTTCTCATGGGCTAATAAGACTGGAACGACCAGTATTTTGAATTTCCGAGACGGTGCACGAAAAACCGATCGAAACTCGACTCGCGCGTGACTTCGCGCAAAGTTTCTGACCGTCGTATTTTTTTGCGAAAGCGTGCTTGTACGACTTCTCGTGGGCTAAAAAGACGGGAAAGACCAGTATTTTGAATTTCCGAGACGGTGCACGATAAACCGATCGAATCTCGACTCTGCGCAAAGTTTATGACCGTCGCGTTTTTTCGGGAAACCATGCTCATACGACTTACCATGGGCTCATACTTCGTGAATGGCCAGTATTTTGAATTTCCGAGACGGTCATGACAAACCGATCGAAACTCGACTCGCGCGCGACTTCGCGCAAAGTTTATGACCGTCGTATTTTTTTGCGAAAGCGTGCTTGTATGACTTCTCATGGGCTAATAAGACGGGAAAGACCAGTATTTTGAATTTCTGAGACGGTGCACGAAAAACCGATCGAATCTCGACTCTGCGCAAAGTTTATGACCGTCGCATTTTTTCGTGAAACCATGCTCTTTTTTTTTGGTAAGTAAAGATAATGTATTTTGTAAAAGATTTGTACAAAAAGCTTTGTCTACACAAGCCATAGACTAAAGCCTGAAGTCTCTTAGTGTAGTCGAGAAGATTGCACCCCACCAAAAGAAGGTGAAATGGGCACGCTTCATCGAACTCATCTCCAAGAGTAGCACAAGGAAGTTAATAAATAAAAAAATGAAATAGCTAGACTGTTCTGGACTACTTGTGGATACATCACAAAATATAAGCTTTGCCCCATATAATATATTATAATCTTCATCATTATTCGAGTGATTCTTGACGAATGGAAAAATTGAATCTTGTGAAAATATCTTTCTCTCTTCTTGTTAGGTGCTATGTATTCAATTCTTGCTCCATACATGATCGTGAGTCCTGAAGAATCTCTATCAGAATTTGAGCTTTGTTCATGTTGTGACACTCAAAAATTCTGCCACGCCTCTCCTTCCAAATCCACCAAATAGCACATCTGAATATAATTCTTGCTAGTTGTGTAAGAGGCCCCTTTCTTGAGAAGCTTTGCATAAGCATTTCTAATTCATGATGCAAGTTTGGCCGTGGTAGCCTTTGAAAATCAAATCGCTTCAAGATCTCCTTCCATATCCAAGATGAATAATCACAAGCAAAGTAGAGATGGTCAACACTTTCTTCATTTTGCATACACAAAGAGCACCGATTTACAATATAAATACCTCTTCGCTGCATATTGTCCATCGTAGGAAGTTTGTCGAGAAGGGCCTGCCATGTACAAAAGGAATGCTGCTGTGAGCATGGACTATCCCATGTCCAACTACTTTGGATCCACTTGTTGTTTCGTCGTCTAATTTGGTTCCATGCAGATGTAGCACTAAATTTACCGTTATCATGAAGCCAAATCAGCATATCTGAAGAGTTGTTCTTGATTGGAATAGCCCTAATAGTCGGCCAAAGTAATAACATGTCAGGGGAGGTAGGGTTGGGAAGACACCATGTACCATTGTTAATGAATTCAGAAACCTTCCAGTCTTTGGGAGCCCCCAGATCCTGTCGTACTCTATCACCAAATATCTGAAATATACTTTTCCCATTCACCCAAGGATCATACCACATATTAATATTGGTTCCAGAAGAAATCACATAAGAAATATTGTTACGTAGCCATCGCCTTGCCTTCAGAATTCCTTTCCAAGCAGCAGAATGAGATGTTTTTGCAGATGTTTCCCAGATTGATTCCTTGGTTAGGTACCTAGCAAAAACCCATTGTGACCATAAGGAAGACTTGTTTTGTAAAATATCCCATAATTGCTTTACCATACAAGCTTTATTCCAATCTCTAATATGTCGAAGATTCAGCCCCCCTTCATCCTTCGGTTTGCAAATGTTGTCCCAATTCACCATGTGCATTGCCTTACCATCTGTGTCATTCCAAAAGAAGTTCATAAGTAATTTATCAATATCATGGAGAAGCCCGGCAGGTAGAAGGAATGCATGAGACCAATAAATAGAATAAGAGATCAACACAGATCGAATAAGTTCAAGTCGTCCAGCTTTAGAAAGAAGCCTATTTTTCCAAGAGGAAATTCTGTTCTAAATTTTTTGTAGGATAGGCTGACAGGAGACTTTGTTGATTCCAGTGGATATAAGTGGGAGACCCAAGTAAGGAACCGGTAAATTTCCTTCAGCAACTCCCAATGTTTGAGCAATATGATCCTTATTGTCAATGCAATCACCCACATATACTTTGTTTTTTGCATGGTTTAGCTTAAGACCAGAAACTTTACCAAATTCATTAAGAATATCTGCCAGATTACCCACAGAAACTGGATCATCTCGAAGGAAGATAATAAGGTCATCAGCAAATGTTATGTGAGAGATATAAACAGAACCATAATGTGGTACCTTAATTTTGCCATTGGAAACAGCCTCTTCTAACATACAACTGAGCCCTTCCATTGCAATGGTAAAAAGATAAGGAGATAGTGGATCGCCTTGCCGAATACCATTCTTACTCCCAAAGAAGCCAATAGGTGAACCATTAAAGAGAATCGAAAAGTTTATGACCGTCGTTTTTTTTCGTGAAACCATGCTCATACGACTTACCATGGGCTAATACATCGTGAATGGCCAGTATTTTTAATTTTCGAGACGGTGCACAAAAAACCGATCGAATCTTGAATCTTGACTCTTCGCAAAGTTTATGACCGTCACATTTTTTCGTGAAACCATGCTCATACGACTTACCATGGGCTAATACATCGTGAATGGCCAGTATTTTGAATTTCCAAGATGGTGCACGAAAAACCGATCGAAACTCGACTCGCGTGCGACTTCGCGCAAAGTTTATGACCGTCGTATTTTTTTGCGAAAGCGTGCCTGTACGACTTCTCATGGGCTAATAAGTCGGGAGAGACAAGTATTTTGAATTTCCGAGACGATGCACGAAAATCTGATCGAAACTCAACTCACGCGCGACTTCGCGCAAAGTTTATGACCGTCGTATTTTTTTGCGAAAGCGTGCTTGTACGACTTCTCATGGGCTAATAAGACGAGAAAGACCAGTATTTTGAATTTCCGAGACGGTGCACGAAAAATCGATCGAAACTCGACTCGCACGCGACTTCGCGCAAAGTTTATAACCGTCGTATTTTTTTTGCGAAAGCGTGCCTGTACGACTTTTCATGTGCTAATAAGACGGGAAAGACAAGTATTTTGAATTTCCGAGACGGTGCACGAAAAACCGATCGAAACTCGACTCTGCGCAAAGTTTATGACCGTCACGTTTTTTCGTGAAGCCATGCTCATACGACTTACCATGGGCTAATACATCATGAATGGCCAGTATTTTGAATTTCCGAAATGGTGCACGAAAAACCGATCGAAACTCGACTCGCGCGTGACTTCGCGCAAAGTTTATGACCGTCGTATTTTTTTGCGAAAGCGTGCTTGTACGACTTCTCATGGGCTAATAAGACGAGAAAGACCAGTATTTTGAATTTCCGAGACGGTGCACGAAAAACCGATCGAAACTCAACTCGGACGCGACTTCGCGCAAAGTTTATGACCGTCGTATTTTTTTTGCGAAAGCGTGCCTGTACGACTTTTCATGGGCTAATAAGACGGGAAAGACAAGTATTTTGAATTTCCGAGACGGTGAACGAAAAATCGATCGAAACTCGACTCTGCGCAAAGTTTATGACCGTCACATTTTTTCGTGAAACCATGCTCATACGACTTACCATGGGCTAATACATCGTGAATGGCCAGTATTTTGAATTTCCGAGACGGTGCACGAAAAACCGATCGAAACTCGACTCGCGCGTGACTTCGCGCAAAGTTTTTGACCGTCGTATTTTTTTGTGAAAGCGTGCTTGTACGACTTCTCATGGGCAAATAAGACGAGAAAGACCAGTATTTTGAATTTCCGAGACGGTGCACGAAAAACCGATCGAAACTCGACTCGCACGCGACTTCGCGCAAAGTTTATGACCGTCGTATTTTTTTTTGCGAAAGCGTGCCTGTACGACTTTTCATGGGCTAATAAGACGGGAAAGACAAGTATTTTGAATTTCCGAGACGGTGCACGAAAAACCGATCGAAACTCGACTCTGCGCAAAGTTTATGACCGTCGCGTTTTTTCGTGAAACCATGCTCACACGACTTACCATTGGCTAATACATCGTGAATGGCCAGTATTTTGAATTTCCGAGACGTTGCACGAAAAACCGATCGAAACTCGACTCGCGCGTGACTTCGCGCAAAGTTTCTAACCGTCGTATTTTTTTGCGAAAGCGTGCTTGTACGACTTCTCATGGGCTAATAAGACGGGAAAGACCAGTATTTTGAATTTCCGAGACGGTGCACGATAAACCGATCGAATCTCGACTCTGCGCAAAGTTTATGACCGTCGCGTTTTTTCGTGAAACCATGCTCATACGACTTACCATGGGCTCATATATCGTGAATGGCTAGTATTTTGAATTTCCGAGACGGTCACGACAAACCGATCGAAACTCGACTCGCGCGCGACTTCGCGCAAAGTTTATGACCGTCGTATTTTTTTGCGAAAGCGTGCTTGTATGACTTCTCATGGGCTAATAAGACAGGAAAGACCAGTATTTTGAATTTCCGAGACGGTGCACGAAAAATCGATCGAATCTTGACTCTGCGCAAAGTTTATGACCGTCGCTTTTTTTCGTGAAACCATGCTCATACGAGTTACCATGGGCTAATACATCGTGAATGGCCAGTATTTTGAATTTCCGAGACGGTGCACGAAAAACCGATCGAAACTCGACTCGCGCGTGACTACGCGCAAAGTTTCTGACCATCGTATTTTTTTGTGAAAGCGTGCTTGTACGACTTCTCGTAGGCTAAAAAGATGGGAAAGACCAGTATTTTGAATTTCCGAGACGGTGCACGAAAAACCGATAAAAATCTCGACTCTGCTCAAAGTTTATGACATTCGCGTTTTTTCGTGAAACCATGCTCATACGACTTACGATTTGCTAATACATCGTGAATGGCCAGTATTTTGAATTTCCGAGACAGTGCACGAAAAACCGATCGAAACTCGACTCGCGCGCGACTTCGCGCAAAGTTTTTGACCGTCGTATTTTTGTGCGAAAGCGTGCTTGTATGACTTCTCATGGGCTAATAAGACTTGAAAGACCAGTATTTTGAATTTTCGAGACGGTGCACGATAAACCGATCGAATCTCGACTCTGCGCAAAGTTTATGACCGTCGCGTTTTTTCGTGAAACCATGCCCATACGACTTACCATGGGCTCATACATCGTGAATGGCCAGTATTTTGAATTTCCGAGACGGTCACGACAAACCGATCGAAACTCGACTCGCGCGCGACTTCGTGCAAAGTTTATGACCGTCGTATTTTTTTGCGAAAGCGTGCTTGTATGACTTCTCATGGGCTAATAAGACGGGAATGACCAGTATTTTGAATTTCTGAGACGATGCACGAAAAACCGATGGAATCTCGACTCTGCGCAAAGTTTATGACCGTCGCGTTTTTTCGTGAAACCATGCTCATACGACTTACCATGGGCTAATACATCGTGAATGGCCAGTATTTTGAATTTCCAAGACGGTGCACGAAAAACCGATCGAAACTCGACTCGCGCGCGACTTCGCGCAAAGTTTATGACCGTCGTATTTTTTTGCGAAAGCGTGCTTGTATGACTTCTCATGGGCTAATAAGACGGGAAAGACCAGTATTTTGAATTTCCGAGACGGTGCACGAAAAACCGATCGAATCTCGACTCTGCGCAAAGTTTATGACCGTCGCATTTTTTCGTGAAACCATGCTCTTTTTTTTTGGTAAGTAAAGATAATGTATTTTGTAAAAGATTTGTACAAAAAGCATTGTCTACACAAGCCATAGACTAAAGCCTGAAGTCTCTTAGTGTAGTCGAGAAGATTGCACCCCACCAAAAGAAGTTGAAATGGGCACGCTTCATCGAACTCATCTCTAAGAGTAGCACAAGGAAGTTAATAAATAATAAAATGCAATAGCTAGACTGTTCTGGACTACTTGTGGATACATCACAAAATATAAGCTTTGCCCCATATAATATATTATAATCTTCATCGTTATTCGAGTGATTCTTGACGAATGGAAAAATTGAATCTTGTGAAAATATCTTTCTCTCTTCTTGTTAGGTGCTCTGTATTCAATTCTTGTTCCATACATGATCGTGAGTCCTGAAGAATCTCTATCAGAATTTGAGCTTTGTTCATGTTGTGGCACTCAAAAATTCTGCCACGCCTCTCCTTCCAAATCCACCAAATAGCACATCTGAATATAATTCTTGCTAGTTGTGTAAGAGGCCCCTTTCTTGAGAAGCTTTGCATAAGCATTTCTAATTCATGATGCAAGTTTGGCCGTGGTAGCCTTTGAAAATCAAATCGCTTCAAGATCTCCTTCCATATCCAAGATGAATAATCACAAGCAAAGTAGAGATGGTCAACACTTTCTTCATTTTGCATAAACAAAGAGCACCGATTTACAATATAAATACCTCTTCGCTGCATATTGTCCATCGTAGGAAGTTTGTCGAGAAGGGCCTGCCATGTACATAAGGAATGCTGCTGTGAGCATGGACTATCCCATGTCTAACTACTTTGGATCCACTTGTTGTTTCGTCGTCTAATTTGGTTCCATGCAGATGTAGCACTAAATTTACCGTTATCATGAAGCCAAATCAGCATATCTGAAGAGTTGTTCTTGATTGGAATAGCCCTAATAGTCGGCCAAAGTAATAACATGTCAGGGGAGGTAGGGTTGGGAAGACACCATGTACCATTGTTAATGAATTCAGAAACCTTCCAGTCTTTGGGAGCCCCCAGATCCTGTCGTACTCTATCACCAAATATCTGAAATATACTTTTCCCATTCACCCAAGGATCATACCACATATTAATATTGGTTCCAGAAGAAATCACATAAGAAATATTGTTACGTAGCCATCGCCTTGCCTTCAGAATTCCTTTCCAAGCAGCAGAATGAGATGTTTTTGCAGATGTTTCCCAGATTGATTCCTTGGTTAGGTACCTAGCAAAAACCCATTGTGACCATAAGGAAGACTTGTTTTGTAAAATATCCCATAATTGCTTTACCATACAAGCTTTATTCCAATCTCTAATATGTCGAAGATTCAGCCCCCCTTCATCCTTCGGTTTGCAAATGTTGTCCCAATTCACCATGTGCATTGCCTTACCATCTGTGCCATTCCAAAAGAAGTTCATAAGTAATTTATCAATATCATGGAGAAGCCCGGCAGGTAGAAGGAATGCATGAGACCAATAAATAGAATAAGAGATCAACACAGATCGAATAAGTTCAAGTCGTCCAGCTTTAGAAAGAAGCCTATTTTTCCAAGAGGAAATTCTGTTCTAAATTTTTTGTAGGATAGGCTGACAGGAGACTTTGTTGATTCCAGTGGATATAAGTGGGAGACCCAAGTAAGGAACCGGTAAATTTCCTTCAGCAACTCCCAATGTTTGAGCAATATGATCCTTATTGTCAATGCAAGCACCCACATATACTTTGTTTTTTGCATGGTTTAGCTTAAGACCAGAAACTTTACCAAATTCATTAAGAATATCTACCAGATTACCCACAGAAACTGGATCATCTCGAAGGAAGATAATAAGGTCATCAGCAAATGTTATGTGAGAGATATAAACAGAACCATAATGTGGTACCTTAATTTTGCCATTGGAAACAGCCTCTTCTAACATACAACTGAGCCCTTCCATTGCAATGGTAAAAAGATAAGGAGATAGTGGATCGCCTTGCCGAATACCATTCTTACTCCCAAAGAAGCCAATAGGTGAACCATTAAAGAGAATCGAAAATTTTGGAGTTTCCAAGCAACATTGAATCCGTTTAACCCAGTGCTGAGGGAAGCCCATATTATGGAGCATCATGTAAATAAAATTCCTATTGACTGAGTCAAAGGCCTTTCGTAAATCAGCTTTAAAACAAATCTTTTTCCCTCTTGTTTTAGAATGTAGATCCTTAACCAAATCATTAGCAAGCAGGAAATTATGATGGATACTCCTCCCTTTAAGAAAAGCAGCCTGATTAGGACTAATGACCTTATTCATGACCTTTTGGAGTCTATCTGCCAGCAACTTAGAGATAACCTTATAAATAAAGTTGCACAGTGAAATAGGACGGTAGTTCTCCAATGAATCGGCTCCATCATTTTTAGGCACTAAAGAAATAAAAGTGCAATTCATTTCTTTAAGAATATGACCTAAGGAGAAAAAATGTCGACAAGCTTTTATGACATCGTTGCCTACAATAGCCCATGCAATTTGATAAAACTCAGCTGGAAATCCATCTGGACCAGGGCTTTTGTGCTTCGGGGACTTAAAAACAACTTTCACAATTTCATCATCCGTTATTGGGGCGTTAAGATGAGAGAGGACTTCAGAATCAAGTCGTCTTGTAGGCCCAACATGAATACTATTAGGCTGCTGTTCCTAATTGAGTAAGGAATAAAAAAATTGCTTGTTGTAATTTTTAACCTCATCCAGATCCTCAATGAGATTACCATCTATACCTTTGCATTTTTTGATGCGATTAGTAGCCCTTCTGGTAGCAATAGCAGCATAGAAAAACTTCGTATTAGAATCCCCTAGAGTAAGCCAATGCTGTCGTGACTTCTGTTTCAAAAAGCATTCCTCCTGCTTCAAAGCTTGCATAAAGTTATTTCTAGCAGCAGCCTCTTTGTATATAAGATTCGTGAAACCATGCTCATACAACTTACCATGGGATAATACATCGTGAATGGCCAGTATTTTGAATTTCCGAGACGGTGCACGAAAAATCGATCGAAACTCGACTCGCGCGTGACTTCGCGCAAAGTTTATGACCGTCGTATTTTTTTGCGAAAGCGTGCTTGTATGACTTCTCATGGGCTAATAAGACGGGAAAGACCAGTATTTTGAATTTCCGAGACGGTGCACGAAAAACCGATCGAATCTCGACTCTGCGCAAAGTTTATGACCGTCGTATTTTTTCGTGAAACCATGCTCATACAATTTACCATGGGCTAATACATCGTGAATGGCCAGTATTTTGAATTTCCGAGACGGTGCACGAAAAATCGATCGAAATTCGAATCGCGCGCGACTTCGCGCAAAGTTTTTGACCGTCGTATTTTTTTGCGAAAGCGTGCTTGTATGACTTCTCATGGGCTAATAAGACGGGAAAGACCAGTATTTTGAATTTTTGAGACAGTGCACGAAAAACCGATCGAATCTCGACTCTACGCAAAGTTTATGACCGTCGCTTTTTTTCGTGAAACCATGCTCATACGACTTACCATGGGCTAATACATCGTGAATGGCCTGTATTTTTAATTTCCGAGACGGTGCACAAAAAACCGATCGAATCTTGAATCTTGACTCTTCGCAAAGTTTATGACCGTCACATTTTTTCGTGAAACCATGCTCATACGACTTACCATGGGCTAATACATCGTGAATGGCCAGTATTTTGAATTTCCAAGATGGTGCACGAAAAACCGATCGAAACTCGACTCGCGTGCGACTTCGCGCAAAGTTTATGACCGTCGTATTTTTTTGCGAAAGCGTGCCTGTACGACTTCTCATGGGCTAATAAGTCGGGAGAGACAAGTATTTTGAATTTCTGAGACGATGCACGAAAATCTGATCGAAACTCAACTCGCGCGCGACTTCGCGCAAAGTTTATGACCGTCGTATTTTTTTGCGAAAGCGTGCTTGTACGACTTCTCATGGGCTAATAAGACGAGAAAGACCAGTATTTTGAATTTCCGAGACGGTGCACGAAAAATCGATCGAAACTCGACTCGCACGCGACTTCGCGCAAAGTTTATGACCGTCGTATTTTTTTTGCGAAAGCGTGCCTGTACGACTTTTCATGTGCTAATAAGACGGGAAAGACAAGTATTTTGAATTTCCGAGACGGTGCACGAAAAACCGATCGAAACTCGACTCTGCGCAAAGTTTATGACCGTCACGTTTTTTCGTGAAACCATGCTCATACGACTTACCATGGGCTAATACATCATGAATGGCCAGTATTTTGAATTTCTGAGATGGTGAACGAAAAACCGATCGAAACTCGACTCGCGCGTGACTTCGCGCAATGTTTATGACCGTCGTATTTTTTTGCGAAAGCGTGCTTGTACGACTTCTCTCATGGGCTAATAAGACGAGAAAGACCAGTATTTTGAATTTCCGAGACGGTGCACGAAAAACCGATCGAAACTCAACTCGGACGCGACTTCGCGCAAAGTTTATGACCGTCGTATTTTTTTTGCGAAAGCGTGCCTGTACGACTTTTCATGGGCTAATAAGACGGGAAAGACAAGTATTTTGAATTTCCGAGACGGTGAACGAAAAACCGATCGAAACTCGACTCTGCGCAAAGTTTATGACCGTCACATTTTTTCGTGAAACCATGCTCATACGACTTACCATGGGCTAATACATCGTGAATGGCCAGTATTTTGAATTTCTGAGACGGTGCACGAAAAACCGATCGAAACTCGACTCGCGCGTGACTTCGCGCAAAGTTTTTGACTGTCGTATTTTTTTGTGAAAGCGTGCTTGTACGACTTCTAATGGGCTAATAAGACGAGAAAGACCAGTATTTTGAATTTCCGAGACGGTGCACGAAAAACCGATCGAAACTCGACTCGCACGTGACTTCGCGCAAAGTTTATGACCGTCGTATTTTTTTTTGCGAAAGCGTGCCTGTACGACTTTTCATGGGCTAATAAGACGGGAAAGACAAGTATTTTGAATTTTCGAGACGGTGCACGAAAAACCGATCGAAACTCGACTCTGCGCAAAGTTTATGACCGTCACGTTTTTTCGTGAAACCATGCTCACACGACTTACCATTGGCTAATACATCGTGAATGGCCAGTATTTTGAATTTCCGAGACGTTGCACGAAAAACCGATCGAAACTCGACTCGCGCGCGACTTCGCGCAAAGTTTATGACCGTCGTATTTTTTTGCGAAAGCGTGCTTGTACGACTTCTCATGGGCTAATAAGACGAGAAAGACCAGTATTTTGAATTTCCGAGACGGTGCACGAAAAACCGATCGAAACTCGACTCGCGCGCGACTTCGCGCAAAGTTTTTGACCGTCGTATTTTTTTGCGAAAGCGTGCTTGTACGACTTCTCATGGGCTAATAAGTCGGGAAAGACAAGTATTTTAAATTTCCGAGACGGTGCACGAAAATCTGATCGAAACTCAACTCGCGCGCGACTTCGCGCAAAGTTTATGACCGTCGTATTTTTTAGCGAAAGCGTGCTTGTACGACTTCTCATGGGCTAATAAGACGAGAAAGACCAGTATTTTGATTTTCCGAGACGATGCACGAAAAACCGATCGAAACTCGACTCGCACGCGACTTCGCGCAAAGTTTATGACCGTCGTATTTTTTTTGCGAAAGCGTGCCTGTACGACTTTTCATGTGCTAATAAGACGGGAAAGACAAGTATTTTGAATTTCCGAGACGGTGCACGAAAAACCGATCGAAACTCGACTCTGCGCAAAGTTTATGACCGTCACGTTTTTTCGTGAAACCATGCTCATACGACTTACCATGGGCTAATTCATCGTGAATGGCCAGTATTTTGAATTTCCGAGATGGTGCACGAAAAACCGATCGAAACTCGACTCGCGCGTGACTTCGCGCAAAGTTTATGACCGTCGTATTTTTTTGCGAAAGCGTGCTTGTACGACTTCTCATGGGCTAATAAGACGAGAAAGACCAGTATTTTGAATTTCCGAGACGGTGCACGAAAAACCGATCGAAACTCGACTCGCACGCGACTTCGGGCAAAGTTTATGACCGTCGTATTTTTTTTTGCGAAAGCGTGCCTGTACGACTTTTCATGGGCTAATAAGACGGGAAAGACAAGTATTTTGAATTTCCGAGACGGTGCACGAAAAACCGATCGAAACTCGACTCTGCGCAAAGTTTATGACCGTCACATTTTTTCGTGAAACCATGCTCATACGACTTACCATGGGCTAATACATCGTGAATGGCCAGTATTTTGAATTTCCGAGACGGTGCACGAAAAACCGATCGAATCTCGACTCGCGCGTGACTTCGCGCAAAGTTTATGACCGTCGTATTTTTTTGCGAAAGCGTGCTTGTACGACTTCTCATGGGCTAATAAGACGGGAAAGACCGGTATTTTGAATTTTCGAGACGGTGCACGATAAACCGATCGAATCTCGACTCTGCGCAAAGTTTATGACCATCGCGTTTTTTCGTGAAACCATGCTCATACGACTTACCATGGGCTCATACATCGTGAATGGCCAGTATTTTGAATTTCTGAGACGGTCACGACAAACCGATCGAAACTCGACTCACGCACGACTTCGCGCAAAGTTTATGACCGTCGTATTTTTTCACGAAAGCGTGCCTGTACGACTTCTCATGTGCTAATAAGACGGGAAAGACAAGTATTTTGAATTTCCGAGACGGTGCACGAAAAACCGATCGAAACTCGACTCGCACGCGACTTCGCGCAAAGTTTATGACCGTCGTATTTTTTTTGCGAAAGCGTGCCTGTACGACTTTTCATGGGCTAATAAGACGGGAAAGACCAGTATTTTGAATTTCCGAGACGGTGCACGATAAACCGATCGAATCTCGACTCTGCGCAAAGTTTATGACCGTCGCGGTTTTTCGTGAAACCAAGCCCATACAACTTACCATGGGATAATACATCGTGAATGGCCAGTATTTTGAATTTCGGAGACGGTCACGACAAACCGATCGAAACTCGACTCGCGCGCGACTTCGCGCAAAGTTTATGACCGTCGTATTTTTTTCCGAAAGCGTGCTTGTATGACTTCTCATGGGCTAATAAGACAGGAAAGACCAGTATTTTGAATTTCCGAGACGGTGCACGAAAAACTGATCGAATCTCGACTCTGCGCAAAGTTTATGACCGTCGTGTTTTTTCGTGAAACAATGGTCATACGACTTACCATGGTCTAATACATCGTGAATGGACAGTATTTTGAATTTCCGAGACGGTGCACGAAAAACCGATCGAAACTCGACTCGCGCGCGACTTCGCGCAAAGTTTTTGACCGTCGTATTTTTTTACGAAAGTGTGCTTGTATGACTTCTCATGCGCTAATAAGTCGGGAAACACAAGTATTTTGAATTTTCGAGACGGTGCACGAAAAACCGATCGAAACTCGACTCGCGCGCGACTTCGCGCAAAGTTTATGACCGTCGTATTTTTTTGCGAAAGCATGCCTGTACGACTTCTCATGTGCTAATAAGACGGGAAAGACAAGTATTTTGAATTTCCGAGACGGTGCACGAAAAACCGATCGAAACACGACTCTGCGCAAAGTTTATGACCGTCACGTTTTTTCGTGAAACCATGCTCATACGACTTACCATGTGCTAATACATCGTGAATGGCCAGTATTTTGAATTTCCGAGACGGTGCACGAAAAACCGATCGAAACTCGACTCGCGCGCGACTTCGCGCAAAGTTTATGACCGTCGTATTTTTTTGCGAATGCGTGCCTGTACGACTTCTCATGGGCTCATAAGACGGGAAAGACCAAGATTTTGAATTTCCGAGACGGTGCACGAAAAACTGATCGAATCTCGACTCTGCGCAAAGTTTATGACCGTCGCGTTTTTTCGTGAAACCATGCTCATACGACTTACCATGGGCTAATACATCGTGAATGGACAGTATTTTGAATTTCCGAGACGGTGCACGAAAAACCGATCGAAACTCGACTCGGGCGCGACTTCGCGCAATTTTTTGACCGTCGTATTTTTTTGCGAAAGCGTGCTTGTACGACTTCTCATGGGCTAATAAGTCGGGAAAGACAAGTATTTTGAATTTCCGAGACGGTGCACGAAAATCTAATCAAAACTCAACTCGCGCGCGACTTCGCGCAAAGTTTATCACCGTCGTATTTTTTTGCGAAAGCGTGCTTGTACGACTTCTCATGGGCTAATAAGACGAGAAAGACCAGTATTTTGAATTTCCGAGACGGTGCACGAAAAACCGATCGAAACTCGACTCGCACGCGACTTCGCGCAAAGTTTATGACCGTCGTATTTTTTTTGCGAAAGCGTGCCTGTACGACTTTTCATGTGCTAATAAGACGGGAAAGACAAGTATTTTGAATTTCCGAGACGGTGCACGAAAAACCGATCGAAACTCGACTCTGCGCAAAGTTTATGACCGTCACGTTTTTTCGTGAAACCATGCTCATACAACTTACCTTGGGCTAATACATCGTGAATGGCCAGTATTTTGAATTTCCGAGATGGTGCACGAAAAAACGATCGAAACTCGACTCGCGCGTGACTTCGCGCAAAGTTTATGACCGTCGTATTTTTTTGCGAAAGCGTGCTTGTACGACTTCTCATGGGCTAATAAGACGAGAAAGACCAGTATTTTGAATTTCCGAGACGGTGCACGAAAAACCGATCGAAACTCGACTCGCACGCGTCTTCGCGCAAAGTTTATGACCGTCGTATTTTTTTTGCGAAAGCGTGCCTGTACGACTTTTCATGGGCTAATAAGACGGGAAAGACAAGTATTTTGAATTTCCGAGACGGTGAACGAAAAATCGATCGAAACTCGACTCTGCGCAAAGTTTATGACCGTCACATTTTTTCGTGAAACCATGCTCATACGACTTACCATGGGCTAATACATCGTGAATGGCCAGTATTTTGAATTTCCGAGATGGTGCACGAAAAACCGATCGAAACTCGACTCGCGCGTGACTTCGCGCAAAGTTTATGACCGTCGTATTTTTTTGCGAAAGCGTGCTTGTACGACTTCTCATGGGCTAATAAGACGGGAAAGACCGGTATTTTGAATTTCCGAGACGGTGCACGATAAACCAATCGAATCTCGACTCTGCGCAAAGTTTATGACCATCGCGTTTTTTCGTGAAACCATGCTCATACGACTTACCATGGGCTCATACATCGTGAATGGCCAGTATTTTGAATTTCCGAGACGGTCACGACAAACCGATCGAAACTCGACTCACGCGCGACTTCGCGCAAAGTTTATGACCGTCGTATTTTTTCACGAAAGCGTGCCTGTACGACTTCTCATGTGCTAATAAGACGGGAAAGACAAGTATTTTGAATTTCCGAGACGGTGCACGAAAAACCGATCGAAACTCGACTCGCACGCGACTTCGCGCAAAGTTTATGACCGTCGTATTTTTTTTGCGAAAGCGTGCCTGTACGACTTTTCATGGCTAATAAGACGGGAAAGACCAGTATTTTGAATTTCCGAGACGGTGCACGATAAACCGATCGAATCTCGACTCTGCGCAAAGTTTATGACCGTCGCGTTTTTTCGTGAAACCAAGCCCATACAACTTACCATTGGATAATACATCGTGAATGGCCAGTATTTTGAATTTCCGAGACGGTCACGACAAACCGATCGAAACTCGACTCGCGCGCGACTTCGCGCAAAGTTTATGACCGTCGTATTTTTTTCCGAAAGCGTGCTTGTATGACTTCTCATGGGCTAATAAGACAGGAAAGACCAGTATTTTGAATTTCCGAGACGGTGCACGAAAAACTGATCGAATCTCGACTCTGCGCAAAGTTTATGACCGTCGTGTTTTTTCGTGAAACAATGGTCATACGACTTACCATGGTCTAATACATCGTGAATGGACAGTATTTTGAATTTCCGAGACGGTGCACGAAAAACCGATCGAAACTCGACTCGCGCGCGACTTCGCGCAATGTTTTTGACCGTCGTATTTTTTTGCGAAAGTGTGCTTGTACGACTTCTCATGCGCTAATAAGTCGGGAAACACAAGTATTTTGAATTTTCGAGACGGTGCACGAAAAACCGATCGAAACTCGACTCGCGCGCGACTTCGCGCAAAGTTTATGACCGTCGTATTTTTTTGCGAAAGCATGCCTGTACGACTTCTCATGTGCTAATAAGACGGGAAAGACAAGTATTTTGAATTTCCGAGACGGTGCACGAAAAACCGATCGAAACACGACTCTGCGCAAAGTTTATGACCGTCACGTTTTTTCGTGAAACCATGCTCATACGACTTACCATGTGCTAATACATCGTGAATGGCCAGTATTTTGAATTTCCGAGACGGTGCACGAAAAACCGATCGAAACTCGACTCGCGCGCGACTTCGCGCAAAGTTTATGACCGTCGTATTTTTTTGCGAAAGCGTGCCTGTACGACTTCTCATGGGCTCATAAGACGGGAAAGACCAAGATTTTGAATTTCCGAGACGGTGCACGAAAAACTGATCGAATCTCGACTCTGCGCAAAGTTTATGACCGTCGCGTTTTTTCGTGAAACCATGCTCATACGACTTACCATGTGCTAATACATCATGAATGGACAGTATTTTGAATTTCCGAGACGGTGCACGAAAAACCGATCGAAACTCGACTCGCGCGCGACTTCGCGCAATTTTTTGACCGTCGTATTTTTTTGCGAAAGCGTGCTTGTACGACTTCTCATGGGCTAATAAGTCGGGAAAGACAAGTATTTTGAATTTCCGAGACGGTGCACGAAAATCTGATCAAAACTCAACTCGCGCGCGACTTCGCGCAAATTTTATGACCGTCGTATTTTTTTGCGAAAGCGTGCTTGTACGACTTCTCATGGGCTAATAAGACGAGAAAGACCAGTATTTTGAATTTTCGAGACGGTGCACGAAAAACCGATCGAAACTCGACTCGCACGCGACTTCGCGCAAAGTTTATGACCGTCGTATTTTTTTTGCGAAAGCGTGCCTGTACGACTTTTCATGTGCTAATAAGACGGGAAAGACAAGTATTTTGAATTTCCGAGACGGTGCACGAAAAACCGATCGAAACTCGACTCTGCGCAAAGTTTATGACCGTCACGTTTTTTCGTGAAACCATGCTCATACGACTTACCTTGGGCTAATACATCGTGAATGGCCAGTATTTTGAATTTTCGAGATGGTGCACGAAAAAACGATCGAAACTCGACTCGCGCGTGACTTCGCGCAAAGTTTATGACCGTCGTATTTTTTTGCGAAAGCGTGCTTGTACGACTTCTCATGGGCTAATAAGACGAGAAAGACCAGTATTTTGAATTTCCGAGACGGTGCACGAAAAACCGATCGAAACTCGACTCGCACGCGTCTTCGCGCAAAGTTTATGACCGTCGTATTTTTTTTGCGAAAGCGTGCCTGTACGACTTTTCATGGGCTAATAAGACGGGAAAGACAAGTATTTTGAATTTCCGAGACGGTGAACGAAAAACCGATCGAAACTCGACTCTGCGCAAAGTTTATGACCGTCACATTTTTTCGTGAAACCATGCTCATACGACTTACCATGGGCTAATACATCGTGAATGGCCAGTATTTTGAATTTCCGAGACGGAAATTCAAAAATACTGGCCATTCACGATGTATTAGCCCATGGTAAGTCGTATGAGCATGGTTTCACGAAAAAAAACCAATCGAAACTCGACTCGTGCGCGACTTCTGAGCAGTTATTCTTTGCGACTCTTTCTTTACTGGATTGACGAGAAGCTTTACAGACAGATATGCTCGAAGGGAATTACGAACAAACAGTATTCGCGGTGAGTCGATGTCGATGACCCTTGTTCTTTTTCTTTATTCGTGCGAGTGTTGGTGCTCTAGTTATAAGTATTGTTCGCGTATGGGGTACGGCGGGACTTCTGAGCTGTTGGGGTGAGCTGGAGAAAGAGAACATTAGTGTATTTCCTTATTGCCACCGGCATCCCTATATTACTTAGTAGTACGGTATCTTTACTTGATAGTTGAATTCGTGTTTGATGGTTTGATTGTGACTTCTGCAATCCCTAGTTGCGTTGCTATCAGTAATCTTATACTGCCCTAGATCAGAAACAGCGTGAGAATACTATTTAAGCCTGAGAAGCCCACCTGTTCTTATTTGTAATTGATAGGATAAAGAGTGTAGCGGCGCGCCGATCTTTTCTATGATGCAGCTCTTTCTTTCTTTGTATCCGGCCGCGTAGTGGGTCTATGTTTCTTTAAGAAGAAATGCACTATAATAGCTTTACGGTGCCAGGCATAATGGTCTTTCTTTTGCCATAAGCAACTTCTATATGGGTCCAAATTCCTTTTTGGGGCTATTTTACAGCTTGCTCGTATTTAAGGGTAGAAAAGATTAAGTGACATCCAACACCGAGTGGATTAGTTGAATTATGTAAGGTATATTAGTGGAATTATATAAGATAAGCGGTAGGGCTTTGCTTGTTCTCTCCATAATGGCATTAACCTAGCAGTCAAGAGAGTTGGGCCCAAACCCATAAACTAGAATTTCCATAAGTAATGGAAGGATTTGAATCACTGCTAACAGGACTTCCTACTGGGGGAAATGACGCTGTCTGTCTACCATTGAGTTGAGTCTCGCACTGCTTATTTGGATTCTTCCAACGTTGGCACCTAACCCTTTATTGCTTATCGGCCTTACTTGGTCTTACTTGACTTTATCTCAAACTGCATCTCTGCTTCAAGCTTCCCTGTCGGAACTCTACCTTGAGCTAGAGAACAAACTCGCATTCCTTTCTGGCATTCAATACCTCTTGGTTTACCCGAGCTGTTAGCCTGCCCCGCCCTCCCGGCTGGAATTCTATATTTGATGTTATTAATGAAGTATTCCGTTTTACATTAGTATTTCATTGACTTATATTAGTATTTCAATGCAATATTAGTATTTCAATGCAAGTTATTTGATATTAGATTTGCTAGTATGCCTATACGGGAAACTAGGGCAAACAACAGCAAGTACTATTTCATTGAACAATAGATCAAGTTGTTTGGATGTTCAGTCAGTAGTGACTTGGTGTCTCATATGCACTAACTCAATTCTGATTGATAATAGGTTGATTCACTGTTTCGAGGTTGAAGTATTACAAGCACCGGTTCGGTTCCATTTTCATAGCTAGTAGTTGTCTTCTACTTAACAGTATTAGAACACTAGTGATAGCCTCTAGTAGTTGCTTGCCTTGTATTAGTGACTTGCCGGATGAACTACTATACGACTGAGAATAAAGCACTCCTAACTGACCTTCCCGAACCATACCTATGCTACAAACTGACCTTTGACCTTCCCGGTCTATCCCTTTCATCGTCAACAACACAATGTCCATCATAGCCAAGAGGAATCCAGCGAAAAGTAAGAAATTCACTAATAAGGCATAAGAATGGATCTGTCGGGGCGGAATTGAACTAAAGTCATCCAAGAACGTAAGTGCAAATAAAGAATGCAGTGAGCAAGTAAACATCATCCTTATTATTACTAGGAGACATCACTCTTCTTGTTACTAGGAAACATCACTCTCTCCTCCTGGGCAACAGCATTCTTGTTAGCATCGGTGGAATTCTCCCTTCTGGGTGTTAGCCGCCAAGAGCTAGACTAGTAGCAATCCTTCCACTACTCACTTGAAAGCTTCCGCTGCCCGCGAGAAGAATCAATACAAGTAAAATACAAGTAATAATCAAAGAATAAAGAACGAACTACTTCCTAATGGAATGGAACTACTGTACTGGAAAAAGACTATAGCTACCAGAGCTAAGGGACTTCAACTGGAAAGATGGAATCTGGTATGGTATTGTAGGTTTGAAAGCATAACTACGTAATTGAACTGGGAGCTGGCAAGCCAACTACCACTAAAAAGGATGAATCTAGTTTGAAGTATTTCTGTCTTTCCTGCCTATAAGCCTTTTACAACTTCTTAGAATACTGAAACAAGCAACGGGGTCGATTACATTGAGCTGCGTAATAGGAATAGGGCGGTAACTACGAAAACCCTTGCCGTACTTTTGAGAGACAAGGTTGGGAAAAGGAGTATTAGACTGAAGCAAGTACCGATAGGAATGAAAGGTAAGTCAAAGAATAAGTGGAGTCAGAACCAAAGCAAAGGCAGTTTTAAATGAACAAGTAAAGACCGTCGTAAGCGTTGTTGGAATGAGAGCGAGGCAGGGCGGATCCATAGGCAGGAGATATAGGCTACGATGTAGTAAAGCAAGGTTTGGGTTCGGTAGTCGGAGTGTTGAGTGGCGCTAGCCGCGCAACAGAGTTGCTTGTACTAGGCCGCGACTATGTAAGGATAGTGAGATTTTCTGATCTCAGAGACAAAACGAAAACAGAATTTGATTAACCTGGACCTGGACCCGCAGAAAGAGACACAGACTCAACCCATCTTATAAATACCCTTGCTTCAAAGCAAGTAAGATAGTCTGACCTAAACTCTGGCCCGGAACTCTAAATCTGGTGTTCAACCCTAAACCTCGAAAGTGGTGTTCGAACCTAAAACCAACCCAAAAAAGCAGGTAGAGCAGTACCTGAAGATGGAGCTGGTGAATAATAGGGTGAGGAAGATGGAGTGAGCGTAATGGAAAGTCGAGTTCTAAATGATGCAGGAGAAAATGAAGCAGCAAGCTATTCTTCAAGTGGAGTTCCTGGAATAAAAGAATAGATTCGATCACAGCAGAAAAAGGTATGGTTTTTGTCTACGAGAGAAGTTCTGCGCTAACAGAGTTACAGAAGAAGTTGTTGACCAATAATCGATAAGAAATGCATGAGTTGTTGATAGCGCTGTATTCGATTCGGGTATGCTTGCTCTTTACATAAAGAAATATATATACTACAAGTGCTCTCAAGATTCCATTCTTTTATCAGGAGTACGGGGGTTTCATTGTCTTCAAGGCGAGTTCGGGCACTAAGTAAGTTCAATGGAAAAGAAAGAAAGTGGATAAGGATTTGCTGCTTTCTTACTAACAGCGGATATGCGACACTCTCCTGGATCCGTTATCATTAAAGTCATACCTATCCTTCCAGTGGATCTTATTCTTTTATTTGTACAAATACCAATCAATGCCATACTACCTTCGACAGGGAAACCAGAACCATGGAAAGCAGTCTAGCGATCAACAAGTCTCACCCCAAGCAAGGGTACTCTTTACCTTTACAGATAGAGAGGTCGTGGAATACTATTCTAAGGATCCGCCTCGTCTTCCTTCACACCCCGAATAGCACTTTGAAAGGAGAAGGAGAGCAGTCGACTTTGGAACATCGCCTATTGCCTTTTGCCTAGTCTTGGTTTGCCTTGGCCTGGAACCAGGTCAGCAAAAAACATTTATGTCGGGGATCTTTCTTTCTAGTAGCCCTTTTTCCTACTTTATCCCAGAAAATAGGGGCTCTCTTACAAATCAAACATATTCCACTAAAGAACCCAGCTACCGACAGCAACATAAAAGCCTCTTCTTCAAACCAACCTGAAATCCGTCATGATCCCAGAGGCATCAATTCTGACGTTGCTTCTCAGCTCACTGGTATTGTCCGCTCCTCCTTTCATTCTTTTGGCCAAGACCCGCCCCGGACATCCCTTTAAGCCTATCAGGAAAAGCTAACCAAACTAATGACCGTGAGTGCGACGGACGGCAACCTGGTCCATGAAATCTAGCCTTCGTCATTACAAGTCGGGATGATACAATGGGAGACAATACAATCTGTGACGAAATCATACGGCTATGCCAGATTCGAATTAGGATCATAAGAACAGGTACCCCCACAGCACATCTTTCTCTCGACAAGCAAAACTTGCAAGCGGAGAATGACGAGTTTAATCCTGGGCCGGATCAACACAAATCAAAGTCATTTTATGCTTTTGCTTTTCAAATGCTCTAGTATCGCTGGGAAGCTCCCCCTTTCTATAGTATGGTTGTTTTGAATAGGTTTAAATCCCATCCCAGCAGTCCTATCCTAGCATTAGTATGTACCTTATCCTTATAGAATAGCTGCTTTAGATCTAGGGCTTCAGTAAGTCAGCTTGTCTTTTCTTATCTGTCATATGAAGAGAAGTCTTCCTTATTCGAGATTTCCTCATTGAATTCATTCACCATGTAGTACAAAGCAAAGCTTGTTGAATTAAGTAAATACTTGGCATATAACCTTGGAAGACAACGTTCTGTTCTGTCAATTGCATCTGTCCAGGGAGAGTTGGGTTGGTGACATTCCTCTGTTATATGGCACATCAGATCAGTAAGTATATGGCATATCAGATCAGTAATCAAAGTCCCCGTTTAGTTTAGCTCGAAGAGGGTATTTGTTGCTTTACTCGGTGCAAGAAACAAGAAAATGCAATATTACAATTACAAGGCAAGAAACAAGTCCTTCCTCGGCACAAGAACAAAGCAGGTGGCTAACGGGAAGAAAGATGTCTTTGGCGCAAGACTCAGTTAAGTGCTAAGGCGAGTTGAGTTGCTCATTTCCTTAGTCTTCTTAGTCATATGACATGCCCCACAGTGAAATTCAACAGTCAAATTCTCAATTCTTTGTTGTTGCCTGAAAGGTGACATTACAATTTCCAACTGCATATTTAGAGATCCGTATCTGTGATCTGAATCAGAGGTGAAAGTATCGGGTGCTTGGAAAGCCAACGAGAGAAAATGCAGTGCGTGTAGGTTAGAGTGTATCAATGAATTCCTATTGGATAGTCGGAGCCGGGTGAGAGAGAAGAAACTGTAGAGTCATTAGGATCGGGGTGCCACTATCGAATCAACAGTATCAAGCAAGATAAGAAGAAACATCAGAATTCTTGCCCGCCTAGGAAAATGGATCTAGGTTACCAAGGGGAGGAAAGTACACTACATGAAAATACGGAATAGAATTGAGAAAAGGTAAAGACCAGTTACTAAGAGGAAGAAGGCGGAAGCAGGAGTTCGACTTGGAATCTATGTTTGTTGTCGCAAGTTCCAGATTTGGTTAGTGGGCGCCGGGTTCAGATGATTGATTGTCTTCATCAGCTTACGGAGTTACTGCCTCGGCGATAACGGGATGGGAGTTTCGGCAGGAATTGAAGAATGCAATTGCAGAATGGGGTTCCCGGGGCAGTAAGTCAGAATTGCGCTTCTTATCGCCAGCCTAGTGCTCTTATTGCTAGTGCTCTTAACGGAAAGTCATCATTTCACTCTCACTCACTCAATACGGAATTCCAGAAAGGGCTTATACCTTCTATAATCAACTTCACGATTGGGCCTGGACAGGGTATAACACATTTGATCTGTGTGCACACTTGGAACCCTATCCTCAAGCATAGTACCCACTAGCTGCGACCGAGGACGAAAGCGCAATGAATTCCCCCCCAATCTTCCTTAGTTCTAGAACGGATAGAAGGTCATGTCATGCCCATATGCTAATCCTTATACCCAGATAGACTCAGGAAAGAATATAATGGCTCCCAATTGAAGAATACTATATATTAGACCATGATCGAGTCATGACGAGCTAGACTGATGACGCTCTTTCAAAGGACCGGCGAAACTCTCTAATGCTTATGATCAAACGTTGCTTCGGATGTGTATGAGAAGGAAGCTTATAACGGATATTGACTCTTAGATAGATACCAGCAGCATAGTATAGTCTCTTATGATGGATACCAGCATAGTCTCTGTTAGAATATTGTAACAACATAATATCCCCAAGGACTTACTTACTCTTAAAGCTACCTATCCTTTTAGTTACATAAATCGATAACTGGTGTCCTTCTCTTAGTTTGATTTCCCTATTCGTATTCTCTATTTGCTATTATGGGATTCCATTCTCCAAATTGATAGTAAGGACGGGTGAGGAATAAGAGAGCGGTGTTTGTAAGCTCAAGGGAAATCCAAGCCAAGCTCTTTAAGTCAGAATCGGATATTGGCCTGTCCTAGCTTATTGAAGATCGGGTTGAAGAAATATCCTTATCCCTCCAATTGTGGAATTCTTTTGAACGAAAACAGTAAGGAAATGTCAGTGACTTAAAGGACTAACTCTAATCCATTAATTAGGTAGAGTAGAGACTAACAGATAAGATAGAAGGGTATGGTATTTATTTATACAAGAAAGAAGAAGTTCTCTAGCAGCCACTCCTCCTTAACTCGCTCGCGCCTATGGCTCCTTCCCAAGGATCCTAGCCAACTAAGCTACTATAAACTCAACTGTAAGCTTTTATTAGGTTAGTAAAGGTGAGAGAGGAACTCTTTAGCTACATTTGGAATGCTAGCTCAGGCCTTTAGCTCAAAAGCAGAACCCGTTCACTCCTCCAAGTGGTGTGCTTGTAAAGGATCCCACTGCTTGAAGTAATACCGGAGCAATCCTTGGTGGTCCGCGCTCAATAGCTCTCTTGTATTGTTCGAAGCAACGAGTGAGAACTGCTTCTTAGGCGAATTTGGAATCAATAGCAAGCGCATCCGATTAATTCTAATTCTTTTACTCCATTATTGTACTAGAGCTAGGACATAGTATTGCACTCTTATCCATTGACATACAACCCAAGTCTCCACTTTCATTCTCTCTTTTATTGCTTCAACGCCTTATTCAACTATCATATATTGATTCTTTAATGCCTTATTCCATTTGCTATTCTATTGACTTATATTATTGATAGTGACTTGCCCTGTTCGCGCAACCCTGGAGTCCGCAACCCGACAAGCTATAACATATAGTGCGTCAGCCTGTCCGCAACCCTTACTTGATTCAAATCTTATATTTATACCAACAGGACTATAACTCACGACCGGGCATTCAACCACTGATAACAGGAATGGAACCACAACTGATGAGACTGTAGCTCATACCTTTCACTATGCCTTTACTGCCTATTGGTATGTCCCTATTCTCTTGCCTTCCATTCTGTATCGAACCCTCGAGTATTATTTAGCTAACGAGGAATAATGTTCTGGCTCATTTGGAATTCTCTAGCTACTGATCTAGAAACTCGCTCTACTGCACCTTAGCTTCAACCTAGTGCCTCTAATGCTTTTCACTACAATACGACTTTACTGTCCAGGATACAAGAATAGACCTCGGGCTTAGCAAGACCTTAACTAATAAATGAGCTTTGACAAATGCGCACACCTATAAGAAATAAGACTTTGCGGCTACTGCCTATGAGAATGAAAACGCTGCTTCCCTTATTCCTTCAGTTCCACTCGGATTCTTCCAATGCTATCAATAAGATTTGCACTGGTGCTTCCCGTGCTTTAACCACTCCTATAATAACCTTTCTGCTAAGGAAGAATGCAAATGGTACCTTTAATACTGACACTGCTTTCTCTCAATCCTATTATGATTACTATCCTTGCTTGGGGGCTTGTCGCCGCGTAACATTATTAACGGGCCGGACTTGCTTTACTGGGTTTCAAACTTACACCGCTACTTCTAATACTTTCAATTCGAAACCCCCCTACCAACAGGGCCCCAATAAACTCGTATAAAGTACAGATGCGCTTCAATTGACGCGTATATAAGTCTCTGGACCACATAAAAGAGAGAGAGGGTTAATCGAGCACTGAAGAAGGTGTGAAGTGACTTTGCTTCTATATTATATAAAAGAAGAATAGGTGTTAAAATAGACGCGCGTGAAGTGACTTTGCTTCTGCATTAGTAGTAGAGAGCTTGTCAACTTTTTTGTAAACTATTATATTAGGGTCACTCTCTTCTGTAAACTCTTAGGGTAACTTACCTTCTGTAAACTCTGTAGACAGTTAAGTGTAGACAGTAGCAAGTCTAAAAAGTCATAGATGGATCAAATAATTGTGATTCTGATGTTCCTGTTATAGTCTGCCGTTCCTCGTCTTAGTCCTGTACTCACTTATCGTAGTAGACCTTCCATTGATTATACCATTGATCATTATACCATTGATTATGAGTTTTGAGTGATAGTTGAATTGAAGTCATTAGGGAACCCCGCATCAAAGCCAGAGTTAGATAAGTAGTACGCCCAGAGTCAGTAAGTGTAAACCCAGAACTAGTAATCGAAACCGTATCAATTCAATGTGAGCTGTCTTTTCACTTAGGGTTTATTCTCCTTCGACAGAGCTAAGCTTGATGGGTGGGAGTACCGTACCGACTACATAACAATGGACTACAAAACAATGAATTCTCGTGTGTAGCGGGCGATGTCTCCCGAACGATCATAGTACGGCAGCTCATCTAGTATCAAATGAATACAAATCTCTCGAAGTAGAATCAATAGAATAGAAGCACTTAAAGTAGATCTCCCCCAACCCATAGCATAGCTGGAAGGGATAGCGCATCCACAGAAAAGAGAATGAAAGGGGCAAATACATACTGATATGCAGTAGAGTAAGCCTAAACTGTCACTTGAGAATGCAAGTAATAAGCCAAGCCGGAGACTAATAGAAAGTAGTAGCAGCCCTCATTAGTAGTTATTTAATTCCACTTTTGAGTCAAAGTATTGTTGGCATTGATTTGATCCTGATATTGAGTAGCCAGGCCAGGTGCGCTACAGCATATCCTGAGTTGCATAATGAAATAAGGTATAGTAAGAAGGATAGTAAGAGTGAGAAAAAGCAAAGAAAGTAAGCTTACCCCAATAGGAAGAAAGACTCAAAGTAAAGACGGGCAGGCTAACTTCTCGACACTAAAGAACGCAGGGAGGGAGTCAAAGACTAATATGTAGTGGTAGGATACTAATATAGGGAGTTATCTACTGAGATAGGGCCAGTAGTAGCAGACCTACAGTGAGTAGCTAGAGCGCCTGTTTGCCCAAGCCCAACGCTCACTTTGCTTATTCTACCGATCCGTACTTGACCGCCATAAACACATCAACTGCCAATCCTGTCTTTAAGCCCAAGTTCCCTGTCAGAGAAATATGTCTGTCTGTTAGAAATATGTCTGTTAATAGTGAGAACCGTGGAATGTATACCAACACCTTAGCATAGAAGTAATAATAACTCGATAAGATGATACTGCTTGCTGATCAAGAGCATAGGAAAGAGTAATAGTTGAATAAACAAGGCCGAAACAAGAGCATAGGCATTGAGTTTGGAAGTGACGGTTTGCATTGAAGAAATCAAGTAATGAGTCCTAGAATGGTACAAAGTCAAGCTTAGATCGAGGAATATCAGTTGAAACAAAGCAGTAGAAATACTTAAACTGACAAAACAGAGAGAGAGTGTAGCTAAGCCGACAAGCCCTTATACTGACGCACTATTCAAATAGCTTGTCGCCGCTACTGACGCACGCCAAGGGTTGCATTTATTTATACAGCAAGCGCGGCGCCAAGCAACTCACCGAGTTGCGCGGCTAGCGCCGCTACACTCTTTTGCTTGTCGCCGCGTAACATTAGTAGTTACTTGTCGACGCACTAAGAGAGTGTAGCTAAGCTAGCCGCCAAGGCACATAGGTGCCGCGGCAGATAGAGCGGCGCGCCGACAAACTATAACATATAGTGCTAAAGCGGGCCAAGCAACCACCGAGTTGCGCGGCTAGCGCCGCTACACTCTTTTGGCTAGCTGACGCACTATTAAAATAGCTTGTCGGCGCCAAGCAACTCACCGGCCAAGCAACCACCGAGTTGCGCGGCTAGCGCCGCTACACTCTTTCGGCCGCGGCACGCCACTGACGCACTATATATATAGCTTGTCGGCCCGCCGCTACACTCTTTTGGCTACTGACGCACTATATGTTATAGTTTGTCGCGATGTTATAGTGCATTTTCACCCCAATCTTTATGGGGAAGACAGGATAGTCTGATACCCGCTAGATCAATTCTTGAAAGTAGCGGTTCAAGCCTATTACTTCCTTTCAGCACCGCGAAGAAACTATATTATATAAGAGAATGGAATCGAATTGGCACAAACAGCCTAGCCTCAACAATGGAATAAAGTATAGCAGTTGTTCACTACAAAAAGAGAATAACCAGAGACCCTTTTCCGAGACGGGATTTCCGAGACGGTGCACGAAAAACCGATCGAAACTCGACTCGTGCGCGACTTCGCGCAAAGTTTATGACGGTGGAGAGAGAGAGAGGAGAGAGAGGAGGAGAGACGGTGCACGAATCTGCTTGGGAATGGGGGGAAAGCCTGCGTTCCCTTGCGTGCGTGCGTGAGTGCTCTGCTCTGCTTGGGCTTGCGCTTGCGATCGACGCTGGGGACGGCAACCTCTTCCCTTGCTTGCGATTGCTCCCTTGGGCGATTTCTCCTCTACGATCGCTCCGCGGCGAAAACAAGCGTGGAAGGCCGGCGGTCGCTCCTGCGATCAGCGATTCCAGGCCGGGAATCGGCGATTTCAGGCGTGGAAGGGCGGCGGCTCTTCTCCCCTAGGCGCGGGACAGACTCTAGGGTGAGAAACGGTGGAAGCTGCGCTGCGATTGGGGCTGGGTTCACTGCCGCTCCTGCGGCAACTCCAGCGTGGAAAGGGCGAGGGCTGCTTCTGCAATCGGCGTGGAAGGGGCGACGGCTGCGACATTAGTGTGGGCAGGGTGGTGGCTTCCTCTCCCCTAGGCGGCTGGCGGTCTCTAGGGCGAGCGACGCCATGGATGCGAGCGGCCGGACGCGGCACTCTGCTTCGCATCCTCTGTTCCAGCGGGATGCTCCTCCGCTGGCTCCTTCCCAGCGGCCGGCGCTGATTGCTTCACAGCAGAACGCCCCTCTCCAGCAGTCGCAGCGGGAGAGGGTTGCTCCTCAGCCGCTGGTTACTTCACCGCGGGAGGGGGTTGCTCCTCTCCAACAGCCGCTGGTTCCTCCCCAGCAGCTTAGGCCGGTTTCACACCAGGATGTTCCACCGATGATTTCTTCTTCTCGACGGGATGCTCCTTCAATGAACCAGGCCCGAGGTCGTTCACGATCTAGATCACGACCTCCAGCACCTATTTCCCGAGATCCTCGGCCTTGGAGTAGCCTCTTCAAGGCTCCAGTGGGTAGTCCGGATCTTCGACTAGACTTTTTTGCTCCAGAAGTACAGTCTGACCAGAAGATTGCTGTGTATGAGGCTATTGATTCTGACGAACTAATTGAGACATGGTCCATGGCAATTGTGGGCTACGTTGTTGGACTAAGAACATCATTTTTCCCACTATCCTCATACATCAGAACTCGATGGGGAATATCAACATTTGATCTTCATATGTTGGAGACCGGATTCTTTGTATGCAGACTTTATTCGGAAGAAGATTTACAACGGGTACTTGAAAGATTTTGGACTATTCGTGGTCATCCAATGATACTACGACGCTGGGCACCTGATGTGAGATTGGAGTTAGACAGTCTACAGTCTATCCCAATATGGGTTTCTTTTCATGGACTTCCACTACATCTCTGGGGTCGTCGTTTTATTGCAAAGCTTTGCAGCACCCTGGGACAGCCATTGTATCTTGATAAGGCAACAGCTTCGCAAACAAGATTGACATTTGCTAGAGCTTGTGTAATGGTTTCTTCTGATGAGGAACTGCCGAATGATGTTTCTTACCGTGATCTTGATGGGAGCACTCGAAAGGTGAAAGTCTCATATTCTTGGAAGCCACAACGATGCAAGGTTTGTCTATCTTTTGGACATGTAAATGGTGCCTGCCAACAGCCTTCACAAAAAATCACACAGGTCTATCGACCACGCCAAGAGCCACAGAATGGGGTCACTACCACTAATCCAAGCACTGATACTCCAGTGCCAACAGTGGTGATGGCGGAGAAGATAATTGGACACTCTGACTCGATGGGGCAGCGACACGAACAAGAGAAAGACAAGTCAGGACTTCCATCTTTACCTATTATATCAGAGACTTTCACTGCAGGAGCTTCCCAAGGTTCTCACTCCCCAATAACAGCCTCGCCTTCACGAATCACTCCTTCAGATAATCAGGAAACAACAACCTCTTGGGAACCAAGACATTGCAACTCAGCAAACTCATCGCTCTTCGACACATCCCGCTATTCAGGACTCCTTGCCTCAAGGTACGCAAAAATTTAAACATTTGCAAGCTGTGGATGAGGTGGATAAATATAGGAATAAAGTATTAAAGGGTAAAGATATTATGCGAGAGGACCATGCAAAATCAAAGGATAAGAAAAAGGATGGTAGTGTCCTCCTAAAATCGCATGCTCTTCCTTCTATCTAGTATTGATGAAAATAAGCTGTTGGAATGTTCGTGGACTTAATAAGACTGAGAAATGTCAGGAGCTCAATAGAATAATCCGATCTGCTGCATGTGACATGGTGATTCTTGTGGAAACAAAAATTAAACCTCATCGTGTTCGAGTTCAGAAGAATTTAATATGGCCTGAGGCAGAACTTTTTACTAATGATTCTCAGGATACTTATGGTCGAGTTTGGGTCTTATGGCATCCTAACCTTGTTACTGCTTGGTTTATTTCTGCTACTAATCAATTCATTCATCTTAAGGCAGAGGATAAACAGACTGGATGTCAATTCAATATTACCGGTATTTATGCATCTAACAGTATGTCTGACAGGAATGCTCTATGGCGTGATCTGGTTTGCATTGCAAATAGTACAGTACCATGGGCTGTTCTCGGTGACTTTAATACTGTCAGATACACAAATGAGAAAGTGGGGGGTAGAGTGCTTTCCGAATATCAGCTTCAACATTTTAATGATTGTATAGATACTGCTGCATTGACTGACATGAAATCTGTAGGTGATTGGTTCTCATGGAACAATCAAAGTACTGCTGACAGGAAAATTATGGCTCGACTTGACAGATGTTTGATTAATCAGGAATGGTTAGCAGTTTTCCCAGATTCACTTCTTGAGTATGGTGCTAAGTTATTTTCGGATCACTCTATTATGCATATACATGCAGATAAAGCACTACCCAGAGTAAAGAAACCTTTTAGATTTTTTAATATGTGGAGTTCTCACCCAAAGTTCCTCGAAGTTATTAAGTCAGCTTGGGACATTAATGTATTTGGTTCTCCCCCTTACATCCTATGTCAAAAACTAAAAGCATGCAAAGCAGCACTTAAGATGTGGAATTCAACTACATTTGGAAATATCAACGACAGGGTTCAGTTATGCAAGAAAGAACTTATGGCTGTGCAAAGCGAGCTGAATCTTCAACCTCTGGATGAGAATCTTATATACAAAGAGGCTACTGCTAGAAATAACTTTATGCAAGCTTTGAAGCAGGAGGAATGCTTTTTGAAACAGAAGTCACGACAGCATTGGCTTACTCTAGGGGATTCTAATACGAAGTTTTTCTATGCTGCTATTGCTACCAGAAGGGCTACTAATCGCATCAAAAAATGCAAAGGTATAGATGGTAATCTCATTGAGGATCTGGATGAGGTTAAAAATTACACCAAGCAATTTTTTTATTCCTTACTCAATCAGGAACAGCAGCCTAATAGTATTCATGTTGGGCCTACAAGACGACTTGATTCTGAAGCCCTCTCTCATCTTAATGCCCCAATAACGGATGATGAAATTGTGAAAGTTGTTTTTAAGTCCCCGAAGCACAAAAGCCCTGGTCCAGATGGATTTCCAGCTGAGTTTTATCAAATTGCATGGGCTATTGTAGGCAACGATGTCATAAAAGCTTGTCGACATTTTTTCTCCTCAGGTCATATTCTTAAAGAAATGAATTGCACTTTTATTTCTTTAGTGCCTAAAAATGAAGGAGCTGATTCATTGGAGAACTACCGTCCTATTTCACTGTGCAACTTTATTTATAAGGTTATCTCTAAGTTGCTGGCAGATAGACTACAAAAGGTCATGAATAAGGTCATTAGTCCTAATCAGGCTGCTTTTCTTAAAGGGAGGAGTATCCATCATAATGTCCTGCTTGCTAATGATTTGGTTAAGGATCTACATTCTAAAACAAGAGGGAAAAAGATCTGTTTTAAAGCTGATTTACGAAAGGCCTTTGACTCAGTCAATAGGAATTTTATTTACATGACGCTCCATAATATGGGCTTCCCTCAGCACTGGGTTAAATGGATTCAATGTTGCTTGGAAACTCCAAAATTTTCGATTCTCTTTAATGTTTCACCTATTGGCTTCTTTGGGAGTAAGAATGGCATTCGGCAAGGCGATCCACTATCTCCTTATCTTTTTACCATTGCAATGGAAGGGCTCAGTTGTATGTTAGAAGAGGTTGTTTCCAATGGCAAAATTAAGGTACCACATTATGGTTCTGTTTATATCTCTCACATAACATTTGCCGATGACCTTATTATCTTCCTTCGAGATGATCCAGTTTCTGTGAGTAATCTGGCAGATATTCTTAATGAATTTGGTAAAGTTTCTGGTCTTAAACTAAACCATGCAAAGAGCAAAGTATATGTGGGTGCTTGCATTGTCAATAAGGATCATATTGCTCAAACATTGGGAGTGGCTGAAGGAAATTTACCGGTTCCTTACTTGGGTCTCCCACTTATATCCACTGGAATCAACAAAGTCTCCTGTCAGCCTATCCGACAAAAAATTAAGAACAGAATTTCCTCTTGGAAAAATAGGCTTCTTTCTAAAGCTGGACGACTTGAACTTATTCGATCAGTGTTGATCTCTTATTCTATTTATTGGTCTCATGCATTCCTTCTACCTGTCGGGCTTCTCCATGATATTGATAAATTACTTATGAACTTCTTTTGGAATGGCACAGATGGTAAGGCAATGCACATGGTGAATTGGGACAACATTTGCAAACCGAAGGATGAAGGAGGGCTGAATCTTCGACAAATTAGAGATTGGAATAAAGCTTGTATGGTAAAGCAATTATGGGATATTTTACAAAACAAGTCTTCCTTATGGTCACAATGGGTTTTTGCTAGGTACCTAACCAAGGAATCAATCTGGGAAACTTCTGCAAAAACATCTCATTCTGCTGCTTGGAAAGGAATTCTGAAGGCAAGGCGATGGCTACGTAACAATATTTCTTATGTGATTTCTTCTGGAACCAATATTAATATGTGGTATGATCCTTGGGTGAATGGGAAAAGTATATTTCAGATATTTGGTGATAGAGTACGACAGGATCTGGGGGCTCCCAAAGACTGGAAGGTTTCTGAATTCATTAACAATGGTACATGGTGTCTTCCCAACCCTACCTCCCCTGACATGTTATTACTTTGGCCGACTATTAGGGCTATTCCAATCAAGAACAACTCTTCAGATATGCTTATTTGGCTTCATGATAACGGTAAATTTAGTGCTACATCTGCATGGAACCAAATTAGACGACGAAACAACAAGTGGATCCAAAGTAGTTGGACATGGGATAGTCCATGCTCACAGCGACATTCCTTATGTACATGGCAGGCCCTTCTCAACAAACTTCCTACGATAGACAATATGCAGCGAAGAGGTATTTATATTGTAAATCGGTGCTCTCTGTGTTTGCAAAATGAAGAAAGTGTTGACCATCTCTACTTTGCTTGTGATTATTCATCATGGATATGGAAGGAGATCTTGAAGCGATTTGATTTTCAAAGGCTACCACGTCCAAACTTGCATCATGAATTAGAAATGCTTATGCAAAGCTTCTCAAGAAAGGGGCCTCTTACACAACTAGCAAGAATTATATTCAGATGTGCCATTTGGTGGATTTGGAAGGAGAGGTGTGGCAGAATTTTTGAGTGTCACAACATGAACAAAGCTCAAATTCTGATAGAGATTCTTCAGGACTCACGATCATGTATGGAGCAAGAATTGAATACAGAGCACCTAACAAGAAGAGAGAAAGATATTTTCACAAGATTCAATTTTTCCATTCGTCAAGAATCACTCGAATAATTATGAAGATTGTAATGTATTATATGGGGCAAAGCTTATATTTTGTGATGTATCCACAAGTGGTCCAGAACAGTCTAGCTATTGCATTTTTATTTATTAACTTCCTTGTGCTACTCTTGGAGATGAGTTCGATGAAGCGTGCCCACTTCACCTTCTTTAGGTGGGGTGCAATCTTCTCGACTACACTAAGAGACTTCAGGCTTTAGTCTATGGCTTGTGTAGACAAAGCTTCTTTGTACAAATCTTTTACAAAATACATTATCTTTACTTACCAAAAAAAAAAAAAATTTCCGAGACGGTGCACGAAAAACCGATCGAAACTCGACTCGCGCGTGACTTCGCGCAAAGTTTATGACCGTCGTATTTTTTTGCGAAAGCGTGCTTGTACGACTTCTCATGGGCTACTAAGACGGGAAAGACCGGTATTTTGAATTTTCGAGACGGTGCACGATAAACCGATCGAATCTCGACTCTGCGCAAAGTTTATGACCATCGCGTTTTTTCGTGAAACCATGCTCATACGACTTACCATGGGCTCATACATCGTGAATGGCCAGTATTTTGAATTTCCGAGACGGTCACGACAAACCAATCGAAACTCGACTCACGCGCGACTTCGCGCAAAGTTTATGACCGTCGTATTTTTTCACGAAAGCGTGCCTGTACGACTTCTCATGTGCTAATAAGACGGGAAAGACAAGTATTTTGAATTTCCGAGACGGTGCACGAAAAATCGATCGAAACTCGACTCGCACGCGACTTCGCGCAAAGTTTATGACCGTCGTATTTTTTTTGCGAAAGCGTGCCTGTACGACTTTTCATGGGCTAATAAGACGGGAAAGACCAGTATTTTGAATTTCCGAGACGGTGCACGATAAACCGATCGAATCTCGACTCTGCGCAAAGTTTATGACCGTCGCGTTTTTTCGTGAAACCAAGCCCATACAACTTACCATAGGATAATACATCGTGAATGGCCAGTATTTTGAATTTCCGAGACGGTCACGACAAACCGATCGAAACTCGACTCGTGCGCGACTTCGCGCAAAGTTTATGACCGTCGTATTTTTTTCCGAAAGCGTGCTTGTATGACTTCTCAGGGGCTAATAAGACAGGAAAGACCAGTATTTTGAATTTCCGAGACGGTGCACGAAAAACTGATCGAATCTCGACTCTGCGCAAAGTTTATGACCGTCGTGTTTTTTCGTGAAACAATGGTCATACGACTTACCATGGTCTAATACATCGTGAATGGACAGTATTTTGAATTTCCGAGACGGTGCACGAAAAACCGATCGAAACACGACTCCGCGCAAAGTTTATGACCGTCACGTTTTTTCGTGAAACCATGCTCATACGACTTACCATGTGCTAATACATCGTGAATGGCCAGTATTTTGAATTTCCGAGACGGTGCACGAAAAACCGATCGAAACTCGACTCGCGCGCGACTTCGCGCAAAGTTTATGACCGTCGTATTTTTTTGCGAAAGCGTGCCTGTACGACTTCTCATGGGCTCATAAGACGGGAAAGACCAAGATTTTGAATTTCCGAGATGGTGCACGAAAAACTGATCGAATCTCGACTCTGCGCAAAGTTTATGACTGTCGCGTTTTTTCGTGAAACCATGCTCATACGACTTACCATGGGCTAATACATCGTGAATGGACAGTATTTTGAATTTCCGAGACGGTGCACGAAAAACCGATCGAAAATCGACTCGCGCGCGACTTCGCGCAATTTTTTGACCGTCGTATTTTTTTGCGAAAGCGTGCTTGTACGACTTCTCATGGGCTAATAAGTCGGGAAAGACAAGTATTTTGAATTTCCGAGACGGTGCACGAAAATCTGATCAAAACTCAACTCGCGCGCGACTTCGCGCAAAGTTTATGACCGTCGTATTTTTTTGCGAAAGCGTGCTTGTACGACTTCTCATGGGCTAATAAGACGAGAAAGACCAGTATTTTGAATTTCCGAGACGGTGCACGAAAAACCGATCGAAACTCGACTCGCACGCGACTTCGCGCAAAGTTTATGACCGTCGTATTTTTTTTGCGAAAGCGTGCCTGTACGACTCTTCATGTGCCAATAAGACGGGAAAGACAAGTATTTTGAATTTCCGAGACGGTGCACGAAAAACCGATCGAAACTCGACTCTGCGCAAAGTTTATGACCGTCACGTTTTTTCGTGAAACCATGCTCATACGACTTACCTTGGGCTAATACATCGTGAATGGCCAGTATTTTGAATTTTCGAGATGGTGCACGAAAAAACGATCGAAACTCGACTCGCGCGTGACTTCGCGCAAAGTTTATGACCGTCGTATTTTTTTGCGAAAGCGTGTTTGTACGACTTCTCATGGGCTAATAAGACGAGAAAGACCAGTATTTTGAATTTCCGAGACGGTGCACGAAAAACCGACCGAAACTCGACTCGCACGCGTCTTCGCGCAAAGTTTATGACCGTCGTATTTTTTTTGCGAAAGCGTGCCTGTACGACTTTTCATGGGCTAATAAGACGGAAAAGACAAGTATTTTGAATTTCCGAGACGGTGAACGAAAAACCGATCGAAACTCGACTCTGCGCAAAGTTTATGACCGTCACATTTTTTCGTGAAACCATGCTCATACGACTTACCATGGGCTAATACATCGTGAATGGCCAGTATTTTGAATTTCCGAGACGGTGCACGAAAAATTGATCGAAACTCGACTCACGCGCGACTTCGCGGAAAGTTTTTGACCGTCGTATTTTTTTGTGAAAGCGTGCTTGTATGACTTCTCATGGGCTAATAAGACGGGAAAGACCAGTATTTTGAATTTCCGAGACGGTGCACGATAAACCGATCGAATCTCGACTCTGCGCAGAGTTTATAACCATCGCGTTTTTTCGTGAAACCATGCTCATACGACTTACCATGGGCTCATACATCGTGAATGGCCAGTATTTTTAATTTTCGAGACGGTCACGACAAACCGATCGAAACTCGACTCACGCGCGACTTCGCGCAAAGTTTATGACCGTCGTATTTTTTCACGAAAGCGTGCATGTACGGCTTCTCATGTGCTAATAAGACGGGAAAGACAAGTATTTTGAATTTCCGAGACGGTGCACGAAAAACCGATCGAAACTCGACTCGCGCGTGACTTCGCGCAAAGTTTATGACCGTCGTATTTTTTTGCGAAAGCGTGCTTGTACGACTTCTCATGGGCTAATAAGACGGGAAAGACCAGTATTTTGAATTTCCGAGACGGTGCACGATAAACCGATCGAATCTCGACTCTGCGCAGAGTTTATAACCATCGCGTTTTTTCGTGAAACCATGCTCATACGACTTACCATGGGCTCATACATCGTGAATGACCAGTATTTTTAATTTCCGAGACGGTCACGACAAACCGATCGAAACTCGACTCACGCGCGACTTCGCACAAAGTTTATGACCGTCGTATTTTTTCACGAAAGCGTGCCTGTACGGCTTCTCATGTGCTAATAAGACGGGAAAGACAAGTATTTTGAATTTCCGAGACGGTGCACGAAAAACCGATCCAAACTCGACTCGCACGCGACTTCGCATAAAGTTTATGACCGTCGTATTTTTTTTGCGAAAGCGTGCCTGTACGACTTTTCATGGGCTAATAAGACGGGAAAGACCAGTATTTTGAATTTCCGAGACGGTGCACGATAAACCGATCGAATCTCGACTCTGCGCAAAGTTTATGACCGTCGCGTTTTTTCGTGAAACCATGCCCATACAACTTACCATGGGATAATACATCGTGAATGGCCAGTATTTTGAATTTCCGAGACGGTCACGACAAACCGATCGAAACTCGACTCGCGCGCGACTTCGCGCAAAGTTTATGACCGTCGTATTTTTTTGCGAAAGCGTGCTTGTATGACTTCTCATGGGCTAATAAGACAGGAAAGACCAGTCTTTTGAATTTCCGAGACGGTGAACGAAAAACTGATCGAATCTCGACTCTGCGCAAAGTTTATGACCGTCGTGTTTTTTCGTGAAACCATGGTCATACGACTTACCATGGTCTAATACATCGTGAATGGACAGTATTTTGAATTTCCGAGACGGTGCACGAAAAACCGATCGAAAATCGACTCGCGCGCGACTTCGCGTAAAGTTTTTGACCGTCGTATTTTTTTGCGAAAGTGTGCTTGTACGACTTCTCATGGGCTAATAAGTCGGGAAACACAAGTATTTTGAATTTCCGAGATGGTGCACGAAAAACCGATCGAAACACGACTCTGCGCAAAGTTTATGACCGTCACGTTTTTTCGTGAAACCATGCTCATACGACTTACCATGGGCTAATACATCGTGAATGGCCAGTATTTTGAATTTCTGAGACGGTGCACCAAAAACCGATCGAAACTCGACTCGCGCTCGACTTCGCGCAAAGTTTATGACCGTCGTATTTTTTTTGCGAAAGCGTGCCTGTACGACTTTTCATGGGCTAATAAGACGGGAAAGACCAATATTTTGAATTTCCGAGACGGTGCACGAAAAACCGATCGAAACTCGACTCTGCGCAAAGTTTATGACCGTCACGTTTTTTCGTGAAACCATGCTCATACGACTTACCATGGGCTAATACATCGTGAATGGCCAGTATTTTGAATTTCCGAGACGGTGCACGAAAAACCGATCGAAACTCGACTCGCGCGCGACTTCGCGCAAAGTTTATAACCGTCGTATTTTTTTGCGAAAGCGTGCCTGTACGACTTCTCATGGGCTAATAAGACGGGAAAGACCAAGATTTTGAATTTCCGAGACGGTGCACGAAAAACTGATCGAATCTCGACTCTGCGCAAAGTTTATGACCGTCGCGTTTTTTCGTGAAACCATGCTCATACGACTTACCATGGGCTAATACATCGTGAATGGACAGTATTTTGAATTTCCGAGACGGTGCACGAAAAACCGATTGAAACTCGACTCGCGCGCGACTTCGCGGAATTTTTTGACCATCGTATTTTTTTGCGAAAGCGTGCTTGTACGACTTCTCATGGGCTAATAAGTCGGGAAAGACAAGTATTTTGAATTTCCGAGATGGTGCACGAAAATCTGATCAAAACTCAACTCGCGCGCGACTTCGCGCAAAGTTTATGACCGTCGTATTTTTTTGTGAAAGCGTGGTTCTACGACTTCTCATGGGCTAATAAGACGAGAAAGACCAGTATTTTGAATTTCCGAGACGGTGCACGAAAAACTGATCGAAACTCGACACGCACGCGACTTCGCGCAATGTTTATGACCGTCGTATTTTTTTTGCGAAAGCGTGCCTGTACGACTTCTCATGGGCTAATAAGACGGGAAAGACTAATATTTTGAATTTTCGAGACGGTGCACGAAAAAGTGATCGAATCTCGACTCTGCGCAAAGTTTATGACCGTCGCGTTTTTTCGTGAAACCATGCTCATACGACTTACCATGGGTTAATACATCGTGAATGGCCAGTATTTTGAATTTCCGAGATGGTGCACGAAAAACCGATCGACACACGACTCGCGCGCGACTTCTCGCAAAGTTTTTGACCGTCGTATTTTTTTGCGAAAGCGTGCTTGTATGACTTCTCATGGGCTAATAAGACGGGAAAGACCAGTATTTTGAGTTTCCGAGACGGTGCACGAAAAACCGATCGAATCTCGACTCTGCGCAAAGTTTATGACCGTCGCATTTTTTCGTGAAACCATGCTCATACGACTTACCATGGGCTATACATCGTGAATGGCCAGTATTTTGAATTTTCGAGACGGTGCACGAAAAACCGATCGAAACTCGACTCGCGCGCGACTTCGCGCAAAGTTTTTGACCGTCGTATTTTTTTGCGAAAGCGTGCTTTTATGACTTCTCATGGGCTAATAAGACGGGAAAGACCAGTATTTTGAATTTCCGAGACGGTGCACGAAAAACCGATCGAATCTCGAATCTGCGCAAAGTTTATGACTGTCGCGTTTTTTCGTGAAACCATGCTCATACGACTTACCATGCGCTAATACATCGTGAATGGCCAGTATTTTGAATTTCCGAGACGGTGCACGAAAAACCGATCGAAACTCGACTCGCGCGCGACTTCGCGCAAAGTTTTTGACCGTCGTATTTTTTTGCGAAAGCGTGCTTGTATGACTTCTCATGGGCTAATAACACTGGAAAGACCAGTATTTTGAATTTCCGAGACGGTGCACGAAAAACCGATCGAATTTCGACTCTGCGCAAAGTTTATGACCGTCGCTTTTTTTCGTGAAACCATGTTCATACGACTTACCATGGGCTAATACATCGTGAATGGCCAGTATTTTGAATTTCCGAGACGGTGCCCGAAAAACCGATCGAAACTCGACTCGCGCGCGACTTCGTGCAAAGTTTATGACCGTCGTATTTTTTTGCGAAAGTGTGCTTGTACGACTTCTCATGGGCTAATAAGACGGGAAAGACAAGTATTTTGAATTTCCGAGACGGTGCACGAAAAACCGATCGAATCTCGACTTTGCGCAAAGTTTATGACCGTCGCGTTTTTTCGTCAAACCATGCTCATACGACTTACCATGGGCTAATACATCGTGAATGGACAGTATTTTGAATTTCTGAGATGGTGCACGAAAAACTGATCGAAACTCGACTCGCGCGCTTCTTCGCGCAAAGTTTATGACCGTCGTATTTTTTTGCGAAAGCGTGCCTGTACGACTTCTCATGGGCTAATAAGACTTGAACGACCAGTATTTTGAATTTCCGAGACGGTGCACGAAAAACCGATCGAATCTCGACTCGAATAATGATGAAGATTGTAATGTATTATATGGGGCAAAGCTTATATTTTGTGATGTATCCACAAGTAGTCCAGAACAGTCTAGCTATTGCATTTTATTATTTATTAACTTCCTTATGCTACTCTTGGAGATGAGTTTGATGAAGCGTGCCCATTTCACCTTCTTTAGGTGGGGTGCAATCTTCTCGACTACACTAAGAGACTTCAGGCTTTAGTCTATGGCTTGTGTAGACAAAGCTTCTTTGTACAAATCTTTTACAAAATACATTATCTTTACTTACCAAAAAAAAAGTTTATGACCGTCGCCTTTTTTCGTGAAACATGCTCATACGACTTACCATGGGCTAATACATCGTGAATGGCCAGTATTTTGAATTCCCGAGACGATGTACGAAAAACCGATCGAAACTCGACTCGTGCGCGACTTCGCGCAAAGTTTTTGACCGTCGTATTTTTTTGCGAAAGCATGCTTGTATGACTTCTCATGGGCTAATAAGACGGGAAAGACCAGTATTTTGAATTTCCGAGATGGTGCACGAAAAACCAATCGAATCTCGACTCTGCGCAAAGTTTATGATCGTCGCGTTTTTTCGTAAAACCATGCTCATACGACTTACCATGGGCTAATACATCGTGAATGGCCAGTATTTTGAATTTCCAAGACGGTGCACGAAAAATTGATCGAAACTCGACTCGCGCGCGACTTCGCGCAAAGTTTTTGACCGTCGTATTTTTTTGCGAAAGCGTGCTTGTATGACTTCTCATGGGCTAATAAGACGGGAAAGACCAGTATTTTGAATTTCCGAGATGGTGCACGAAAAACCGATCGAATCTCGACTCTGCGCAAAGTTTATGACCTTCGCGTTTTTTCATGAAACGATGCTCATACGACTTACCATGGGCTAATACATCGTGAATGGCCTGTATTTTGAATTTCCGAGATGGTGCCCGAAAAATTGATCGAAACTCGACTCGCGTGCGACTTCGCGCAAAGTTTATGACCGTCGTATTTTTTTGCGAAAGTGTGCGTGTACGACTTCTCATGGGCTAATAAGACGGGAAAGACAAGTATTTTGAATTTCCGAGACGGTGCACGAAAAACCGATCGAATCTCGACTCTGTGCAAAGTTTATGAACGTCGCGTTTTTTCGTGAAACCATACTCATACAACTTACCATGGGCTAATACATCGTGAATGGACAACATTTTGAATTTCCGAGACGGTGCACGAAAAACCGATCGAAACTCGACTCGCGCGCGACTTCGCGCAATTTTTTGACCGTCGTATTTTTTTGCGAAAGCGTGCTTGTACGACTTCTCATGGGCTAATAAGTCGGGAAAGACAAGTATTTTGAATTTCCTAGACGGTGCACGAAAATCTGATCAAAACTCAACTCGCGCGCGACTTCGCGCAAAGTTTATGACCGTCGTATTTTTTTTGCGAAAGCGTGCCTGTACGACTTTTCATGGGCTAATAACACGGGAAAGACCAGTATTTTGAATTTCCGAGACGGTGCACGATAAACCGATCGAATCTCGACTCTGCGCAAAGTTTATGACCGTCGTATTTTTTTTGCGAAAGCGTGCCTGTACGACTTTTCATGGGCTAATAACACGGGAAAGACCAGTATTTTGAATTTCCGAGACGGTGCACGATAAACCGATCGAATCTCGACTCTGCGCAAAGTTTATAACCATCGCGTTTTTTCGTGAAACCATGCCCATACAACTTACCATGGGATAATACATCGTGAATGGCCAGTATTTTGAATTTCCGAGACGGTCACGACAAACCGATCGAAACTCGACTCGCGCGCGACTTCGCGCAAAGTTTATGACCGTCGTATTTTTTTGCGAAAGCGTGCTTGTATGACTTCTCATTGGCTAATAAGACAGGAAAGACCAGTATTTTGAATTTCCGAGACGGTGAACGAAAAACTGATCGAATCTCGACTCTGCGCAAAGTTTATGACCGTCGTGTTTTTTCGTGAAACCGTGGTCATACGACTTACCATGGTCTAATACATCGTGAATGGACAGTATTTTGAATTTCCGAGACGGTGCACGAAAAACCGATCGAAACTCGACTCGCGCGCGACTTCGCGTAAAGTTTTTAACCGTCGTATTTTTTTGCGAAAGTGTGCTTGTACGACTTCTCATGGGCTAATAAGTCGGGAAACACAAGTATTTTGAATTTCCGAGACGGTGCACGAAAAACCAATCGAATCTCGACTCTGCGCAAAGTTTATGATCTTCGCGTTTTTTCGTAAAACCATGCTCATACGACTTACCATGGGCTAATACATCGTGAATGACCAGTATTTTGAATTTCCGAGACGGTGCACGAAAAACCGATCGAAACTCGACTCGCACGCGACTTCGCACAAAGTTTATGACCGTCGTATTTTTTTGCGAAAGCGTGCCTGTACGACTTCTCATGGGTTAATAAGACGGGAAAGACCAAGATTTTGAATTTCCGAGACGGTGCACGAAAAACTGATCGAATCTCGACTCTGCGCAAAGTTTATGACCGTCGCATTTTTTCGTGAAACCATGCTCATACGACTTACCATGGGCTAATATATCGTGAATGGACAGTATTTTGAATTTCCGAGACGGTGCACGAAAAACCGATCGAAACTCGACTCGCGCGCGACTTCGCGCAAAGTTTATGACCGTCATATTTTTTTGCGCAAGCGTGCCTGTACGACTTCTCATGTGCTAATAAGACGGGAAAGACCAATATTTTAAATTTCCGAGGCGGTGCACGAAAAACCGATCGAATCTCGACTCGCGCGCGACTTCGCGCAAAGTTTATGACCGTCGTATTTTTTTGCGAAAGCGTGTCTGTACGACTTCTCATGGGCTAATAAGACGGGAAAGACCAGTATTTTGAATTTCCGAGACGGTGCATGAAAAACCGATCGAATCTCGACTCTGCGCAAAGTTTATGACCGTCGCGTTTTTTCGTGAAACCATGCTCATACGACTTACCATGGGCTAATACATCGTGAATGGCCAGTATTTTGAATTTCCGAGACGGTGCACGAAAAACCGATCGACACTCGACTCGCGCGCGACTTCGCGCAAAGTTTATGACCGTCATATTTTTTTGCGAAAGCGTGCCTGTACGACTTCTCATGGGCTAATAAGACGGGAAAGATAAGTATTTTGAATTTCTGAGACGGTGCACGAAAAATCGATCGAAACTCGACTCTGCGCAAAGTTTGTGACCGTCGCGTTTTTTCGTGAAACCATGCTCATACGACTTACCATGGGCTAATACATCGTGAATGGCCAGTATTTTGAATTTCCGAGACGGTGCACGAAAAATCGATCGAAACTCGACTCGCGCGCGACTTCGCGCAAAGTTTATGACTGTCGTATTTTTTTGCGAAAGCGTGCCTGTACGACTTCTCATGGGCTAATAAGACAGGAAAGACCAGTATTTTGAATTTTCGAGACGGTGCACGAAGAACCGATCGAATCTCGACTCTGCGCAAAGTTTATGATCGTCGCGTTTTTTCGTGAAACCATGCTCATACAACTTACCATGGGCTAATACATCGTGAATGGCCAGTATTTTGAATTTCCGAGACGGTGCACGAAAAACCGATCGAAACTCGACTCGCGCGCGACTTCGCGCAAAGTTTTTGACCGTCGTATTTTTTTACGAAAGCGTGCTTTTATGACTTCTCATGGGCTAATAAGACGGGAAAGACCAGTATTTTGAATTTCTGAGACGGTGCACGAAAAACCAATCGAAACTCGAATCTGCGCAAAGTTTATGACTGTCGCGTTTTTTCGTGAAACCATGCTCATACAACTTACCATGGGATAATACATCGTGAATGGCCAGTATTTTGAATTTTCGAGACGGTGCACGAAAAACTGATCGAAACTCGACTCGCGCACGACTTCGCGCAAAGTTTTTGACCGTCGTATTTTTTTGCGAAAGCGTGCTTGTATGACTTCTCATGGGCTAATAACACTGGAAAGACCAGTATTTTGAATTTCCGAGACGGTGCACGAAAAACCGATCGAATCTCGACTCTGCGCAAAGTTTATGACCGTCGCGTTTTTTCGTGAAACCATGTTCATACGACTTACCATGGGCTAATAAATCGTGAATGGCCAGTATTTTGAATTTCCGAGACGGTGCCCGAAAAACCGATCGAAACTCGACTCGCGCGCGACTTCGTGCAAAGTTTATGACCGTCGTATTTTTTTGCGAAAGTGTGCTTGTACGACTTCTCATGGGCTAATAAGACGGGAAAGACAAGTATTTTGAATTTCCGAGACGGTGCACGAAAAACCGATCGAATCTCGACTTTGCGCAAAGTTTATGACCGTCGCGTTTTTTCGTCAAACCATGCTCATACGACTTACCATGGGCTAATACATCGTGAATGGACAGTATTTTGAATTTCTGATATGGTGCACGAAAAACTGATCGAAACGTACGACAGGATCTGGGGGCTCCCAAAGACTGGAAGGTTTCTGAATTCATTAACAATGGTACTTGGTGTCTTCCCAACCCTACCTCCCCTGACATGTTATTACTTTGGCCGACTATTAGGGCTATTACAATCAAGAACAACTCTTCAGATATGCTTATTTGGCTTCATGATAACGGTAAATTTAGTGCTACATCTGCATGGAACCAAATTAGACGACGAAACAACAAGTGGATCCAAAGTAGTTGGACATGGGATAGTCCATGCTCACAGCGACATTCCTTATGTACATGGCAGGCCCTTCTCGGCAAACTTCCTACGATGGACAATATGCAGCGAAGAGGTATTTATATTGTAAATCGGTGCTCTTTGTGTATGCAAAATGAAGAAAGTGTTGACCATCTCTACTTTGCTTGTGATTATTCATCTTGGATATGGAAGGAGATCTTGAAGCGATTTGATTTTCAAAGGCTACCACGGCCAAACTTGCATCATGAATTAGAAATGCTTATGCAAAGCTTCTCAAGAAAGGGGCCTCTTACACAACTAGCACGAATTATATTCAGATGTGCTATTTGGTGGATTTGGAAGGAGAGGTGTGGCAGAATTGTTGAGTGTCACAACATGAACAAAGCTCAAATTCTGATAGAGATTCTTCAGGACTCACGATCATGTATGGAGCAAGAATTGAATACAGAGCACCTAACAAGAAGAGAGAAAGATATTTTCACAAGATTCAATTTTTCCATTCGTCAAGAATCACTCGAATAATGATGAAGATTGTAATGTATTATATGGGGCAAAGCTTATATTTTGTGATGTATCCACAAGTAGTCCAGAACAGTCTAGCTATTGCATTTTATTATTTATTAACTTCCTTATGCTACTCTTGGAGATGAGTTTGATGAAGCGTGCCCATTTCACCTTCTTTAGGTGGGGTGCAATCTTCTCGACTACACTAAGAGACTTCAGGCTTTAGTCTATGGCTTGTGTAGACAAAGCTTCTTTGTACAAATCTTTTACAAAATACAATATCTTTACTTACCAAAAAAAAAAAAACTGATCTAAACTCGACTCGCTCGCGACTTCGCGCAAAGTTTATGACCGTCGTATTTTTTTGCGAAAGCGTGCCTGTACGACTTCTCATGTGCTAATAAGACTGGAACGACCAGTATTTTGAATTTCCGAGACGGTGCACAAAAAACCGATCGAATCTCGACTCTGCGGAAAGTTTATGACCGTCGCGTTTTTTCGTGAAACATGCTCATACGACTTTCCAAGGGCTAATACATCGTGAATGGCCAGTATTTTGAATTCCCGAGACGATGTACGAAAAACCGATCGAAACTCGACTCACGCGCGACTTCGCGCAAAGTTTTTGACCGTCGTATTTTTTTGCGAAAGCGTGCTTGTATGACTTCTCATGGGCTAATAAGACGGGAAAGACCAGTATTTTGAATTTCCGAGACGGTGCACGAAAAACCAATCGAATCTCGACTCTGCGCAAAGTTTATGATCGTCGTGTTTTTTCGTAAAACCATGCTCATACGACTTACCATGGGCTAATACATCGTGAATGGCCAGTATTTTGAATTTCCGAGACGGTGCACGAAATACCGATCGAAACTCGACTCGCGCGCGACTTCGCGCAAAGTTTTTGACCGTCGTATTTTTTTGCGAAAGCGTGCTTGTATGACTTCTCATGGGCTAATAAGACGGGAAAGACCAGTATTTTGAATTTCCGAGACGGTGCACGAAAAACCGATCGAATCTCGACTCTGCGCAAAGTTTATGACCGTCGCGTTTTTTCATGAAACGATGCTCATACGACTTACCATGGGCTAATACATCGTGAATGGCCTGTATTTTGAATTTCCGAGATGGTGCCCGAAAAATCGATCGAAACTCGACTCGCGTGCGACTTCGCGCAAAGTTTATGACCGTCGTATTTTTTTGCGAAAGTGTGCGTGTACGACTTCTCATGGGCTAATAAGACGGGAATGACAAGTATTTTGAATTTCCGACACGGTGCACGAAAATCCGATCGAATCTCGACTCTGCGCAAAGTTTATGACCGTCGCATTTTTTCGTGAAACCATGCTCATACGACTTACCATGGTCTAATACATCGTGAATGGACAGTATTTTGAATTTCCGAGACGGTGCACGAAAAACCAATCGAAACTCGACTCGCGCGCGACTTCGCGCAAAGTTTATGACCGTCGTATTTTTTTGCGAAAGCGTGCCTGTACGACTTCTCATGGGCTAATAAGACTGGAACGACCAGTATTTTGAATTTCCGAGACGGTGCACGAAAAACCGATCGAATCTCGACTCGCGCGCGACTTCGCGCATACTTTTTGACCGTCTTATTATTATTTTTTTTGGTTTGTAAAGATAATATATTTTGTAAAAGATTTGTACAAAGAAGCTTTGTCTACACAAGCTATAGACTAAAGCCTGAAGTCTCTTAGTGTAGTCGAGAAGATTGTACCCCACCTAAAGAAGGTGAAATGGGCACACTTCATCAAACTCATTTCCAAGAGTAGCACAAGGAAGTTAATAACAAAATGCAATAGCTAGACTGTTCTGGAGTACTTTTGGATACATCACAAAATATAAGCTTTGCCCCATAATACATTACAATCTTCATCATTATTCGAGTGATTATTGACTAATGAAAAAATTGAATCTTGTGAAAATCTCTTTCTCTCTTCTTGTTAGGTTCTCTATATTCAATTCTTGCTCCATGCATGATCGTGAGTCGTGAAGAATCTCTATCAAAATTTGAGCTTTGTTCATGTTGTGACACTCAAAAATTCTGCCACACTTCTCCTTCCAAATCCACCAAATAGCACATCTGAATATAATTCTTGCTAGTTGTGTAAGAGGAACCTTTTTTGAGAAGCCTTGCATTAGCCTTTCTAGTTGATGATGCAAATTTGGCCGTGGTAGCCTTTGAAGATCAAATCGCTTCAAGATCTCTTCCCATATCCAAGATGAATAATCACAAGCAAAGTATAAGTGGTCAACACTTTCTTCCTTTTGCATACACAAAGAGCACCGATTTACAATATAAATACCTCTTCGCTGCATATTGTCCATCGTAGGAAGTTTGCCGAGAAGGGCCTGCCATGTACATAAGGAATGTCGCTGTGAGCATGGACTATCCCATGTCCAACTACTTGGGATCCACTTGTTGTTTCGTCGTCTAATTTGGTTCCATGCAGATGTAGGACTAAATTTACCATTATCATGAAGCCAAATTTACCGTCTTATTTTTTTGCGAAAGCGTGCCTGTACGACTTCTCATGGGCTAATAAGACGGGAAAGACCAGTATTTTGAATTTCGGAGACGGTGCACGAAAAACTGATCGAAACTCGACTCTGCGCAAAGTTTATGACCGTCGCATTTTTTCGTGAAACCTTGCTCATACGACTTACCATGGGCTAATACATCGTGAATGGCCAGTATTTTGAATTTCCGAGACGGTCAGGAAAAACCGATCGAAACTCGACTTCGCGCAAAGTTTATGACCGTCGTATTTTTTTGGGAAAGCGTGTCTGTACGACTTCTCATGGGCTAATAAGACGAGAAAGACAAGTATTTTGAATTTCCGAGACGGTGCACGAAAAACCGATCGAAACTCGACCCGCGCGCGACTTCGCGCAAAGTTTTTGACCGTCGTATTTTTTTACGAAAGCGTGCTTGTACGACTTCTCATGGGCTAATAAGACGGGAAAGACCGGTATTTTGAATTTCTGAGACGGTGCACGAAAAACCGATCGAAACTCGACTCTGCGCAAAGTTTATGACCGTCGCGTTTTTTCGTGAAACCATGCTCATACGACTTACCATGGGCTAATAAATCGTGAATGGCCAGTATTTTGAATTTCCGAGACGGTGCACGAAAAACCGATCGAAACTCGACTCGCTTGCGACTTCGCACAAAGTTTATAACCGTCGCGTTTTTTCGTGAAACCATGCTCATACGACTTACCATGGGCTAATACATCGTGAATGGCCAGTATTTTGAATTTCCGAGATGGTGCACGAAAAACCGATCGAAACTCGACTCGCGCGTGACTTCACGCAAAGTTTATGACGGTCGTATTTTTTTGCGAAAGCGTGCCTGTACGACTTCTCATGGGCTAATAAGACGGGCAAGACCAGTATTTTGAATTTCCGAGACGGTGCACGAAAAACCGATCGAATCTCGACTCTGCGCAAAGTTTATGACCGTCGCGTTTTTTCGTGAAACCATGCTCATACGACTTACCATGGGCTAATACATCGAGAATGGCCAGTATTTTGAATTTCCGAGACGGTGCACGAAAAACCGATCGAAACTCGACTAGCGCGCGACTTCGGGCAAAGTTTATGACCGTCGTATTTTTTTGCGAAAGCGTGCCTGTACGACTTCTCATGGGCTAATAAGACGGGAAAGACAAGTATTTTGAATTTCCGAGACGGTGCATGAAAAATCGAACGAAACTCGACTCGCGTGCGACTTCGCAGAAAGTTTTTGACCGTCGTATTTTTTTACGAAAGCGTGCTTGTACGACTTCTCATGGGCTAATAAGACGGGAAAGACCAGTATTTTGAATTTCCGAGACGGTGCACGAAAAACCGATCGAAACTCGACTCGCGCGCTACTTCGCGCAATGTTTATGACCGTCGTATTTTTTTGCGAAAGCGTGCCTATACGACTTCTCATGGGCTAATAAGACGGGAAAGACCAGTATTTTGAATTTTTGAGACGGTGCACGAAAAACCGATCGAATCTCGACTCTGCGTAAAGTTTATAACCGTCACGTTTTTTCGTGAAACCATGCTCACACGACTTACCATGGGCTAATACATCATGAATGGCCAGTATTTTGAATTTCCGAGACGGTGCACGAAAAACCGATCGAAACTCGACTCGCGCGCGACTTCGCGCAAAGTTTATGACCGTCGTATTTTTTTGCGAAAGCGTGCCTGTACGACTTCTCATGGGCTAATAAGACCGGAAACACAAGTATTTTGAATTTCCGAGACGGTGCACGAAAAACCGATCGAAACTCGACTCGCGCGCGACATCGCGCAAAGTTTATAACCGTCGTATTTTTTTGCGAAAGCATGCCTGTACGACTTCTCATGGGCTAATAAGACGGGAAAGACAAGTATTTTGAAATTCCGAGATGGTGCACGAAAAATCGATCGAAACTCGAGTCGCGCGCGACTTCGCGCAAAGTTTATGACCGTCGTATTTTTTTGCGCAAGCGTGTCTGTACGACTTCTCATGGGCTAATAAGACGGGAAAGTCTAATATTTTGAATTTCCGAGACGGTGCACGAAAAACCGATCGAATCTCGACTCTGCGCAAAGTTTATGACCGTCGCGTTTTTTCGTGAAACCATGCTCATACGACTTTCCATGGGCTAATACATCATGAATGGCCAGTATTTTGAATTTCCGAGACGGTGCACGAAAAACCGATCGAAACTCGATTCGCGCGCGACTTCGCGCAAAGTTTATGACCGTCGTATTTTTTTGCGAAAGTGTGCTTGTACGACTTCTCATGGGCAAATAAGACGGGAAAGACCAGTATTTTGAATTTCCGAGACGTTGCACGATAAACCGATCGAATCTCGACTCTGCGTAAAGTTTATGACCGTCGTGTTTTTTCGTGAAACCATGCTCAAACGACTTACCATGGGCTAATACATCGTGAATGGCCAGTATTTTGAATTTCCGAGACGGTGCACGAAAAACCGATCGAAACTCGACTCGCGTGCGACTTCGCGCAAAGTTTATGACCGTCGTATTTTTTTGCGAAAGCGTGCCTGTACGACTTCTCATGGGCTAATAAGACGGGCAAGACCAGTATTTTGAATTTCTGAGACGGTGCACGAAAAACCGATCGAATCTCGACTCTGCGCAATGTTTATAACCGTCGCGTTTTTTCGTGAAACCATGCTCATACGACTTACCATGGGCTAATACATCGTGAATGGCCAGTATTTTGAATTTCCGAGACGGTGCACGAAAAACCGATCGAAACTCGACTCGCGCGCGACTTCGCGCAAATTTTATGACCGTCGTATTTTTTTGCGAAAGCGTGCCTGTATGACTTCTCATGGGCTAATAAGATGGGAAAGACAAGTATTTTGAATTTCCGAGACGGTGCACGAAAAACCGATCGAAACTCGACTCGCGCGCGACTTCGCGCAAAGTTTATGACCGTCGTATTTTTTTGCGAAAGTGTGCTTGTACGACTTCTCATGGGCTAATAAGACGGGAAAGACCAGTATTTTGAATTTCTGAGACGGTGCACGAAAAACCGATCGAAACTCGACTCTGCGCAATGTTTATGACCGTCGCGATTTTTCGTGAAACCATGCTCATACGACTTACCATGGGCTAATACATCGTGAATGGCCAGTATTTTGAATTTCCGAGATGGTGCACGAAAAACCGATCGAAACTCGACTCGTTGGGGCAGCGACACGAACAAGAGAAAGACAAGTCAGGACTTCCATCTTTACCTATTATATCAGAGACTTTCACTGCAGGAGCTTTCCAAGGTTCTCACTCCCCAATAACAACCTCGCCTTCACCAATCACTCTTTTTTTTTTTGGTAAGTAAAGATATTATATTTTGTAAAAGATTTGTACAAAGAAGCTTTGTCTACACAAGCCATAGACTAAAGCCTGAAGTCTCTTAGTGTAGTCGAGAAGATTGCACCCCACCTAAAGAAGGTGAAATGAGCACGCTTCATCAAACTCATCTCCAAGAGTAGCATAAGGAAGTTAATAAATAATAAAATGCAATAGCTAGACTGTTCTGGACTACTTGTGGATACATCACAAAATATAAGCTTTGCCCCATATAATTACAATCTTCATCATTATTCGAGTGATTCTTGACGAATGGAAAAATTGAATCTTGTGAAAATATCTTTCTCTCTTCTTGTTAGGTGCTCTGTATTCAATTCTTGCTCCATACATGATCGTGAGTCCTGAAGAATCTCTATCAGAATTTGAGCTTTCTTCATGTTGTGACACTCAAAAATTCTGCCACACCTCTCCTTCCAAATCCACCAAATAGCACATCTGAATATAATTCGTGCTAGTTGTGTAAGAGGCCCCTTTCTTGAGAAGCTTTGCATAAGCATTTCTAATTCATGATGCAAGTTTGGCCGTGGTAGCCTTTGAAAATCAAATCGCTTCAAGATCTCCTTCCATATCCAAGATGAATAATCACAAGCAAAGTAGAGATGGTCAACACTTTCTTCATTTTGCATACACAAAGAGCACCGATTTACAATATAAATACCTCTTCGCTGCATATTGTCCATCGTAGGAAGTTTGCCGAGAAGGGCCTGCCATGTACATAAGGAATGTCGCTGTGAGCATGGACTATCCCATGTCCAACTACTTTGGATCCACTTGTTGTTTCGTCGTCTAATTTGGTTCCATGCAGATGTAGCACTAAATTTACCGTTATCATGAAGCCAAATAAGCATATCTGAAGAGTTGTTCTTGATTGTAATAGTCCTAATAGTCGGCCAAAGTAATAACATGTCAGGGGAGGTAGGGTTGGGAAGACACCAAGTACCATTGTTAATGAATTCAGAAACCTTCCAGTCTTTGGGAGCCCCCAGATCCTGTCGTACTCTATCACCAAATATCTGAAATATGCTTTTCCCATTCACCCAAGGATCATACCACATATTAATATTGGTTCCAGAAGAAATCACATAAGAAATATTGTTACGTAGCCATCTCCTTGCCTTTAGAATTCCTTTCCAAGCAGCAGAATGAGATGTTTTTGCAGATACTTCCCAGATTGATTCCTTGGTAAGGTACCTAGCAAAAACCCATTGTGACCATAAGGAAGACTTGTTTTGTAAAATATCCCATAATTGCTTTACCATACAAGCTTTATTCCAATCTCTAATATGTCGAAGATTCAGCCCCCCTTCATCCTTCGGTTTGCAAATGCTGTCCCAATTCACCATGTGCATTGCCTTACCATCTGTGCCATTCCAAAAGAAGTTCATAAGTAATTTATCAATATCATGGAGAAGCCCGGCTGGTAGAAGGAATGCATGAGACCAATAAATAGAATAAGAGGTCAACACAGATCGAATAAGTTCAAGTCGTCCAGCTTTAGAAAGAAGCCTATTTTTCCAAGAGGAAATTCTGTTCTTAATTTTTTGTATGATAGGCTGACAGGAGGCTTTGTTGATTCCAGTGGATATAAGTGGGAGACCCAAGTAAGGAACCGGTAAATTTCCTTCAGCAACTCCCAATGTTTGAGCAATATGATCCTTATTGTCAATGCAAGCACCCACATATACTTTGCTCTTTGCATGGTTTAGCTTAAGACCAGAAACTATACCAAATTCATTAAGAATATCTGCCAGATTACTCACAGAAACTGGATCATCTCGAAGGAAGATAATAAGGTCATCAGCAAATGTTATGTGAGAGATATAAATAGAACCATAATATGGTACCTTAATGTTGCCATTGGAAACAGCCTCTTCTAACATACAACTGAGTCCTTCCATTGCAATCGTAAAAAGATAAGGAGATAGTGGATCGCCTTGCCGAATGCCATTCTTACTCCCGAAGAAGCCAATAGGTGAACCATTAAAGAGAATCGAAAATTTTGGAGTTTCCAAGCAACATTGAATCCATTGAACCCAGCGCTGAGGGAAGCCCATATTATGGAGCATCATGTAAATAAATTGTCTATTGACTGAGTCAAAGGCCTTTCGTAAATCAGCTTTAAAACAGATCTTTTTCCCTCTTGTTTTTGAGTGTAGATCCTTAACCAAATCATTAGCAAGCAGGACATTATGATGGATACTCCTCCCTTTAATAAAAGCAGCCTGATTAGGACTAATGACCTTATTCATGACCTTTTGTAGTCTATCTGCCAGCAACTTAGAGATAACCTTATAAATAAAGTTGCACAGTGAAATAGGACGGTAGTTCTCCAATGAATCGGCTCCATCATTTTTAGGCACTAAAGAAATAAAAGTGCAATTCATTTCTTTCAGAATGTGACCTGAGGAGAAAAAATGTCGACAAGCTTTTATGACATCGTTGCCTACAATAGCCCATGCAATTTGATAAAACTCAGCTGGAAATGCATCTGGACCAGGGCTTTTGTGCTTCGGGGACTTAAAAACAACTTTCACAATTTCATCATCCGTTATTGGGGCATTAAGATGAGAGAGGGCTTCAGAATCAAGTCGTCTTGTAGGCCCAACATGAATACTATTAGGCTGCTGTTCCTGATTGAGTAAGGAATAAAAAAATTGCTCGGTGTAATTTTTAACCTCATCCAGATCCTCAATGAGATTACCATCTATACCTTTGCATTTTTTGATGCGATTAGTAGCCCTTCTGGTAGCAATAGCAGCATAGAAAAACTTCGTATTAGAATCCCCTAGAGTAAGCCAATGCTGTCGTGACTTCTGTTTCAAAAAGCATTCCTCCTGCTTCAAAGCTTGCATAAAGTTATTTCTAGCAGCAGCCTCTTTGTATATAAGATTCGCATCCAGAGGTTGAAGATTTAGCTCGCTTTGCACAGCCATAAGTTCTTTCTTGCATAACTGAACTCTGTCGTTGATATTTCCAAATGTAGTTGAATTCCACTTCTTCAGTGCTGCTTTGCATGCTTTTAGTTTTTGACATAGGATGTAAGGGGGAGAACCAAATACATTAATGTCCCAAGCTGACTTAATAACTTCGAGGAACTTAGGGTGAGAACTCCACATATTAAAAAATCTAAAAGGTTTCTTGACTCTTGGTAGTGCTTTATCTGCATGTATATGCATAATAGAGTGATCCGAAAATAACTTAGCACCGTACTCAAGAAGTGAATCTGGAAAAACTGCTAACCATTCCTGATTTATCAAACATCTGTCAAGTCGAGCCATAATTTTTCTTTCAGCAGTACTTTGATTGTTCCATGAGAACCAATCACCTACAGATTTCATGTCAGTCAATGCAGCAGTATCTATACAATCATTAAAATGTTGAAGCTGACATTCGGAAAGCACTCTACCCCCCACTTTCTCATTTGTGTATCTGACAGTATTAAAGTCACCGAGAACAACCCAAGGTACTGTAGGATAACTATTTGAAATGCTAACCAGATCACGCCATAGAGCATTCCTGTCAGACATATTGTTAGATGCATAAATACCGGTAATATTGAATTGACATCCAGTCTGTTTATCCTCTGCCTTAAGATGAATGAATTGATTAGTAGCAGAAATAAACCAAGCAGTAACAAGATTAGGATGCCATAAGACCCAAACTCGACCATTAGTATCCTGAGAATCATTAGTAAAAAGTTCTGCCTCAGGCCATATTAAATTCTTCTGAACTTGAACACGATGAGGTTTAATTTTTGTTTCCACAAGAATGACAATGTCACATGCAGCAGATCGGATTATTCTATTGAGCTCCCGACATTTCTCAGTCTTATTAAGTCCACGAACATTCCAACAGCTTATTTTCATCAATACTAGATAGAAGGAAGAGCATGCGATTTTGGGAGGACACTACCATCCTTTTTCTTATCCTTTGATTTTGCATGGTCCTCTCGCATAATATCTTTACCCTTTAATCCTTTATTCCTATATTTATCCACCTCATCCACAGCTTGCAAATGTTTAAATTTTTGCGTACCTTGAGGCAAGGAGTCCTGAATAGCGGGATGTGTCGAAGAGCGATGAGTTTGGTGAGTTGCAATGTCTTGGTTCCCAAGAGGTTGTTGAAATGAAATTTCCTGATTATCTGAAGGAGTGATTCGTGAAGGCGAGGTTGTTATTGGGGAGTGAGACCCTTGGGAAGCTCCTGCAGTGAAATTCTCTGATATAATAGGTAAAGATGGAAGTCCTGACTTGTCTTTCTCTTGTTCGTGTCGCTGCCCCCAACGAGTCAGAGTGTTCAATCATCTTCTCCGCCATCACCACTGTTGGCACTGGAGTATCAGTGCTTGGATTAGTGGTAGTGACCCCATTCTGTGGATCTTGGCGTGGTCGGTAGACCTGTGTGATTTTTTGTGAAGGCTGTTGGCAGGCACCATTTACATGTCCAAAAGATAGACAAACCTTGCATCGTTGTGGCTTCCAAGAATATGAGACTTTCACCTTTCGGGTGCTCCCATCAAGATCACGGTAAGAAACATCATTCGGCAGTTCCTCATCAGAAGAAACCATTACACAAGCTCTGGCAAAGGTCAATCTCGTTTGCGAAGCTGTTGCCTTATCAAGATACAATGGTTGTCCCAGGGTGCTGCAAAGCTTTGCAATAAAACGACGACCCCAGAGATGTAGTGGAAGTCCATGAAAAGAAACCCATATTGGGATAGACTGTAGACTGTCTAACTCCAATCTCACATCAGGTGCCCAGCGTCGTAGTATCATTGGATGACCACGGATAGTCCAAAATCCTTCAAGGACCCGTTGTAAATCTTCTTCCGAATAAAGCTTGCATACAAAGAATCCGGTCTCCAACATATGAAGATCAAATGTTGATATTCCCCATCGAGTTCTAATGTATGAGGATAGTGGGAAAAAGGATGTTCTTAGTCCAACAACGTAGCCCACAATTGCCATTGACCATGTCTCAATTAGTTCGTCGGAATCAATAGCCTCATACACAGCAATCTTCTGGTCAGCCTGTACTTCTGGAGCAAAAAAGTCCAGTCGAAGATCCGGACTACCCACTGGAGCCTTGAAGAGGCTACTCCAAGGCTTCGGATCTCGGGAAATAGGAGCTGGAGGTCGTGATCTAGATCGTGAACGACCTCGGGCCTGGTTCATTGAAGGAGCATCCCGTCGAGAAGAATAAATCAGCGGTGGAACATCCTGGTGTGAAACCGGCCTAAGCTGCTGGGGAGGAACCAGCGGCTGTTGGAGAGGAGCAACCCCCTCCCGCGGTGAAGTAACCAGCGGCTGAGGAGCAACCCTCTCCCGCTGTGACTGCTGGAGAGGGGCGTTCTGCTGTGAAAATCAGCCGCTGGGAAGAAGCCAGCGGAGGAGCATCCCGCTGGAACAGAGGATGCGAAGCAGAGTGCCGCGTCCGGCCGCTCGCATCCATGGCGTCGCTCGCCCTAGCCGCCAGCCGCCTAGGGGAGAGGAAGCCACCACCCTGCCCGTCGCCCCTTCCACGCCGATTGCAGAAGCAGCCGTCGCCCTTTCCACGCTGGAGTTGCCGCAGGAAGCGGCAGTGAACCCAGCCCCAATCGCAGCGCAGCTTCCACCGTTTCTTGCCCTAGAGTCCGTCCCGCGCCTAGGGGAGAAGAGCCGCCGCCCTTCCACGCCTGAAGTCGCCGATTCCCGGCCTGGAATCGCTGATCGCAGGAGCGACCGCCGGCCTTCCACTCGCCGCGGAGTGATCGTAGAGGAGAAATCGCCCAAGGGAGCAATCGCAAGCACAAGCGCAAGGGAAGAGGTTGCCGTCCCCAGCGTCGATCGCAAGCGCAAGCGCAAGCCCAAGCAGAGCAGAGCACTCACGCACGCACGCAAGGGAACGCAGGCCCATTCCCCCCCATTCCCAAGCCGATGCGTGCACCGTCTCTCCTCCTCTCTCCGAAATTTCCCCTTCACGAATCACTCCTTCAGATAATCAGGAAATTTCATTTCAACAACCTCTTGGGAACCAAGACATTGCAACTCACCAAACTCATCGCTCTTCGACACATCCCGCTATTCAGGACTCCTTGCCTCAAGGTACGCAAAAATTTAAACATTTGCAAGCTGTGGATGAGGTGGATAAATATAGGAATAGAGGATTAAAGGGTAAAGATATTATGCGAGAGGACCATGCAAAATCAAAGGATAAGAAAAAGGATGGTAGTGTCCTCCCAAAATCGCATGCTCTTCCTTCTATCTAGTATTGATGAAAATAAGTTGTTGGAATGTTCGTGGACTTAATAAGACTGAGAAATGTCGGGAGCTCAATAGAATAATCCGATCTGCTGCATGTGACATGGTGATTCTTGTGGAAACAAAAATTAAACCTCATCGTGTTCGAGTTCAGAAGAATTTAATATGGCCTGAGGCAGAACTTTTTACTAATGATTCTCAGGATACTTATGGTCGAGTTTGGGTCTTATGGCATCCTAACCTTATTACTGCTTGGTTTATTTCTGCTACTAATCAATTCATTCATCTTAAGGCAGAGGATAAACAGACTGGATGTCAATTCAATATTACCGGTATTTATGCATCTAACAGTATGTCTGACAGGAATGCTCTATGGCGTGATCTGGTTAGCATTGCAAATAGTTATACTACAATACCTTGGGTTGTTCTCGGTGACTTTAATACTGTCAGATACACAAATGAGAGAGTGGGGGGTAGAGTGCTTTCCGAATGTCAGCTTCAACATTTTAATGATTGTATAGATACTGCTGCATTGACTGACATAAAATCTGTAGGTGATTGGTTCTCATGGAACAATCAAAGTACTGTTGAAAGGAAAATTATGGCTCGACTTGACAGATGTTTGATTAATCAGGAATGGTTAGCAGTTTTCCCAGATTCACTTCTTGAGTACGGTGTTAAGTTATTTTCGGATCACTCTATTATGCATATACATGCAGATAAAGCACTACCCAGAGTCAAGAAACCTTTTAGATTTTTTAATATGTGGAGTTCTCACCCAAAGTTCCTCGAAGTTATTAAGTCAGCTTGGGACATTAATGTATTTGGTTCTCCCCCTTACATCCTATGTCAAAAACTAAAAGCATGCAAAGCAGCACTTAAGAAGTGGAATTCAACTACATTTGGAAATATCAACGACAGGGTTCAGTTATGCAAGAAAGAACTTATGGCTGTGCAAAGCGAGCTAAATCTTCAACCTCTGGATGCGAATCTTATATACAAAGAGGCTGCTGCTAGAAATAACTTTATGCAAGTTTTGAAGCAGGAGGAATGCTTTTTGAAACAGAAGTCACGACAGCATTGGCTTACTCTAGGGGATTCTAATACGAAGTTTTTCTATGCTGCTATTGCTACCAGAAGGGCTACTAATCGCATCAAAAAATGCAAAGGTATGGTAATCTCATTGAGGATCTGGATGAGGTTAAAAATTACACCAAGTAATTTTTTTATTCCTTACTCAATCAGGAACAGCAGCCTAATAGTATTCATGTTGGGCCTACAAGACGACTTGATTCTGAAGCCCTCTCTCATCTTAATGCCCCAATAACGGATGATAAAATTGTGAAAGTTATTTTTAAGTCACCGAAGCACAAAAGCCCTGGTCCAGATGGATTTCCAGATGAGTTTTATCAAATTGCATGGGCTATTGTAGGCAACGATGTCATAAAAGCTTGTCGACATTTTTTCTCCTCAGGTCATATTCTTAAAGAAATGAATTGCACTTTTATTTCTTTAGTGCCTAAAAATGATGGAGCCGATTCATTGGAGAACTACCGTCCTATTTCACTGTGCAACTTTATTTATAAGGTTATCTCTAAGTTGCTGGCAGATAGACTACAAAAGGTAATTAATAAGGTCATTAGTCCTAATCAGGTTGCTTTTCTTAAAGGGAGGAGTATCCATCATAATGTCCTGCTTGCTAATGATTTGGTTAAGGATCTACATTCTAAAACAAGAGGGAAAAAGATCTGTTTTGAAACCATGCTCATAAGACTTACCATGGGCTAATACATCATGAATGGCCAGTATTTTGAATTTCCGATACGGTGCACGAAAAACTGATCGAAACTCGACTCGCGCGCGACTTCGCGCAAAGTTTTTGACCGTCGTATTTTTTTGCGAAAGCTTGCTTGTATGACTTCTCATGGGCTAATAAGACGGGAAAGACCAGTATTTTGAATTTCCGAGACGGCGCATGAAAAACCGATCGAATCTCGACTCTGCGCAAAGTTTATGACCGTCGCGTTTTTTCGTGAAACCATGCTCATACGACTTACCATGGGCTAATACATCGTGAATGGCCATTATTTTGAATTTTCGAGACGGTGCACGAAAAACTGATCGAAACTCGACTCGCGCGCGACTACGCGCAAAGTTTATGACCGTCGTATTTTTTTTGCGAAAGCGTGCCTGTACGACTTCTCATGGGCTAATAAGACGGGAAAGACCAGTATTTTGAATTTCAGAGACGGTGCACGAAAAACCGATCGAAACTCGACTCGCACGCGACTTCGCGCAATGTTTATGACCGTCGTATTTTTTTTGCGAAAGCGTGCCTTTACGACTTTTCATGGGCTAATAAGACAGGAAAGACAAGTATTTTGAATTTTGGAGACGGTGCACGAAAAACCGATCGAAACTCGACTCTGCGCAAAGTTTATGACCGTCACGTTTTTTCGTGAAACCATGCTCATACGACTTACCATGGGCTAATACATCGTGAATGGCCAGTATTTTGAATTTCCGAGACGGTGCACGAAAAACCAATCGAAACTCGACTCACGCGCGACTTCGCGCAAAGTTTATGACCGTCGTATTTTTTTGCGAAAGCGTGCCTGTACGACTTCTCATGGGCTAATAAGATGGGAAAGACCAATATTTTGAATTTCCGAGACGGTGCACGAAAAACCGATCGAATCTTGACTTGCGCGTGACTTCGCGCAAAGTTTATGACCGTCGTATTTTTTTGTGAAAGCGTGTCTGTACGACTTCTCATGGGCTAATAAGACGGGAAAGACCAGTATTTTGAATTTCCGAGACGGTGCACGAAAAACCGATCGAATCTTGACTCTACGCAAAGTTTATGACCGTCGCGTTTTTTCGTGAAACCATGCTCATACGACTTACTATGGCCTAATACATCGTGAATGGCCAGTATTTTGAATTTCCGAGACGGTGCACGAAAAATCGATCGAAACTCGACTCGCACGCGACTTCACGCAAAGTTTATGAACGTCGTATTTTTTTTGCGAAAGCGTGTCTGTACGACTTCTCATGGGCTAATAAGACGGGAAAGACCAGTATTTTGAATTTCCGAGACGGTGCACGAAAAACCGATCGAATCTCGACTCTGCGCAAAGTTTATGACCGTCACGTTTTTTCGTGAAACCATGCTCATACGACTTACCATGGGCTAATACATCATGAATGGCCAGTATTTTGAATTTTCGAGACGGTGCACGAAAAACTGATCGAAACTCGACTCGCGCGCGACTTCGCGCAAAGTTTTTGACCGTCGTATTTTTTGCCAAAGCATGCTTGTATGACTTCTCATGGGCTAATAAGACGGGAAAGACCAGTATTTTGAATTTCCGACACGGCACACGAAAAACCGATCGAATCTCGACTCTGCGCAAAGTTTATGACCGTCGCGTTTTTTTGTGAAACCATGCTCATACGAATTACCATGGGCTAATACATCGTGAATGGCCAGTATTTTGAATTTCCGAGACGGTGCATGAAAAACCGATCGAAACTCGACTCGCGCGCGACTTCGCGCAAAGTTTATGACCGTCGTATTTTTTTGCGAAAGCGTGTCTGTACGACTTCTCATGGGCTAATAAGACGGGACAGACCAGTATTTTGAATTTCCGAGATGGTGCACGAAAAACCGATCGAATCTCGACCCTGCGCAAAGTTTATGACCGTCGCGTTTTTTCGCGAAACCATGTTCATATGACTTAACATGGGCTAATACATCGTGAATGGCCAGTATTTTGAATTTCCGAGACGGTGCACGAAAAACTGATCGAAACTCGACTCGCGCGTGACTTCGCGCAAAGTTTTTGACCGTCGTATTTTTTGCGAAAGCGTGCTTGTATGACTTCTCATGGGCTAATAAGACGGGAAAGACCAGTATTTTGAATTTTCGAGACGACGCACGAAAAACCGATCGAATCTCGACTCTGCGCAAAGTTTATGACCGTCGTGTTTTTTAGTGAAACCATGCTCATACGACTTACCATGGGCTAATACATCGTGAATGGCCAGTATTTTGAATTTCCGAGACGGTGCACGAAAAACCGATGGAAACTCGACTCGAGCGCGACTTCGCGCAAAGTTTATGACCGTCGTATTTTTTTGCGAAAGCGTGTCTCTACGACTTTTCATGGGCTAATAAGACGGGAAAGACCAATATTTTGAATTTCCGAGACGGTGCACGAAAAACCGATCGAATCTCGACTCTACGCAAAGTTTATGACCGTCGCATTTTTTCGTGAAACCATGCTCATACGACTTACCATGGGCTAATACATCGTGAATGGCCAGTATTTTAAATTTCTGAGACGGTGCACGAAAAACTGATCGAAACTCGACTCGCGCGCGACTTCGCGCAAAGTGTTTGACCGTCGTATTTTTTTGTGAAAGCTTGCTTGTATGACTTCTCATGGGCTAATATGACGGGAAATACCAGTATTTTGAATTTCCGAGAATGCGCAAGAAAAACCGATCGAATCTCGACTCTGCGCAAAGTTTATGACCGTCGCGTTTTTTCGTGAAACCATGCTCATACGACTTACCATGGTCTAATACATCGTGAATGGCCAGTATTTTGAATTTTCGAGACGGTGCACGAAAAACTGATCGAAACTCGACTCGCGCACGACTTCGCGCAAAGTTTTTGACCGTCGTATTTTTTTGCGAAAGCGTGCTTGTATGACTTGTCATGGGCTAATAAGACGGGAAAGATCAGTATTTTGAATTTCCGAGACGTCGCACGAAAAACCGATTGAATCTCGACTCTGCGCAAAGTTTATGACCGTCGCGTTTTTTCGTGAAACCATGCTCATACGACTTACCATGGGCTAATACATCGTGTATGGCCAGTATTTTGAATTTCTGAGACGGTGCACGCAAAACTGATCGAAACTCGACTCGCGCGCGACTTCGCGCAAGTTTTTGACCGTCGTATTTTTTTGCGAAAGCGTGCTTGTATGACTTCTCATGGGCTAATAAGACGGGAAAGACCAGTATTTTGAATTTCCGAGACGGCGCACGAAAAACCGATCGAATCTCGACTCTGCGCAAAGTTTATGACCGTCGCGTTTTTTCGTGAAACCATGCTCATACGACTTACCATGGGCTAATACATCATGAATGGCCAGTATTTTGAATTTCTGAAAAGGTGCACGAAAAACCGATCGAAACTCGACTCGCGCGAGACTTCGCGCAAAGTTTATGACCGTCGTATTTTTTTGCGAAAGCATGTCTGTACGACTTCTCATGGGCTAATAAGACGGGAAAGACCTGTATTTTGAATTTCCGAGACGGTGCACGAAAAACCGAGCGAATCTCGACTCTGCGCAAAGTTTACGACTGTCGCGTTTTTTCGTGAAACCATGCTCATACGACTTACCATGGGCTAATACATCGTGAATGGCCAGTATTTTGAATTTTGGAGAAGGCGCACGAAAAACCGATCGAAACTCGACTCGCGCGCGACTTCGCGCAAAGTTTATGACCGTCGTATTTTTTTGCGAAAGCGTGCCTGTACGACTTCTCATGGGCTAATAAGACGGGAAAGACAAGTATTTTGAATTTCTGAGACGGTGCACGAAAAACCAATCGAAACTCGACTCGCGCGCGACTTCGCGCAAAGTTTATGACCGTCGTATTTTTTTGCGAAAGCGTGTCTGTACGACTTCTCATGGGCTAATAAGACGGGACAGACCAGTATTTTGAATTTCCGAGACGGTGCACGAAAAACCGATCGAATCTCGACTCTGCGCAAAGTTTATGACCGTCGCGTTTTTTCGCGAAACCATGTTCATATGACTTAACATGGGCTAATACATCGTGAATGGCCAGTATTTTGAATTTCCGAGACGGTGCACGAAAAACTGATCGAAACTCGACTCGCGCGTGACTTCGCGCAAAGTTTTTGACCGTCGTATTTTTTGCGAAAGCGTGCTTGTATGACTTCTCATGGGCTAATAAGACGGGAAAGACCAGTATTTTGAATTTCCGAGACGACGCACGAAAAACCGATCGAATCTCGACTCTGCGCAAAGTTTACGACCGTCGTGTTTTTTAGTGAAACCATGCTCATACGACTTACCATGGGCTAATACATCGTGAATGGCCAGTATTTTGAATTTCCGAGACGGTGCACGAAAAACCGATGGAAACTCGACTAGAGCGCGACTTCGCGCAAAGTTTATGACCGTCGTATTTTTTTGCGAAAGCGTGTCTCTACGACTTCTCATGGGCTAATAAGACGGGAAAGACGAATATTTTGAATTTCCGAGACGGTGCACGAAAAACCGATCGAATCTCGACTCTACTCAAAGTTTATGACCGTCGCGTTTTTTCGTGAAACCATGCTCATACGACTTACCATGGGCTAATCAATCGTGAATGGCCAGTATTTTGAATTTCCAAGACAGTCACGAAAAACCGATCGAAACTCGACTACCGCGCGACTTCGCGCAAAGATTATGACCGTCGTATTTTTTGCGAAAGCGTGCCTGTACGACTTCTCACGGGCTAAGAAGACGGGAAAGACCAGTATTTTCAATTTCCGAGACGGCGCACGAAAAACCGATCGAATCTCGACTCTGCGCAAAGTTTATGACCGTCGCGTTTTTTCGTGAAACCATGCTCATACGACTTACCATGGGCTAATACATCATGAATGGCCAGTATTTTGAATTTCTGAGAAGGTGCACGAAAAACCGATCGAAACTCGACTCGCGCGAGACTTCGCGCTAAGTTTATGACCGTCGTATTTTTTTGCGAAAGCGTGTCTGTACGACTTCTCATGGGCTAATAAGACGGGAAAGACCTGTATTTTGAATTTCCGAGACGGTGCACGAAAAACCGAGCGAATCTCGACTCTGCGCAAAGTTTACGACCGTCGCGTTTTTTCGTGAAACCATGCTCATACGACTTACCATGGGCTAATACATCGTGAATGGCCAGTATTTTGAATTTCCGAGAAGGCGCACGAAAAACCGATCGAAACTCGACTCACGCGCGACTAAGCGCAAAGTTCATGACCGTCGTATTTTTTTGCGAAAGCGTGCCTGTACGACTTCTCATGGGCTAATAAGACGGGAAAGACAAGTATTTTGAATTTCTGAGACGGTGCACGAAAAACCGATCGAAACTCGATTCGCTTGCGACTTCGCGCAATGTTTTTGACCGTCGTATTTTTTTGCGAAAGCGAGCTTGTACGTCTTCTCATGGGCTAATAAGACGGGAACGACCAGTATTTTGAATTTCCGAGACGGTGCACGAAAAACCGATCGAAACTCGACTCTGCGCAAAGTTTATGACCGTCGCGTTTTTTCGTGAAACCATGCTCATACGACTTACCATGGGCTAATACATCGTGAATGGCCAGTATTTTGAATTTCCGAGACGGTGCACGAAAAACCGATCGAAACTCGACTCGCGCGCGACTTCGCGCAAAGTTTATGACCGTCGTATTTTTTTGCGAAAGTGTGCTTGTACGACTTCTCATGGGCTAATAAGACGGGAATACCAGTATTTTGAATTTCCGAGACGGTGCACGAAAAACTGATCGAATCTCGACTCGCGCGCGACTTCGCGCAAAGTTTATGACCGTCGTATTTTTTTGTGAAAGCGTGTCTGTACGACTTCTCATGGGCTAATAAGACGGGAAAGACCAGTATTTTGAATTTCCGAGAAGGTGCACGAAAAACCGATCGAATCTCGACTCTACGCAAAGTTTATGACCGTCGCGTTTTTTCGTGAAACCATGCTCATACATCGTGAATGGCCAGTATTTTGAATTCGCGCTACTACGCGTAAAGATTATGACCGTCGTATTTTTTGCGAAAGCGTGCCTGCACGACTTCTCATGGGCTAATAAGACGGGAAAGACCAGTATTTTGAATTTCCGAGACGGCGCACGAAAAATCGATCGAATCTCGACTCTGCGCAAAGTTTATGACCGTCGCATTTTTTCGTGAAACCATGCTCATACGACTTACCATGGGCTAATACATCGTGAATGGCCAGTATTTGGAATTTCTGAGACGGTGCACGAAAAACCGATCGAAAATCGACTCTCGCGCGACTTCGCGCAAAGTTTTTGACCGTCGTATTTTTGTTCGAATGCGTGCTTGTATGACTTCTCATGGGCTAATAAGACGGGAAAACCAGTATTTTGAATTTCCGAGACGGTGCACGAAAAACCGATCGAAACTCGACTCTGCGCAAAGTTTATGACCGTCGCGTTTTTTCGTGAAACCATGCTCATACGACTTACCATGGGCTAATACATCATGAATGGCCAGTATTTTGAATTTCTGAAAAGGTGCACGAAAAACCGATCGAAACTCGACTCGCGCGAGACTTCGCGCAAAGTTTATGACCGTCGTATTTTTTTGCGAAAGCGTGCCTGTACGACTTCTCATGGGCTAATAAGACGGGAAAGACCAGTATTTTGAATTTCCGAGACGGTGCACGAAGAACCGATCGAATCTCGACTCTGCGCAAAGTTTATGATCGTCACGTTTTTTCGTGAAACCATGCTCATACAACTTACCATGGGCTAATACATCGTGAATGGCCAGTATTTTGAATTTCCGAGACGGTGCACGAAAAACCGATCGAAACTCGACTCGCGCGCGACTTCGCGCAAAGTTTTTGACCGTCGTATTTTTTTACGAAAGCGTGCTTTTATGACTTCTCATGGGCTAATAAGACGGGAAAGACCAGTAATTTGAATTTCTGAGACGGTGCACGAAAAACCAATCGAAACTCGAATCTGCGCAAAGTTTATGACTGTCGCGTTTTTTCGTGAAACCATGCTCATACGACTTACCATGCGCTAATACATCGTGAATGGCCAGTATTTTGAATTTCCGAGACGGTGCACGAAAAACCGATCGAAACTCGACTCGCGCGCGACTTCGCGCTAAGTTTTTGACCGTCATATTTTTTTGCGAAAGCGTGCTTGTATGACTTCTCATGGGCTAATACCACTGGAAAGACCAGTATTTTGAATTTCCGAGACGGTGCACGAAAAACCGATCGAATCTCGACTCTGCGCAAAGTTTACGACCGTCACGTTTTTTCGTGAAACCATGTTCATACGACTTACCATGGGCTAATAAATCGTGAATGGCCAGTATTTTGAATTTCCGAGACGGTGCCCGAAAAACCGATCGAAACTCGACTCGCGCGCGACTTCGTGCAAAGTTTATGACCGTCGTATTTTTTTGCGAAAGTGTGCTTGTACGACTTCTCATGGGCTAATAAGACGGGAAAGACAAGTATTTTGAATTTCCGAGACGGTGCACGAAAAACCGATCGAATCTCGACTTTGCGCAAAGTTTATGACCGTCGCGTTTTTTCGTCAAACCATGCTCATACGACTTACCATGGGCTAATACATCGTGAATGGACAGTATTTTGAATTTCTGATATGGTGCACGAAAAACTGATCGAAACGTACGACAGGATCTGGGGGCTCCCAAAGACTGGAAGGTTTCTGAATTCATTAACAATGGTACTTGGTGTCTTCCCAACCCTACCTCCCCTGACATGTTATTACTTTGGCCGACTATTAGGGCTATTACAATCAAGAACAACTCTTCAGATATGCTTATTTGGCTTCATGATAACGGTAAATTTAGTGCTACATCTGCATGGAACCAAATTAGACGACGAAACAACAAGTGGATCCAAAGTAGTTGGACATGGGATAGTCCATGCTCACAGCGACATTCCTTATGTACATGGCAGGCCCTTCTCGGCAAACTTCCTACGATGGACAATATGCAGCGAAGAGGTATTTATATTGTAAATCGGTGCTCTTTGTGTATGCAAAATGAAGAAAGTGTTGACCATCTCTACTTTGCTTGTGATTATTCATCTTGGATATGGAAGGAGATCTTGAAGCGATTTGATTTTCAAAGGCTACCACGGCCAAACTTGCATCATGAATTAGAAATGCTTATGCAAAGCTTCTCAAGAAAGGGGCCTCTTACACAACTAGCACGAATTATATTCAGATGTGCTATTTGGTGGATTTGGAAGGAGAGGTGTGGCAGAATTTTTGAGTGTCACAACATGAACAAAGCTCAAATTCTGATAGAGATTCTTCAGGACTCACGATCATGTATGGAGCAAGAATTGAATACAGAGCACCTAACAAGAAGAGAGAAAGATATTTTCACAAGATTCAATTTTTCCATTCGTCAAGAATCACTCGAATAATGATGAAGATTGTAATGTATTATATGGGGCAAAGCTTATATTTTGTGATGTATCCACAAGTAGTCCAGAACAGTCTAGCTATTGCATTTTATTATTTATTAACTTCCTTATGCTACTCTTGGAGATGAGTTTGATGAAGCGTGCCCATTTCACCTTCTTTAGGTGGGGTGCAATCTTCTCGACTACACTAAGAGACTTCAGGCTTTAGTCTATGGCTTGTGTAGACAAAGCTTCTTTGTACAAATCTTTTACAAAATACAATATCTTTACTTACCAAAAAAAAAAAAAAAACTGATCTAAACTCGACTCGCTCGCGACTTCGCGCAAAGTTTATGACCGTCGTATTTTTTTGCGAAAGCGTGCCTGTACGACTTCTCATGTGCTAATAAGACTGGAACGACCAGTATTTTGAATTTCCGAGACGGTGCACGAAAAACCGATCGAATCTCGACTCTGCGGAAAGTTTATGACCGTCGCGTTTTTTCGTGAAACATGCTCATACGACTTTCCATAGGCTAATACATCGTGAATGGCCAGTATTTTGAATTCCCGAGACGATGTACGAAAAACCGATCGAAACTCGACTCACGCGCGACTTCGCGCAAAGTTTTTGACCGTCGTATTTTTTTGCGAAAGCGTGCTTGTATGACTTCTCATGGGCTAATAAGACGGGAAAGACCAGTATTTTGAATTTCCGAGACGGTGCACGAAAAACCAATCGAATCTCGACTCTGCGCAAAGTTTATGATCGTCGTGTTTTTTCGTAAAACCATGCTCATACGACTTACCATGGGCTAATACATCGTGAATGGCCAGTATTTTGAATTTCCGAGACGGTGCACGAAATACCGATCGAAACTCGACTCGCGCGCGACTTCGCGCAAAGTTTATGACCGTCGTATTTTTTTGCGAAAGCGTGCTTGTATGACTTCTCATGGGCTAATAAGACGGGAAAGACCAGTATTTTGAATTTCCGAGACGGTGCACGAAAAACCGATCGAATCTCGACTCTGCGCAAAGTTTATGACCGTCGCGTTTTTTCGTGAAACCATGCTCATACATCGTGAATGGCCAGTATTTTGAATTTCCGAGAAAGTGCATGAAAAATCGATCGAAACTCGACAGGCGCGTGACTTCACGCAAAGTTTATGACCGTCGTATTTTTTTGCGAAAGTGTGCTTGTACGACTTCTCATGGGCTAATAAGGCGGGAAGGACCAGTATTTTGAATTTCCGAGACGGTGCACGAAAAACCGATCGAATCTCGACTCTGCGCAAAATTTATGACCGTCGCGTTTTTTCGTGAAACCATGCTCATACGACTTACCATGGGCTAATACATCGTGAATGGCCAGTATTTTGAATTTCCAAGACAGTCACGAAAAACCGATCGAAACTCGACTCCCGCGCGACTTCGCGCAAAGATTATGACCGTCGTATTTTTTGCGAAAGCGTGCCTGTACGACTTCTCACGGGCTAAGAAGAAGGGAAAGACGAGTATTTTTAATTTCCGAGACGGCGCACGAAAAATCGATCGAATCTCGACTCTGCGCAAAGTTTATGACCGTCGCGTTTTTTCGTGAAACCATGCTCGTACGACTTACCATGGGCTAATACATCGTGAATGGCCAGTATTTTGAATTTCCGAGATGGTGCACGAAAAACCGATCGAAAATCGATTCTCGCGCGACTTCGCGCAAAGTTTTTTACTGTCGTATTTTTGTGCGAAAGTGTGCTTGTATGACTTCTCATGGGCTAATAAGACGGGAAAGACCAGTATTTTGAATTTCAGAGACGGTGCACGAAAAACCGATCGAAACTCGACTCGCGCGCGACTTCGTGCAAAGTTTTTGACCGTCGTATTTTTTTGCGAAAGCGTGCCTGTACGACTTCTCATGGGCTAATAAGACGGGAAAGACCAGTATTTTGAATTTCCGAGACGGTGCACGAAAAACCGATCGAATCTCGACTCTTTTTTTTGGTAAGTAAAGATAATGTATTTTGTAAAAGATTTGTACAAAGAAGCTTTGTCTACACAAGCCATAGACTAAAGCCTGAAGTCTCTTAGTGTAGTCGAGAAGATTGCACCCCACCTAAAGAAGGTGAAATGGGCACGCTTCATCAAACTCATCTCCAAGAGTAGCATAAGGAAGTTAATAAATAATAAATGCAATAGCTAGACTGTTCTGGACTACTTGTGGATACATCACAAAATATAAGCTTTGCCCCATATAATACATTACAATCTTCATCATTATTCGAGTGATTCTTGACGAATGGAAAAATTGAATCTTTTGAAAATATCTTTCTCTCTTCTTGTTAGGTGCTCTGTATTCAATTCTTGCTCCATACATGATCGTGAGTCCTGAAGAATCTCTATCAGAATTTGAGCTTTGTTCATGTTGTGACACTCAAAATTCTGCCACACCTCTCCTTCCAAATCCACCATATAGCACATCTGAATATAATTCTTGCTAGTTGTGTAAGAGGCCCCTTTCTTGAGAAGCTTTGCATAAGCATTTCTAATTCATGATGCAGGTTTGGCCGTGGTAGCCTTTGAAAATCAAATCGCTTCAAGATCTCCTTCCATATCCAAGATGAATAATCACAAGCAAAGTAGAGATGGTCAACACTTTCTTCATTTTGCATACACAAAGAGCACCGATTTACAATATAAATACCTCTTCGCTGCATATTGTCCATCGTAGGAAGTTTGCCGAGAAGGGCCTGCCATGTACATAAGGAATGTCGCTGTGAGCATGGACTATCCCATGTCCAACTACTTTGGATCCACTTGTTGTTTCGTCGTCTAATTTGGATCCATGCAGATGTAGCACTAAATTTACCGTTATCATGAAGCCAAATAAGCATATCTGAAGAGTTGTTCATGATTGGAATAGCCCTAATAGTCGGCCAAAGTAATAACATGTCAGGGGAGGTAGGGTTGGGAAGACACCAAGTACCATTGTTAATGAATTCAGAAACCTTCCAGTCTTTGGGAGCCCCCAGATCCTGTCGTACTCTATCACCAAATATCTGAAATATACTTTTCCCATTCACCCAAGGATCATACCACATATTAATATTGGTTCCAGAAGAAATCACATAAGAAATATTGTTACGTAGCCATCGCCTTGCCTTCAGAATTCCTTTCCAAGCAGAAGAATGAGATGTTTTTGCAGATGTTTCCCAGATTGATTCCTTAGTTAGGTACCTAGCAAAAACCCATTGTGACCATAAGGAAGACTTGTTTTGTAAAATATCCCATAATTGCTTTACCATACAAGCTTTATTCCAATCTCTAATATGTCGAAGATTCAGCCCCCCTTCATCCTTCGGTTTGCAAATGCTGTCCCAATTCACCATGTGCATTGCCTTACCATCTGTGCCATTCCAAAAGAAGTTCATAAGTAATTTATCAATATCATGGAGAAGCCCGGCAGGTAGAAGGAATGCATGAGACCAATAAATAGAATAAGAGATCAACACGGATCGAATAAGTTCAAGTCGTCCAGCTTTAGAAAGAAGCCTATTTTTCCAAGAGGAAATTCTGTTCTTAATTTTTTGTATAATAGGCTGACAGGAGGCTTTGTTGATTCCAGTGGATATAAGTGGGAGACCCAAGTAAGGAACCGGTAAATTTCCTTCAGCAACTCCCAATGTTTGAGCAATATGATCCTTATTGTCAATGCAAGCACCCACATATACTTTGCTCTTTGCATGGTTTAGCTTAAGACCAGAAACTTTACCAAATTCATTAAGAATATCTGCCAGATTACTCACAGAAACTGGATCATCTCGAAGGAAGATAATAAGGTCGTCGGCAAATGTTATGTGAGAGATATAAACAGAACCATAATGTGGTACCTTAATTTTGCCATTGGAAACAGCCTCTTCTAACATACAACTGAGCCCTTCCATTGCAATGGTAAAAAGATAAGGAGATAGTGGATCGCCTTGCCGAATGCCATTCTTACTCCCAAAGAAGCCAATAGGTGAACCATTAAAGAGAATTGAAAATTTTGGAGTTTCCAAACAACATTGAATCCATTTAACCCAGTGCTGAGGGAAGCCCATATTATGGAGCATCATGTAAATAAAATTCCTATTGACTGAGTCAAAGGCCTTTCGTAAATCAGCTTTAAAACAGATCTTTTTTCCTCTTGTTTTAGAATGTAGATCCTTAACCAAATCATTAGCAAGCAGGACATTATGATGGATACTCCTCCCTTTAAGAAAAGCAGCCTGATTAGGACTAATGACCTTATTCATGACCTTTTGTAGTCTATCTGCCAGCAACTTAGAGATAACCTTATAAATAAAGTTGCACAGTGAAATAGGACGGTAGTTCTCCAATGAATCGGCTCCATCATTTTTAGGCACTAAAGAAATAAAAGTGCAATTCATTTCTTTAAGAATGTGACCTGAGGAGAAAAAATGTCGACAAGCTTTTATGACATCGTTGCCTACAATAGCCCATGCAATTTGATAAAACTCAGCTGGAAATCCATCTGGACCAGGGCTTTTGTGCTTCGGGGACTTAAAAACAACTTTCACAATTTCATCATCCGTTATTGGGGCATTAAGATGAGAGAGGGCTTCAGAATCAAGTCGTCTTGTAGGCCCAACATGAATACTATTAGGCTGCTGTTCCTGATTGAGTAAGGAATAAAAAAATTGCTTGGTGTAATTTTTAACCTCATCCAGATCCTCAATGAGATTACCATCTATACCTTTGCATTTTTTGATGCGATTAGTAGCCCTTCTGGTAGCAATAGCAGCATAGAAAAACTTCGTATTAGAATCCCCTAAAGTAAGCCAATGCTGTCGTGACTTCTGTTTCAAAAAGCATTCCTCCTGCTTCAAAGCTTGCATAAAGTTATTTCTAGCAGCAGCCTCTTTGTATATAAGATTCGCATCCAGAGGTTGAAGATTTAGCTCGCTTTGCACAGCCATAAGTTCTTTCTTGCATAACTGAACCCTATCGTTGATATTTCCAAATGTAGTTGAATTCCACTTCTTCAGTGCTGCTTTGCATGCTTTTAGTTTTTGACATAGGATGTAAGGGGGAGAACCAAAGACATTAATGTCCCAAGCTGACTTAATAACTTCGAGGAACTTCGGGTGAGAACTCCACATATTAAAAAATCTAAAAGGTTTCGATCGAATCTCGACTCTGCGTAATGTTTATGTTCGTCGCGTTTTTTCGTGAAACATTGCTCATACGACTTACCATGGGCTAATAAGATGGGAATGACCAGTATTTTGAATTTCCGAGACGGTGCACGAAAAACCGATCGAAACTCGACTCGCGCGCGACTTCGCGCAAAGTTTATGACCGTCATATTTTTTTTGAGAAAGCGTGCATGTACGACTTCTCATGGGCTAATAAGACAGGAAAGACAAGTATTTTGAATTTCAGAGATGGTGCCAAAAAACCGATCTAAACTCGACTCTGCGCAAAGTTTATGACGGTCGCGTTTTTTCGTGAAACCATGCTCATACATCGTGAATGGCCAGTATTTTGAATTTCCGACACGGTGCACGAAAAACCGATCGAAACTCGACTCGCACGCGACATCGCGCAAAGTTTATGACCGTCGTATTTTTTTGCGAAAGCGTGTCTGTACGACTTCTCATGGGCTAATAAGACGGGAAAGACCAGTATTTTGAATTTCCGAGACGGTGCACGAAAAACCGATCGAATCTCGACTCTGCGCAAAGTTTATGACGGTCGCCTTTTTTCGTGAAACCATGCTCATACGACTTACCATGGGCTAATACATCGTGAATGGCCAGTATTTTGAATTTCCGATACGGTGCACGAAAAACTGATCGAAACTCGACTCGCGCGCGACTTCGCGCAAAGTTTTTGACCGTCGTATTTTTTTACGAAAGCATGCTTGTATGACTTCTCATGGGCTAATAAGACGGGAAAGACCAGTATTTTGAATTTCCGAGACGGCGCACGAAAAACCGATCGAATCTCGACTCTGCGCAAAGTTTATGACCGTCACGTTTTTTCGTGAAACCATGCTCATACGACTTACCATGGGCTAATACATCGTGAATGGCCAGTATTTTGAATTTCCGAGACGGTGCACGAAAAACCGATCGAAACTCGACTCGCGCGCGACTTCGCGCAAAGTTTATGACCGTCGTAGTTTTTTGCGAAAGTGTGCTTGTACGACTTCTTATGGGCTAATAAGACTGGAAAGATCAGTATTTTGAATTTCCGAGACGGTGCACGAAAAACCGATCGAATATCGAATCTGCGCAAAGTTTATGACCGTCGCGTTTTTTCGTGAAACCATGCTCATACGAATTACCATGGGCTAATACACCGTGAATGGCCAGTCTTTTGAATTTCCGAAACGGTGCACGAAAAACCGATCGAAACTCGACTCTGCTCAAAGTTTATGACCGTCGCGTTTTTTCGTGAAAACATGCTAATACGACATACCATTGGCTAATACATCGTGAATGGCCAGTATTTTGAATTTCCAAGACGGTGCACGAAAAACCGATCGAAACTCGACTCGCGCGCGACTTCGCGCAAAGTTTTTGACCGTCGTATTTTTTTGCGAAAGCGTGCTTGTATGACTTCTCATGGGCTAATAAGACGGGAAAGACCAGTATTTTGAATTTCCGAGATGGCGCACGAAAAACCGATCGAATCTCGACTCTGCGCAAAGTTTATGACCGTCGCGTTTTTTCTTGAAACCATGCTAATACGACTTACCAAGGGCTAATACATCGTGAATGGCCAGTATTTTGAATTTCCGAGACGGTGCACGAAAAACTGATCGAAACTCGACTTTGCGCAAAGTTTTTGACCGTCGTATTTTTTTGCGAAAGCGTGCTTGTATGACTTCTCATGGGCTAATAAGACGGGAAAGACCAGTATTTTGAATTTCCGAGACGGCGCACGAAAAACCGATCGAATCTCGACTCTGCGCAAAGTTTATGACCATCGCGTTTTTTCGTGAAACCATGCTCATACGACTTACCATGGGCTAATACATCGTGAATGGCCATTATTTTGAATTTCCGAGACGGTGCACGAAAAACTGATCGAAACTCGATTCGCGTGCGACTACGCGCAAAGTTTATGACCGTCGTATTTTTTTTGCGAAAGCGTGCCTGTACGACTTCTCATGGGCTAATAAGACGGGAAAGTCCAATATTTTAAATTTCCGAGACGGTGCATGAAAAACCGATCGAAACTCGACTCGCACGCGACTTCGCGCAAAGTTTATGACCTTCGTATTTTTTTTGCGAAAGCGTGCCTTTACGACTTTTCATGGGCTAATAAGACAGGAAAGACAAGAATTTTGAATTTTCGAGACGGTGCACGAAAAACCGATCGAAACTCGACTCTGCGCAAAGTTTATGACCGTCACGTTTTTTCGTGAAACCATGCTCATACGACTTACAATGGGCAAATACATCGTGAATGGCCAGTATTTTGAATTTCCGAGACGGTGCACGAAAAACCGATCGAAACTCGACTCGCGCGCGACTTCGCGCAAAGTTTATGACCGTCGTATTTTTTTGCGAAAGCGTGCCTGTACGACTTCTCATGGGCTAATAAGATGGGAAAGACCAATATTTTGAATTTCCGAGACGGTGCACGAAAAACCGATCGAATCTTAACTTGCGCGTGACTTCGCGCAAAGTTTATGACCGTCGTATTTTTTTGTGAAAGCGTGTCTGTACGACTTCTCATGGGCTAATAAGACGGGAAAGACTAGTATTTTGAATTTCCGAGACGGTGCAGGAAAAACCGATCGAATCTTGACTCTACGCAAAGTTTATGACCGTCGCGTTTTTTCGTGAAACCATGCTCATACGACTTACCATGGGCTAATACATCGTGAATGGCCAGTATTTTGAATTTCCGAGACGGTGCACGAAAAACTGATCGAAAATCGACTCGCGCGCGACTTCGCGCAAAGTTTTTGACCGTCATATTTTTTTTGCGAAAGCGTGCTTTTTTGACTTCTCATGGGCTAATAAGACGGGAAAGACCTGTATTTTGAATTTCCGAGACGGCGCACGAAAAATCGATCGAATCTCGACTCTGCGCAAAGTTTATGACCGTCGTGTTTTTTCGTGAAACCATGCTCATAAGACTTACCATGGGCTAATACATCGTGAATGGCCAGTATTTTGAATTTCCGATACGGTGCACGAAAAACTGATCGAAACTCGACTCGCGCGCGACTTCGCGCAAAGTTTTTGACTGTCGTATTTTTTTGCGAAAGCGTGCTTGTATGACTTCTCATGGGCTAATAATACGGGAAAGACCAGTATTTCGAATTTCCGACACGGCGCACGAAAAACCGATCGAATCTTGACTCTGCGCAAAGTTTATGACCGTCACATTTTTTCGTGAAACCATGCTCATACGACTTACCATGGGCTAATACACCGTGAATGGCCAGTCTTTTGAATTTTCGAGATGGTGCACGAAAAACCGATCGAAACTCGACTCGAGCTCGACTTCGCGCAAAGTTTTTGACCGTCGTATTTTTTTGCGAAAGCGTGCTTGTATGACTTCTCATGGACTAATAAGACGGGAAAGACCAGTATGTTGAATTTCCGAGACGGCGCACGAAAAACCGATCGAATCTCGACTCTGCGCAAAGTTTATGACCGTCGCGTTTTTTCGTGAAACCATGCTCATACGACTTACCATGGGCTAATACATCGTGAATGGCCATTATTTTGAATTTTCGAGACGGTGCACGAAAAACTGATCGAAACTCGACTCGCGCGCGACTACGCGCAAAGTTTATGACCGTCGTATTTTTTTTGCGAAAGCGTGCCTGTACGACTTCTCATGGGCTAATAAGACGGGAAAGACCAGTATTTTGAATTTCCGAGACGGTGCACGAAAAACCGATCGAAACTCGACTCGCACGCGACTTCGCGCAATGTTTATGACCGTCGTATTTTTTTTGCGAAAGCGTGCCTTTACGACTTTTCATGGGCTAATAAGACAGGAAAGACAAGTATTTTGAATTTTCGAGACGGTGCACGAAAAACCGATCGAAACTCGACTCTGCGCAAAGTTTATGACCGTCACGTTTTTTCGTGAAACCATGCTCATACGACTTACCATGTATACATCGTGAATGGCCAGTATTTTGAATTTCCGAGACGGTGCACGAAAAACCAATTGAAACTCGACTCGCGCGCGACTTCGCGCAAAGTTTATGACCGTCGTATTTTTTTGCGAAAGCGTGCCTGTACGACTTCTCATGGACTAATAAGACGGGAAAGACCAATATTTTGAATTTCCGAGACGGTGCACAAAAAACCGATCGAATCTTGACTTGCACGTGACTTCGCGCAAAGTTTATGACCGTCGTATTTTTTTGTGAAAGCGTGTCTGTACGACTTCTCATGGGCTAATAAGACGGGAAAGACCAGTATTTTGAATTTCCGAGACGGTGCACGAAAAACCGATCGAATCTGGACTCTACGCAAAGTTTATGACCGTCGCGTTTTTTCGTGAAACCATGCTCATACGACTTACTATGGCCTAATACATCGTGAATGGCCAGTATTTTGAATTTCCGAGACGGTGCACGAAAAATCGATCGAAACTCGACTCGCACGCGACTTCACGCAAAGTTTATGAACGTCTTATTTTTTTTGCGAAAGCGTGTCTGTACGACTTCTCATGGGCTAATAAGACGGGAAAGACCAGTATTTTGAATTACCGAGACGGTGCACGAAAAACCGATCGAATCTCGACTCTGCGCAAAGTTTATGACCGTCACGTTTTTTCGTGAAACCATGCTCATACGACTTACCATGAGCTAATACATCGTGAATGGCCAGTATTTTGAATTTCCGAGACGGTGCACGAAAAACTGATCGAAACTCGACTCGCGCGCGACTTCGCGCAAAGTTTTTGACCGTCGTATTTTTTTGCCAAAGCATGCTTTTATGACTTCTCATGGGCTAATAAGACGGGAAAGACCAGTATTTTGAATTTCCGACACGGCGCACGAAAAACCGATCGAATCTTGACTCTGCGCAAAGTTTATGACCGTCGCGTTTTTTTGTGAAACCATGCTCATACGACTTACCATGGGCTAATACATCGTGAATGGCCAGTATTTTGAATTTCCGAGACGGTGCATGAAAAACCGATCGAAACTCGACTCGCGCGCGACTTCGCACAAAGTTTATGACCGTCGTATTTTTTTGCGAAAGCGTGTCTGTACGACTTCTCATGGGCTAATAAGACGGGACAGACCAGTATTTTGAATTTCCGAGACGGTGCACGAAAAACCGATCGAATCTCGACTCTGCGCAAAGTTTATGACCGTCGCGTTTTTTCGCGAAACCATGTTCATATGACTTAACATGGGCTAATACATCGTGAATGGCCAGTATTTTGAATTTCCGAGACGGTGCACGAAAAACTGATCGAAACTCGACTCGCGCGTGACTTCGCGCAAAGTTTTTGACCGTCGTATTTTTTGCGAAAGCGTGCTTGTATGACTTCTCATGGGCTAATAAGACGGGAAACACCAGTATTTTGAATTTCCGAGACGACGCACGAAAAACCGATCGAATCTCGACTCTGCGCAAAGTTTATGACCGTCGTGTTTTTTAGTGAAACCATGCTCATACGACTTACCATGGGCTAATACATCGTGAATGGCCAGTATTTTGAATTTTCGAGACGGTGCACGAAAAACTGATGGAAACTCGACTCGATCGCGACTTCGCGCAAAGTTTATGACCGTCGTATTTTTTTGCGAAAGCGTGTCTCTACGACTTCTCATGGGCTAATAAGACGGGAAAGACCAGTATTTTGAATTTCCGAGACGGTGCACGAAAAACCGATCGAATCTCGACTCTACGCAAAGTTTATGACCATCGCGTTTTTTCGTTAAACCATGCTCATACGACTTACCATGGGCTAATACATCGTGAATGGCCAGTATTTTGAATTTCTGAGACGGTGCACGAAAAACTGATCGAAACTCGACTCGCACGCGACTTCGCGCAAAGTGTTTGACCGTCGTATTTTTTTGTGAAAGCTTGCTTGTATGACTTCTCATGGGCTAATATGACGGGAAATACCAGTATTTTGAATTTCCGAGAAGGCGCACGAAAAACCGATCGAATCTCGACTCTGCGCAAAGTTTATGACCGTCGCGTTTTTTCGTGAAACCATGCTCATACGACTTACCATGGGCTAATACATCGTGAATGGCCAGTATTTTGAATTTTCGAGATGGTGCACGAAAAACTGATCGAAACTCGACTCGCGCGCGACTTCGCGCAAAGTTTTTGACCGTCGTATTTTTTTGCGAAAGCGTGCTTGTATGACTTCTCATGGGCTAATAAGACGGGAAAGATCAGTATTTTGAATTTCCGAGACGTCGCACGAAAAACCGATTGAATCTCGACTCTGCGCAAAGTTTATGACCGTCGCGTTTTTTCGTGAAACCATGCTCATACGACTTACCATGGGCTAATACATCGTGTATGGCCAGTATTTTGAATTTCCGAGACGGTGCACGCAAAACTGATCGAAACTCGACTCGCGCGCGACTTCGCGCAAGTTTTTGACCGTCGTATTTTTTTGCGAAAGCGTGCTTGTATGACTTCTCATGGGCTAATAAGACGGGAAAGACCAGTATTTTGAATTTCCGAGACGGCGCACGAAAAACCGATCGAATCTCGACTCTGCCCAAAGTTTATGACCGTCGCGTTTTTTCGTGAAACCATGCTCATACGACTTACCATGGGCTAATACATCATGAATGGCCAGTATTTTGAATTTCTGAGAAGGTGCACGAAAAACCGATCGAAACTCGACTCGCGCGAGACTTCGCGCTAAGTTTATGACCGTCGTATTTTTTTGCGAAAGCGTGTCTGTACGACTTCTCATGGGCTAATAAGACGGGAAAGACCTGTATTTTGAATTTCCGAGACGGTGCACGAAAAACCGAGCGAATCTCGACTCTGCGCAAAGTTTACGACCGTCGCGTTTTTTCGTGAAACCATGCTCATACGACTTACCATGGGCTAATACATCGTGTTTTTTTTTTGGTAAGTAAAGATATTGTATTTTGTAAAAGATTTGTACAAAGAAGCTTTGTCTACACAAGCCATAGACTAAAGCCTGAAGTCTCTTAGTGTAGTCGAGAAGATTGCACCCCTCCTAAAGAAGGTGAAATGAGCACGCTTCATCAAACTCATCTCCAAGAGTAGCATAAGGAAGTTAATAAATAATAAAATGCAATAGCTAGACTGTTCTGGACTACTTGTGGATACATCACAAAATATAAGCTTTGCCCCATATAATACATTACAATCTTCATCATTATTCGAGTGATTCTTGACGAATGGAAAAATTGAATCTTGTGAAAATATCTTTCTCTCTTCTTGTTAGGTGCTCTGTATTCAATTCTTGCTCCATACATGATCGTGAGTCCTGAAGAATCTCTATCAGAATTTGAGCTTTGTTCATGTTGTGACACTCAAAAATTCTGCCACACCTCTCCTTCCAAATCCACCAAATAGCACATCTGAATATAATTCGTGCTAGTTGTGTAAGAGGCCCCTTTCTTGAGAAGCTTTGCATAAGCATTTCTAATTCATGATGCAAGTTTGGCCGTGGTAGCCTTTGAAAATCAAATCGCTTCAAGATCTCCTTCCATATCCAAGATGAATAATCACAAGCAAAGTAGAGATGGTCAACACTTTCTTCATTTTGCATACACAAAGAGCACCGATTTACAATATAAATACCTCTTCGCTGCATATTGTCCATCGTAGGAAGTTTGCCGAGAAGGGCCTGCCATGTACATAAGGAATGTCGCTGTGAGCATGGACTATCCCATGTCCAACTACTTTGGATCCACTTGTTGTTTCGTCGTCTAATTTGGTTCCATGCAGATGTAGCACTAAATTTACCGTTATCATGAAGCCAAATAAGCATATCTGAAGAGTTGTTCTTGATTGTAATAGCCCTAATAGTCGGCCAAAGTAATAACATGTCAGGGGAGGTAGGGTTGGGAAGACACCAAGTACCATTGTTAATGAATTCAGAAACCTTCCAGTCTTTGGGAGCCCCCAGATCCTGTCGTACTCTATCACCAAATATCTGAAATATGCTTTTCCCATTCACCCAAGGATCATACCACATATTAATATTGGTTCCAGAAGAAATCACATAAGAAATATTGTTACGTAGCCATCTCCTTGCCTTTAGAATTCCTTTCCAAGCAGCAGAATGAGATGTTTTTGCAGATACTTCCCAGATTGATTCCTTGGTAAGGTACCTAGCAAAAACCCATTGTGACCATAAGGAAGACTTGTTTTGTAAAATATCCCATAATTGCTTTACCATACAAGCTTTATTCCAATCTCTAATATGTCGAAGATTCAGCCCCCCTTCATCCTTCGGTTTGCAAATGCTGTCCCAATTCACCAAGTGCATTGCCTTACCATCTGTGCCATTCCAAAAGAAGTTCATAAGTAATTTATCAATATCATGGAGAAGCCCGACTGGTAGAAGGAATGCATGAGACCAATAAATAGAATAAGAGGTCAACACAGATCGAATAAGTTCAAGTCGTCCAGCTTTAGAAAGAAGCCTATTTTTCCAAGAGGAAATTCTGTTCTTAATTTTTTGTATGATAGGCTGACAGGAGGCTTTGTTGATTCCAGTGGATATAAGTGGGAGACCCAAGTAAGGAACCGGTAAATTTCCTTCAGCAACTCCCAATGTTTGAGCAATATGATCCTTATTGTCAATGCAAGCACCCACATATACTTTGCTCTTTGCATGGTTTAGCTTAAGACAAGAAACTTTACCAAATTCATTAAGAATATCTGCCAGATTACTCACAGAAACTGGATCATCTCGAAGGAAGATAATAAGGTCGTCGGCAAATGTTATGTGAGAGATATAAACAGAACCATAATGTGGTACCTTAATTTTGCCATTGGAAACAGCCTCTTCTAACATACAACTGAGCCCTTCCATTGCAATGGTAAAAAGATAAGGAGATAGTGGATCACCTTGCCGAATGCCATTCTTACTCCCAAAGAAGCCAATAGGTGAACCATTAAAGAGAATTGAAAATTTTGGAGTTTCCAAGCAACATTGAATCCATTTAACCCAGTGCTGAGGGAAGCCCATATTATGGAGCATCATGTAAATAAAATCCCTATTGACTGAGTCAAAGGCCTTTCGTAAATCAGCTTTAAAACAGATCTTTTTCCCTCTTGTTTTAGAATGTAGATCCTTAACCAAATCATTAGCAAGCAGGACATTATGATGGATACTCCTCCCTTTAAGAAAAGCAGCCTGATTAGGACTAATGACCTTATTCATGACCTTTTGTAGTCTATCTGCCAGCAATTTAGAGATAACCTTATAAATAAAGTTGCACAGTGAAATAGGACGATAGTTCTCCAATGAATCGGCTCCATCATTTTTAGGCACTAAAGAAATAAAAGTGCAATTCATTTCTTTCAGAATGTGACCTGAGGAGAAAAAATGTCGACAAGCTTTTATGACATCGTTGCCTACAATAGCCCATGCAATTTGATAAAACTCAGCTGGAAATCCATCTGGACCAGGGCTTTTGTGCTTCGGGGACTTAAAAACAACTTTCACAATTTCATCATCCGTTATTGGGGCATTAAGATGAGAGAGGGCTTCAGAATCAAGTCGTCTTGTAGGCCCAACATGAATACTATTAGGCTGCTGTTCCTGATTGAGTAAGGAATAAAAAAATTGCTCGGTGTAATTTTTAACCTCATCCAGATCCTCAATGAGATTACCATCTATACCTTTGCATTTTTTGATGCGATTAGTAGCCCTTCTGGTAGCAATAGCAGCATAGAAAAACTTCGTATTAGAATCCCCTAGAGTAAGCCAATGCTGTCGTGACTTCTGTTTCAAAAAGCATTCCTCCTGCTTCAAAGCTTGCATAAAGTTATTTCTAGCAGCAGCCTCTTTGTATCCAGAGGTTGAAGATTTAGCTCGCTTTGCACAGCCATAAGTTCTTTCTTGCATAACTGAACTCTGTCGTTGATATTTCCAAATGTAGTTGAATTCCACTTCTTCAGTGCTGCTTTGCATGCTTTTAGTTTTTGACATAGGATGTAAGGGGGAGAACCAAATACATTAATGTCCCAAGCTGACTTAATAACTTCGAGGAACTTTGGGTGAGAACTCCACATATTAAAAAATCTAAAAGGTTTCTTGACTCTTGGTAGTGCTTTATCTGCATGTATATGCATAATAGAGTGATCCGAAAATAACTTAGCACCGTACTCAAGAAGTGAATCTGGGAAAACTGCTAACCATTCCTGATTAATCAAACATCTGTCAAGTCGAGCCATAATTTTTCTTTCAGCAGTACTTTGATTGTTCCATGAGAACCAATCACCTACAGATTTCATGTCAGTCAATGCAGCAGTATCTATACAATCATTAAAATGTTGAAGCTGACATTCGGAAAGCACTCTACCCCCCACTTTCTCATTTGTGTATCTGACAGTATTAAAGTCACCGAGAACAACCCAAGGTACTGTAGGATAACTATTTGCAATGCTAACCAGATCACGCCATAGAGCATTCCTGTCAGACATACTGTTAGATGCATAAATACCGGTAATATTGAATTGACATCCAGTCTGTTTATCCTCTGCCTTAAGATGAATGAATTGATTAGTAGCAGAAATAAACCAAGCAGTAACAAGATTAGGATGCCATAAGACCCAAACTCGACCATAAGTATCCTGAGAATCATTAGTAAAAAGTTCTGCCTCAGGCCATATTAAATTGTTCTGAACTTGAACACGATGAGGTTTAATTTTTGTTTCCACAAGAATGACAATGTCACATGCAGCAGATCGGATTATTCTATTGAGCTCCCGACATTTCTCAGTCTTATTAAGTCCACGAACATTCCAACAGCTTATTTTCATCAATACTAGATAGAAGAAAGAGCATGCGATTTTGGGAGGACACTACCATCCTTTTTCTTATCCTTTGATTTTGCATGGTCCTCTCGCATAATATCTTTACCCTTTAATCCTTTATTCCTATATTTATCCACCTCATCCACAGCTTGCAAATGTTTAAATTTTTGCGTACCTTGAGGCAAGGAGTCCTGAATAGCGGGATGTGTCGAAGAGCGATGAGTTTGGTGAGTTGCAATGTCTTGGTTCCCAAGAGGTTGTTGAAATGAAATTTCCTGATTATCTGAAGGAGTGATTCGTGAAGGCGAGGTTGTTATTGGGGAGTGAGAACCTTGGGAAGCTCCTGCAGTGAAATTCTCTGATATAATAGGTAAAGATGGAAGTCCTGACTTGTCTTTCTCTTGTTCGTGTCGCTGCCCCAACGAGTCAGAGTGTTCAATCATCTTCTCCGCCATCACCACTGTTGGCACTGGAGTATCAGTGCTTGGATTAGTGGTAGTGACCCCATTCTGTGGCTCTTGGCGTGGTCGGTAGACCTGTGTGATTTTTTGTGAAGGCTGTTGGCAGGCACCATTTACATGTCCAAAAGATAGACAAACCTTGCATCGTTGTGGCTTCCAAGAATATGAGACTTTCACCTTTCGGGTGCTCCCATCAAGATCACGGTAAGAAACATCATTCGGCAGTTCCTCATCAGAAGAAACCATTACACAAGCTCTGGCAAAGGTCAATCTCGTTTGCGAAGCTGTTGCCTTATCAAGATACAATGGTTGTCCCAGGGTGCTGCAAAGCTTTGCAATAAAACGACGACCCCAGAGATGTAGTGGAAGTCCATGAAAAGAAACCCATATTGGGATAGACTGTAGACTGTCTAACTCCAATCTCACATCAGGTGCCCAGCGTCGTAGTATCATTGGATGACCACGGATAGTCCAAAATCCTTCAAGGACCCGTTGTAAATCTTCTTCCGAATACATCGTGAATGGCCAGTATTTTGAATTTCCGAGAAGGCGCACGAAAAATCGATCGAATCTCGACTCGCGCGCGACTTCGCGCAAAGTGTATGACCGTCGTATTTTTTTTGCGAAAGCGTGCCTGTACGACTTCTCATGGGCTAATAAGACGGGAAAGACAAGTATTTTGAATTTCCGAGACGATTCACGAAAAACCGAGCGAAACATGAATCTGCGCAATGTTTATGACCGTCGCATTTTTTCGTGAAACCATGCTCATACGACTGACTTACCATGGGCTAATACATCGTGAATGGCCAGTATTTTGAATTTCCGAGACGGTGCACGAAAAACCGATCGAAACTCGACTCGCGGGCGACTTCGCGCAAAGTTTATGACCGTCGTATTTTTTTGCGAAAGCGTGTCTGTACGACTTCTCATGGGCTAATAAGACGGGAAAACCAGTATTTTGAATTTCCGAGACGGTGCACGAAAAAGCGATCGAATCTCGACTCGCGCGCGACTTCGCGCAAAGTTTATGACCGTCGTATTTTTTTGCGAAAGCGTGTCTGTACGACTTCTCATGGGCTAATAAGACGGGAAAGACCTGTATTTTGAATTTCCGAGACGACGCACGAAAAACCGATCGAATCTCGACTCTGCGCAAAGTTTATGACCGTCGTGTTTTTTCGTGAAACCATGCTCATACGACTTACCATGAGCTAATACATCGTGAATGGAAAGTATTTTGAATTTCCGAGACGGTGCACGAAAAACCGATGGAAACTCTACTCGAGCGCGACTTCGCGCAAAGTTTATGACCGTCGTATTTTTTTGCGAAAGCGTGTCTGTACGACTTCTCATGGGCTAATAAGACGGGAAAGACCAGTATTTTAAATTTCCGAGACGGTGCACGAAAAACCGATCGAATCTCGACTCTACGCAAAGTTTATGACCGTCGCGTTTTTTCGTGAAACCATGCTAATACGACTTACCATGGGCTAATACATCGTGAATGGCCAGTATTTTGAATTTCCGAGACGGTGCACGAAAAACTGATCGAAACTCGACTCGCGCGCGACTTCGCGCAAAGTGTTTGACCGTCGTATTTATTGTGAAAGCGTGCTTGTATGACTCCACATATTAAAAAATCTAAAAGGTTTCTTGACTCTGGGTAGTGTGGGCAGGGTGGTGGCTTCGTCTCCCCTAGGCGGCTGGCGGGCTCTAGAGCGAGCGACGCCATGGATGCGAGCGGCCGGACGCGGCACTCTGCTTCGCATCCTCTGTTCCAGCGGGATGCTCCTCCGCTGGCTTCTTCCCAGCGGCTGATTGCTTCACAGCAGAACGCCCCTCTCCAGCAGTCACAGCGGGAGAGGGTTGCTCCTCAGCCGTTGGTTACTTCACCGCAGGAGGGGGTTGCTCCTCTCCAACAGCCGCTGGTTCCTCCCCAGCAGCTTAGGCCGGTTTCACACCAGGATGTTCCACCGCTGATTTCTTCTTCTCGACGGGATGCTCCTTCAATGAACCAGGCCCGAGGTCGTTCACGATCTAGATCACGACCTCCAGCTCCTATTTCCCGAGATCCGAAGCCTTGGAGTAGCCTCTTCAAGGCTCCAGTGGGTAGTCCGGATCTTCGATTGGACTTTTATGCTCCAGAAGTACAGGCTGACCAGAAGATTGCTGTGTATGAGGCAATTGATTCCGACGAACTAATTGAGACATGGTCAATGGCAATTGTGGGCTACGTTGTTGGACTAAGAACATCCTTTTTCCCACTATCCTCATACATCAGAACTCGATGGGGAATATCAACATTTGATCTTCATATGTTGGAGACCGGATTCTTTGTATGCAGGCTTTATTCGGAAGAAGATTTACAACGGGTCCTTGAAGGATTTTGGACTATCCGTGGTCATCCAATGATACTACGACGCTGGGCACCTGATGTGAGATTGGAGTTAGACAGTCTACAGTCTATCCCAATATGGGTTTCTTTCCATGGACTTCCACTACATCTCTGGGGTCGTCGTTTTATTGCAAAGCTTTGCAGCACCCTGGGACAGCCATTGTATCTTGATAAGGCAACAGCTTCGCAAACGAGATTGACCTTTGCCAGAGCTTGTGTAATGGTTTCTTCTGATGAGGAATTGCCGAATAATGTTTCTTACCGTGATCTTGATGGGAGCACCCGAAAGGTGAAAGTCTCATATTCTTGGAAGCCACAACGATGCAAGGTTTGTCTATCTTTTGGACATGTAAATGGTGCCTGCCAACAGCCTTCACAGAAAATCACACTGGTCTACCGACCACGCCAAGAGCCACAGAATGGGGTCACTACCACTAATCCAAGCACTGATACTCCAGTGCCAACAGTGGTGATGGCGGAGAAGATGATTGAACACTCTGACTCGTTGGGGCAGCGACACGAACAAGAGAAAGACAAGTCAGGACTTCCATCTTTACCTATTATATCAGAGACTTTCACTGCAGGAGCTTCCCAAGGTTCTCACTCCCCAATAACAACCTCGCCTTCACGAATCACTCCTTCAGATAATCAGGAAATTTCATTTCAACAACCTCTTGGGAACCAAGACATTGCAACTCACCAAACTCATCGCTCTTCGACACATCCCGCTATTCAGGACTCCTTGCCTCAAGGTACGCAAAAATTTAAACATTTGCAAGCTGTGGATGAGGTGGATAAATATAGGAATAGAGGATTAAAGGGTAAAGATATTATGCGAGAGGACCATGCAAAATCAAAGGATAAGAAAAAGGATGGTAGTGTCCTCCCAAAATTGCATGCTCTTCCTTCTATCTAGTATTGATGAAAATAAGCTGTTGGAATGTTCGTGGACTTAATAAGACTGAGAAATGTCGGGAGCTCAATAGAATAATCCGATCTGCTGCATGTGACATGGTGATTCTTGTGGAAACAAAAATTAAACCTCATCGTGTTCGAGTTCAGAAGAATTTAATATGGCCTGAGGCAGAACTTTTTACTAATGATTCTCAGGATACTTATGGTCGAGTTTGGGTCTTATGGCATCCTAACCTTGTTACTGCTTGGTTTATTTCTGCTACTAATCAATTCATTCATCTTAAGGCAGAGGTTAAACAGACTAGATGTCAATTCAATATTACCGGTATTTATGCATCTAACAGTATGTCTGACAGGAATGCTCTATGGTGTGATCTGGTTAGCATTGCAAATAGTTATCCTACAGTACCTTGGGCTGTTCTCGGTGACTTTAATACTGTCAGATACACAAATGAGAAAGTGGGGGGTAGAGTGCTTTCCGAATGTCAGCTTCAACATTTTAATGATTGTATAGATACTGCTGCATTGACTGACATGAAATCTGTAGGTGATTGGTTCTCATGGAACAATCAAAGTACTGCTGAAAGAAAAATTATGGCTCGACTTGACAGATGTTTGATTAATCAGGAATGGTTAGCAGTTTTCCCAGATTCACTTCTTGAGTACGGTGCTAAGTTATTTTCGGATCACTCTATTATGCATATACATGCAGATAAAGCACTACCCAGAGTCAAGAAACCTTTTAGATTTTTTAATATGTGGAGTTCTCACCCGAAGTTCCTCGAAGTTATTAAGTCAGCTTGGGACATTAATGTCTTTGGTTCTCCCCCTTACATCCTATGTCAAAAACTAAAAGCATGCAAAGCAGCACTGAAGAAGTGGAATTCAACTACATTTGGAAATATCAACGATAGGGTTCAGTTATGCAAGAAAGAACTTATGGCTGTGCAAAGCGAGCTAAATCTTCAACCTCTGGATGCGAATCTTATATACAAAGAGGCTGCTGCTAGAAATAACTTTATGCAAGCTTTGAAGCAGGAGGAATGCTTTTTGAAACAGAAGTCACGACAGCATTGGCTTACTTTAGGGGATTCTAATACGAAGTTTTTCTATGCTGCTATTGCTACCAGAAGGGCTACTAATCGCATCAAAAAATGCAAAGGTATAGATGGTAATCTCATTGAGGATCTGGATGAGGTTAAAAATTACACCAAGCAATTTTTTTATTCCTTACTCAATCAGGAACAACAGCCTAATAGTATTCATGTTGGGCCTACAAGACGACTTGATTCTGAAGCCCTCTCTCATCTTAATGCCCCAATAACGGATGATGAAATTGTGAAAGTTGTTTTTAAGTCCCCGAAGCACAAAAGCCCTGGTCCAGATGGATTTCCAGCTGAGTTTTATCAAATTGCATGGGCTATTGTAGGCAACGATGTCATAAAAGCTTGTCGACATTTTTTCTCCTCAGGTCACATTCTTAAAGAAATGAATTGCACTTTTATTTCTTTAGTGCCTAAAAATGATGGAGCCGATTCATTGGAGAACTACCGTCCTATTTCACTGTGCAACTTTATTTATAAGGTTATCTCTAAGTTGCTGGCAGATAGACTACAAAAGGTCATGAATAAGGTCATTAGTCCTAATCAGGCTGCTTTTCTTAAAGGGAGGAGTATCCATCATAATGTCCTGCTTGCGAATGATTTGGTTAAGGATCTACATTCTTAAACAAGAGGAAAAAAGATCTGTTTTAAAGCTGATTTACGAAAGGCCTTTGACTCAGTCAATAGGAATTTTATTTACATGATGCTCCATAATATGGGCTTCCCTCAGCACTGGGTTAAATGGATTCAATGTTGCTTGGAAACTCCAAAATTTTTAATTCTCTTTAATGGTTCACCTATTGGCTTCTTTGGGAGTAAGAATGGCATTCGGCAAGGCGATCCACTATCTCCTTATCTTTTTACCATTGCAATGGAAGGGCTCAGTTGTATGTTAGAAGAGGCTGTTTCCAATGGCAAAATTAAGGTACCACATTATGGTTCTGTTTATCTCTCTCACATAACATTTGCCGATGACCTTATTATCTTCCTTCGAAATGATCCAGTTTCTGTGAGTAATCTGGCAGATATTCTTAATGAATTTGGTAAAGTTTCTGGTCTTAAGCTAAACCATGCAAAGAGCAAAGTATATGTGGGTGCTTGCATTGACAATAAGGATCATATTGCTCAAACATTGGGAGTTGCTGAAGGAAATTTACCGGTTCCTTACTTGGGTCTCCCACTTATATCCACTGGAATCAACAAAGCCTCCTGTCAGCCTATTATACAAAAAATTAAGAACAGAATTTTCTCTTGGAAAAATAGGCTTCTTTCTAAAGCTGGACGACTTGAACTTATTCGATCCGTGTTGATCTCTTATTCTATTTATTGGTCTCATGCATTCCTTCTACCTGCCGGGCTTCTCCATGATATTGATAAATTACTTATGAACTTCTTTTGGAATGGCACAGATGGTAAGGCAATGCATATGGTGAATTGGGACAGCATTTGCAAACCGAAGATGAAGGGGGGCTGAATCTTCGACATATTAGAGATTGGAATAAAGCTTGTATGGTAAAGCAATTATGGGATATTTTACAAAACAAGTCTTCCTTATGGTCACAATGGGTTTTTGCTAGGTACCTAACTAAGGAATCAATCAGGGAAACATCTGCAAAAACATCTCATTCTTCTGCTTGGAAAGGAATTCTGAAGGCAAGGCGATGGCTACGTAACAATATTTCTTATGTGATTTCTTCTGGAACCAATATTAATATGTGGTATGATCCTTGGGTGAATGGGAAAAGTATATTTCAGATATTTGGTGATAGAGTACGACAGGATCTGGGGGCTCCCAAAGACTGGAAGGTTTCTGAATTCATTAACAATGGTACTTGGTGTCTTCCCAACCCTACCTCCCCTGACATGTTATTACTTTGGCCGACTATTAGGGCTATTCCAATCATGAATAACTCTTCAGATATGCTTATTTGGCTTCATGATAACGGTAAATTTAGTGCTACATCTGCATGGAACCAAATTAGACGACGAAACAACAAGTGGATCCAAAGTAGTTGGACATGGGATAGTCCATGCTCACAGCGACATTCCTTATGTACATGGCAGGCCCTTCTCGGCAAACTTCCTACGATGGACAATATGCAGCGAAGAGGTATTTATATTGTAAATCGGTGCTCTTTGTGTATGCAAAATGAAGAAAGTGTTGACCATCTCTACTTTGCTTGTGATTATTCATCTTCGATATGGAAGGAGATCTTGAAGCGATTTGATTTTCAAAGGCTACCACGGCCAAACCTGCATCATGAATTAGAAATGCTTATGCAAAGCTTCTCAAGAAATGGGCCTCTTACACAACTAGCAAGAATTATATTCAGATGTGCTATATGGTGGATTTGGAAGGAGAGGTGTGGCAGAATTTTGAGTGTCACAACATGAACAAAGCTCAAATTCTGATAGAGATTCTTCAGGACTCACGATCATGTATGGAGCAAGAATTGAATACAGAGCACCTAACAAGAAGAGAGAAAGATATTTTCACAAGATTCAATTTTTCCATTCGTCAAGAATCACTCGAATAATGATGAAGATTGTAATGTATTATATGGGGCAAAGCTTATATTTTGTGATGTATCCACAAGTAGTCCAGAACAGTCTAGCTATTGCATTTTATTATTTATTAACTTGCTTATGCTACTCTTGGAGATGAGTTTGATGAAGCGTGCCCATTTCACCTTCTTTAGGTGGGGTGCAATCTTCTCGACTACACTAAGAGACTTTAGGCTTTAGTCTATGGCTTGTGTAGACAAAGCTTCTTTGTACAAATCTTTTACAAAATACATTATCTTTACTTACAAAAAAAAAAAGACTTCTCATGGGCTAATATGACGGGAAATACCAGTATTTTGAATTTCCGAGACGGCGCACGAAAAACCGATCGAATCTCAACTCTGCGCAAAGTTTATGACCGTCGCGTTTTTTCGTGAAACCATGCTCACACGACTTACCATGGGCTAATACATCGTGAATGGCCAGTATTTTGAATTTCCGAGACGGTGCACGAAAAACTGATCGAAACTCGACTCGCGCGCGACTTCGCGCAAGTTTTTGACAGTCGTATTTTTTTGCGAAAGCGTGCTTGTATGACTTATCATGGGCTAATAAGACGGGAAAGATCAGTATTTTGAATTTCCGAAACGGCGCACGAAAAACCGATCGAATCTCGACTCTGCGCAAAGTTTATGACCGTCGCGTTTTTTCGTGAAACCATGCTCATACGACTTACCATGGGCTAATACATCGTGAATGGCCAGTATTTTGAATTTCCGAGACGGTGCACGAAAAACTGATCGAAACTCGACTCGCGCAAGTTTTTGACCGTCGTATTTTTTTGCGAAAACGTGCTTGTATGACTTCTCATGGGCTAATAAGACGGGAAAGACCAGTATTTTGAATTTCCGAGACGGCGCACGAAAAACCGATCGAATCTCGACTCTGCGCAAAGTTTATGACCGTCGCGTTTTTTCGTGAAACCATGCTCATACGACTTACCATGGGCTAATACATCGTGATGGCCAGTATTTTGAATTTCCGAGACGGTGCACGAAAAACCGATCGAAGCTCGACTCGCACGCGACTTCGCGCAAAGTTTATGACCGTCGTATTTTTTTGCGCAAGCGTGCCAGTACGACTTCGCGCAAAGTTTATGGCCGTCATATTTTTTTGCGCAAGCGTGCCAGTACGACTTCTCATGGGCTAGTAAGACGGGAAAGACCAATATTTTGAATTTCCGAGACGGTGCAGGAAAAACCGATCGAAACTCGACTCGCGTGCAACTTCGCGCAAAGTTTATGACCGTCGTATTTTTTTGCGAAAGCGTGTCTGTACGACTTCTCATGGGCTAATAAGACGGGAAAGACCAGTATTTTGAATTTCCGAGACGGTGGACGAAAAACCAATCGAAACTCGACTCTGCGCAAAGTTTATGACTGTCACGTTTTTTCGTGAAACCATGCTCATACGACTTACCATGGGCTAATACATCATGAATGGCCAGTATTTTGAATTTCCAAGACGGTGCACGAAAAACTGATCGAAACTCGACTCGCGCGCGACTTCGCGCAAAGTGTTTGACCGTCGTATTTTTTTGTGAAAGCGTGCTTGTATGACTTCTCATGGGCTAATATGACGGGAAATACCAGTATTTTAAATTTCCGAGACGGCGCACGAAAAACCGATCGAATCTCGACTCTGCGCAAAGTTTATGACCGTCGCGTTTTTTCGTGAAACCATGCTCATACGACTTACCATGGGCTAATACATCGTGAATGGCCAGTATTTTGAATTTCCGAGACGGTGCACGAAAAACTGATCGAAACTCGACTCGCGCGCGACTTCGCGCAAGTTTTTGACCGTCGTATTTTTTTGCGAAAGCGTGCTTGTATGACTTCTCATCGGCTAATAAGACGGGAAAGACCAGTATTTTGAATTTCCGAGACGGCGCACGAAAAACCGATCGAATCTCGACTCTGCGCAAAGTTTATGACCGTCGCGTTTTTTCGTGAAACCATGCTCATACGACTTACCATGGGCTAATACATCGTGCATGGCCAGTATTTTGAATTTCCGAGACGGTGCACGAAAAACTGATCGAAGCTCGACTCGCACGCGACTTCGCGCAAAGTTTATGACCGTCGTATTTTTTTGCGCAAGCGTGCCAGTACGACTTCTCATGGGCTAATAAGACGGGAAAGACCAATATTTTGAATTTCCGAGACGGTGCACGAAAAACTGATCGAAACTCGACTCTGCGCAAAGTTTATGACCGTCGCGTTTTTTCATGAAACCATGCTCATACGACTTACCATGGGCTAATACATCATGAATGGCCAGTATTTTGAATTTCAGAGAAGGTGCACGAAAAACCGATCGAAACTCGACTCGCGCGAGACTTCGCGCTAAGTTTATGACCGTCGTATTTTTTTGCGAAAGCGTGTCTGTACGACTTCTCATGGGCTAATAAGACGGGAAAGACCTGTATTTTGAATTTCCGAGACGGTGCACGAAAAACCGAGCGAATCTCGACTCTGCGCAAAGTTTATGACCGTCGCATTTTTTCGTGAAACCATGCTCATACGACTTACCATGGGCTAATACATCGTGAATGGCCAGTATTTTGAATTTCCGAGAAGGCGCACGAAAAACCGATCGAATCTCGACTCGCGTGCGACTTCGCGCAAAGTTTATGACCGTCATATTTTTTTTGCGAAAGCGTGCCTGTACGACTTCCCATGGGCTAATAAGACGGGAAAGATAAGTATTTTGAATTTCCGAGACGGTGCACGAAAAACCGAGCGAAACTTGACTCTGCGCAAAGTTTATGACCGTCGCGTTTTTTCGTGAAACCATGCTCATACGACTGACTTACCATGGGCTAATACATCGTGAATGGCCAGTATTTTGAATTTCCGAGACGGTGCACGAAAAACCGAACGAAACTCGACTCGCGGGCGACTTCGCGCAAAGTTTATGACCGTCGTATTTTTTTGCGCAAGCGTGCCTGTACGACTTCTCATGGGCTAATACGACAGGAAAGACCAATATTTTGAATTTCCGAGACGGTGCACTAAAAACCGATCGAATCTCGACTCGCGCGCGACTTCGCGCAAAGTTTATGACCGTCGTATTTTTTTGCGAAAGCGTGTCTGTACGACTTGTCATGGGCTAATAAGACGGGAAAGACCAGTATTTTGAATTTCCGAGACGGTGAACGAAAAATCGATCGAATCTCGACTCTGCGTAAAGTTTATGACCGTCGCGTTTTTTCGTGAAACCATGCTCATACGACTTACCATGGGCTAATACATCGTGAATGGCCAGTATTTTGAATTTCCGAGACGGTGCACGAAAAACTGATCGAAAGTCGACTTGCGCGCGACTTCGCGCAAAGTTTATGACCGTCGTATTTTTTTGCGAAAGCGTGTCTGTACGACTTCTCAAGGGCTAATAAGACGGGAAAGACCAGTATTTTGAATTTCCGAGACGGTGCACGAAAAACTGATCGAATCTCGACTCTGCGCAGAGTTTATTTCCGTCGCGTTTTTTCGTGAAACCAAGCTCATACGACTTACCATGGGCTAATACATCGTGAATGGCCAGTATTTTGAATTTCCGAGACGGTGCACGAAAAACTGATCGAAACTCGAATCGCGCGCGACTTCGCGCAAAGTTTTTGACCGTCGTATTTTTTTGCGAAAGCGTGCTTGTATGACTTCTCATGGGCTAATAAGACGGGAAAGACCAGTATTTTGAATTTCCGAGACGGCGCACGAAAAACCGATCGAATCTCGACTCTACGCAAAGTTTATGACCGTCGTATTTTTTCGTGAAACCATGCTCATACGACTTACCATGGGCTAATACATCGTGAATGGCCAGTATGTTTGAATTTCTGAGACGGTGCACGAGAAACCGATCGAAACTCGGCTCGCGCGCGACTCTGCGCAAAGTTTATGACCGTCATATTTTTTTGCGCAAGCGTGCCAGTACGACTTCTCATGGGCTAATAAGACGGGAAAGACCAATATTTTGAATTTCCGAGATGGTGCACTAAAAACCGATCGAATCTCGACTCGCGCGCGACTTAGCGCAAAATTTATGACCGTCGTATTTTTTTGCGAAAGCGTGTCTGTACGACTTCTCATGGGCTAATAAGACAGGAAAGACCTGTATTTTGAATTTCCGAGACGGTGCACGAAAAACCGATCGAATCTCGACTCTGCGTAAAGTTTATGACCGTCGCGTTTTTTCGTGAAACCATGCTCATACGACTTACCATGGGCTTATACATCGTGAATGGCCAGTATTTTGAATTTCCGAGACGTTGCACGAAAAACTGATCGAAAGTTGACTCGCGCGCGACTTCGCGCAAAGTTTATGACCGTCGTATTTTTTTGCGAAAGCGTGTCTGTACGACTTCTCATGGGCTAATAAGACGGGAAAGACCAGTATTTTGAATTTCCGAGACGGTGCACTGATCGAATCTCGACTCTGCGCAGAGTTTATTTCCGTCGCGTTTTTTCGTGAAACCAAGCTCATACGACTTACCATGGGCTAATACATCGTGAATGGCCAGTATTTTGAATTTCCGAGACGGTGCACGAAAAACTGATCGAAACTCGACTCGCGCGCGATTTCGCGCAAAGTTTTTGACCGTCGTATTTTTTTGTGAAAGCGTGCTTGTATGACTTCTCATGGGATAATAAGACGGGAAAGACCAGTATTTTGAATTTCCGAGACGGCGCACGAAAAACCGATCGAATCTCGACTCTGAGCAAAGTTTATGACCGTCGCATTTTTTCGTGAAACCATGCTCATACGACTTACCATGGGCTAATAAATCGTGAATGGCCAGTATGTTTGAATTTCCGAGACGGTGCACGACAAACCGATCGAAACTCGACTCGCGCGCGACTTCGCGCAAAGTTTATGACCGTCATATTTTTTTGCGCAAGCGTTCCAGTACGATTTCTCATGGGCTAATAAGACGGGAAAGACCAATATTTTGAATTTCCGAGACGGTGCACTAAAAACCGATCGAATCTCGACTCGCGCGCGACTTCGCGCAAAGTTTATGACCGTCGTATTTTTTTGCGAAAGCGTGTCTGTACGACTTCTCATGGGCTAATAAGACGGGAAAGACAGGTATTTTGAATTTCCGAGACGGTGCACGAAAACCGATCGAATCTCGACTCTGCGCAAAGTTTATGACCGTCGCGTTTTTTCGTGAAACCATGCTCATACGACTTACCATGGGCTAATACATCGTGAATGGCCAGTATTTTGAATTTCCGAGACGGTGCACGAAAAACTGATCGAAACTCGACTCGCGCGCGACTTCGCGCAAAGTGTTTGACCGTCGTATTTTTTTTTGCGAAAGCATGCCTGTACGACTTCTCATGGGCTAATAAGACGGGATAGACAAGTATTTTGAATTTCTGAGACCATTCACGAAAAACAGATCGAAACTTGACTCTGCTCAAAGTTTATGACCGTCGCGTTTTTTCGTGAAACCATGCTCCTACGACTTACCATGGGCTAATACATCGTGAATGGCCAGTATTTTGAATTTCCGAGACGGTGCACGAAAAACCGATCGAAACTCGACTCGCGCGCGACTTCGCGCAAAGTTTATGACCGTCGTATTTTTTTGCGAAAGCGTGCCTGTACGACTTCTCATGGGCTAATAAGACGGGAAAGACCAGTATTTTAAATTTCCGAGATGGTGCACGAAAAACCGATCGAATCACGACTCTGCGCAAAGTTTATGACCGTCGCGTTTTTTCGTGAAACCATGCTCATACAACTTACCATGGGCTAATACATCCTGAATGGCCAGTATTTTGAATTTCTAAAACGGTGCAAGAAAAACCGATCGAAACTCGACTCGCGCGCGACTTCGCGCAATGTTTTTAACCGTCGTATTTTTTTGCAAAAGCGTGCCTGTACGACTTCTCATGGGCTAATAAGACGGGAAAGACAAGTATTTTGAATTTCCGAGACGGTGCATGAAAAACCGATCGAAACTCTACTCGCGCACGACTTCGCGCAAAGATTATAACCGTCGTATTTTTTTGCGAAAGTGTGCCTGTACGACTTCTCATGGGCTAATAAGACGGGAAAGACCAGTATTTTGAATTTCCGAGATGGTGCACGAAAAACCGATCGAATCTCGACTCTGCGCAAAGTTTATTACCGTCGCGTTTTTTCGTGAAACCATGGTCATACGACTTACCATGGGCTAATACATCGTGAATGGCCAGTATTTTGAATTTCCGAGACGGTGCACGAAAAACCGATCGAAACTCGACTCGCGCGCGACTTCGCGCAAAGTTTATGACCGTCGTATTTTTTTGCGAAAGTGTGCTTGTACGACTTCTCATGGGCTAATAAGATGGGAAAGACCAGTATTTTGAATTTCCGAGATGGTGCATGAAAAACCGATCGAATATCGAATCTGCGCAAAGTTTATGACCGTCGCTTTTTTTCGTGAAACCATGCTCATACGACTTACCATGGTCTAATACACCGTGAATGGCCAGTCTTTTGAATTTCCGAGATGGTGCACGAAAAACCGATCGAAACTCGACTCGCGCGCGACTTCGCGCAAAGTTTATGACCGTCGTATTTTTTTGCGAAAGCGTGGCTGTACGACTTCTCATGGGCTAATAAGACGGGAAAGACAAGTATTTTAAATTTCCGAGACGGTGCACGAAAAACAGATCGAAACTCGACTCGCGCGCGACTTCGCGCAAAGTTTATGACCGTCGTATTTTTTTGCGAAAGCGTGTCTGTACGACTTCTCATGGGCTAATAAGACGGGAAAGACCAGTATTTTGAATTTCCGAGACGGTGCACGAAAAACCGATCGAATCTCGATTCTGCGCAAAGTTTATGACCGTCACGTTTTTTCGTGAAACCATGCTCATACGACTTACCATGGGCTAATACATCGTGAATGGCCAGTATTTTGAATTTCCGAGACGGTGCACGAAAAACTGATCGAAACTCGACTCGCGCGCGACTTCGCGCAAAGTTTTTGACCGTCGTATTTTTTTGCGAAAGCGTGCTTGTATGACTTCTCATGGGCTAATAAGACGGGAAAGGCCAGTATTTTGAATTTCCGAGACGGCGCACGAAAAACCGATCGAATCTCGACTCTGCGCAAAGTTTATGACCGTCGCGTTTTTTCGTGAAACCATGCTCATACGACTTACCATGGGCTAATACATCGTGAATGGCCAATATTTTGAATTTCCGAGACGGTGCACGAAAAACCGATCGAAACTCGATTCGCGCGCGACTTCGCGCAAAGTTTATGACCGTCATATTTTTTTGCGCAAGCGTGCCTGTACGACTTCTCATGTGCTAATAAGACGGGAAAGACCAATATTTTGAATTTCCGAGGCGGTGCACGAAAAACCGATCGAATCTCGACTCGCGCGCGACTTCGCGCAAAGTTTATGACCGTCGTATTTTTGCGAAAGCGTGTCTGTACGACTTCTCATGGGCTAATAAGACGGGAAAGACCAGTATTTTGAATTTCCGAGACGGTGCACGAAAAACCGATCGAATCTCGACTCTGCGCAAAGTTTATGACCGTCGCGTTTTTTCGTGAAACCATGCTCATACGACTTACCATGGGCTAATACATCGTGAATGGCCAGTATTTTGAATTTCCGAGACGGTGCACGAAAAACCGATCGACACTCGACTCGCGCGCGACTTCGCGCAAAGTTTATGACCGTCATATTTTTTTGCGAAAGCGTGCCTGTACGACTTCTCATGGGCTAATAAGACGGGAAAGACAAGTATTTTGAATTTCTGAGACGGTGCACGAAAAATCGATCGAAACTCGACTCTGCGCAAAGTTTGTGACCGTCGCGTTTTTTCCTGAAACCATGCTCATACGACTTACCATGGGCTAATACATCGTGAATGGCCAGTATTTTGAATTTCCGAGACGGTGCACGAAAAACCGATCGAAACTCGACTCGCGCGCGACTTCGCGCAAAGTTTATGACTGTCGTATTTTTTTGCGAAAGCGTGCCTGTACGACTTCTCATGGGCTAATAAGACGGGAAAGACCAGTATTTTGAATTTCCGAGATGGTGCACGAAGAACCGATCGAATCTCGACTCTGCGCAAAGTTTATGATCGTCGCGTTTTTTCGTGAAACCATGCTCATACAACTTACCATGGGCTAATACATCGTGAATGGCCAGTATTTTGAATTTCCGAGACGGTGCACGAAAAATCGATCGAAACTCGACTCGCGCGCGACTTCGCGCAAAGTTTTTGACCGTCGTATTTTTTTGCGAAAGCGTACCTGTACGACTTCTCATGGGCTAATAAGACGGGAAAGACTAGTATTTTGAATTTCCGAGACGGTGCACGAAAAACCAATCGAAACTCGACTCGCGCGCGACTTCGCGTAAAGTTTTTGACCGTGAGACTTAGAGAGAGAGGAGGGGGGAAGTGAGGAGAGAGAGGAGGAGAGACGGTGCACGAATCTGCTTGGGAATGGGTGGGAATGGGCATGCGTTCCCTTGCGTGCGTGCGTGAGTGCTCTGCTCTGCTTGGGCTTGCGCTTGCGATCGACGCTGGGGACGGCAACCTCTTACCTTGCGCGTGTGCTTGCGATTGCTCCCTTGGGCGATTTCTCCTCTACGATCGCTCCGCGGCGAATACACGCGTGGAAGGCCGGCGGTCGCTCCTGCGATCAGCGATTCCAGGCCCGGAATCGGCGATTTCAGGCGAGGAAGGGCGGCGGCTCTTCTCCCCTAGGCGCGGGACGGACTCTAGGGCGAGAAACGGTGGAAGCTGCGCTACGATTGGGGCTGGGTTCACTGCCGCTTCCTGCGGCAACTCCAGCATGGAAAGGGCGACGGCTGCTTCTGCAATCGGCGTGGAAGGGGCGACGAGTGTGGGCAGGGTGGTGGCTTCCTCTCCCCTAGGCGTCTGGCGGTCTCTAGGGCGAGCGACGCCATGGATGCGAGCGGTCGGACGCGGCACTCTGCTTCGCATCCTCTGTTCCAGCGGGATGCTCCTCCGCTGGCTTCTTCCCAGCGGCCTGCGCTGATTGCTTCACAGCAGAACGCCCCTCTCCAGCAGTCACAGCGGGAGGGGGTTGCTCCTCAGCCGCTGGTTACTTCACCGCGGGATGGGGTTGCTCCTCTCCAACAGCCGCTGGTTCCTCCCCAACAGCTTAGGCCGGTTTCACACCAGGATGTTCCACCGCTGATTTCTTCTTCTCGACGGGATGCTCCTTCAATGAACCAGGCCCGAGGTCGTTCACGATCTAGATCACGACCTCCAGCTCCTATTTCCCGAGATCCTCGGCCTTGGAGTAGCCTCTTCAAGGCTCCAGTGGGTAGTCCGGATCTTCGACTGGACTTTTTTGCTCCAGAAGTACAGGCTGACTAGAAGATTGTTGTGTATGAGGCTATTGATTCTGACGAACTAATTGAGACATGGTCCATGACAATTGTGGGCTACGTTGTTGGACTAAGAACATCCTTTTTCCCACTATCCTCATACATCAGAACTCGATGGGGAATATCAACATTTGATCTTCATATGTTGGAGACCGGATTCTTTGTATGCAGGCTTTATTCGGAAGAAGATTTACAACGGGTCCTTGAAGGATTTTGGACTATCCGTGGTCATCCAATGATACTACGACGCTGGGCACCTGATGTGAGATTGGAGTTAGACAGTCTACAGTCTATCCCAATATGGGTTTCTTTTCATGGACTTCCACTACATCTCTGGGGTCGTCGTTTTATTGCAAAGCTTTGTAGCACCCTGGGACAGCCATTGTATCTTGATAAGGCAACAGCTTCGCAAACGAGATTGACCTTTGCCAGAGCTTGTGTAATGGTTTCTTCTGATGAGGAACTGCCGAATGATGTTTCTTACCGTGATCTTGATGGGAGCACCCGAAAGGTGAAAGTCTCATATTCTTGGAAGCCACAACGATGCAAGGTTTGTCTATCTTTTGGACATGTAAATGGTGCCTGCCAACAGCCTTCACAAAAAATCACACGGGTCTACCGATCACGCCAAGAGCCACAGAATGGGGTCACTACCACTAATCCAAGCACTGATACTCCAGTGCCAACAGTGGTGATGGCGGAGAAGATGATTGAACACTCTGACTCGTTGGGGCAGCGACACGAAATAGAGAAAGACAAGTCAGGACTTCCATCTTTACCTATTATATCAGAGACTTTCACTGCAGGAGCTTCCCAAGGTTCTCACTCCCCAATAACAACCTCGCCTTCACGAATCACTGCTTCAGATAATCAGGAAATTTCATTTCAACAACCTCTTGGGAACCAAGACATTGCAACTCACCAAACTCATCGCTCTTCGACACATCCTGCTATTCAGGACTCCTTGCCTCAAGGTACGCAAAAATTTAAACATTTGCAAGCTGTGGATGAGGTGGATAAATATAGGAATAGAGGATTAAAGGGTAAAGATATTATGCGATACGACCATGCAAAATCAAGGGATAAGAAAAAGGATGGTAGTGTCCTTCCAAAATCGCATGCTCTTCCTTCTATCTAGTATTGATGAAAATAAGCTGTTGGAATGTTCGTGGACTTAATAAGACTGAGAAATGTCGGGAGCTCAATAGAATAATCTGATCTGCTGCATGTGACATGGTGATTCTTGTGGAAACAAAAATTAAACCTCATCGTGTTCGAGTTCAGAAGAATCTAATATGGCCTGAGGCAGAACTTTTTACTAATGATTCTCAGGATACTTATGGTCGAGTTTGGGTCTTATGGCATCCTAACCTTGTTACTGCTTGGTTTATTTCTGCTACTAATCAATTCATTCATTTTAAGGCAGAGGATAAACAGACTGGATGTCAATTCAATATTACCGGTATTTATGCATCTAACAGTATGTCTGACAGGAATGCTCTATGGCGTGATCTGGTTAGCATTGCAAATAGTTATCCTACAGTACCTTGGGTTGTTCTCGGTGACTTTAATACTGTCAGATACACAAATGAGAAAGTGGGGGGTAGAGTGCTTTCCGAATGTCAGCTTCAACATTTTAATGATTGTATAGATACTGCTGCATTGACTGACATGAAATCTGTAGGTGATTGGTTCTCATGGAATAATCAAAGTACTGCTGAAAGAAAAATTATGGCTCGACTTGACAGATGTTTGATTAATCAGGAATGGTTAGCAGTTTTCCCAGATTCACTTCTTGAGTACGGTGCTAAGTTATTTTCGGATCACTCTATTATGCATATACATGCAGATAAAGCACTACCCAGAGTCAAGAAACCTTTTAGATTTTTTAATATGTGGAGTTCTCACCCAAAGTTCCTCGAAGTTATTAAGTCAGCTTGGGACATTAATGTATTTGGTTCTCCCCCTTACATCCTATGTCAAAAACTAAAAGCATGCAAAGCAGCACTTAAGAAGTGTAATTCAACTACCTTTGGAAATATCAACGACAGGGTTCAGTTATGCAAGAAAGAACTTATGACTGTACAAAGCGAGCTAAATCTTCAACCTCTGGATGCGAATCTTATATACAAAGAGGCTGCTGCTAGAAATAACTTTATGCAAGCTTTGAAGCAGAAGGAATGCTTTTTGAAACAGAAGTCACGACAGCATTGGCTTACTCTAGGGGATTCTAATACAAAATTTTTCTATGCTGCTATTGCTACCAGAAGGGCTACTAATCGCATCAAAAAATGCAAAGGTATAGATGGTAATCTCATTGAGGATCTGGATGAGGTTAAAAATTACACCAAGCAATTTTTTTATTCCTTACTCAATCAGGAACAGCAGCCTAATAGTATTCATGTTGGGCCTACAAGACGACTTGATTCTGAAGCCCTCTCTCATTTTAATGCCCCAATAACGGATGATGAAATTGTGAAAGTTGTTTTTAAGTCCCCGAAGCACAAAAGCCCTGGTCCAGATGGATTTCCAGCTGAGTTTTATCAAATTGCATGGGCTATTGTAGGCAACGATGTCATAAAAGCTTGTCGACATTTTTTCTCCTCAGGTCATATTCTTAAAGAAATGAATTGCACTTTTATTTCTTTAGTGCCTAAAAATGATGGAGCCGATTCATTGGAGAACTACCGTCCTATTTCACTGTGCAACTTTATTTATAAGGTTATCTCTAAGTTGCTGGCAGATAGACTACAAAAGGTCATGAATAAGGTCATTAGTCCTAATCAGGCTGCTTTTCTTAAAGGGAGGAGTATCCATCATAATGTCCTGCTTGCTAATGATTTGGTTAAGAATCTACATTCTAAAACAAGAGGGAAAAAGATCTGTTTTAAAGCTAATTTACGAAAGGCCTTTGACTCAGTCAATAGGAATTTTATTTACATGATGCTCCATAATATGGGCTTCCCTCAGCACTGGGTTAAATGGATTCAATGTTGCTTGGAAACTCCAAAATTTTTTATTCTCTTTAATGGTTCACCTATTGGCTTCTTTGGGAGTAAGAATGGCATTCGGCAAGGCGATCCACTATCTTCTTATCTTTTTACCATTGCAATGGAAGGGCTCAGTTGTATGTTAGAAGAGCCTGTTTCCAATGGCAAAATTAAGGTACCACATTATGGTTCTGTTTATATCTCTCACATAACATTTGCTGATGACCTTATTATCTTCCTTCGAGATGATCCAGTTTCTGTGAGTAATCTGGCAGATATTCTTAATGAATTTGGTAAAGTTTCTGGTCTTAAGCTAAACCATGCAAAGAGCAAAGTATATGTGGGTGCTTGCATTGACAATAAGGATCATATTGCTCAAACATTGGGAGTTGGTGAAGGAAATCCAGAGTAAAGAAACCTTTTAGATTTTTTAATATGTGGAGTTCTCACCCAAAGTTCCTCGAAGTTATTAAGTCAGCTTGGGACATTAATGTATTTGGTTCTCCCCCTTACATCCTATGTCAAAAACTAAAAGCATGCAAAGCAGCACTTAAGATGTGGAATTCAACTACATTTGGAAATATCAACGACAGGGTTCAGTTATGCAAGAAAGAACTTATGGCTGTGCAAAGCGAGCTGAATCTTCAACCTTTGGATGAGAATCTTATATACAAAGAGGCTGCTGCTAGAAATAACTTTATGCAAGCTTTGAAGCAGGAGGAATGCTTTTTGAAACAGAAGTCACGACAACATTGGCTTACTCTAGGGGATTCTAATACGAAGTTTTTCTATGCTGCTATTGCTACCAGAAGGGCTACTAATCGCATCAAAAAATGCAAAGGTATAGATGGTAATCTCATTGAGGATCTGGATGAGGTTAAAAATTACACCAAGCAATTTTTTTATTCCTTACTCAATCAGGAACAGCAGCCTAATAGTATTCATGTTGGGCCTACAAGACGACTTGATTCTGAAGCCCTCTCTCATCTTAATGCCCCAATAACGGATGATGAAATTGTGAAAGTTGTTTTTAAGTCCCCGAAGCACAAAAGCCCTGGTCCAGATGGATTTCCAGCTGAGTTTTATCAAATTGCATGGGCTATTGTAGGCAACGATGTCATAAAAGCTTGTCGACATTTTTTCTCCTCAGGTCACATTCTGAAAGAAATGAATTGCACTTTTATTTCTTTAGTGCCTAAAAATGATGGAGCCGATTCATTGGAGAACTACCGTCCTATTTCACTGTGCAACTTTATTTATAAGGTTATCTCTAAGTTGCTGGCAGATAGACTACAAAAGGTCATGAATAAGGTCATTAGTCCTAATCAGGCTGCTTTTCTTAAAGGGAGGAGTATCCATCATAATGTCCTGCTTGCTAATGATTTGGTTAAGGATCTACATTCTAAAACAAGAGGGAAAAAGATCTGTTTTAAAGCTGATTTACGAAAGGCCTTTGACTCAGTCAATAGGAATTTTATTTACATGATGCTCCATAATATGGGCTTCCCTCAGCACTGGGTTAAATGGATTCAATGTTGCTTGGAAACTCCAAAATTTTCGATTCTCTTTAATGGTTCACCTATTGGCTTCTTTGGGAGTAAGAATGGCATTCGGCAAGGCGATCCACTATCTCCTTATCTTTTTACCATTGCAATGGAAGGGCTCAGTTGTATGTTAGAAGAGGCTGTTTCCAATGGCAAAATTAAGGTACCACATTATGGTTCTGTTTATATCTCTCACATAACATTTGCCGATGACCTTATTATCTTCCTTCGAGATGATCCAGTTTCTGTGAGTAATCTGGCAGATATTCTTAATGAATTTGGTAAAGTTTCTGGTCTTAAACTAAACCATGCAAAGAGCAAAGTATATGTGGGTGCTTGCATTGTCAATAAGGATCATATTGCTCAAACATTGGGAGTGGCTGAAGGAAATTTACCGGTTCCTTACTTGGGTCTCCCACTTATATCCACTGGAATCAACAAAGTCTCCTGTCAGCCTATCCGACAAAAAATTAAGAACAGAATTTCCTCTTGGAAAAATAGGCTTCTTTCTAAAGCTGGACGACTTGAACTTATTCGATCAGTGTTGATCTCTTATTCTATTTATTGGTCTCATGCATTCCTTCTACCTGTCGGGCTTCTCCATGATATTGATAAATTACTTATGAACTTCTTTTGGAATGGCACAGATGGTAAGGCAATGCACATGGTGAATTGGGACAACATTTGCAAACCGAAGGATGAAGGAGGGCTGAATCTTCGACAAATTAGAGATTGGAATAAAGCTTGTATGGTAAAGCAATTATGGGATATTTTACAAAACAAGTCTTCCTTATGGTCACAATGGGTTTTTGCTAGGTACCTAACCAAGGAATCAATCTGGGAAACATCTGCAAAAACATCTCATTCTGCTGCTTGGAAATGAATTCTGAAGGCAAGGCGATGGCTACGTAACAATATTTCTTATGTGATTTCTTCTGGAACCAATATTAATATGTGGTATGATCCTTGGGTGAATGGGAAAAGTATATTTCAGATATTTGGTGATAGAGTACGATAGGATCTGGGGGCTCCCAAAGACTGGAAGGTTTCTGAATTCATTAACAATGGTACATGGTGTCTTCCCAACCCTACCTCCCCTGACATGTTATTACTTTGGCCGACTATTAGGGCTATTCCAATCAAGAACAACTCTTCAGATATGCTTATTTGGCTTCATGATAACGGTAAATTTAGTGCTACATCTGCATGGAACCAAATTAGACGACGAAACAACAAGTGGATCCAAAGTAGTTGGACATGGGATAGTCCATGCTCACAGCGACATTCCTTATGTACATGGCAGGCCCTTCTCAACAAACTTCCTACGATAGACAATATGCAGCGAAGAGGTATTTATATTGTAAATCGGTGCTCTCTGTGTTTGCAAAATGAAGAAAGTGTTGACCATCTCTACTTTGCTTGTGATTATTCATCATGGATATGGAAGGAGATCTTGAAGCGATTTGATTTTCAAAGGCTACCACGTCCAAACTTGCATCATGAATTAGAAATGCTTATGCAAAGCTTCTCAAGAAAGGGGCCTCTTACACAACTAGCAAGAATTATATTCAGATGTGCCATTTGGTGGATTTGGAAGGAGAGGTGTGGCAGAATTTTTGAGTGTCACAATATGAACAAAGCTCAAATTCTGATAGAGATTCTTCAGGACTCACGATCATGTATGGAGCAAGAATTGAATACAGAGCACCTAACAAGAAGAGAGAAAGATATTTTCACAAGATTCAATTTTTCCATTCGTCAAGAATCACTCGAATAATTATGAAGATTGTAATGTATTATATGGGGCAAAGCTTATATTTTGTGATGTATCCACAAGTGGTCCAGAACAGTCTAGCTATTGCATTTTTATTTATTAACTTCCTTGTGCTACTCTTGGAGATGAGTTCGATGAAGCGTGCCCACTTCACCTTCTTTAGGTGCGGTGCAATCTTCTCGACTACACTAAGAGACTTCAGGCTTTAGTCTATGGCTTGTGTAGACAAAGCTTCTTTGTACAAATCTTTTACAAAATACATTATCTTTACTTACCAAAAAAAGTTGGTGAAGGAAATTTACCGGTTCCTTACTTGGGTCTCCCACTTATATCCACTGGAATCAACAAAGTCTCATGTCAGCCTATCCTACAAAAAATTAAGAACATAATTTCCTCTTGGAAAAATAGGCTTCTTTCTAAAGCTGGACGACTTGAACTTATTCGATCTGTGTTGATCTCTTATTCTATTTATTGGTCTCATGCATTCCTTCTACCTGCCGGGCTTCTCCATGATATTGATAAATTACTTATGAACTTCTTTTGGAATGGCACAGATGGTAAGGCAATGCACATGGTGAATTGGGACAACATTTGTAAACCGAAGGATGAAGGGGGGCTGAATCTTCGACATATTAGAGATTGGAATAAAGCTTGTATGGTAAAGCAATTATGGGATGTTTTACAAAACAAGTCTTCCTTATGGTCACAATGAGTTTTTGCTAGGTACCTAACCAAGGAATTAATCTGGGAAACATCTGCAAAAACATCTCATTCTGCTGCTTGGAAAGGAATTCTGAAGGCAAGGCGATGGCTACGTAACAATATTTCTTATGTGATTTCTTCTGTAACCAATATTAATATGTGATATGATCCTTGGGTGAATGGGAAAAGTATATTTCAGATATTTGGTGATAGAGTACGACAGGATCTGGGGGCTCCCAAAGACTGGAAGGTTTCTGAATTCATTAACAATGGTACATGGTGTCTTCCCAACCCTACCTCCCCTGACATGTTATTACTTTGGCCGACTATTAGGGCTATTCCAATCAAGAACAACTCTTCATATATGCTTATTTGGCTTCATGATAACGGTAAATTTAGTGCTACATCTGCATGGAACCAAATTAGACGACGAAACAACAAGTGGATCCAAAGTAGTTGGACATGGGATAGTCCATGCTCATAGCGACATTCCTAATGTACATGGCAGGCCCTTCTCGACAAACTTCTTACGATGGACAATATGCAGCGAAGAGGTATTTATATTATAAATCGGTGCTCTTTGTGTATGCAAAATGAAGAAAGTGTTGACCATCTCTACTTTGCTTGTGATTATTCATCTTGGATATGGAAGGAGATCTTGAAGCGATTTGATTTTCAAAGCCTACCACGGCCAAATTTGCATCATGAATTAGAAATGCTTATGCAAAGCATCTCAAGAAAGGGGCCTCTTATACAACTAGCAAGAATTATATTCAGATGTGCTATTTGGTGGAATTGGAAGGAGAGGTGTGGCAGAATTTTTGAGTGTCACAACATGAACAAAGCTCAAATTCTGATAAAGATTCTTCAGGACTCACGATCATGTATGGAGCAAGAATTGAATACAGAGCACCTAACAAGAAGAGAGAAAGATATTTTCACAAAATTCAATTTTTTCATTCGTCAAGAATCACTCGAATAATGATGAAGATTGTAATGTATTATATGGGGCAAAGCTTATATTTTGTGATGTATCCACAAGTAGTCCAGAACAGTCTAGCTATTGCATTTTATTATTTATTAACTTCCTTGTGCTACTCTTGGAGATGAGTTCGATGAAGCGTGCCCATTTCACCTTCTTTAGGTGGGGTGCAATCTTCTCGACTACACTAAGAGACTTCAGGCTTTAGTCTATGGCTTGTGTAGACAAAGCTTCATTGTATAAATCTTTTACAAAATACATTATTTTTACTTACAAAAAAAAAAGTTTTTGACCGTCGTATTTTTTTGCGAAAGCGTGCTTGAACGACTTCTCATGGGCTAATAAGATGGGAAAGACCAGTATTTTGAATTTCCGAGACGGTGCACGAAAAACCGATCGAAACTCAACTCGCGCGCGACTTCGCGCAAAGTTTTTGACCGTCGTATTTTTATGGGAAAGCGTGCTTGTATGACTTCTCATGGGCTAATAAGACGGGAAAGACTAGTATTTTGAATTTCCGAGACGGTGCACGAAAAATCGATCGAATCTCGACTCTGCGCAAAGTTTATGACCGTCACGTTTTTTCGTGAAACCATGCCCATACGACTTACCAAGGGCTAATACATCGTGAATGGCCAGTATTTTGAATTTCCGAGACGGTGCACGAAAAACCGATCGAAACTCGACTCTCGCGCGACTTCGCGCGAAGTTTATGACCGTCGTATTTTTTTGCGAAAGCGTGCCTGTACGACTTCTCATGGGCTAATAAGACGGGAAAGACCAATATTTTGAATTTCCGAGACGGTGCACGAAAAACTGATCGAATCTCGACTCTGCGCAAAGTTTATGACCGTCGCATTTTTTCGTGAAACCATGCTCATACGACTTACCATGGGCTAATACATCGTGAATGGACAGTATTTTGAATTTCTGAGACGGTGCACGAAAAACCGATCGAAACTCGACTCGCGCGCGACTTCGCGCAAAGTTTTTGACCGTCATATTTTTTTGCGAAAGCGTGCTTGTACGACTTCTCATGGGCTAATAAGTCAGGAAAGACAAGTATTTTGAATTTCCGAGACGGTGCACGAAAATCTGATCGAAACTCAACTCGCGCGCGACTTCGCGCAAAGTTTATGACCGTCGTATTTTTTTGCGAAAGCGTGCTTGTACGACTTCTCATGGGCTAATAAGACGAGAAAGACCAGTATTTTGAATTTCCGAGACGGTGCACGAAAAACCGATCGAAACTCGACTTGCACGCGACTTCGCGCAAAGTTTATGACCGTCGTATTTTTTTTGCGAAAGCGTGCTTGTATGACTTCTCATGGGCTAATAAGATGGGAAAGACCAGTATTTTGAATTTCCGAGACGGTGCACGAAAAACCGATCGAATCTCGACTCTCCGCATAGTTTATGACCGTCGCGTTTTTTCGTGAAACATGCTCATATGACTTACAATGGGCTAATACATCGTGAATGGCCAGTATTTTCAATTCCCGAGATGGTGCACGAAAAACCGATCGAAACTCGACTCGCGCGTGACTTCGCGCAAAGTTTTTGACCGTCGTATTTTTTTGCGAAAGCGTGCTTGTATGACTTCTCATGGGCTAATAAGACGGGAAAGACAAGTATTTTGAATTTCCGAGACGGTGCACGAAAAACCAATCGAAACTCGACTCTGCGCAAAGTTTATGACTGTCACGTTTTTTCGTGAAACCATGCTCATACGACATACCATGGGCTAATACATCGTGAAAAATCGATCGAAACTCGACTCGCGCGCGACTTCGCGCAAAGTTTTTGACCGTCGTATTTTTTTGCGAAAGCGTGCTTGTATGACTTCTCATGGGCTAATAAGACGGGAAAGACCAGTATTTTTAATTTCCGAGACGGTGCACGAAAAACCGATCGAATCTCGACTCTGCGCAAAGTTTATGACCGTCGCGTTTTTTCATAAAACCATGCTCAGACGACTTACCATTGGCTAATACATCGTGAATGGCCAGTATTTTGAATTTCCGAGACGGTGCACGAAAAACAGATCGAAACTCGAATCGCGAACGACTTCGCGCAAATTTTTGACCGTCGTATTTTTTTGCGAAAGCATGCTTGTATGACTTCTCATGGGCTAATAAGAGGGGAAAGACCAGTATTTTGAATTTCCGAGACGGTGCACGAAAAACCGATCGAATCTCGACTCTGCGCAAAGTTTATGACAGTCGCGTTTTTTCTTAAAACCATGCTCATACGACTTACCATGGGCTAATACATCGTGAATGGCCAGTATTTTGACTTTCCGAGATGGTGCCCGAAAAACTGATCGAAACTCGACTCGCGCGCGACTTCGCGCAAAGTTTATGACTGTCGTATTTTTTTACGAAAGTGTGCTTGTACGACTTCTCATGGGCTAATAAGACGGGAAAGACCAGTATTTTGAATTTCCGAGACGGTGCACGAAAAACCGATCGAATCTCGACTCTGCGCAAAGTTTATGAACGTCGCGTTTTTTCGTAAAACCATGCTCATACGACTTACCATGGGCTAATACAACGTGAATGGCCAGTATTTTGAATTTCCGAGACGGTGCACGAAAAACCGATCGAAACTCGACTCGCGCGCGACTTCGCGCAAAGTTTTTGACCGTCGTATTTTTTTGCGAAAGCGTGCTTGTATGACTTCTCATGGGCTAATAAGACGGGAAAGACTAGTATTTTGAATTTCCGAGATGGTGCACGAAAAACCAATCGAAATCGACTCTGCGCAAAGTTTATGACCGTCACGTTTTTTCGTGAAACCATGCTCATACGACATACCATGGGCTAATACATCGTGAATGACCAGTATTTCGAATTTCCGAGACGGTGCACGAAAAACTGATCGAATCTCGACTCTGCGCAAAGTTTATGACCGTCGCGTTTTTTCGTGAAACCATGCTCATACGACTTACCATGGGCTAATACATCGTGAATGGACATTATTTTGAATTTCCGAGACGGTGCACGAAAAACCGATCGAAACTCGACTCGCGCGCGAATTCGCGCAAAGTTTTTGACTGTCGTATTTTTTTGTGAAAGCGTGCTTGTACGACTTCTCATGGGCTAATAAGTCAGGAAAGACAAGTATTTTGAATTTCCGAGACGGTGCACGAAAATCTGATCGAAACTCAACTCGCGCGCGACTTCGCGCAAACTTTATGACCGTCGTATTTTTTTGCGAAAGCGTGCTTGTACGACTTCTCATGGGCTAATAAGACGAGAAAGACCAGTATTTTGAATTTCCGAGACGTTGCACGAAAAACCGATCGAAACTCGACTCGCACGCGACTTCGCGCAAAGTTTTTGACCGTCGTATTTTTTTGGCGAAAGCGTGCCTGTATGACTTTTCATGGGCAAATAAGACGGGAAAGACAAGTATTTTGAATTTCCGAGACGGTGCACGAAAAACTGATCGAAACTCGACTCTGCGTAAAGTTTATGACCGTCACGTTTTTTCGTGAAACCATGCACATACGACTTACCATGGGCTAATACATCGTGAATGGCCAGTATTTTGAATTTCCGAGACGGTGCACGAAAAACCGATCGAAACTCGACTCTCGCGCGACTTCGCGCAAAGTTTATGACCGTCGTATTTTTTTGCAAAAGCGTGCCTGTACGACTTCTCATGGGCTAATAAGACTGGAACGACCAGTATTTTGAATTTCCGAGACGGTGCACGAAAAACCGATCGAATCTCGACTCTACGCAAAGTTTACGACCGTCGCGTTTTTTCGTGAAACCATGCTCATACGACTTACCATGGGCTAATACATCGTGAATGGCCAGTATTTTGAATTTCCGAGATGTTGCACGAAAAACCGATCGAAACTCGACTCGAGCGCGACTTCGCGCAAAGTTTATAACCGTCGTATTTTTTTGCGAAAGCGTGCCTGTACGACTTCTCATGGGCTAATAAGACGGGAAAGATCAGTATTTTGAATTTCCGAGACGGTGCACGAAAAACCGATCGAATCTCGACTCTGCGCAAAGTTTATGACCGTCGCGTTTTTTCGTGAAACATGCTCATACGACTTACCATGGGCTAATACATCGTGAATGGCCATTATTTTGAATTCCCGAGACGGTGCACGAAAAATCGATCGAAACTCGACTCGCATGCGACTTCGCGCAAAGTTTTTGACCGTCGTATTTTTTTGCGAAAGCGTGCTTGTATGACTTCTCATGGGCTAATAAGACGGGAAAGACCAGTATTTTGAATTTCCGAGACGGTGCACGAAAAACCGATCGAATCTCGACTCTGCGCAAAGTTTATGACCGTCACGTTTTTTGGTGAAACCATGCTCATACGACTTACCATGGGCTAATACATCGTGAATGGCCTGTATTTTGAATTTCCGAGATGGTGCACGAAAAACCGATCGAAACTCGACTCGCGCGCGACTTCGCGCAAAGTTTATTACCGTCGTAGTTTTTTGCGAAAGCGTGCCTGTACGATTTTGGTGCGTTCTGCTAGGGCCTGCGCTTGGGAATGGGGGGGAATTGGCCTGCGTTCCCTTGCGTGCGTGCGTGAGTGCTCTGCTCTGCTTGGGCTTGCGCTTGCGATCGGCGCTGGGGACGGCAACCTCATCTCTTACCGAAGAGTGGGCAGGGGAGGGCGATTGCTCCCTTGGGCGATTTCTCCTCTACGATCGCTCCGCGGCGAAGGAAGGCCGGCGGTCGCTCCTGCGATCAGCGATTCCAGGCGGGGAATCGGCGATTTCAGGCGTGGAAGGGCGGCGGCTCTTCTCCCCTAGGCGCGGGACGGACTCTAGGGCGACAAACGGTGGAAGCTGCGCTGCGATTGGGGCTGGGATCACTGTCGCTTCCTGCGGCAACTCCAGCGTGGAAAGGGCGACGGCTGCTTCTGCAATCGGCGTGGAAGGGGCGACGGCTGCGACATTAGTGGGGGCAGGGTGGTGGCTTCCTCTCCCCTAGGCGGCTGGCGGTCTCTAGGGCGAGCGACGCCATGGATGCGAGTGGCCGGACGCGGCACTCTGCTTCGCATCCTCTGTTCCAGCGGGATGCTCCTCCGCTGGCTTCTTCCCAGCGGCCTGCGCCGATTGCTTCACAGCAGAACGCCCCTCTCCAGCAGTCACAGCGGGAGGGGGTTGCTCCTCAGCCGCTGGTTACTTCACCGCGGGAGGGGGTTGCTCCTCTCCCCGCTGGTTCCTCCCCAGCAGCTTAGGCCGGTTTCACACCAGGATGTTCCACCGCTGATTTCTTCTTCTCGACGGGATGCTCCTTCAATGAACCAGGCCCGAGGTCGTTCACGATCTAGATCACGACCTCCAGCTCCTATTTCCCGAGATCCTCGGCCTTGGAGTAGCCTCTTCAAGGCTCCAGTGGGTAGTCCGGATCTTCGACTAGACTTTTTTGCTCCAGAAGTACAGTCTGACCAGAAGATTGCTGTGTATGAGGGTATTGATTCTGACGAACTAATTGAGACATGGTCCATGGCAATTGTGGGCTACGTTGTTGGACTAAGAACATCATTTTTCCCACTATCCTCATACATCAGAACTCGATGGGGAATATCAACATTTGATCTTCATATGTTGGAGACCGGATTCTTTGTATGCAGGCTTTATTCGGAAGAAGATTTACAACGGGTCCTTGAAGGATTTTGGACTGTCCATGGTCATCCAATGATACTACGACGCTGGGCACCTGATGTGAGATTGGAGTTAGACAGTCTACAGTCTATCCCAATATGGGTTTCTTTCCATGGACTTCCACTACATCTCTGGGGTCGTCGTTTTACTGCAAAGCTTTGCAGCACCCTGGGACAGCCATTGTATCTTGATAAGGCAACAGCTTCGCAAACGAGATTGACCTTTGCCAGAGCTTGTGTAATGGTTTCTTCTGATGAGGAACTGCCGAATGATGTTTCTTACCGTGATCTTGATGGGAGCACCCGAAAGGTTAAAGTCTCATATTCTTGGAAGCCACAACGATGCAAGGTTTGTCTATCTTTTGGACATGTAAATGGTGCCTGCCAACAGCCTTCACAAAAAATCACACAGGTCTACCGACCACGCCAAGAGCCACAGAATGGGGTCACTACCACTAATCCAAGCACTGATACTCCAGTGCCAACAGTGGTGATGGCGGAGAAGATTATTGAACACTCTGACTCGTTGGGGCAGCGACACGAACAAGAGAAAGACAAGTCAGGACTTCCATCTTTACCTATTATATCAGAGACTTTCACTGCAGGAGCTTCCCAAGGTTCTCACTCCCCAATAACAACCTCGCCTTCACGAATCACTCATTCAGATAATCAGGAAATTTCATTTCAACAACCTCTTGGGAACCAAGACATTGCAACTCACCAAACTCATCGCTCTTCGACACATCCCGCTATTCAGGACTCCTTGCCTCAAGGTACGCAAAAATTTAAACATTTGCAAGCTGTGGATGAGGTGGATAAATATAGGAATAGAAGATTAAAGGGTAAAGATATTATGCGAGAGGACCATGCAAAATCAAAGGATAAGAAAAAGGATGGTAGTGTCATCCCAAAATCGCATGCTCTTCCTTCTATTTAGTATTGATGAAAATAAGCTGTTGGAATGTTCGTGGACTTAATAAGACTGAGAAATGTCGGGAGCTCAATAGAATAATCCGATCTGCTGCATGTGACATGGTGATTCTTGTGGAAACAAAAATTAAACCTCATCGTGTTCGAGTTCAGAAGAATTTAATATGGCCTGAGGCAGAACTTTTTACTAATGATTCTCATGATACTTATGGTCGAGTTTGGGTCTTATGGCATCCTAACCTTGTTACTGCTTGGTTTATTTCTGCTACTAATCAATTCATTCATCTTAAGGCAGAGGATAAACAGACTGGATGTCAATTCAATATTACCGGTATTTATGCATCTAACAGTATGTCTGACAGGAATGCTCTATGGCGTGATCTGGTTAGCATTTCAAATAGTTATCCTACAGTACCTTGGGTTGTTCTCGGTGACTTTAATACTGTCAGATACACAAATGAGAAAGTGGGGGGTAGAGTGCTTTCCGAATATCAGCTTCAACATTTTAATGATTGTATAGATACTGCTGCATTGACTGACATGAAATCTGTAGGTGATTGGTTCTCATGGAACAATCAAAGTACTGCTGACAGGAAAATTATGGCTCGACTTGACAGATGTTTGATTAATCAGGAATGGTTAGCAGTTTTCCCAGATTCACTTCTTGAGTACGGTGCTAAGTTATTTTCGGATCACTCTATTATGCATATACATGCAGATAAAGCACTACCCAGAGTCAAGAAACCTTTTAGATTTTTTAATATGTGGAGTTCTCACCCAAAGTTCCTCGAAGTTATTAAGTCAGCTTGGGACATTAATGTATTTGGTTCTCCCCCTTACATCCTATGTCAAAAACTAAAAGCATGCAAAGCAGCACTTAAGAAGTGGAATTCAACTACATTTGAAAATATCACCGACAGGGTTCAGTTATGCAAGAAAGAACTTATGGATGTGCAAAGCGAGCTAAATCTTCAACCTCTGGATGCGAATCTTATATACAAAGAGGCTGCTGCTAGAAATAACTTTATGCAAGCTTTGAAGCAGGAGGAATGCTTTTTGAAACAGAAGTCACGACAGCATTGGCTTACTCTAGGGGATTCTAATACGAAGTTTTTCTATGCTGCTATTGCTACCAGAAGGGCTACTAATCGTATCAAAAAATGCAAAGGTATAGATGGTAATCTCATTGAGGATTTGGATGAGGTTAAAAATTACACCGAGCAATTTTTTTATTCCTTACTCAATCAGGAGCAGCAGCCTAATAGTATTAAGTCCCCGAAGCACAAAAGCCCTGGTCCAGATGGATTTCCAGCTGAGTTTTATCAAATTGCATGGTCTATTGTAGGCAACGATGTCATAAAAGCTTGTCGACATTTTTTCTCCTCAGGTCATATTCTTAAAGAAATGAATTGCACTTTTATTTCTTTAGTGCCTAAAAATGATGGAGCCGATTCATTGGAGAACTACCGTCCTATTTCACTGTGCAACTTTATTTATAAGGTTATCTCGAAGTTACTGGCAGATAGACTACAAAAGGTCATGAATAAGGTCATTAGTCCTAATCAGGCTGCTTTTATTAAAGGGAGGAGTATCCATCATAATGTCCTGCTTGCTAATGATTTGGTTAAGGATCTATACTCAAAAACAAGAGGGAAAAAGATCTGTTTTAAAGCTGATTTACGGAAGGCCTTTGACTCAGTCAATAGGCAATTTATTTACATGATGCTCCATAATATGGGCTTCCCTCAGCGCTGGGTTCAATGGATTCAATGTTGCTTGGAAACTCCAAAATTTTCGATTCTCTTTAATGGTTCACCTATTGGCTTCTTCGGGAGTAAGAATGGCATTCGGCAAGGCGATCCACTATCTCCTTATCTTTTTACGATTGCAATGGAAGGACTCAGTTGTATGTTAGAAGAGGCTGTTTCCAATGGCAAAATTAAGGTACCATATTATGGTTCTATTTATATCTCTCACATAACATTTGCTGATAACCTTATTATCTTCCTTCGAGATGATCCAGTTTCTGTGAGTAATCTGGCAGATATTCTTAATGAATTTGGTATAGTTTCTGGTCTTAAGCTAAACCATGCAAAGAGCAAAGTATACGTTGGTGCTTGCATTGAAAATAAGGATCATATTGCTCAAACATTGGGAGTTGCTGAAGGAAATTTACCGGTTCCTTACTTGGGTCTTCCACTTATATCCACTGGAATCAACAAAGTCTCCTGTCAGCCTATCCTACAAAAAATTAAGAACAGAATTTCCTCTTGGAAAAATAGGCTTCTTTCTAAAGTTGGACGACTTGAACTTATTCAATCAGTGTTGATCTCTTATTCTATTTATTGGTCTCATGCATTCCTTCTACCAGCCGGGCTTCTCAATGATATTGATAAATTACTTATGAACTTCTTTTGGAATGGCACAGATGGTAAGGCAATGCATATGGTGAATTGGGACAACATTTACAAACCGAAGGATGAAGGGGGCTTGAATCTTCGACATATTAGAGATTGGAATAAAGCTTGTATGGTAAAGCAATTATGGGATATTTTACAAAACAAGTCTTCTTTATGGTCACAATGGGTTTTTGCTAGGTACCTTACCAAGGAATCAATCTGGAAAGTATCTGCAAAAACATCTCATTCTGCTGCTTGGAAAGGAATTCTGAAGGCAAGGAGATGGCTACGTAACAATATTTCTTATGTGATTTCTTCTGGAACCAATATTAATATGTGGTATGATCCTTGGGTGAATGGGAAAAGTATATTTCAGATATTTGGTGATAGAGTACGACAGGATCTGGGGGCTCCCAAAGACTGGAAGGTTTCTGAATTCATTAACAATGGTACATGGTGTCTTCCTAACCCTACCTCCCCAGACATGTTATTACTTTGGCCGACTATTAGGGCTATTCCAATCAAGAACAACTCTTCAGATATGCTTATTTGGCTTCATGATAATGGTAAATTTAGTGCTACATCTGCATGGAACCAAATTAGACGACGAAACAACAAGTGGATCCCAAGTAGTTGGACATGGGATAGTCCATGCCCACAGCGACATTCCTTATGTACATGGCAGGCCCTTCTCGGTAAACTTCCTACGATAGACAATATGCAGCGAAGAGGTATTTATATTGTAAATCGGTGCTCTTTGTGTATGCAAAAGGAAGAAAGTGTTGACCATCTATACTTTGCTTGTGATTATTCATCTTGGATATGGGAAGAGATCTTGAAGCGATTTGATCTTCAAAGGCTACCACGGCCAAACTTGCATCATGAACTAGAAAGGCTAATGCAAGGCTTCTCAAGAAAGGGTCCTCTTACACAACTAGCAAGAATTATATTCAGATGCGCTATTTGGTGGATTTGGAAGGAGAGGTGTGGCAGAATTTTTGAGTGTCACAACATGAACAAAGCTCAAATTCTGATAGAGATTCTTCAGGACTCACGATCATGCATGGAGCAAGAATTGAATATAGAGCACCTAACAAGAAGAGAGAAAGAGATTTTCACAAGATTCAATTTTTTCATTAGTCAATAATCACTCGAATAATGACGAGGATTGTAATGTATTATGGGGCAAAGCTTATATTTTGTGATGTATCCACAAGTACCCCAGAACAGTCTAGCTTTTGCATTTTTTTATTAACTTCCTTGTGCTACTCTTGGAAATGAGTTTGATGAAGTGTGCCCATTTCACCTTCTTTAGGTGGGGTACAATCTTCTCGACTACACTAAGAGACTTCAGGCTTTAGTCTATGGCTTCTGTAGACAAAGCTTCTTTGTACAAATCTTTTACAAAATATATTATCTTTACTTACCAAAAAAATAATAAGACTGGAACGACCAGTATTTTGAATTTCCGAGACGGTGCACGAAAAACCGATCGAATCTCGACTCTGCGCAAAGTTTATGACCGTCGCGTTTTTTCGTGAAACATGCTCATACGACTTACCATGGGCTAATACATCGTGAATGACCAGTATTTTGAATTTTCGAGACGGTGCACGAAAAACCGATCGAAACTCGACTCTGCGCAAAGTTTATGACCGTCACGTTTTTTGGTGAAACCATGCTCATACGACTTACCATGGGCTAATACATCGTGAATGGCCAGTATTTTGAATTTCCGAGATGGTGCACGAAAAACCGATCGAAACTCGACTCTGCGCAAAGTTTATGACCGTCACGTTTTTTCGTGAAACCATGCTCATACGACTTACCATGGGCTAATACATCATGAATGGCCAGTATTTTGAATTTCCGAGATGGTGCACGAAAAACCGATCGAAACTCGACTCTTGCGCGACTTCGCGCAAAGTTTATAACCGTCGTATTTTTTTTGCGAATGCGTGCCTGTACGACTTCTCATGGGCTAATAAGACGGGAAAGACCAGTATTTTGAATTTCCGAGACGGTGCACGAAAAACCGATCGAATCTCGACTCTGCGCAAAGTTTATGACCGTCGCGTTTTTTCGTGAAACCATGCTCATACGACTTACCATGGGCTAATACATCGTGAATGGCCAGTATTTTGAATTTCCGAGAGGGTGCACGAAAAACCGATCGAAACTCGACTCGCACGCGACTTCGCGCAAAGTTTTTGACCGTCGTATTTTTTTGCAAAAGCGTGCTTGTACGACTTCTCATGGGCTAATAAGACGAGAAAGACCAGTATTTTGAATTTCCGAGACGGTGCACGAAAAATTGATCGAATCTCGACTCGCACGCGACTTCGCGCAAAGTTTATGACCGTCATATTTTTTTTTGCGAAAGCGTGCTTGTATGACTTCTCATGGGCTAATAAGACGGGAAAGACCAGTATTTTGAATTTCCGAGACGGTGCACGAAAAACCGATCGAATCTCGACTCTGCGCAAAGTTTATGACCGTCACGTTTTTTCGTGAAACCATGCTCATACGACTTACCATGGGCTAATATATCGTGAATGGCCAGTATTTTGAATTTCCGAGACGGTGCACGAAAAACCGATCGAAACTCGACTCGCGCGCGACTTCGCTCAAAGTTTATAACCGTCGTATTTTTTTGCGAAAGCGTGCCTGTACGACTTCTCATGGGACTATAAGACGGGAAAGACCAGTATTTTGAATTTCCGAGACGGTGCACGAAAAACCGATCGAAACTCGACTCTAAGCAAAGTTTATGACCGTCGCGTTTTTTCGTGAAACCATGCTCATACGACTTACCATGGGCTAATACATCGTGAATGGCCAGTATTTTGAATTTCCGAGACGGTGCACGAAAAACCGATCGAAACTCGACTCGCGCGCGACTTCGCACAAAGTTTTTGACCGTCGTATTTTTTTGCGAAAGCGTGCTTGTATGACTTCTCATGGGCTAATAAATCGGGAAAGACAAGTATTTTGAATTTCCGAGACGGTGCACGAAAATCTGATCGAAACTCAACTCGCGCGCGACTACGCGCAAAGTTTATGACCGTCGTATTTTTTTGCGAAAGCGTGCTTGTACGACTTCTCATGGGCTAATAAGATGAGAAAGACCAGTATTTTGAATTTCCGAGACGGTGCACGAAAAACCGATCGAAACTCGACTCGCACGCGACTTCGCGCAATGTTTATGACAGTCGTATTTTTTTTGCGAAAGCGTGCTTGTACGACTTTTCATGGGCTAATAAGACGGGAAAGACAAGTATTTTGAATTTCCGAGACGGTGCACGAAAAACCGATCGAAACTCGACTCTGCGCAAAGTTTATGACCGTCACGTTTTTTCGTGAAACTTTTTTTTTTTGGTAAGTAAAGATATTGTATTTTGTAAAAGATTTGTACAAAGAAGCTTTGTCTACACAAGCCATAGACTAAAGCCTGAAGTCTCTTAGTGTAGTCGAGAAGATTGCACCTCACCTAAAGAAGGTGAAATGAGCACGCTTCATCAAACTCATCTCCAAGAGTAGCATAAGGAAGTTAATAAATAATAAAATGCAATAGCTAGACTGTTCTGGACTACTTGTGGATACATCACAAAATATAAGCTTTGCCCCATATAATTACAATCTTCATCATTATTCGAGTGATTCTTGACGAATGGAAAAATTGAATCTTGTGAAAATATCTTTCTCTCTTCTTGTTAGGTGCTCTGTATTCAATTCTTGCTCCATACATGATCGTGAGTCCTGAAGAATCTCTATCAGAATTTGAGCTTTCTTCATGTTGTGACACTCAAAAATTCTGCCACACCTCTCCTTCCAAATCCACCAAATAGCACATCTGAATATAATTCGTGCTAGTTGTGTAAGAGGCCCCTTTCTTGAGAAGCTTTGCATAAGCATTTCTAATTCATGATGCAAGTTTGGCCGTGGTAGCCTTTGAAAATCAAATCGCTTCAAGATCTCCTTCCATATCCAAGATGAATAATCACAAGCAAAGTAGAGATGGTCAACACTTTCTTCATTTTGCATACACAAAGAGCACCGATTTACAATATAAATACCTCTTCGCTGCATATTGTCCATCGTAGGAAGTTTGCCGAGAAGGGCCTGCCATGTACATAAGGAATGTCGCTGTGAGCATGGACTATCCCATGTCCAACTACTTTGGATCCACTTGTTGTTTCGTCGTCTAATTTGGTTCCATGCAGATGTAGCACTAAATTTACCGTTATCATGAAGCCAAATAAGCATATCTGAAGAGTTGTTCTTGATTGTAATAGCCCTAATAGTCGGCCAAAGTAATAACATGTCAGGGGAGGTAGGGTTGGGAAGACACCAAGTACCATTGTTAATGAATTCAGAAACCTTCCAGTCTTTTCGTGAAACCATGCTCATACGACTTACCATGGGCTAATACATCGTGAATGGCCAGTATTTTGAATTTCCGAGACGGTGCACGAAAATCTGATCGAAACTCAACTCGCGCGCGACTTCGCGCAAAGTTTATGACCGTCGTATTTTTTGCGAAAGCGTGCCTGTACGACTTCTCATGGGCTAATAAGACTGGAACGACCAGTATTTTGAATTTCCAAGACGGTGCACGAAAAACCGATCGAATCTCGACTCTGCACAAAGTTTATGACCGTCGCGTTTTTTCGTGAAACATGCTCATACGACTTACCATGGCCTAATACATCGTGAATGACCAGTATTTTGAATTTCCGAGACGGTGCACGAAAAACCGATCGAAACTCGACTCTGCGCAAAGTTTATGACCGTCACGTTTTTTGGTGAAACCATGCTCATACGACTTACCATGGGCTAATACATCGTGAATGGCCAGTATTTTGAATTTCCGAGATGGTGCACGAAAAACCGATCGAAACTCGACTCTGCGCAAAGTTTATGACCGTCACGTTTTTTCGTGAAACCATGCTCATACGACTTACCATGGGCTAATACATCGTGAATGGCCAGTATTTTGAATTTCCGAGATGGTGCACGAAAAACCGATCGAAACTCGACTCGCGCGCGACTTCGCGCAAAGTTTATGACCGTCGTAGTTTTTTGCGAAAGCGTGCCTGTACGACTTCTCATGGGCTAATAAGACTGGAACGACCAGTATTTTAAATTTCCGAGACGGTGCACGAAAAACCGATCGAATCTCGACTCTGCGCAAAGTTTATGACCGTCGCGTTTTTTCGTGAAACATGCTCATACGACTTACCATGGGCTAATACATCGTGAATGACCAGTATTTTGAATTTCCGAGACGGTGCACGAAAAACCGATCGAAACTCGACTCTGCGCAAAGTTTATGACCGTCACGTTTTTTGGTGAAACCATGCTCATACGACTTACCATGGGCTAATACATCGTGAATGGCCAGTATTTTGAATTTCCGAGATGGTGCACGAAAAACCGATCGAAACTCGACTCTGCGCAAAGTTTATGACCGTCACGTTTTTTCGTGAAACCATGCTCATACGACTTACCATGGGCTAATACATCGTGAATGACCAGTATTTTGAATTTCCGAGATGGTGCACGAAAAACCGATCGAAACACGACTCGCGCGCGACTTCGCGCAAAGTTTATGACCGTCGTAGTTTTTTGCGAAAGCGTGCCTGTACGACTTCTCATGGGCTAATAAGACTGGAACGACCAGTATTTTGAATTTCCGAGACGGTGCACGAAAAACCGATCGAATCTCGACTCTGCGCAAAGTTTATGACCGTCGCGTTTTTTCGTGAAACATGCTCATACGACTTACCATGGGCTAATACATCGTGAATGACCGGTATTTTGAATTTCCGAGACGGTGCACGAAAAACCGATCGAATCTCGACTCTCGCGCGACTTCGCGCAAAGTTTATGACCGTCGTATTTTTTTGCGAAAGCGTGTCTGTACGACTTCTCATGGGCTAATAAGACGGGAAAGACCAGTATTTTGAATTTCCGAGACGGTGCACGAAAAACCGATCGAAACTCGACTCTGCGCAAAGTTTATGACCGTCGTGTTTTTTCGTGAAACATGCTCATACGACTTACCATGGGCTAATACATCGTGAATGGCCAGTATTTTGAATTCCCGAGACGGTGCACGAAAAATCGATCGAAACTCGACTCGCACGCGACTTCGCGTAAAGTTTTTGACGGTCGTATTTTTTTGCGAAAGCGTGCTTGTATGACTTCTCATGGGCTAATAAGACGGGAAAGACCAGTATTTTGAATTTCCGAGACGGTGCACGAAAAACCGATCGAATCTCGACTCTGCGCAAAGTTTATGACCGTCGCGTTTTTTCGTCAAACCATGCTTATACGACTTACCATGGGCTAATACATCGTGAATGACCAGTATATTGAATTTCCGAGACGGTGCACGAAAAACCGATCGAAACTCGACTCTGCGCAAAGTTTATGACCGTCACGTTTTTTCGTGAAACCATGCTCATACGACTTACCATGGGCTAATACATCGTGAATGGCAGTATTTTGAATTTCCGAGATGGTGCACGAAAAACCGATCAAAACTTGACACTGTGCAAAGTTTATGACCGTCACGTTTTTTCGTGAAACCATGCTCATACGACTTACCATGGGCTAATACATCGTGAATGGCCAGTATTTTGAATTTCCGAGATGGTGCACGAAAAACCGATCAAAACTCGACTCGCGCGCGACTTCGCGCAAAGTTTATGACCGTCGTAGTTTTTTGCGAAAGCGTGCCTGTACGACTTCTCATGGGCTAATAAGACTGGAACGACCAGTATTTTGAATTTCCGAGATGGTGCACGAAAAACCGATCGAATCTCGACTCTGCGCAAAGTTTACGACCGTCGCGTTTTTTCGTGAAACCATGGTCATACGACTTACCATGGGCTAATACATCATGAATGGCCAGTATTTTGAATTTCCGAGATGGTGCAAGAAAAACCGATCGAAACTCGACTCGAGCGTGACTTCTCGCAAAGTTTATAACCGTCGTATTTTTTTTGCGAAAGCGTGCCTGTACGACTTCTCATGGGCTATTAAGACGGGAAAGACCAGTATTTTAAATTTCTGAGACGGTGCACGAAAAACCGATCGAATCTCGACTCTGCGCAAAGTTTATGACCGTCGCGTTTTTTCGTGAAACCATGCTCATACGACTTACCATGGGCTAATACATCGTGAATGGCCAGTATTTTGAATTCCCGAGACGGTGCACGAAAAATCGATCGAAACTCGACTCGCACGCGACTTCGCGTAAAGTTTTTGACGGTCGTATTTTTTTGCGAAAGCGTGCTTGTATGACTTTTCATGGGCTAATAAGACGGGAAAGACCAGTATTTTGAATTTCCGAGACGGTGCACGAAAAACCGATCGAATCTCGACTCTGCGCAAAGTTTATGACCGTCGCGTTTTTTCGTCAAACCATGCTTATACGACTTACCATGGGCTAATACATCGTGAATGACCAGTATATTGAATTTCCGAGACGGTGCACGAAAAACCGATCGAAACTCGACTCTGCGCAAAGTTTATGACCGTCACGTTTTTTCGTGAAACCATGCTCATACGACTTACCATGGGCTAATACATCGTGAATGGCAGTATTTTGAATTTCCGAGATGGTGCACGAAAAACCGATCAAAACTTGACACTGTGCAAAGTTTATGACCGTCACGTTTTTTCGTGAAACCATGCTCATACGACTTACCATGGGCTAATACATCGTGAATGGCCAGTATTTTGAATTTCCGAGATGGTGCACGAAAAACCGATCAAAACTCGACTCGCGCGCGACTTCGCGCAAAGTTTATGACCGTCGTAGTTTTTTGCGAAAGCGTGCCTGTACGACTTCTCATGGGCTAATAAGACTGGAACGACCAGTATTTTGAATTTCCGAGATGGTGCACGAAAAACCGATCGAATCTCGACTCTGCGCAAAGTTTACGACCGTCGCGTTTTTTCGTGAAACCATGGTCATACGACTTACCATGGGCTAATACATCATGAATGGCCAGTATTTTGAATTTCCGAGATGGTGCAAGAAAAACCGATCGAAACTCGACTCGAGCGCGACTTCTCGCAAAGTTTATAACCGTCGTATTTTTTTTGCGAAAGCGTGCCTGTACGACTTCTCATGGGCTAATAAGACGGGAAAGACCAGTATTTTAAATTTCTGAGACGGTGCACGAAAAACCGATCGAATCTCGACTCTGCGCAAAGTTTATGACCGTCGCGTTTTTTCGTGAAACCATGCTCATACGACTTACCATGGGCTAATACATCGTGAATGGCCAGTATTTTGAATTTCCAAGAGGGTGCACGAAAAACCGATCGAAACTCGACTCGCACGCGACTTCGCGCAAAGTTTTTGACCGTCGTATTTTTTTGCAAAAGCGTGCTTGTACGACTTCTCATGGGCTAATAAGACGAGAAAGACCAGTATTTTGAATTTCCGAGACGGTGCACGAAAAACTGATCGAATCTCGACTCGCACGCGACTTCACGCAAAGTTTATGACCGTCGTATTTTTTTTTGCGAAAGCGTGCTTGTATGACTTCTCATGGGCTAATAAGACGGGAAAGACCAGTAATTTGAATTTCCGAGACGGTGCACGAAAAACCGATCGAATCTCGACTCTGCGCAAAGTTTATGACCGTCGCGTTTTTTCGTGAAACCATGCTCATACGACTTACCATGGGCTAATATATCGTGAATGGCCAGTATTTTGAATTTCCGAGACGGTGCACGAAAAACCGATCGAAACTCGACTCGCGCGCGACTTCGCTCAAAGTTTATAACCGTCGTATTTTTTTGCGAAAGCGTGCCTGTACGACTTCTCATGGGACTATAAGACCGGAAAGACCAGCCAGTATTTTGAATTTCCGAAACGGTCCGCGAAAAACCGATCGAAACTCGACTCTGAGCAAAGTTTATGACCGTCGCGTTTTTTCGTGAAACCATGCTCATACGACTTACCATGATACATCGTGAATGGCCAGTATTTTGAATTTCCGAGACGGTGCACGAAAAACCGATCGAAACTCGACTCGCGCGCGACTTCGCACAAAGTTTTTGACCGTCGTATTTTTTTGCAAAAGCGTGCTTGTACGACTTCTCATGGGCTAATAAGACGAGAAAGACCAGTATTTTGAATTTCCGAGACGGTGCACGAAAAACTGATCGAATCTCGACTCGCACGCGACTTCGCGCAAAGTTTATGACCGTCGTATTTTTTTTTGCGAAAGCGTGCTTGTATGACTTCTCATGGGCTAATAAGACGGGAAAGACCAGTATTTTGAATTTCCGAGACGGTGCACGAAAAACCGATCGAATCTCGACTCTGCGCAAAGTTTATGACCGTCGCGTTTTTTCGTGAAACCATGCTCATACGACTTACCATGGGCTAATATATCGTGAATGGCCAGTATTTTGAATTTCCGAGACGGTGCACGAAAAACCGATCGAAACTCGACTCGCGCGCGACTTCGCTCAAAGTTTATAACCGTCGTATTTTTTTGCGAAAGCGTGCTTGTCTGACTTCTCATGGGCTAATAAGGAGGGAAAGACCAGTATTTTGAATTTCCGAGACGGTGCACGAAAAACCAATCGAATCTCGACTCTGCGCAAAGTTTATGACCGTCGCGTTTTTTCGTGAAACCATGCTCATACGACTTACAATGGGCTAATACATCGTGAATGGCCAGTATTATGAATTTCCGAGAAGGTGCACGAAAAACCGATCGAAATTCGACTCGCGCGCGACTTCGCGCAAAGTTTATGACCGTCGTAGTTTTTTGCGAAAGGGTGCCTGTACGACTTCTCATGGGCTAATAAGACGGGAAAGACCAGTATTTTGAATTTCCGAGACGGTGCTCGAAAAACCGATCGAATCTCGACTCTGCGCAAAGTTTATGACCGTCGCGTTTTTTCGTGAAACCATGCTCATACGACTTACCATGGGCTAATACATCGTGAATGGCCAGTATTATGAATTTCCGAGAAGGTGCACGAAAAACCGATCGAAACTCGACTCGCGCGCGACTTCGCGCAAAGTTTATGACCGTCGTATTTTTTTGCGAAAGTGTGCTTGTACGACTTCACATGGGCTAATAAGATGGGAAAGACCAGTATTTTGAATTTCCGAGACGGTGCACGAAAAACCGATCGAATATCGAATCTGCGCAAAGTTTATGACCGTCACATTTTTTCATGAAACCATGCTCATACGACTTACTATGGGCTAATACATCGTGAATGGCCAGTATTTTGAATTTCCGAGACGGTGAACGAAAAACCGATCGAAACTCGACTCGCGCGCGACTTCGCGCAAAGTTTATAACCGTCGTATTTTTTTGGGAAAGCGTGCCTGTACGACTTCTCATGGGCTAATAAGATGGGAAAGACCAGTATTTTGAATTTCCGAGACGGTGCACGAAAAACCGATCGACATTCGACTCGCGCGCGACTTCGCGCAAAGTTTTTGACCGTCGTATTTTTTTGCGAAAGCATGCCTGTACGACTTCTCATGGGCTAATAAGACGGGAAAGACCAGTATTTTGAATTTCCGAGACGGTGCACGAAAAACCGATAGAATCTCGACTCTGCGCAAAGTTTATGACCGTCGCGTTTTTTCGTGAAACCATGCTCATACAACATACCATGGGCTAATACATCGTGAATGGCCAGTATTATGAATTTCCGAGACGGTGCACGAAAATCCGATCGAAACTCGACTCGCGCGCGACTTCGCGCAAAGTTTATAACCGTCGTATTTTTTTACGAAAGCGTGCCTGTACAACTTCTCATGGGCTAATAAGACGGGAAAGACCAGTATTTTGAATTTCCGAGACGGTGCACGAAAAACCAATTGAATCTCGACTCTGCGCAAAGTTTATGACCGTCGCGTTTTTTCGTGAAACCATGCTCATACGACTTACCATGGGCTAATATATCGTGAATGGCCAGTATTATGAATTTCCGAGAAGGTGCACGAAAAACCGATCGAAACTCGACTCGCGCGCGACTTCGCGCAAAGTTTATGACAATCGTATTTTTTTGCGAAAGTGTGCTTGTACGACTTCACATGGGCTAATAAGACGGGAAAGACCAGTATTTTGAATTTCCGAGACCGTCCACGAAAAACCGATCGAATATCGAATCTGCGCAAAGTTTATGACCGTCGCGTTTTTTCGTGAAACCATGCTCATACGACTTACCATGGGCTAATACATCGTGAATAGCCAGTATTTTGAATTTCGGAGATGGTGCACGAAAAACTGATCGAAACTCGACTCACGCGTGACTTCGCGCAAAGTTTTTGACCGTAGTATTTTTTTGCGAAAGCGTGCCTCTACGACTTCTCATGGGCTAATAAGACGGGAAAGACAAGTATTTTGAATTTCCGAGATGGTGCACGAAAAACCAATCGAAACTTGACTCTGCGCAAAGTTTATGACCGTCGCGTTTTTTCGTGAAACCATGCTCATAAGACTTACCATGGGCTAATACATCGTGAATGGCCAGTATTTTGAATTTCCGAGACGGTGCACGAAAAACCGATCGACACTCGACTCGCGCGCTACTTCGCTCAAAGTTTTTGACCGTCGTATTTTTTTGCGAAAGCATGCCTGTACGACTTCTCATGGGCTAATAAGACGGGAAAGACAAGTATTTTGAATTTTCGAGACGGTGCACGAAAAACCGATCGAAACTCGACTCTGCGCAAAGTTTATGACTGTCACGTTTTTTCGTAAAACCATGCTCATACGACTTACCATTGGCTAATACATCGTGAATGGCCAGTATTTTGAATTTCCGAGACGGTGCACGAAAAACCGATCGAAACTCGACTCGCGCGTGACTTCGCGCAAATTTTTGAACGTCGTATTTTTTTGCGAAAGCATGCCTGTACGACTTCTCATGGGCTAATAAGACGGGAAAGACAAGTATTTTGAATTTCCGAGACGGTGCACGAAAAACCGATCGAAACTCGACTCTGCGCAAAGTTTATGACCGTCGTATTTTTTCGTGAAACCATGCTCATACGACTTACCATGGGCTAATACATCGTGAATGGCCAGTATTTTGAATTTCCGAGACGGTGCACGAAAAACCGATCGAAACTCGACTCACGCAAAGTTTATGACCGTCGTATTTTTTTTGCGAAAGTGTGCTTGTACGACTTCTCATGGGCTAATAAGACGGGAAAGACCAGTATTTTGAATTTCCGAGACGGTGCACGAAAAACCGATTGAATCTCGAATCTCCGCAAAGTTTATGACCGTCGCGTTTTTTCATGAAATGCTCATACGACTTACTATGGGCTAATACATCGTGAATGGCCAGTATTTTGAATTTCCGAGACGGTGCACGAAAAACCGATCGAAACTCGACTCGCGCGCGACTTCGCGCAAAGTTTATAACCGTCGTATTTTTTTGCGAAAGCGTGCCTGTACGACTTCTCATGGGCTAATAAGACGGGAAAGACCAGTATTTTGAATTTCCGAGACGGTGCACGAAAAACCGATCGACATTCGACTCGCGCGCGACTTCGCGCAAAGTTTATAACCGTCGTATTTTTTTACGAAAGCGTGCCTGTACAACTTCTCATGGGCTAATAAGACGGGAAAGACCAGTATTTTGAATTTCCGAGACGGTGCACGAAAAACGGATCGAATCTCGACTCTGCGCAAAGTTTATGACCGTCGCGTTTTTTCGTGAAACCATGCTCATACGACTTACCATGGGCTAATACAACGTGAATGGCCAGTATTTTGAATTTCCGAGACGGTGCACGAAAAACCGATCGAAACTCGACTCGCGCGCGTCTTCGCGCAAAGTTTATAACCGTCATATTTTTTTACGAAAGCGTGCCTGTACAACTTCTCATGGGCTAATAAGACGGGAAAGACCAGTATTTTGAATTTCCGAGACGGTGCACGAAAAACCGATCGAATCTCGACTCTGCGCAAAGTTTATGACCGTCGCGTTTTTTCGTGAAACCATGCTCATACGACTTACCATGGGCTAATACATCGTGAATGGCCAGTATTATGAATTTCCGAGAAGGTGCACGAAAAACCGATCGAAACTCGACTCGCGCGCGACTTCGCGCAAAGTTTATGACCATCGTATTTTTTTGCGAAAGTGTGCTTGTACGACTTCACATGGGCTAATAAGACGGGAAAGACCAGTATTTTGAATTTCCGAGACCGTCCACGAAAAACCGATCGAATATCGAATCTGCGCAAAGTTTATGACCGTCGCGTTTTTTCGTGAAACCATGCTCATACGACTTACCATGGGCTAATACATCGTGAATAGCCAGTATTTTGAATTTCGGAGATGGTGCACGAAAAACTGATCGAAACTCGACTCACGCGTGACTTCGCGCAAAGTTTTTGACCGTAGTATTTTTTTGAGAAAGCGTGCCTGTAAGACGGGAAAGACAAGTATTTTTAATTTCCGAGATGGTGCACGAAAAACCAATCGAAACGTGACTCTGCGCAAAGTTTATGACAGTCGCGTTTTTTCGTGAAACCATGCTCATAAGACTTCCCATGGGCTAATACATCGTGAATGGCCAGTATTTTGAATTTCCGAGACGGTGCACGAAAAACCGATCGACACTCGACTCGCGCGCTACTTCTCTCAAAGTTTTTGACCGTCGTATTTTTTTGCGAAAGCATGCCTGTACGACTTCTCATGGGCTAATAAGACGGGAAAGACAAATATTTTGAATTTTTGAGACGGTGCACGAAAAACCGATCGAAATTCGACTCTGCGCAAAGTTTATGACTGTCGCGTTTTTTCGTAAAACCATGCTCATACGACTTACCATTGGCTAATACATCGTGAATGGCCAGTATTTTGAATTTCCGAGACGGTGCACGAAAAACCGATCGAAACTCGACTCGCGCGCGACTTCGTGCAAATTTTTGAACGTCGTATTTTTTTGCGAAAGCATGCCTGTACGACTTCTCATGGGCTAATAAGACGGGAAAGACAAGTATTTTTAATTTCCGAGACGGTGCACGAAAAACCGATCGAAACTCGACTCTGCGCAAAGTTTATGACCGTCGCATTTTTTCGTGAAACAATGCTCATACGACTTACCATGGGCTAATACATCGTGAATGGCCAGTATTTTGAATTTCCGAGACGGTGCACGAAAAACCGATCGAAACTCGACTCGCGCGTGACTGCACGCAAAGTTTATGACCGTCGTATTTTTTTTTGTGAAAGTGTGCTTGTACGACTTCTCATGGGCTAATAAGATGGGAAAGACCAGTATTTTGAATTTCCGAGACGGTGCACGAAAAACCGATTGAATCTCGAATCTCCGCAAAGTTTATGACCGTCTCGTTTTTTCATGAAACCATGCTCATACGACTTACTATGGGCTAATACATCGTGAATGGCCAGTATTTTGAATTTCCGAGACGGTGCACGAAAAACCGATCGAAACTCGACTCGCGCGCGACTTCGCGCAAAGTTTATAACCGTCATATTTTTTTGCGAAAGCGTGCCTGTACGACTTCTCATGGGCTAATAAGACGGGAAAGACCAGTATTTTGAATTTCCGAGACGGTGCACGAAAAACCGATCGAATCTCGACTCTTCGCAAAGTTTATGACCGTCGCGTTTTTTCGTGAAACCATGCTCATACGACTTACCATGGGCTAATACATCGTGAATGGCCAGTATTATGAATTTCCGAAAAGGTGCACGAAAAACCGATCGAAACTCGACTCGCGCGCGACTTCGCGCAAAGTTTATGACCATCGTATTTTTTTGCGAAAGTGTGCTTGTACGACTTCACATGGGCTAATAAGACGGGAAAGACCAGTATTTTGAATTTCTGAGACGGTGCACGAAAAACCGATCGAATATCGAATCTGCGCAAAGTTTATGACCGTCGCGTTTTTTCGTGAAACCATGCTCATACGACTTACCATGGGCTAATACATCGTGAATAGCCAGTATTTTGAATTTCGGAGATGGTGCACGAAAAACTGATCGAAACTCGACTCACGCGCGACTTCGCGCAAAGTTTTTGACCGTAGTATTTTTTTGCGAAAGCGTGCCTGTACGACTTCTCATGGGCTAATAAGACGGGAAAGACAAGTATTTTGAATTTCCGAGATGGTGCACGAAAAACCGATCGAAACTTGTCTCTGCGCAAAGTTTATGACCGTCGCGTTTTTTCGTGAAACCATGCTCATAAGACTTACCATGGGCTAATACATCGTGAATGGCCAGTATTTTGAATTTCCGAGACGGTGCACGAAAAACCGATCGACACTCGACTCGCGCGCTACTTCGCTCAAAGTTTTTGACCGTCGTATTTTTTTGCGAAAGCATGCCTGTACGACTTCTCATGGGCTAATAAGACGGGAAAGACAAGTATTTTGAATTTTCGAGACGGTGCACGAAAAACCGATCGAAACTCGACTCTGCGCAAAGTTTATGACTGTCGCATTTTTTCGTGAAACCATGCTCATACGACTTACCATTGGCTAATACATCGTGAATGGCCAGTATTTTGAATTTCCGAGATAGTGCACGAAAAACCGACGAAACTCGACTCGCGCGCGACTTCGCGCAAATTTTTGAACGTCGTATTTTTTTGCGAAAGCATGCCTGTACGACTTCTCATGGGCTAATAAGACGGGAAAGACAAGTATTTTGAATTTCCGAGACGGTGCACGAAAAACCGATCGAAACTCGACTCTGCGCAAAGTTTATGACCGTCGCATTTTTTCGTGAAACCATGCTCATACGACTTACCATGGGCTAATACATCGTGAATGGCCAGTATTTTGAATTTCCGAGACGGTGCATGAAAAACCGATCGAAACTCGACTCGCGCGTGACTTCACGCAAAGTTTATGACCGTCGTATTTTTTTTGCGAAAGTGTGCTTGTATGACTTCTCATGGGCTAATAAGACGGGAAAGACCAGTATTTTGAATTTCCGAGACGGTGCATGAAAAACCGATTGAATCTCGAATCTCCGCAAAGTTTATGACCGACGCGTTTTTTCATGAAACCATGCTCATACGACTTACTATGGGCTAATACATCATGAATGGCCAGTATTTTGAATTTCCGAGACGGTGCACGAAAAACCGATCGAAACTCGACTCGCGCGCGACTTCGCGCAAAGTTTATAACCATCGTATTTTTTTGCGAAAGCGTGCCTGTACGACTTCTCATGGGCTAATAAGACGGGAAAGACCAGTATTTTGAATTTCCGAGACGGTGCACGAAAAACCGATCGAATCTCGACTCTGCGCAAAGTTTATGACCGTCGCGTTTTTTCGTGAAACCATGCTCATACAACTTACCATGGGCTAATACATCGTGAATGGCCAGTATTATGAATTTCCGAGACGGTGAACGAAAAACCGATCGAAACTCGACTCGCGCGCGACTTCGCTCAAAGTTTTATGACCGTAGCGTTTTTTCATGAAACCATGCTCATACGACTTACCATGGGCTAATACATCGCGAATGGCCAGTATTTTGAATTTCCGAGACGGTGCACGAAAAACCAATCGAAACTCGACTCGCGCGCGACTTCGCGCAAAGTTTATAACCGTCGTATTTTTTTACGAAAGCGTGCCTGTACAACTTCTCATGGGCTAATAAGACGGGAAAGACCAGTATTTTGAATTTCCGAGATGGTGCACGAAAAACCGATCGAAACTCGACTCTGCGCAAAGTTTATGACCGTCGCATTTTTTCGTGAAACCATGCTCATACGACTTACCATGGGCTAATACATCGTGAATGGCCAGTATTATGAATTTCCGAGAAGGTGCACGAAAAACCGATCGAAACTCGACTCGCGCGCGACTTCGCGCAAAGTTTATGACCGTCGTATTTTTTTGCGAAAGTGTGCTTGTACGACTTCACATGGGCTAATAAGACGGGAAAGACCAGTATTTTGAATTTCCGAGACGGTGCACGAAAAACCGATCGAATATCGAATCTGCTCAAAGTTTATGACCGTCGCGTTTTTTCGTGAAACCATGCTCATACGACTTACCATGGGCTAATACATCGTGAATAGCCAGTATTTTGAATTTCGGAGATGGTGCACGAAAAACTGATCGAAATTCGACTCACGCGCGACTTCGCGCAAAGTTTTTGACCGTAGTATTTTTTTGCGAAAGCGTGCCTGTACGACTTCTCATGGGCTAATAAGACGGGAAAGACCAGTATTTTGAATTTCCGAGACGGTGCACGAAAAACCGATCGACATTCGACTCGCGCGCGACTTCGCGGAAAGTTTTTGACCGTCGTATTTTTTTGCGAAAGCATGCCTGTACGACTTCTCATGGGCTAATAAGACGGGAAAGACCAGTATTTTGAATTTCCGAGACGGTGCACGAAAAACCGATCGAATCTCGACTCTGCGCAAAGTTTATGACCGTCGCGTTTTTTCGTGAAACCATGCTCATACAACTTACCATGGGCTAATACATCGTGAATGGCCAGTATTTTGAATTTCCGAGACGGTGCACGAAAAACCGATCGAAACTCGACTCGCGCGCGACTTCGCGCAAAGTTTATAACCGTCGTATTTTTTTACGAAAGCGTGCCTGTACAACTTCTCATGGGCTAATAAGACGGGAAAGACCAGTATTTTGAATTTCCGAGATGGTGCACGAAAAACCGATCGAATCTCAACTCTGCGCAAAGTTTATGACCGTCGCGTTTTTTCGTGAAACCATGCTCATACGACTTACCATGGGCTAATACATCGTGAATGGCCAGTATTATGAATTTCCGAGAAGGTGCACGAAAAACCGATCGAAACTCGACTCGCGCGCGACTTCGCGCAAAGTTTATGACCGTCGTATTTTTTTGCGAAAGTGTGCTTGTACGACTTCACATGGGCTAATAAGACGGGAAAGACCAGTATTTTGAATTTCCGAGACGGTGCACGAAAAACCGATCGAATATCGAATCTGCGCAAAGTTTATGACCGTCGCGTTTTTTCGTGAAACCATGCTCATACGACTTACCATGGGCTAATACATCGTGAATAGCCAGTATTTTGAATTTCGGAGATGGTGCACGAAAAACTGATCGAAATTCGAATCACGCGCGACTTCGCGCAAAGTTTTTGACCGTAGTATTTTTTTGCGAAAGCGTGCCTGTACGACTTCTCATGGGCTAATAAGACGGGAAAGACCAGTATTTTGAATTTCCGAGACGGTGCACGAAAAACCGATCGACATTCGACTCGCGCGCGACTTCGTGCAAAGTTTTTGACCGTCGTATTTTTTTGCGAAAGCATGCCTGTACGACTTCTCATGGGCTAATAAGACGGGAAAGACCAGTATTTTGAATTTCCGAGACGGTGCACGAAAAACGGATCGAATCTCGACTCTGCGCAAAGTTTATGACCGTCGCGTTTTTTCGTGAAACCATGCTCATACAACTTACCATGGGCTAATACATCGTGAATGGCCAGTATTATGAATTTCCGAGACGGTGTACGAAAAACCGATCGAAACTCGACTCGCGGGCGACTTCGCGCAAAGTTTTATGACCGTAGCGTTTTTTCATGAAACCATGCTCATACGACTTACCATGGGCTAATACATCGCGAATGGCCAGTATTTTGAATTTCCGAGACGGTGCACGAAAAACCGATCGAAACTCGACTCGCGCGCGACTTCGCGCAAAGTTTATAACCGTCGTATTTTTTTACGAAAGCGTGCCTGTATAACTTCTCATGGGCTAATAAGACGGGAAAGACCAGTATTTTGAATTTCCGAGACGGTGCACGAAAAACCGATCGAATCTCGACACTGTGCAAAGTTTGACCGTCGCGTTTTTTTGTGAAACCATGCTCATACGACTTACCATGGGCTAATACATCGTGAATGGCCAGTATTATGAATTTCCGAGAAGGTGCACGAAAAACCGATCGAAACTCGACTCGCGCGCGACTTCGCGCAAAGTTTATGACCGTCGTATTTTTTTGCGAAAGTGTGCTTGTACGACTTCACATGGGCTAATAAGACGGGAAAGACCAGTATTTTGAATTTCCGAGACGGTGCACGAAAAACCGATCGAATATCGAATCTGCGCAATGTTTATGACCGTCGCGTTTTTTCGTGAAACCATGCTCATACGACTTACCATGGGCTAATACATCGTGAATAGCCAGTATTTTGAATTTCGGAGATGGTGCACGAAAAACTGATCGAAATTCGACTCACGCGCGACTTCGCGCAAAGTTTTTGACCGTAGTATTTTTTTGCGAAAGCGTGCCTGTACGACTTCTCATGGGCTAATAAGACGGGAAAGACAAGTATTTTGAATTTCCGAGATGGTGCACGAAAAACCGATCGAAACTTGACTCTGCGCAAAGTTTATAACCGTCACGTTTTTTCGTGAAACCATGCTCATAAGACTTACCATGGGCTAATACATCGTGAATGGCCAGTATTTTGAATTTCCGAGACGGTGCACGAAAAACCGATCGACACTCGACTCGCGCGCTACTTCGCTCAAAGTTTTTGACCGTCGTATTTTTTTGCGAAAGTATGCCTGTACGACTTCTCATGGGCTAATAAGACGGGAAAGACAAGTATTTTGAATTTTCGAGACGGTGCACCGAAAAACCGATCGAAACTCAACTCTGCGCAAAGTTTATGACTGTCGCGTTTTTTCGTGAAACCATGCTCATACGACTTACCATTGGCTAATACATCATGAATGGCCAGTATTTTGAATTTCCGAGATGGTGCACGAAAAACCGATCGAAACTCGACTCGCGCGCGACTTCGCGCAAATTTTTGAACGTCGTATTTTTTTGCGAAAGCATGCCTGTACGACTTCTCATGGGCTAATAAGACGGGAAAGACAAGTATTTTGAATTTCCGAGACGGTGCACGAAAAACCGATCGAAACTCGACTCTGCGCAAAGTTTATGACCGTCGCATTTTTTCGTGAAACCATGCTCATACGACTTACCATGGGCTAATACATCGTGAATGGCCAGTATTTTGAATTTCCGAGACGGTGCACGAAAAACCGATCGAAACTCGACTCGCGCGTGACTTCACGCAAAGTTTATGACCGTGGTATTTTTTTTGCGAAAGTGTGCTTGTACGACTTCTCATGGGCTAATAAGACGGGAAAGACCAGTATTTTGAATTTTCGAGACGGTGCACGAAAAACCGATTGAATCTCGAATCTCCGCAAAGTTTATGACCGTCGCGTTTTTTCATGAAACCATGCTCATACGACTTACTATGGGCTAATACATCGTGAATGGCCAGTATTTTGAATTTCCGAGACGGTGCACGAAAAACCGATCGAAACTCGACTCGCGCGCGACTTCGCGCAAAGTTTATAACCGTCGTATTTTTTTGCGAAAGCGTGCCTGTACGACTTCTCATGGGCTAATAAGACGGGAAAGACCAGTATTTTGAATTTCCGAGACGGTGCACGAAAAACCGATCGAATCTCGACTCTACGCAAAGTTTAAGACCGTCGCGTTTTTTCGTGTAACCATGCTCATACGACTTACCATGGGCTAATACATCGTGAATTGCCAGTATTTTGAATTTCCGAGACGGTGCATGAAAAACCGATCGAAACTCGACTCGCGCGCGACTTCGCGCAAAGTTTTTGACCGTCGTATTTTTTTGCGAAAGCGTGTCTGTATGACTTCTCATGGGCTAATAAGACGGGAAAGACCAGTATTTTGAATTTCCGAGACGGCGCACGAAAAACCGATCGAATCTCGACTCTGCGCAAAGTTTATGACCGTCGCGTTTTTTCGTGAAACCATGCTCATACGACTTACCATGGGCTAATACATCATGAATGGCCAGTATTTTGAATTTCCAAGACGGTGCACGAAAAACCGATCGAAACTCGACTCGCGCGCGACTTCGCGCAAAGTTTTTGACCGTCGTATTTTTTTGCGAAAGCGTGTCTGTATGACTTCTCATGGGCTAATAAGACGGGAAAGACCAGTATTTTGAATTTCCGAGACGGCGCACGAAAAACCGATCGAATCTCGACTCTGCGCAAAGTTTATGACCGTCGCGTTTTTTCGTGAAACCATGCTCATACGACTTACCATGGGCTAATACATCATGAATGGCCAGTATTTTGAATTTCCAAGACGGTGCACGAAAAACCGATCGAAACTCGACTCGCGCGCGACTTCGCGCAAAGTTTTTGACCGTCGTATTTTTTTGCGAAAGCGTGTCTGTATGACTTCTCATGGGCTAATAAGACGGGAAAGTCCAGTATTTTGAATTTCCGAGACGGCGCACGAAAAACCGATCGAATATCGAATCTGCGCAAAGTTTATGACAGTCGCATTTTTTCGTGAAACCATGCTCATACGACTTACCATGGGCTAATACATCATGAATAGCCAGTATTTTGAATTTCGGAGATGGTGCACGAAAAACCGATCGAAACTCGACTCTGCGTAAAGTTTATGACCGTCGCGTTTTTTCGTGAAACCATGCTCATACGACTTACCATGGGATAATACATCGTGAATGGCCAGTATTTTGAATTTCCGAGACGGTGCACGAAAAACCGATCGAAACTCGACTCGCGCGCGACATCGCGCAAAGTTTATGACCATCGTATTTTTTTGCGAAAGCGTGTCTGTACGACTTCTCATGGGCTAATAAGATGGGAAAGACCAGTATTTTGAATTTCCGAGACGGTGCACGAAAAATCGATCGAATCTCGACTCTACGCAAAGTTTATGACCGTCGCGTTTTTTCATGAAACCATGCTCATACGACTTACCATGGGCTAATACATCTTGAATGGCCAGTATTTTGAATTTCCAAGACGGTGCACGAAAAACCGATCGAAACTCGACTTTGCGCAAAGTTTATGACCGTCGCGTTTTTTCGTGAAACCATGCTCATACGACTTACCATGGGCTAATACATCGTGAATGGCCAGTATTTTGAATTTCCGAGACGGTGCACGAAAAACTGATCGAAACTCGACCCGCGCGCGACTTCGCGCAAAGTTTTTGACCGTCGTATTTCTTTGCGAAAGCTTGTCTGTATGACTTCTCATGGGCTAATAAGACGGGAAAGACCAGTATTTTGAATTTCCGAGACGGCGCATGAAAAACCGATCGAATCTCGACTCTGCGCAAATTTTATGACCGTCGCGTTTTTTCGTGAAACCATGCTCATACGACTTACCATGGGCTAATACATCATGAATGGCCAGTATTTTGAATTTCCAAGACGGTGCACGAAAAACCGATCGAAACTCAACTGTGCGCAAAGTTTATGACCGTCGCGTTTTTTCGTGAAACCATGCTCATACGACTTACCATGGGATAATACATCGTGAATGGCCAGTATTTTCAATTTCCGAGACGGTGCACGAAAAACCGATCGAAACTCGACTCGCGCGCGACATCGCGCAAAGTTTATGACCGTCGTATTTTTTTGCGAAAGCGTGTCTGTACGACTTCTCATGGGCTAATAAGACGGGAAAGACCAGTATTTTGAATTTCCGAGACGGTGCACGAAAAACCGATCGAATCTCGACTCTACGCAAAGTTTATGACCGTCGCGTTTTTTCGTGTAACCATGCTCATACGACTTACCATGGGCTAATACATCGTGAATTGCCAGTATTTTGAATTTCCGAGACGGTGCACGAAAAACCGATCGAAACTCGACTCGCGCGCGACTTCGCGCAAAGTTTTTGACCGTCGTATTTTTTTGCGAAAGCGTGTCTGTATGACTTCTCATGGGCTAATAAGACGGGAAAGACCAGTATTTTGAATTTCCGAGACGGCGCACCGAAAAACCGATCGAATCTCGACTCTGCGCAAAGTTTATGACCGTCGCGTTTTTTCGTGAAACCATGCTCATACGACTTACCATGGGCTAATACATCATGAATGGCCAGTATTTTGAATTTCCAAGACGGTGCACGAAAAACCGATCGAAACTCGACTCGCGCGCGACTTCGCGCAAAGTTTTTGACCGTCGTATTTTTTTGCGAAAGCGTGTCTGTATGACTTCTCATGGGCTAATAAGACGGGAAAGACCAGTATTTTGAATTTCCGAGACGGCGCACGAAAAACCGATCGAATATCGAATCTGCGCAAAGTTTATGACCGTCGCATTTTTTCGTGAAACCATGCTCATACGACTTACCATAGGCTAATACATCATGAATAGCCAGTATTTTGAATTTCGGAGATGGTGCACGAAAAACCGATCGAAACTCGACTCTGCGCAAAGTTTATGACCGTCGCGTTTTTTCGTGAAACCATGCTCATACGACTTACCATGGGATAATACGTCGTGAATGGCCAGTATTTTGAATTTCCGAGACGGTGCACGAAAAACCGATCGAAACTCGACTCGCGCGCGACATCGCGCAAAGTTTATGACCATCGTATTTTTTTGCGAAAGCGTGTCTGTACGACTTCTCATGGGCTAATAAGATGGGAAAGACCAGTATTTTGAATTTCCGAGACGGTGCACGAAAAATCGATCGAATCTCGACTCTACGCAAAGTTTATGACCGTCGCGTTTTTTCATGAAACCATGCTCATACGACTTACCATGGGCTAATACATCTTGAATGGCCAGTATTTTGAATTTCCAAGACGGTGCACGAAAAACCGATCGAAACTCGACTTTGCGCAAAGTTTATGACCGTCGCGTTTTTTCGTGAAACCATGCTCATACGACTTACCATGGGCTAATACATCGTGAATGGCCAGTATTTTGAATTTCCGAGACGGTGCACGAAAAACTGATCGAAACTCGACTCGCGCGCGACTTCGCGCAAAGTTTTTGACCGTCGTATTTCTTTGCGAAAGCTTGTCTGTATGACTTCTCATGGGCTAATAAGACGGGAAAGACCAGTATTTTGAATTTCCGAGACGGCGCATGAAAAACCGATCGAATCTCGACTCTGCGCAAATTTTATGACCGTCGCGTTTTTTCGTGAAACCATGCTCATACGACTTACCATGGGCTAATACATCATGAATGGCCAGTATTTTGAATTTCCAAGACGGTGCACGAAAAACCGATCGAAACTCAACTGTGCGCAAAGTTTATGACCGTCGCGTTTTTTCGTGAAACCATGCTCATACGACTTACCATGGGATAATACATCGTGAATGGCCAGTATTTTCAATTTCCGAGACGGTGCACGAAAAACCGATCGAAACTCGACTCGCGCGCGACATCGCGCAAAGTTTATGACCGTCGTATTTTTTTGCGAAAGCGTGTCTGTACGACTTCTCATGGGCTAATAAGACGGGAAAGACCAGTATTTTGAATTTCCGAGACGGTGCACGAAAAACCGATCGAATCTCGACTCTACGCAAAGTTTATGACCGTCGCGTTTTTTCGTGTAACCATGCTCATACGACTTACCATGGGCTAATACATCGTGAATTGCCAGTATTTTGAATTTCCGAGACGGTGCACGAAAAACCGATCGAAACTCGACTCGCGCGCGACTTCGCGCAAAGTTTTTGACCGTCGTATTTTTTTGCGAAAGCGTGTCTGTATGACTTCTCATGGGCTAATAAGACGGGAAAGACCAGTATTTTGAATTTCCGAGACGGCGCACGAAAAACCGATCGAATCTCGACTCTGCGCAAAGTTTATGACCGTCGAGTCAAGAAACCTTTTAGATTTTTTAATATGTGGAGTTCTCACCCAAAGTTCCTCGAAGTTATTAAGTCAGCTTGGGACATTAATGTATTTGGTTCTCCCCCTTACATCCTATGTCAAAAACTAAAAGCATGCAAAGCAGCACTGAAGAAGTGGAATTCAACTACATTTGGAAATATCAACGACAGAGTTCAGTTATGCAAGAAAGAACTTATGGCTGTGCAAAGCGAGCTAAATCTTCAACCTCTGGATGCGAATCTTATATACAAAGAGGCTGCTGCTAGAAATAACTTTATGCAAGCTTTGAAGCAGGAGGAATGCTTTTTGAAACAGAAGTCACGACAGCATTGGCTTACTCTAGGGGATTCTAATACGAAGTTTTTCTATGCTGCTATTGCTACCAGAAGGGCTACTAATCGCATCAAAAAATGCAAAGGTATAGATGGTAATCTCATTGAGGATCTGGATGAGGTTAAAAATTACACCGAGCAATTTTTTTATTCCTTACTCAATCAGGAACAGCAGCCTAATAGTATTCATGTTGGGCCTACAAGACGACTTGATTCTGAAGCCCTCTCTCATCTTAATGCCCCAATAACGGATGATGAAATTGTGAAAGTTGTTTTTAAGTCCCCGAAGCACAAAAGCCCTGGTCCAGATGGATTTCCAGCTGAGTTTTATCAAATTGCATGGGCTATTGTAGGCAACGATGTCATAAAAGCTTGTCGACATTTTTTCTCCTCAGGTCACATTCTGAAAGAAATGAATTGCACTTTTATTTCTTTAGTGCCTAAAAATGATGGAGCCGATTCATTGGAGAACTATCGTCCTATTTCACTGTGCAACTTTATTTATAAGGTTATCTCTAAATTGCTGGCAGATAGACTACAAAAGGTCATGAATAAGGTCATTAGTCCTAATCAGGCTGCTTTTCTTAAAGGGAGGAGTATCCATCATAATGTCCTGCTTGCTAATGATTTGGTTAAGGATCTACATTCTAAAACAAGAGGGAAAAAGATCTGTTTTAAAGCTGATTTACGAAAGGCCTTTGACTCAGTCAATAGGGATTTTATTTACATGATGCTCCATAATATGGGCTTCCCTCAGCACTGGGTTAAATGGATTCAATGTTGCTTGGAAACTCCAAAATTTTCAATTCTCTTTAATGGTTCACCTATTGGCTTCTTTGGGAGTAAGAATGGCATTCGGCAAGGTGATCCACTATCTCCTTATCTTTTTACCATTGCAATGGAAGGGCTCAGTTGTATGTTAGAAGATGCTGTTTCCAATGGCAAAATTAAGGTACCACATTATGGTTCTGTTTATATCTCTCACATAACATTTGCCGACGACCTTATTATCTTCCTTCGAGATGATCCAGTTTCTGTGAGTAATCTGGCAGATATTCTTAATGAATTTGGTAAAGTTTCTGGTCTTAAGCTAAACCATGCAAAGAGCAAAGTATATGTGGGTGCTTGCATTGACAATAAGGATCATATTGCTCAAACATTGGGAGTTGCTGAAGGAAATTTACCGGTTCCTTACTTGGGTCTCCCACTTATATCCACTGGAATCAACAAAGCCTCCTGTCAGCCTATCATACAAAAAATTAAGAACAGAATTTCCTCTTGGAAAAATAGGCTTCTTTCTAAAGCTGGACGACTTAAACTTATTCGATCTGTGTTGACCTCTTATTCTATTTATTGGTCTCATGCATTCCTTCTACCAGCCGGGCTTCTCCATGATATTGATAAATTACTTATGAACTTCTTTTGGAATGGCACAGATGGTAAGGCAATGCACATGGTGAATTGGGACAGCATTTGCAAACCGAAGGATGAAGGGGGGCTGAATCTTCGACATATTAGAGATTGGAATAAAGCTTGTATGGTAAAGCAATTATGGGATATTTTACAAAACAAGTCTTCCTTATGGTCACAATGGGTTTTTGCTAGGTACCTTACCAAGGAATCAATCTGGGAAGTATCTGCAAAAACATCTCATTCTGCTGCTTGGAAAGGAATTCTAAAGGCAAGGAGATGGCTACGTAACAATATTTCTTATGTGATTTCTTCTGGAACCAATATTAATATGTGGTATGATCCTTGGGTGAATGGGAAAAGCATATTTCAGATATTTGGTGATAGAGTACGACAGGATCTGGGGGCTCCCAAAGACTGGAAGGTTTCTGAATTCATTAACAATGGTACATGGTGTCTTCCCAACCCTACCTCCCCTGACATGTTATTACTTTGGCCGACTATTAGGGCTATTACAATCAAGAACAACTCTTCAGATATGCTTATTTGGCTTCATGATAACGGTAAATTTAGTGCTACATCTGCATGGAACCAAATTAGACGACGAAACAACAAGTGGATCCAAAGTAGTTGGACATGGGATAGTCCATGCTCACAGCGACATTCCTTATGTACATGGCAGGCCCTTCTCGGCAAACTTCCTACGATGGACAATATGCAGCGAAGAGGTATTTATATTGTAAATCGGTGCTCTTTGTGTATGCAAAATGAAGAAAGTGTTGACCATCTCTACTTTGCTTGTGATTATTCATCTTGGATATGGAAGGAGATCTTGAAGCGATTTGATTTTCAAAGGCTACCACGGCCAAACTTGCATCATGAATTAGAAATGCTTATATTTTGTGATGTATCCACAAGTAGTCCAGAACAGTCTAGCTATTGCATTTTATTATTTATTAACTTCCTTATGCAACTCTTGGAGATGAGTTTGATGAAGCGTGCTCATTTCACCTTCTTTAGGTGGGGTGCAATCTTCTCGACTACACTAAGAGACTTCAGGCTTTAGTCTATGGCTTGTGTAGACAAAGCTTCTTTGTACAAATCTTTTACAAAATACAATATCTTTACTTACCAAAAAAAAAAAGTTTATGACCGTCGCGTTTTTTCGTGAAACCATGCTCATACGACTTACCATGGGCTAATACATCATGAATGGCCAGTATTTTGAATTTCCAAGACGGTGCACGAAAAACCGATCGAAACTCGACTCGCGCGCGACTTCGCGCAAAGTTTTTGACCGTCGTATTTTTTTGCGAAAGCGTGTCTGTATGACTTCTCATGGGCTAATAAGACGGGAAAGACCAGTATTTTGAATTTCCGAGACGGCGCACGAAAAACCGATCGAATATCGAATCTGCGCAAAGTTTATGACCGTCGCGTTTTTTCGTGAAACCATGCTCATACGACTTACCATGGGCTAATACATCATGAATAGCCAGTATTTTGAATTTCGGAGATGGTGCACGAAAAACCGATCGAAACTCGACTCTGCGCAAAGTTTATGACCGTCGCGTTTTTTCGTGAAACCATTCTCATACGACTTACCATGGGATAATACATCGTGAATGGCCAGTATTTTGAATTTCCGAGACGGTGCACGAAAAACCGATCGAAACTCGACTCGCGCGCGACATCGCGCAAAGTTTATGACCGTCGTATTTTTTTGCGAAAGCGTGTCTGTACGACTTCTCCTGGGCTAATAAGATGGGAAAGACCAGTATTTTGAATTTCCGAGACGGTGCACGAAAAATCGATCGAATCTCGACTCTACGCAAAGTTTATGACCGTCGCGTTTTTTCGTGAAACCATGCTCATACGACTTACCATGGGCTAATACATCTTGAATGGCCAGTATTTTGAATTTCCAAGACGGTGCACGAAAAACCGATCGAAACTCGACTTTGCGCAAAGTTTATGACCGTCGCATTTTTTCGTGAAACCATGCTCATACGACTTACCATGGGCTAATACATCGTGAATGGCCAGTATTTTGAATTTCCGAGACGGTGCACGAAAAACTGATCGAAACTCGACTCGCGCGCGACTTCGCGCAAAGTTTTTGACCGTCGTATTTCTTTGCGAAAGCTTGTCTGTATGACTTCTCATGGGCTAATAAGACGGGAAAGACCAGTATTTTGAATTTCCGAGACGGCGCATGAAAAACCGATCGAATCTCGACTCTGCGCAAATTTTATGACCGTCGCGTTTTTTCGTGAAACCATGCTCATACGACTTACCATGGGCTAATACATCATGAATGGCCAGTATTTTGAATTTCCAAGACGGTGCACGAAAAACCGATCGAAACTCAACTCTGCGCAAAGTTTATGACCGTCGCGTTTTTTCGTGAAACCATGCTCATACGACTTACCTTGGGATAATACAACGTGAATGGCCAGTATTTTCAATTTCCGAGACGGTGCACGAAAAACCGATCGAAACTCGACTCGCGCGCGACATCGCGCAAAGTTTATGACCGTCGTATTTTTTTGCGAAAGCGTGTCTGTACGACTTCTCATGGGCTAATAAGACGGGAAAGACCAGTATTTTGAATTTCCGAGACGGTGCACGAAAAACCGATCGAATCTCGACTCTACGCAAAGTTTATGACCGTCGCGTTTTTTCGTGTAACCATGCTCATACGACTTACCATGGGCTAATACATCGTGAATTGCCAGTATTTTGAATTTCCGAGACGGTGCACGAAAAACCGATCGAAACTCGACTCGCGCGCGACTTCGCGCAAAGTTTTTGACCGTCATATTTTTTTGCGAAAGCGTGTCTGTATGACTTCTCATGGGCTAATAAGACGGCAAAGACCAGTATTTTGAATTTCCGAGACGGTGCACGAAAAACCGATCGAATCTCGACTCTACGCAAAGTTTATGACCGTCGCGTTTTTTCGTGTAACCATGCTCATACGACTTACCATGGGCTAATACATCGTGAATTGCCAGTATTTTGAATTTCCGAGACGGTGCACGAAAAACCGATCGAAACTCGACTCGCGCGCGACATCGCGCAAAGTTTATGACCGTCGTATTTTTTTGCGAAAGCGTGTCTGTACGACTTCTCATGGGCTAATAAGACGGGAAAGACCAGTATTTTGAATTTCCGAGACGGTGCACGAAAAACCGATCGAATCTCTTTTTTTTTGGTAAGTAAAGATAATGTATTTTGTAACAGATTTGTACAAAGAAGCTTTGTCTACACAAGCCATAAACTAAAGCCTGAAGTCTCTTAGTGTAGTCGAGAAGATTGCACCCCACCTAAAGAAGGTGAAATGGGCACGCTTCAACAAACTCATCTCCAAGAGTAGCATAAGGAAGTTAATAAATAATAAAATGCAATAGCTAGACTGTTCTGGACTACTTGTGGATACATCACAAAATATAAGTTTTGCCCCATATAATACATTACAATCTTCATCATTATTCGAGTGATTCTTGACGAATGGAAAAATTGAATCTTGTGAAAATATCTTTCTCTCTTCTTGTTAGGTGCTCTGTATTCAATTCTTGCTCCATACATGATCGTGAGTCCTGAAGAATCTCTATCAGAATTTGAGCTTTGTTCATGTTGTGACACTCAAAAATTCTGCCACACCTCTCCTTCCAAATCCACCATATAGCACATCTGAATATAATTCTTGCTAGTTGTGCAAGAGGCCCCTTTCTTGAGAAGCTTTGCATAAGCATTTCTAATTCATGATGCAAGTTTGGCCGTGGTAGCCTTTGAAAATCAAATCGCTTCAAGATCTCCTTCCATATCCAAGATGAATAATCACAAGCAAAGTAGAGATGAAACCGATCGAATCTCGACTCTACGCAAAGTTTTTGACCGTCATATTTTTTGGCGAAAGCGTGTCTGTATGACTTCTCATGGGCTAATAAGACGGGAAAGACCAGTATTTTGAATTTCCGAGACGGCGCACGAAAAACCGATCGAATCTCGACTCTGCGCAAAGTTTATGACCGTAGCGTTTTTTCGTGAAACCATGCTCATACGACTTACCATGGGCTAATACATCATGAATGGCCAGTATTTTGAATTTCCAAGACGGTGCACGAAAAACCGATCGAAACTCGACTCGAGCGCGACTTCGCGCAAAGTTTATGACCGTCATATTTTTTTGCGCAAGCGTGCCTGTACGACTTCTCATGGGCTAATAAGACGGGAAAGACCAGTATTTTGAATTTCCGAGACGGTGCACAAAAAACCGATCGAATCTCGACTCGCGCGCGACTTCGCGCAAAGTTTATGACCGTCGTATTTTTTTGCGAAAGCGTGTCTGTACGACTTCTCATGGACTAATAAGACGGGAAAGACCAGTATTTTGAATTTCCGAGACGATGCACGAAAAACCGATCGAATCTCGACTCTACGCAAAGTTTATGACCGTCGCGTTTTTTCGTGAAACCATGCTCATACGACTTACCATGGGCTAATACATCGTGAATGGCCAGTATTTTGAATTTCCGAGACGGTGCACGAAAAACTGATCGAAACTCGACTCGCGCGCGACTTCGCGCAAAGTTTTTGACCGTCGTATTTTTTTGCGAAAGCGTGCTTGTATGACTTCTCATGGGCTAATAAGACGGGAAAGACCAGTATTCTGAATTTCCGAGACAGTGCACAAAAACCCGATCGAATCTCGACTCTGCGCAAAGTTTATGACCGTCGCGTTTTTTCGTGAAACCTTGCTCATACGACTTACCATGGGCTAATACATCATGAATGGCCAGTATTTTGAATTTCCAAGACGGTGCACGAAAAACCGATCGAAACTCGACTCTACGCAAAGTTTATGACCGTCGCGTTTTTTCGTGAAACCATGCTCATACGACTTACCATGGGCTAATACATCATGAATGGCCAGTATTTTGAATTTCCAAGACGGTGCACGAAAAACCGATCGAAACTCGACTCTGCGCAAAGTTTATGACCGTCGCATTTTTTCGTGAAACCATGCTCATACGACTTACCATGGGATAATACATCGTGAATGGCCAGTATTTTGAATTTCCGAGACGGTGCAAGAAAAACCGATCGAAACTCGACTCGCGCGCGACATCGCGCAAAGTTTATGACCGTCGTATTTTTTTGCGAAAGCATGTCTGTACGACTTCTCATGGGCTAATAAGACGGGAAAGACCAGTATTTTGAATTTCCGAGACGGTGCACGAAAAACCGATCGAATCTCGACTCTACGCAAAGTTTATGACCGTCGCGTTTTTTTGTGAAACCGTGCTCATACGACTTACCATGGGCTAATACATCGTGAATTGCCAGTATTTTGAATTTCCGAGACGGTGCACGAAAAACCGATCGAAACTCGACTCGCGCGCGACTTCGCGCAAAGTTTTTGACCGTCGTATTTTTTTGCGAAAGCGTGTCTGTATGACTTCTCATGGGCTAATAAGAGGGGAAAGACCAGTATTTTGAATTTCCGAGACGGCGCACCGAAAAACCGATCGAATCTCGACTCTGCGCAAAGTTTATGACCGTCGCGTTTTTTCGTGAAACCATGCTCATACGACTTACCATGGGCTAATACATCATGAATGGCCATTATTTTGAATTTCCAAGACGGTGCACGAAAAACCGATCGAAACTCGACTCGCGCGCTACCTCGCGCAAAGTTTATGACCGTCATATTTTTTTGCGCAAGCTTGCCTGTACGACTTATCATGGGCTAATAAGACGGGAAAGGCCAATATTTTGAATTTCCGAGACGGTGCACGAAAAACCGATCGAATCTCGACTCGCGCGCGACTTCGCGCAAAGTTTTTGACCGTTGTATTTTTTTGCGAAAGCGTGTCTATACGACTTCTCATGGGCTAATAAGACGGGAAAGACCAGTATTTTGAATTTCCGAGACGGTGCACGAAAAACCGATCGAATCTCGACTCGCGCGCGACTTCGCGCAAAGTTTATGACCGTCGTATTTTTTTGCGAAAGCGTGTCTGTACGACTTCTCATGGGCTAATAAGACGGGAAAGACCACTATTTTGAATTTCCGAGACGGTGCACGAAAAACCGATCGAATCTCGACTCTACGCAAAGTTTATGACCGTCGCGTTTTTTCGTGAAACCATGCTCATACGACTTACCATGGGCTAATACATCGTGAATGGCCAGTATTTTGAATTTCCGAGATGGTGCACGAAAAACTGATCGAAACTCGACTCGCGCGCGACTTCGCGCAAAGTTTTTGACCGTCGTATTTTTTTGCGAAAGCGTGCTTGTATGACTTCTCATGGGCTAATAAGACGGGAAAGACCAGTATTTTGAATTTCCGAGACGGTGCACGAAAACCCGATCGAATCTCGACTCTACGCAAAGTTTATGACCGTCGCGTTTTTTCGTGAAACCATGCTCATACGACTTACCATGGGCTAATACATCGTGAATGGCCAGTATTTTGAATTACCGAGACGGTTCACGAAAAACTGATCGAAACTCGACTCGCGCGCGACTTCGCGCAAAGTTTTTGACCTTTTTTTTTTTTTTTTTTTTTTTTTTTGGTAAGTAAAGATATTGTATTTTGTAAAAGATTTGTACAAAGAAGCTTTGTCTACACAAGCCATAGACTAAAGCCTGAAGTCTCTTAGTGTAGTCGAGAAGATTGCACCCCACCTAAAGAAGGTGAAATGAGCACGCTTCATCAAACTCATCTCCAAGAGTAGCATAAGGAAGTTAATAAATAATAAAATGCAATAGCTAGACTGTTCTGGACTACTTGTGGATACATCACAAAATATAAGCTTTGCCCCATATAATACATTACAATCTTCATCATTATTCGAGTGATTCTTAACGAATGGAAAAATTGAATCTTGTGAAAATATCTTTCTCTCTTCTTGTTAGGTGCTCTGTATTCAATTCTTGCTCCATACATGATCGTGAGTCCTGAAGAATCTCTATCAGAATTTGAGCTTTGTTCATGTTGTGACACTCAAAAATTCTGCCACACCTCTCCTTCCAAATCCACCAAATAGCACATCTGAATATAATTCGTGCTAGTTGTGTAAGAGGCCCCTTTCTTGAGAAGCTTTGCATAAGCATTTCTAATTCATGATGCAAGTTTGGCCGTGGTAGCCTTTGAAAATCAAATCGCTTCAAGATCTCCTTCCATATCCAAGATGAATAATCACAAGCAAAGTAGAGATGGTCAACACTTTCTTCATTTTGCATACACAAAGAGCACCGATTTACAATATAAATACCTCTTCGCTGCATATTGTCCATCGTAGGAAGTTTGCCGAGAAGGGCCTGCCATGTACATAAGGAATGTCGCTGTGAGCATGGACTATCCCATGTCCAACTACTTTGGATCCACTTGTTGTTTCGTCGTCTAATTTGGTTCCATGCAGATGTAGCACTAAATTTACGGTTATCATGAAGCCAAATAAGCATATCTGAAGAGTTGTTCTTGATTGTAATAGCCCTAATAGTCGGCCAAAGTAATAACATGTCAGGGGAGGTAGGGTTGGGAAGACACCAAGTACCATTGTTAATGAATTCAGAAACCTTCCAGTCTTTGGGAGCCCCCAGATCCTGTCGTACTCTATCACCAAATATCTGAAATATGCTTTTCCCATTCACCCAAGGATCATACCACATATTAATATTGGTTCCAGAAGAAATCACATAAGAAATATTGTTACGTAGCCATCTCCTTGCCTTTAGAATTCCTTTCCAAGCAGCAGAATGAGATGTTTTTGCAGATACTTCCCAGATTGATTCCTTGGTAAGGTACCTAGCAAAAACCCATTGTGACCATAAGGAAGACTTGTTTTGTAAAATATCCCATAATTGCTTTACCATACAAGCTTTATTCCAATCTCTAATATGTCGAAGATTCAGCCCCCCTTCATCCTTCGGTTTGCAAATGCTGTCCCAATTCACCATGTGCATTGCCTTACCATCTGTGCCATTCCAAAAGAAGTTCATAAGTAATTTATCAATATCATGGAGAAGCCCGACTGGTAGAAGGAATGCATGAGACCAATAAATAGAATAAGAGGTCAACACAGATCGAATAAGTTCAAGTCGTCCAGCTTTAGAAAGAAGCCTATTTTTCCAAGAGGAAATTATGTTCTTAATTTTTTGTATGATAGGCTGACAGGAGGCTTTGTTGATTCCAGTGGATATAAGTGGGAGACCCAAGTAAGGAACCGGTAAATTTCCTTCAGCAACTCCCAATGTTTGAGCAATATGATCCTTATTGTCAATGCAAGCACCCACATATACGCGCAAAGTTTATGACCGTCGTATTTTTTTGCGAAAGTGTGTCTGTACGACTTCTCATGGGCTAATAAGACGGGAAAGACCAGTATTTTGAATTTCCGAGATGGTGCACGAAAAACCGATCGAATCTCGACTCTATGCAAAGTTTATGACCATCGCGTTTTTTCGTGAAACCATGCTCATACGACTTACCATCGGCTAATACATCGTGAATGGCCAGTATTTTGAATTTCCGAGACGGTGCACGAAAAACTGATCGAAACTCGACTCGTGCGCGACTTCGCGCAAAGTTTTTGACCGTCGTATTTTTTTGCGAAAGCGTGTCTGTATGACTTCTCATGGGCTAATAAGACGGGAAAGACCAGTATTTTGAATTTCCGAGACGGCGCACGAAAAACCGATCGAATCTCGACTCTGCGCAAAGTTTATGACCGTCGCGTTTTTTCGTGAAACCATGCTCATACGACTTACCATGGGCTAATACATCATGAATGGCCAGTATTTTGAATTTCCAAGACGGTGCACGAAAACCCGATCGAAACTCGACTCTGCGCAAAGTTTATGACCGTCGCGTTTTTTCGTGAAACCATGCTCATACGACTTACCATGGGATAATAAATCGTGAATGGCCAGTATTTTGAATTTCCGAGACGGTGCACGAAAAACCGATCGAAACTCGACTCTGCGCAAAGTTTATGACCGTCGCGTTTTTTCGTGAAACCATGCTCATACGACTTACCACGGGATAATACATCGTGAATGGCCAGTATTTTGAATTTCCGAGACGGTGCACGAAAAACCGATCGAAACTCGACTCGCGCGCGACATCGCGCAAAGTTTATAACCGTCGTATTTTTTTGCGAAAGCGTGTCTGTACGACTTCTAATGGGCTAATAAGACGGGAAAGACCAGTATTTTGAATTTCCGAGACGGTGCACGAAAAACCGATCGAATCTCGACTCTACGCAAAGTTTATGACCGTCGCGTTTTTTCGTGAAACCATGCTCATACGACTTACCATGGGCTAATACATCGTGAATTGCCAGTATTTTGAATTTCCGAGACGGTGCACGAAAAACCGATCGAAACTCGACTCGCGCGCGACTTCGCGCAAAGTTTTTGACCGTCGTATTTTTTTGCGAAAGCGTGTCTGTATGACTTCTCATGGGCTAATAAGACGGGAAAGACCAGTATTTTGAATTTCCAAGACGGCGCACGAAAAACCGATCGAATCTCGACTCTGCGCAAAGTTTATGACCGTCGCGTTTTTTCGTGAAACCTTGCTCATACGACTTACCATGGGCTAATACATCATGAATGGCCAGTATTTTGAATTTCCAAGATGGTGCACGAAAAACCGATCGAAACTCGACTCGCGCGCGACTTCGCGCAAAGTTTATGACCGTCATATTTTTTTGCGCAAGCGTGCCTGTACGACTTATCATGGGCTAATAAGACGGGAAAGGCCAATATTTTGAATTTCCGAGACGGTACGAAAAACCGATCGAATCTCGACTCGCGCGCGACTTCGTGCAAAGTTTTTGACAGTTGTATTTTTTTGCGAAAGCGTGTCTATACGACTTCTCATGGGCTAATAAGACGGGAAAGACTAGTATTTTGAATTTCCGAGACGGTGCACGAAAAACCGATCGAATCTCGACTCTGCGCAAAGTTTATGACCGTCGCGTTTTTTCGTGAAACCATGCTCATACGACTTACCATGGGCTAATACATCATGAATGGCCAGTATTTTTAATTTCCAAGACGGTACACGAAAAACCGATCGAAACTCGACTCTGCGCAAAGTTTATGACCGTCGCATTTTTTCGTGAAACCATGCTCATACGACTTACCATGGGATAATACATCGTGAATGGCCAGTATTTTGAATTTCCGAGACGGTGCACGAAAAACCGATCGAAACTCGACTCGCGCGCGACATCGCGCAAAGTTTATGACCGTCGTATTTTTTTGCGAAAGCATGTCTGTACGACTTCTCATGGGCTAATAAGACGGGAAAGATTAGTATTTTGAATTTCCGAGACGGTGCGCGAAAAACCGATCGAATCTCGACTCTACGCAAAGTTTATGACCGTCGCGTTTTTTCGTGAAACCATGCTCATACGACTTACCATGGGCTAATACATCTTGAATGGCCAGTATTTTGAATTTCCAAGACGGTGCACGAAAAACCGATCAAACTCGACACGCGCGCGACTTCGCGCAAAGTTTTTGACCGTCGCATTTTTTCGTGAAACCATGCTCATACGACTTACCATGGGATAATACATCGTGAATGGCCAGTATTTTGAATTTCCGAGACGGTGCACGAAAAACCGATCGAAACTCGACTCGCGCGCGACTTCGCGCAAAGTTTTTGACCGTCGTATTTTTTTGCGAAAGCGTGTCTGTATGACTTCTCATGGGCTAATAAGACGGGAAAGACCAGTATTTTGAATTTCCGAGACGGCGCACGAAAAACCGATCGAATCTCGACTCTGCGCAAAGTTTATGACCGTCACGTTTTTTCGTGAAACCATGCTCATACGACATACCATGGGCTAATACATCATGAATGGCCAGTATTTTGAATTTCCAAGACGGTGCACGAAAAACCGATCGAAACTCGACTCTGCGCAAAGTTTATGACCGTCGCGTTTTTTCGTGAAACCATGCTCATACGACTTACCATGGGATAATACATCGTGAATGGCCAGTATTTTGAATTTCCGAGACGGTGCACGAAAAACCGATCGAAACTCGACTCTGCGCAAAGTTTATGACTGTCGCGTTTTTTCGTGAAACCATGCTCATACGACTTACCATTGGCTAATACATCGTGAATGGCCAGTATTTTGAATTTCCGAGATGGTGCACGAAAAACCGATCGAAACTCGACTCGCGCGCGACTTCGCGCAAATTTTTGAACGTCGTATTTTTTTGGGAAAGCATGCCTGTACGACTTCTCATGGGCTAATAAGACGGGAAAGACAAGTTTATGACTGTCGCGTTTTTTCATGAAACCATGCTCATACGACTTACTATGGGCTAATACATCGTGAATGGCCAGTATTTTGAATTTCCGAGACGGTGCACGAAAAACCGATCGAAACTCGACTCGCGCGCGACTTCGCACAAAGTTTATAACCGTCGTATTTTTTTGCGAAAGCGTGCCTGTACGACTTCTCATGGGCTAATAAGACGGGAAAGACCAGTATTTTGAATTTCTGAGACGGTGCACGAAAAACCGATCGACATTCGACTCGCGCGCGACTTCGCGCAAAGTTTATAACCGTCGTATTTTTTTACGAAAGCGTGCCTGTACAACTTCTCATGGGCTAATAAGACGGGAAAGAACAGTATTTTGAATTTCCGAGACGGTGCACGAAAAACCGATCGAATCTCGACTCTGCGCAAAGTTTATGACCGTCGCGTTTTTTCGTGAAACCATGCTCATACGACTTACCATGGGCTAATACATCGTGAATGGCCAGTATTATGAATTTCCGAGACGGTGCACGAAAAACCGATCGAAACTCGACTCGCGCGCGACTTCGCGCAAAGTTTATGACCATCGTATTTTTTTGCGAAAGTGTGCTTGTACGACTTCACATGGGCTAATAAGACGGGAAAGACCAGTATTTTGAATTTCCGAGACGGTGCACGAAAAACCGATCGAATATCGAATCTGCGCAAAGTTTATGACCGTCGCGTTTTTTCGTGAAACCATGCTCATACGACTTACCATGGGCTAATACATCGTGAATAGCCAGTATTTTGAATTTCGGAGATGGTGCACGAAAAACTGATCGAAACTCGACTCACGCGCGACTTCGCGCAAAGTTTTTGACCGTAGTATTTTTTTGCGAAAGCGTGCCTGTACGACTTCTCATGGGCTAATAAGACGGGAAAGACAAGTATTTTGAATTTCCGAGATGGTGCACGAAAAACCGATCGAAACTTGACTCTGCGCAAAGTTTATGACCGTCGCGTTTTTTCGTGAAACCATGCTCATACGACTTACCATGGGCTAATACATCATGAATGGCCAGTATTTTGAATTTCCAAGACGGTGCACGAAAAACCGATCGAAACTTGACTCTGCGCAAAGTTTATGACCGTCGCGTTTTTTCGTGAAACCATGCTCATACGACTTACCATGGGATAATACATCGTGAATGGCCAGTATTTTGAATTTCCGAGACGGTGCACGAAAAATCGATCGACACTCGACTCGCGCGCTACTTCGCTCAAAGTTTTTGACCGTCGTATTTTTTTGCGAATGTATGCCTGTACGACTTCTCATGGGCTAATAAGACGGGAAAGACAAGTATTTTGAATTTTCGAGACGGTGCACGAAAAACCGATCGAAACTCGAATCTGCGCAAAGTTTATGACCGTCGCGTTTTTTCGTGAAACCATGCTCATACGACTTACCATGGGCTAATACATCGTGAATGGCCAGTATTATGAATTTCCGAGAAGGTGCACGAAAAACCGATCGAAACTCGACTCGCGCGCGACTTCGCGCAAAGTTTTTGACCGTCGTATTTTTTTGCGAAAGCGTGTCTGTATGACTTCTCATGGGCTAATAAGACGGGAAAGACTAGTATTTTGAATTTCCGAGACGGCGCACGAAAAACCGATCGAATATCGACTCTGCGCAAAGTTTATGACCGTCGCGTTTTTTCGTGAAACCATGCTCATACGACTTACCATGGGCTAATACATCATGAATGGCCAGTATTTTGAATTTCCGAGACGGTGCACGAAAAACCGATCGAAACTCGACTCGCGCGCGACTTCGCGCAAAGTTTATGACCGTCGTATTTTTTTGCGCAAGCGTGCCTGTACGACTTATCATGGGCTAATAAGACGGGAAAGGCCAATATTTTGAATTTCCGAGACGGTGCACGAAAAACCGATCGACACTCGACTCGCGCGCTACTTCTCTCAAAGTTTTTGACCGTCGTATTTTTTTGCGAAAGCATGCCTGTACGACTTCTCATGGGCTAATAAGACGGGAAAGACAAGTATTTTGAATTTTCGAGACGGTGCACGAAAAACCGATCGAAATTCGACTCTGCGCAAAGTTTATGACTGTCACGTTTTTTCGTAAAACCATGCTCATACGACTTACCATTGGCTAATACATCGTGAATGGCCAGTATTTTGAATTTCCGAGACGGTGCACGAAAAACCGATCGAAACTCGACTCGCGCGCGACTTCGCGCAAATTTTTGAACGTCGTATTTTTTTGCGAAAGCATGCCTGTACGACTTCTCATGGGCTAATAAGACGGGAAAGACAAGTATTTTGAATTTCTGAGACGGTGCACGAAAAACCGATCGAAACTCGACTCTGCGCAAAGTTTATGACCGTCGCATTTTTTCGTGAAACCATGCTCATACGACTTACCAAGGGCTAATACATCGTGAATGGCCAGTATTTTGAATTTCCGAGACGGTGCACGAAAAACCGATCGAAACTCGACTCGCGCGTGACTGCACGCAAAGTTTATGACCGTCGTATTTTTTTTGCGAAAGTGTGCTTGTACGACTTCTCATGGGCTAATAAGACGGGAAAGACCAGTATTTTGAATTTCCGAGACGGTGCACGAAAAACCGATTGAATCTCGAATCTCCGCAAAGTTTATGACCGTCGCGTTTTTTCATGAAACCATGCTCATACGACTTACTATGGGCTAATACATCGTGAATGGCCAGTATTTTGAATTTCCGAGACGGTGCACGAAAAACCGATCGAAACTCGACTCGCGCGCGACTTCGCGCAAAGTTTATAACCGTCGTATTTTTTTGCGAAAGCGTGCCTGTACGACTTCTCATGGGCTAATAAGACGGGAAAGACCAGTATTTTGAATTTCTGAGACGGTGCACGAAAAACCGATCGACATTCGACTCGCGCGCGACTTCGCGCAAAGTTTATAACCGTCGTATTTTTTTACGAAAGCGTGCCTGTACAACTTCTCATGGGCTAATAAGACGGGAAAGAACAGTATTTTGAATTTCCGAGACGGTGCACGAAAAACCGATCGAATCTCGACTCTGCGCAAAGTTTATGACCGTCGCGTTTTTTCGTGAAACCATGCTCATACGACTTACCATGGGCTAATACATCGTGAATGGCCAGTATTATGAATTTCCGAGACGGTGCACGAAAAACCGATCGAAACTCGACTCGCGCGCGACTTCGCGCAAAGTTTTATGACCGTAGCGTTTTTTCATGAAACCATGCTCATACGACTTACCATGGGCTAATACATCGCGAATGGCCAGTATTTTGAATTTCCGAGACGGTGCACGAAAAACCGATCGAAACTCGACACGCGCGCGACTTCGCGCAAAGTTTATAACCGTCGTATTTTTTTACGAAAGCGTGCTTGTACGACTTCACATGGGCTAATAAGACGGGAAAGACCAGTATTTTGAATTTCCGAGACGGTGCACGAAAAACCGATCGAATCTCGACTCTGCGCAAAGTTTATGACCGTCGCGTTTTTTTTGTGAAACCATGCTCATACGACTTACCATGGGCTAATACATCGTGAATGGCCAGTATTATGAATTTCCGAGAAGGTGCACGAAAAACCGATCGAAACTCGACTCGCGCGCGACTTCGCGCAAAGTTTATGACCGTCGTATTTTTTTGCGAAAGTGTGCTTGTACGACTTCACATGGGCTAATAAGACGGGAAAGACCAGTATTTTGAATTTCCGAGACGGTGCACGAAAAACCGATCGAATATCGAATCTGCGCAAAGTTTATGACCGTCGCGTTTTTTCGTGAAACCATGCTCATACGACTTACCATGGGCTAATACATCGTGAATAGCCAGTATTTTGAATTTCGGAGATGGTGCACGAAAAACTGATCGAAATTCGACTCACGCGCGACTTCGCGCAAAGTTTTTGACCGTAGTAATTTTTTGCGAAAGCGTGCCTGTACGACTTCTCATGGGCTAATAAGACGGGAAAGACAAGTATTTTGAATTTCCGAGATGGTGCACGAAAAACCGATCGAAACTTGACTCTGCGCAAAGTTTATAACCGTCACGTTTTTTCGTGAAACCATACTCATAAGACTTACCATGGGCTAATACATCGTGAATGGCCAGTATTTTGAATTTCCGAGACGGTGCACGAAAAACCGATCGACACTCGACTCGCGCGCTACTTCGCTCAAAGTTTTTGACCGTCGTATTTTTTTGCGAAAGTATGCCTGTACGACTTCTCATGGGCTAATAAGACGGGAAAGACAAGTATTTTGAATTTTCGAGACGGTGCACGAAAAACCGATCGAAACTCGACTCTGCGCAAAGTTTATGACTGTCGCGTTTTTTCGTGAAACCATGCTCATACGACTTACCATTGGCTAATACATCGTGAATGGCCAGTATTTTGAATTTCCGAGATGGTGCACGAAAAACCGATCGAAACTCGACTCGCGCGCGACTTCGCGCAAAGTTTATAACCGTCGTATTTTTTTGCGAAAGCGTGCCTGTACGACTTCTCATGGGCTAATAAGACGGGAAAGACCAGTATTTTGAATTTCTGAGACGGTGCACGAAAAACCGATCGACATTCGACTCGCGCGCGACTTCGCGCAAAGTTTATAACCGTCGTATTTTTTTACGAAAGCGTGCCTGTACAACTTCTCATGGGCTAATAAGACGGGAAAGAACAGTATTTTGAATTTCCTAGACGGTGCACGAAAAACCGATCGAATCTCGACTCTGCGCAAAGTTTATGACCGTCGCGTTTTTTCGTGAAACCATGCTCATACGACTTACCATGGGCTAATACATCGTGAATGGCCAGTATTATGAATTTCCGAGACGGTGCACGAAAAACCGATCGAAACTCGACTCGCGCGCGACTTCGCGCAAAGTTTTATGACCGTAGCGTTTTTTCATGAAACCATGCTCATACGACTTACCATGGGCTAATACATCGCGAATGGCCAGTATTTTGAATTTCCGAGACGGTGCACGAAAAACCGATCGACACTCGACTCGCGCGCTACTTCGCTCAAAGTTTTTGAACGTCGTATTTTTTTGCGAAAGCATGCCTGTACGACTTCTCATGGGCTAATAAGACGGGAAAGACAAGTATTTTGAATTTCCGAGACGGTGCACGAAAAACCGATCGAAACTCGACTCTGCGCAAAGTTTATGACCGTCGCATTTTTTCGTGAAACCATGCTCATACGACTTACCATGGGCTAATACATCGTGAATGGCCAGTATTTTGAATTTCCGAGACGGTGCACGAAAAACCGATCGAAACTCGACTCGCGCGTGACTTCACGCAAAGTTTATGACCGTGGTATTTTTTTTGCGAAAGTGTGCTTGTACGACTTCTCATGGGCTAATAAGACGGGAAAGACCAGTATTTTGAATTTCCGAGACGGTGCACGAAAAACCGATTGAATCTCGAATCTCCGCAAAGTTTATGACCGTCGCGTTTTTTCATGAAACCATGCTCATACGACTTACTATGGGCTAATACATCGTGAATGGCCAGTATTTTGAATTTCCGAGACGGTGCACGAAAAACCGATCGAAACTCGACTCGCGCGCGACTTCGCGCAAAGTTTATAACCGTCGTATTTTTTTGCGAAAGCGTGCCTGTACCACTTCTCATGGGCTAATAAGACGGGAAAGACCAGTATTTTGAATTTCCGAGACGGTGCACGAAAAACCGATCGACATTCGACTCGCGCGCGACTTCGCGCAAAGTTTTTGACCGTCGTATTTTTTTGCGAAAGCATGCCTGTACGACTTCTCATGGGCTAATAAGACGGGAAAGTCCAGTATTTTGAATTTCCGAGACGGTGCACGAAAAACCGATCGAATCTCGACTCTGCGCAAAGTTTATGACCGTCGCGTTTTTTCGTGAAACTATGCTCATACAACTTTTTTTTTGGTAAGTAAAGATAATGTATTTTGTAAAAGATTTGTACAAAGAAGCTTTGTCTACACAAGCCATAGACTAAAGCCTGAAGTCTCTTAGTGTAGTCGAGAAGATTGCACCCCACCAAAAGAAGGTGAAATGGGCACGCTTCATCGAACTCATCTCCAAGAGTAGCACAAGGAAGTTAATAAAAAATGTAATAGCTAGACTGTTCTGGAGTACTTGTGGATACATCACAAAATATAAGCTTTGCCCGATAATACATTATAATCTTCATCATTATTCGAGTGATTATTGACTAATGAAAAAATTGAATCTTGTGAAAATCTCTTTCTCTCTTTTTGTTAGGTGCTCTATATTCAATTCTTGCTCCATGCATGATCGTGAGTCCTGAAGAATCTCTATCAGAATTTGAGCTTTGTTCATGTTGTGACACTCAAAAATTCTGCCACACCTCTCCTTCCAAATCCACCAAATAGCACATCTGAATATAATTCTTGCTAGTTGTGTAAGAGGACCCTTTCTTGAGAAGCCTTGCATTAGCCTTTCTAGTTCATGATGCAAGTTTGGCCGTGGTAGCCTTTGAAGATCAAATCGCTTCAAGATCTCTTCCCATATCCAAGATGAATAATCACAAGCAAAGTATAGATGGTCAACGCTTTCTTCCTTTTGCATACACAAAGAGCACCGATTTACAATATAAATACCTCTTCGCTGCATATTATCCATCGTAGGAAGTTTGCCGAGAAGGGCCTACCATGTACATAAGGAATGTCGCTGTGAGCATGGACTATCCCATTGCTCATACAACTTACCATGGGCTAATACATCGTGAATGGCCAGTATTATGAATTTCCGAGACGGTGCACGAAAAACCGATCGAAACTCGACTCGCGCGCGACTTCGCGCAAAGTTTTATGACCGTAGCATTTTTTCATGAAACCATGCTCATACGACTTACCATGGGCTAATACATCGTGAATGGCCAGTATTTTGAATTTCCGAGACGGTGCACGAAAAACCGATCGAAACTCGACTCGCGCGCGACTTCGCGCAAAGTTTATAACCGTCGTATTTTTTTACGAAAGCGTGCCTGTACAACTTCTCATGGGCTAATAAGACGGGAAAGACCAGTATTTTGAATTTCCGAGACGGTGCACGAAAAACCGATCGAATCTCGACTCTGCGCAAAGTTTATGACCGTCGCGTTTTTTCGTGAAACCATGCTCATACAACTTACCATGGGCTAATACATCGTGAATGGCCAGTATTTTGAATTTCCGAGACGGTGCACGAAAAATCGATCGAAATTCGAATCGCGCGCGACTTTTCGCAAAGTTTTTGACCGTCGTATTTTTTTGCGAAAGTGTGTCTGTACGACTTCACATGGGCTAATAAGACGGGAAAGAACAGTATTTTGAATTTCCGAGACGGCGCACGAAAAACCGATCGAATATCGAATCTGCGCAAAGTTTATGACCGTCGCGTTTTTTCGTGAAACCATGCTCATACGACTTACCATGGGCTAATACATCATGAATAGCCAGTATTTTGAATTTCGGAGATGGTGCACGAAAAACCGATCGAAACTCGACTCTGCGCAAAGTTTATGACCGTCGCGTTTTTTCGTGAAACCATGCTCATACGACTTACCATGCGATAATACATCGTGAATGGCCAGTATTTTGAATTTCCGAGACGGTGCACGAAAAACCGATCGAAACTCGACTCGCGCGCGACATCGCGCAAAGTTTATGACCGTCGTATTTTTTTGCGAAAGCGTGTCTGTACGACTTCTCATGGGCTAATAAGATGGGAAAGACCAGTATTTTGAATTTCCGATACGGTGCACGAAAAATCGATCGAATCTCGACTCTACACAAAGTTTATGACCGTCGCGTTTTTTCGTGAAACCATGCTCATACGACTTACCATGGGCTAATACATCTTGAATGGCCAGTATTTTGAATTTCCAAGACGGTGCACGAAAAACCGATCGAAACTCGACTTTGCGCAAAGTTTATGACCGTCGCGTTTTTTCGTGAAACCATGCTCTTTTTGGTAAGTAAAGATATTGTATTTTGTAAAAGATTTGTACAAAGAAGCTTTGTCTACACAAGCCATAGACTAAAGCCTGAAGTCTCTTAGTGTAGTCGAGAAGATTGCACCCCACCTAAAGAAGGTGAAATGAGCACGCTTCATCAAACTCATCTCCAAGAGTAGCATAAGGAAGTTAATAAATAATAAAATGCGATAGCTAGACTGTTCTGGACTACTTGTGGATACATCACAAAATATAAGCTTTGCCCCATATTTCGTGAAACCATGCTCATACGACTTACCATGGGCTAATACATCGTGAATGGCCAGTATTTTGAATTTCCGAGACGGTGCACGAAAAACTGATCGAAACTCGACTCGCGCGCGACTTCGCGCAAAGTTTTTGACCGTCGTATTTTTTTTGCGAAAGCTTGTCTGTATGACTTCTCATGGGCTAATAAGATGGGAAAGACCAGTATTTTGAATTTCCGAGACGGCGCATGAAAAACCGATCGAATTTCGACTCTGCGCAAATTTTATGACCGTCGCGTTTTTTCGTGAAACCATGCTCATACGACTTACCATGGGCTAATACATCATGAATGGCCAGTATTTTGAATTTCCAAGACGGTGCACGAAAAACCGATCGAAACTCGACTCTGCGCAAAGTTTATGACCGTCGCGTTTTTTCGTGAAACCATGCTCATACGACTTACCATGGGATAATACATCGTGAATGGCCAGTATTTTGAATTTCCGAGACGGTGCACGAAAAACCGATCGAAACTCGACTCGCGCGCGACATCGCGCAAAGTTTATGACCGTCGTATTTTTTTGCGAAAGCGTGTCTGTACGACTTCTCATGGGCTAATAAGACGGGAAAGACCAGTATTTTGAATTTCTGAGACGGTGCACGAAAAACCGATCGAATCTCGACTCTACGCAAAGTTTATGACCGTCGGGTTTTTTCGTGTAACCATGCTCATACGACTTACCATGGGCTAATACATCGTGAATTGCCAGTATTTTGAATTTCCGAGACGGTGCACGAAAAACCGATCGAAACTCGACTCGCGCGCGACTTCGCGCAAAGTTTTTGACCGTCATATTTTTTTGCGAAAGCGTGTCTGTATGACTTCTCATGGGCTAATAAGACGGGAAAGACCAGTATTTTGAATTTCTGAGACGGTGCACGAAAAACCGATCGAATCTCGACTCTACGCAAAGTTTATGACCGTCGCGTTTTTTCGTGTAACCATGCTCATACGACTTACCATGGGCTAATACATCGTGAATTGCCAGTATTTTGAATTTCCGAGACGGTGCACGAAAAACCGATCGAAACTCGACTCGCGCGCGACATCGCGCAAAGTTTATGACCGTCGTATTTTTTTGCGAAAGCGTGTCTGTACGACTTCTCATGGGCTAATAAGACGGGAAAGACCAGTATTTTGAATTTCCGAGACGGTGCACGAAAAACCGATCGAATCTCTTTTTTTTTGGTAAGTAAAGATAATGTATTTTGTAACAGATTTGTACAAAGAAGCTTTGTCTACACAAGCCATAGACTAAAGCCTGAAGTCTCTTAGTGTAGTCGAGAAGATTGCACCCCACCTAAAGAAGGTGAAATGGGCACGCTTCATCAAACTCATCTCCAAGAGTAGCATAAGGAAGTTAATAAATAATAAAATGCAATAGCTAGACTGTTCTGGACTACTTGTGGATACATCACAAAATATAAGTTTTGCCTCATATAATACATTACAATCTTCATCATTATTCGAGTGATTCTTGACGAATGGAAAAATTGAATCTTGTGAAAATATCTTTCTCTCTTCTTGTTAGGTGCTCTGTATTCAATTCTTGCTCCATACATGATCGTGAGTCCTGAAGAATCTCTATCAGAATTTGAGCTTTGTTCATGTTGTGACACTCAAAAATTCTGCCACACCTCTCCTTCCAAATCCACCATATAGCACATCTGAATATAATTCTTGCTAGTTGTGTAAAAGGCCCCTTTCTTGAGAAGCTTTGCATAAGCATTTCTAATTCATGATGCAAGTTTGGCCGTGGTAGCCTTTGAAAATCAAATCGCTTCAAGATCTCCTTCCATATCCAAGATGAATAATCACAAGCAAAGTAGAGATGAAACCGATCGAATCTCGACTCTACGCAAAGTTTATGACCGTCGCGTTTTTTCGTTTAACCATGCTCATACGACTTACCATGGGCTAATACATCATGAATGGCCAGTATTTTGAATTTCCAAGACGGTGCACGAAAACCGATCGAAACTCGACTCGCGCGCGACTTCGCGCAAAGTTTTTGACCGTCGTATTTTTTTGCGAAAGCGTGTCTGTATGACTTCTCATGGGCTAATAAGACGGGAAAGACCAGTATTTTGAATTTCCGAGACGGCGCACGAAAAACCGATCGAATATCGACTCTACGCAAAGTTTATGACCGTCGCGTTTTTTCGTGAAACCATGCTCATACGACTTACCATGGGCTAATACATCTTGAATGGCCAGTATTTTGAATTTCCAAGACGGTGCACGAAAAACCGATCGAAACTCGACTTTGCGCAAAGTTTATGACCGTCGCGTTTTTTCGTGAAACCATGCTCATACGACTTACCATGGGCTAATACATCGTGAATGGCCAGTATTTTGAATTTCCGAGACGGTGCACGAAAAACTGATCGAAACTCGACTCGCGCGCGACTTCGCGCAAAGTTTTTGACCGTCGTATTTTTTTGCGAAAGCTTGTCTGTATGACTTCTCATGGGCTAATAAGATGGGAAAGACCAGTATTTTGAATTTCCGAGACGGCGGAAGAAAAACCGATCGAATCTCGACTCTGCGCAAATTTTATGACCGTCGCGTTTTTTCGTGAAACCATGCTCATACGACTTACCATGGGCTAATACATCATGAATGGCCAGTATTTTGAATTTCCAAGACGGTGCACGAAAAACCGATCGAAACTCGACTCTGCGCAAAGTTTATGACCGTCGCGTTTTTTCGTGAAACCATGCTCATACGACTTACCATGGGATAATACATCGTGAATGGCCAGTATTTTGAATTTCCGAGACGGTGCACGAAAAACCGATCGAAACTCGACTCGCGCGCGACATCGCGCAAAGTTTATGACCGTCGTATTTTTTTGCGAAAGCGTGTCTGTGCGACTTCTCATGGGCTAATAAGACGGGAAAGACCAGTATTTTGAATTTCCGAGACGGTGCACGAAAAACCGATCGAATCTCTTTTTTTTTGGTAAGTAAAGATAATGTATTTTGTAACAGATTTGTACAAAGAAGCTTTGTCTACACAAGCCATAGACTAAAGCCTGAAGTCTCTTAGTGTAGTCGAGAAGATTGCACCCCACCTAAAGAAGGTGAAATGGGCACGCTTCATCAAACTCATCTCCAAGAGTAGCATAAGGAAGTTAATAAATAATAAAATGCAATAGCTAGACTGTTCTGGACTACTTGTGGATACATCACAAAATATAAGTTTTGCCCCATATAATACATTACAATCTTCATCATTATTCGAGTGATTCTTGACGAATGGAAAAATTGAATCTTGTGAAAATATCTTTCTCTCTTCTTGTTAGGTGCTCTGTATTCAATTCTTGCTCCATACATGATCGTGAGTCCTGAAGAATCTCTATCAGAATTTGAGCTTTGTTCATGTTGTGACACTCAAAAATTCTGCCACACCTCTCCTTCCAAATCCACCATATAGCACATCTGAATATAATTCTTGCTAGTTGTGTAAAAGGCCCCTTTCTTGAGAAGTTTGCATAAGCATTTCTAATTCATGATGCAAGTTTGGCCGTGGTAGCCTTTGAAAATCAAATCGCTTCAAGATCTCCTTCCATATCCAAGATGAATAATCACAAGCAAAGTAGAGATGAAACCGATCGAATCTCGACTCTACGCAAAGTTTATGACCGTCGCGTTTTTTCGTTTAACCATGCTCATACGACTTACCAGGGCTAATACATCATGAATGGCCAGTATTTTGAATTTCCAAGACGGTGCACGAAAACCGATCGAAACTCGACTCGCGCGCGACTTCGCGCAAAGTTTTTGACCGTCGTATTTTTTTGCGAAAGCGTGTCTGTATGACTTCTCATGGGCTAATAAGACGGGAAAGACCAGTATTTTGAATTTCCGAGACGGCGCACGAAAAACCGATCGAATATCGACTCTACGCAAAGTTTATGACCGTCGCGTTTTTTCGTGAAACCATGCTCATACGACTTACCATGGGCTAATACATCTTGAATGACCAGTATTTTGAATTTCCAAGACGGTGCACGAAAAACCGATCGAAACTCGACTTTGCGCAAAGTTTATGACCGTCGCGTTTTTTCGTGAAACCATGCTCATACGACTTACCATGGGCTAATACATCGTGAATGGCCAGTATTTTGAATTTCCGAGACGGTGCACGAAAAACTGATCGAAACTCGACTCGCGCGCGACTTCGCGCAAAGTTTTTGACCGTCGTATTTTTTTGCGAAAGCTTGTCTGTATGACTTCTCATGGGCTAATAAGATGGGAAAGACCAGTATTTTGAATTTCCGAGACGGCGCATGAAAAACCGATCGAATCTCGACTCTGCGCAAATTTTATGACCGTCGCGTTTTTTCGTGAAACCATGCTCATACGACTTACCATGGGCTAATACATCATGAATGGCCAGTATTTTGAATTTCCAAGACGGTGCACGAAAAACCGATCGAAACTCGACTCTGCGCAAAGTTTATGACCGTCGCGTTTTTTCGTGAAACCATGCTCATACGACTTACCATGCGATAATACATCGTGAATGGCCAGTATTTTGAATTTCCGAGACGTGCACGAAAAACCGATCGAAACTCGACTCGCGCGCGACATCGCGCAAAGTTTATGACCGTCGTATTTTTTTGCGAAAGCGTGTCTGTACGACTTCTCATGGGCTAATAAGATGGGACAGACCAGTATTTTGAATTTCCGAGACGGTGCACGAAAAATCGATCGAATCTCGACTCTACGCAAAGTTTATGACCGTCGCGTTTTTTCGTGAAACCATGCTCATACGACTTACCATGGGCTAATACATCTTGAATGGCCAGTATTTTGAATTTCCAAGATGGTGCACGAAAAACCGATCGAAACTCGACTTTGCGCAAAGTTTTTGACCGTCGCGTTTTTTCGTGAAACCATGCTCATACGACTTACCATGGGCTAATACATCGTGAATGGCCAGTATTTTGAATTTCCGAGACGGTGCACGAAAAACTGATCGAAACTCGACTCGCGCGCGACTTCGCGCAAAGTTTTTGACCGTCGTATTTTTTTGCGAAAGCGTGTCTGTATGACTTCTCATGGGCTAATAAGACGGGAAAGACCAGTATTTTGAATTTCCGAGACGGCGCATGAAAAACCGATCGAATATCGAATCTGCGCAAAGTTTATGACCGTCGCGTTTTTTCGTGAAACCATGCTCATACGACTTACCATGGGCTAATACATCATGAATAGCCAGTATTTTGAATTTCGGAGATTGTGCACGAAAAACCGATCGAAACTCGACTCTGCGCAAAGTTTATGACCGTCGCGTTTTTTCGTGAAACCATGCTCATACGACTTACCATGCGATAATACATCGTGAATGGCCAGTATTTTGAATTTCCGAGACGGTGCACGAAAAACCGATCGAAACTCGACTCGCGCGCGACATCGCGCAAAGTTTATGACCGTCGTATTTTTTTGCGAAAGCGTGTCTGTACGACTTCTCATGGGCTAATAAGACGTGAAAGACCAGTATTTTGAATTTCCGAGACGGCGCACGAAAAACCGATCGAATCTCGACTCTGCGCAAAGTTTATGACCATCGCGTTTTTTCGTGAAACTATGCTCATACGACTTACCATGGGCTAATACATCATGAATGGCCAGTATTTTGAATTTCCGAGACGGTGCACGAAAAACCGATCGAAACTCGACTCGCGCGTGACTTCGCGCAAAGTTTATGACCGTCGTATTTTTTTGCGCAAGCGTGCCTGTACGACTTATCATGGGCTAATAAGACGGGAAAGGCCAATATTTTGAATTTCCGAGACGGTGCACGAAAAACCGATCGAATCTCGACTCGCGCGCGACTTCGAGCAAAGTTTTTGACCGTTGTATTTTTTTGCGAAAGCGTGTCTATACGACTTCTCATGGGCTAATAAGACGGGAAAGACCAGTATTTTGAATTTCCGAGACGGTGCACGAAAAACCGATCGAATCTCGACTCGCGCGCGACTTCGCGCAAAGTTTATGACCGTCGTATTTTTTTGCGAATGCATTTCTGTACGACTTCTCATGGGCTAATAAGACGGGAAAGACCAGTATTTTGAATTTCCGAGACGGTGCACGAAAAACCGATCGAATCTCGACTCTACGCAAAGTTTATGACCGTCGTGTTTTTTCGTGAAACCATGCTCATACGACTTACCATGGGCTAATACATCGTGAATAGCCAGTATTTTGAATTTCCGAGACGGTGCACGAAAAACTGATCGAAACTCGACTCGCGCGCGACTTCGCGCAAAGTTTTTGACCGTCGTATTTTTTTGCGAAAGCGTGCTTGTATGACTTCTCATGGGCTAATAAGACGGGAAAGACCAGTATTTTGAATTTCCGAGACGGTGCACGAAAACCCGATCGAATCGTGACTCTGCGCAAAGTTTATGACCGTCGCGTTTTTTCGTGAAACCATGCTCATACGACTTACCATGGGATAATACATCGTGAATGGCCAGTATTTTGAATTTCCGAGACGGTGCACGAAAAACCGATCGAAACTCGACTCGCGCGCGACATCGCGCAAAGTTTATGACCGTCGTATTTTTTTGCGAAAGCGTGTCTGTACGACTTCTCATGGGCTAAAAGACGGGAAAGACCAGTATTTTGAATTTCCGAGACGGTGCACGAAAAACCGATCGAATCTCCACTCTACGCAAAGTTTATGACCGTCGCGTTTTTTCGTGAAACCATGCTCATACGACTTACCATGGGCTAATACATCGTGAATGGCCAGTATTTTGAATTTTCGAGACGGTGCACGAAAAACTGATCGAAACTCGACTCGCGCGCGACTTCGCGCAAAGTTTTTGACCGTCGTATTTTTTTGCGAAAGCGTGTCTGTATGACTTCTCATGGGCTAATAAGACGGGAAAGACCAGTATTTTGAATTTCCGAGACGGCGCATGAAAAACCGAACGAATCTCGACTCTGCGCAAAGTTTATGACCGTCGCGTTTTTTCGTGAAACCATGCTCATACGACTTACCATGGGATAATACATCATGAATGGCCAGTATTTTGAATTTCCGAGACGGCGCACGAAAAACCGATCGAATATCGAATCTGCGCAAAGTTTATGACCGTCGCGTTTTTTCGTGAAACCATGCTCATACGACTTACCATGGGCTAATACATCATGAATAGCCAGTATTTTGAATTTCGGAGATGGTGCACGAAAAACCGATCGAAACTCGACTCTGCGCAAAGTTATTGACCGTCGCGTTTTTTCGTGAAACCATGCTCATACGACTTACCATGGGATAATACATCGTGAATGGCCAGTATTTTGAATTTCCGAGACGGTGCACGAAAAACCGATCGAAACTCGACTCGCGCGCGACATCGCGCAAAGTTTATGACCGTCGTATTTTTTTGCGAAAGCGTGTCTGTACGACTTCTCATGGGCTAATAAGATTGGAAAGACCAGTATTTTGAATTTCCGAGACGGTGCACGAAAAATCGATCGAATCTCGACTCTACGCAAAGTTTATGACCGTCGCGTTTTTTCGTGAAACCATGCTCATACGACTTACCATGGGCTAATACATCTTGAATGGCCAGTATTTTGAATTTCCAAGACGGTGCACGAAAAACCGATCGAAACTCGACTTTGCGCAAAGTTTATGACCGTCGAGTTTTTTCGTGAAACCATGCTCATACGACTTACCATGGGCTAATACATCGTGAATGGCCAGTATTTTGAATTTCCGAGACGGTGCACGAAAAACTGATCGAAACTCGACTCGCGCGCGACTTCGCGCAAAGTTTTTGACCGTCCTATTTTTTTGTGAAAGCTTGTCTGTATGACTTCTCATGGGCTAATAAGACGGGAAAGACCAGTATTTTGAATTTCCGAGACGGCGCATGAAAAACCGATCGAATCTCGACTCTGCGCAAATTTTATGACCGTCGCGTTTTTTCGTGAAACCATGCTCATACGACTTACCATGGGCTAATACATCATGAATGGCCAGTATTTTGAATTTCCAAGACGGTGCACGAAAAACCGATCGAAACTCGACTCTGCGCAAAGTTTATGACCGTCGCGTTTTTTCGTGAAACCATGCTCATACGACTTACCATGGGATAATACATCGTGAATGGCCAGTATTTTGAATTTCCGAGACGGTGCACGAAAAACCGATCGAAACTCGACTCGCGCGCGACATCGCGCAAAGTTTATGACCGTCGTATTTTTTTGCGAAAGCGTGTCTGTACGACTTCTCATGGGCTAATAAGACGGGAAAGACCAGTATTTTGAATTTCCGAGACGGTGCACGAAAAACCGATCGAATCTCGACTCTACGCAAAGTTTATGACCGTCGCGTTTTTTCGTGTAACCATGCTCATACGACTTACCATGGGCTAATACATCGTGAATTGCCAGTATTTTGAATTTCCGAGACGGTGCACGAAAAACCGATCGAAACTCGACTCGCGCGCGACTTCGCGCAAAGTTTTTGACCGTCATATTTTTTGGCGAAAGCGTGTCTGTATGACTTCTCATGGGCTAATAAGACGGGAAAGACCAGTATTTTGAATTTCCGAGACGGCGCACGAAAAACCGATCGAATCTCGACTCTGCGCAAAGTTTATGACCGTCGCGTTTTTTCGTGAAACCATGCTCATACGACTTACCATGGGCTAATACATCATGAATGGCCAGTATTTTGAATTTCCAAGACGGTGCACGAAAAACCGATCGAAACTCGACTCGAGCGCGACTTCGCGCAAAGTTTATGACCGTCATATTTTTTTGCGCAAGCGTGCCTGTACGACTTCTCATGGGCTAATAAGACGGGAAAGACCAGTATTTTGAATTTCCGAGACGGTGCACGAAAAACCGATCGAATCTCGACTCGCGCGCGACTTCGCGCAAAGTTTATGACCGTCGTATTTTTTTGCGAAAGCGTGTCTGTACGACTTCTCATGGGCTAATAAGACGGGAAAGACCAGTATTTTGAATTTCCGAGACGATGCACGAAAAACCGATCGAATCTCGACTCTACGCAAAGTTTTTGACCGTCGCGTTTTTTCGTGAAACCATGCTCATACGACTTACCATGGGCTAATACATCGTGAATGGCCAGTATTTTGAATTTCCGAGACGGTGCACGAAAAACTGATCGAAACTCGACTCGCGCGCGACTTCGCGCAAAGTTTTTAACCGTCGTATTTTTTTGCGAAAGCGTGCTTGTATGACTTCTCATGGGCTAATAAGACGGGAAAGACCAGTATTTTGAATTTCCGAGACAGTGCACGAAAACCCGATCGAATCTCGACTCTGCGCAAAGTTTATAACCGTCGCGTTTTTTCGTGAAACCTTGCTCATACGACTTACCATGGGCTAATACATCATGAATGGCCAGTATTTTGAATTTCCAAGACGGTGCACGAAAACCGATCGAAACTCGACTCGCGCGCGACTTCGCGCAAAGTTTTTAACCGTCGTATTTTTTTGCGAAAGCGTGTCTGTATGACTTCTCATGGGCTAATAAGACGGGAAAGACCAGTATTTTGAGTTTCCGAGACAGTGCACGAAAACCCGATCGAATCTCGACTCTGCGCAAAGTTTATGACCGTCGCGTTTTTTCGTGAAACCTTGCTCATACGACTTACCATGGGCTAATACATCATGAATGGCCAGTATTTTGAATTTCCAAGACGGTGCACGAAAAACCGATCGAAACTCGACTCTACGCAAAGTTTATGACCGTTGCGTTTTTTCGTGAAACCATGCTCATACGACTTACCATGGGCTAATACATCATGAATGGCCAGTATTTTGAATTTCCAAGACGGTGCACGAAAAACCGATCGAAACTCGACTCTGCGCAAAGTTTATGACCGTCACGTTTTTTCGTGAAACCATGCTCATACGACTTACCATGGGATAATACATCGTGAATGGCCAGTATTTTGAATTTCCGAGACGGTGCAAGAAAAACCGATCGAAACTCGACTCGCGCGCGACATCGCGCAAAGTTTATGACCGTCGTATTTTTTTGCGAAAGCATGTCTGTACGACTTCTCATGGGCTAATAAGACGGGAAAGACCAGTATTTTGAATTTCCGAGACGGTGCACGAAAAACCGATCGAATCTCGACTCTACGCAAAGTTTATGACCGTCGCGTTTTTTTGTGAAACCGTGCTCATACGACTTACCATGGGCTAATACATCGTGAATTGCCAGTATTTTGAATTTCCGAGACGGTGCACGAAAAACCGATCGAAACTCGACTCGCGCGCGACTTCGCGCAAAGTTTTTGACCGTCGTATTTTTTTGCGAAAGCGTGTCTGTATGACTTCTCATGGGCTAATAAGAGGGGAAAGACCAGTATTTTGAATTTCCGAGACGGCGCACGAAAAACCGATCGAATCTCGACTCTGCGCAAAGTTTATGACCGTCGCGTTTTTTCGTGAAACCATGCTCATACGACTTACCATGGGCTAATACATCATGAATGGCCAGTATTTTGAATTTCCAAGACGGTGCACGAAAAACCGATCGAAAGTCGACTCTGCGCAAAGTTTATGACCGTCGCGTTTTTTCGTGAAACAATGCTCATACGACTTACCATGGGATAATACATCATGAATGGCCAGTATTTTGAATTTCCGAGACGGTGCACGAAAAACCGATCGAATCTCTACTCTACGCAAAGTTTATGACCGTCGCATTTTTTCGTGAAACCATGCTCATACGACTTACCATGGGCTAATACATCGTGAATGGCCAGTATTTTGAATTTCCGAGACGGTGCACGAAAAACTGATCGAAACTCGACTCGCGCGCGACTTCGCGCAAAGTTTTTGACCGTCGTATTTTTTTGCGAAAGCGTGTCTGTATGACTTCTCATGGGCTAATAAGACGGGAAAGACCAGTATTTTGAATTTCCGAGACGGTGCACGAAAAACCGATCGAATATCGAATCTGCGCAAAGTTTATGACCGTCGCGTTTTTTCGTGAAACCATGCTCATACGACTTACCATGGGCTAATACATCGTGAATAGCCAGTATTTTGAATTTCGGAGATGGTGCACGAAAAACTGATCGAAATTCGACTCACGCGCGACTTCGCGCAAAGTTTTTGACCGTAGTATTTTTTTGCGAAAGCGTGCCTGTACGACTTCTCATGGGCTAATAAGACGGGAAAGACAAGTATTTTGAATTTCCGAGATGGTGCACGAAAAACCGATCGAAACTTGACTCTGCGCAAAGTTTATAACCGTCACGTTTTTTCGTGAAACCATGCTCATAAGACTTACCATGGGCTAATACATCGTGAATGGCCAGTATTTTGAATTTCCGAGACGGTGCACGAAAAACCGATCGACACTCGACTCGCGCGCTACTTCGCTCAAAGTTTTTGACCGTCGTATTTTTTTGCGAAAGTATGCCTGTACGACTTCTCATGGGCTAATAAGACGGGAAAGACAAGTATTTTGAATTTTCGAGACGGTGCACGAAAAACCGATCGAAACTCGACTCTGCGCAAAGTTTATGACTGTCGCGTTTTTTCGTGAAACCATGCTCATACGACTTACCATTGGCTAATACATCGTGAATGGCCAGTATTTTGAATTTCCGAGATGGTGCACGAAAAACCGATCGAAACTCGACTCGCGCGCGACTTCGCGCAAATTTTTGAACGTCGTATTTTTTTGCGAAAGCATGCCTGTACGACTTCTCATGGGCTAATAAGACGGGAAAGACAAGTATTTTGAATTTCCGAGACGGTGCACGAAAAACCGATCGAAACTCGACTCTGCGCAAAGTTTATGACCGTCGCATTTTTTCGTGAAACCATGCTCATACGACTTACCATGGTCTAATACATCGTGAATGGCCAGTATTTTGAATTTCCGAGACGGTGCACGAAAAACCGATCGAAACTCGACTCGCGCGTGACTTCACGCAAAGTTTATGACCGTGGTATTTTTTTTGCGAAAGTGTGCTTGTACGACTTCTCATGGGCTAATAAGACGGGAAAGACCAGTATTTTGAATTTCCGAGACGGTGCACGAAAAACCGATTGAATCTCGAATCTCCGCAAAGTTTATGACCGTCGCGTTTTTTCATGAAACCATGCTCATACGACTTACTATGGGCTAATACATCGTGAATGGCCAGTATTTTGAATTTCCGAGACGGTGCACGAAAAACCGATCGAAACTCGACTCGCGCGCGACTTCGCGCAAAGTTTATAACCGTCGTATTTTTTTGCGCAAGCGTGTCTGTACGAATTCTCATGGGCTAATAAGACGGGAAAGACCAGTATTTTGAATTTCCGAGACGATGCACGAAAAACCGATCGAATCTCGACTCTACGCAAAGTTTATGACCGTCGCGTTTTTTTGTGAAACCGTGCTCATACGACTTACCATGGGATAATACATCGTGAATGGCCAGTATTTTGAATTTCCGAGACGGTGCACGAAAAACCGATCGAAACTCGACTCGCGCGCGACATCGCGCAAAGTTTATGACCGTCGTATTTTTTTGCGAAAGCATGTCTGTACGACTTCTCATGGGCTAATAAGACGGGAAAGACCAGTATTTTGAATTTCCGAGACGGTGCACGAAAAACCGATCGAATCTCGACTCTACGCAAAGTTTATGACCGTCGCGTTTTTTCGTGTAACCATGCTCATACGACTTACCATGGGCTAATACATCGTGAATTGCCAGTATTTTGAATTTCCGAGACGGTGCACGAAAAACCGATCGAAACTCGACTCGCGCGCGACTTCGCGCAAAGTTTTTGACCGTCATATTTTTTGGCGAAAGCGTGTCTGTATGACTTCTCATGGGCTAATAAGACGGGAAAGACCAGTATTTTGAATTTCCGAGACGGCGCACGAAAAACCGATCGAATCTCGACTCTGCGCAAAGTTTATGACCGTCGCGTTTTTTCGTGAAACCATGCTCATACGACTTACCATGGGCTAATACATCATGAATGGCCAGTATTTTGAATTTCCAAGACGGTGCACGAAAAACCGATCGAAACTCGACTCGAGCGCGACTTCGCGCAAAGTTTATGACCGTCATATTTTTTTGCGCAAGCGTGCCTGTACGACTTCTCATGGGCTAATAAGACGGGAAAGACCAGTATTTTGAATTTCCGAGACGGTGCACGAAAAACCGATCGAATCTCGACTCGCGCGCGACTTCGCGCAAAGTTTATGACCGTCGTATTTTTTTGCGAAAGCGTGTCTGTACGACTTCTCATGGGCTAATAAGACGGGAAAGACCAGTATTTTGAATTTCCGAGACGATGCACGAAAAACCGATCGAATCTCGACTCTACGCAAAGTTTATGACCGTCGCGTTTTTTCGTGAAACCATGCTCATACGACTTACCATGGGCTAATACATCGTGAATGGCCAGTATTTTGAATTTCCGAGACGGTGCACGAAAAACTGATCGAAACTCGACTCGCGCGCGACTTCGCGCAAAGTTTTTAACCGTCGTATTTTTTTGCGAAAGCGTGCTTGTATGACTTCTCATGGGCTAATAAGACGGGAAAGACCAGTATTTTGAATTTCCGAGACAGTGCACGAAAACCCGATCGAATCTCGACTCTGCGCAAAGTTTATGACCGTCGCGTTTTTTCGTGAAACCTTGCTCATACGACTTACCATGGGCTAATACATCATGAATGGCCAGTATTTTGAATTTCCAAGACGGTGCACGAAAACCGATCGAAACTCGACTCGCGCGCGACTTCGCGCAAAGTTTTTAACCGTCGTATTTTTTTGCGAAAGCGTGTCTGTATGACTTCTCATGGGCTAATAAGACGGGAAAGACCAGTATTTTGAGTTTCCGAGACAGTGCACGAAAACCCGATCGAATCTCGACTCTGCGCAAAGTTTATGACCGTCGCGTTTTTTCGTGAAACCTTGCTCATACGACTTACCATGGGCTAATACATCATGAATGGCCAGTATTTTGAATTTCCAAGACGGTGCACGAAAAACCGATCGAAACTCGACTCTACGCAAAGTTTATGACCGTCGCGTTTTTTCGTGAAACCATGCTCATACGACTTACCATGGGCTAATACATCATGAATGGCCAGTATTTTGAATTTCCAAGACGGTGCACGAAAAACCGATCGAAACTCGACTCTGCGCAAAGTTTATGACCGTCACGTTTTTTCGTGAAACCATGCTCATACGACTTACCATGGGATAATACATCGTGAATGGCCAGTATTTTGAATTTCCGAGACGGTGCAAGAAAAACCGATCGAAACTCGACTCGCGCGCGACATCGCGCAAAGTTTATGACCGTCGTATTTTTTTGCGAAAGCATGTCTGTACGACTTCTCATGGGCTAATAAGACGGGAAAGACCAGTATTTTGAATTTCCGAGACGGTGCACGAAAAACCGATCGAATCTCGACTCTACGCAAAGTTTATGACCGTCGCGTTTTTTTGTGAAACCGTGCTCATACGACTTACCATGGGCTAATACATCGTGAATTGCCAGTATTTTGAATTTCCGAGACGGTGCACGAAAAACCGATCGAAACTCGACTCGCGCGCGACTTCGCGCAAAGTTTTTGACCGTCGTATTTTTTTGCGAAAGCGTGTCTGTATGATTTCTCATGGGCTAATAAGAGGGGAAAGACCAGTATTTTGAATTTCCGAGACGGCGCACGAAAAACCGATCGAATCTCGACTCTGCGCAAAGTTTATGACCGTCGCGTTTTTTCGTGAAACCATGCTCATAAGACTTACCATGGGCTAATACATCGTGAATGGCCAGTATTTTGAATTTCCGAGACGGTGCACGAAAAACCGATCGACACTCGACTCGCGCGCTACTTCGCTCAAAGTTTTTGACCGTCGTATTTTTTTGCGAAAGTATGCCTGTACGACTTCTCATGGGCTAATAAGACGGGAAAGACAAGTATTTTGAATTTTCGAGACGGTGCACGAAAAACCGATCGAAACTCGACTCTGCGCAAAGTTTATGACTGTCGCGTTTTTTCGTGAAACCATGCTCATACGACTTACCATTGGCTAATACATCGTGAATGGCCAGTATTTTGAATTTCCGAGATGGTGCACGAAAAACCGATCGAAACTCGACTCGCGCGCGACTTTGCGCAAATTTTTGAACGTCGTATTTTTTTGCGAAAGCATGCCTGTACGACTTCTCATGGGCTAATAAGACGGGAAAGACAAGTATTTTGAATTTCCGAGACGGTGCACGAAAAACCGATCGAAACTCGACTCTGCGCAAAGTTTATGACCGTCGCATTTTTTCGTGAAACCATGCTCATACGACTTACCATGGGCTAATACATCGTGAATGGCCAGTATTTTGAATTTCCGAGACGGTGCACGAAAAACCGATCGAAACTCGACTCGCGCGTGACTTCACGCAAAGTTTATGACCGTGGTATTTTTTTTGCGAAAGTGTGCTTGTACGACTTCTCATGGGCTAATAAGACGGGAAAGACCAGTATTTTGAATTTCCGAGACGGTGCACGAAAAACCGATTGAATCTCGAATCTCCGCAAAGTTTATGACCGTCGCGTTTTTTCATGAAACCATGCTCATACGACTTACTATGGGCTAATACATCGTGAATGGCCAGTATTTTGAATTTCCGAGACGGTGCACGAAAAACCGATCGAAACTCGACTCGCGCGCGACTTCGCGCAAAGTTTATAACCGTCGTATTTTTTTGCGCAAGCGTGTCTGTACGACTTCTCATGGGCTAATAAGACGGGAAAGACCAGTATTTTGAATTTCCGAGACGATGCACGAAAAACCGATCGAATCTCGACTCTACGCAAAGTTTATGACCGTCGCGTTTTTTTGTGAAACCGTGCTCATACGACTTACCATGGGCTAATACATCGTGAATTGCCAGTATTTTGAATTTCCGAGACGGTGCACGAAAAACCGATCGAAACTCGACTCGCACGCGACTTCGCGCAAAGTTTTTGACCGTCGTATTTTTTTGCGAAAGCGTGTCTGTATGACTTCTCATGGGCTAATAAGACGGGAAAGACTAGTATTTTGAATTTCCGAGACGGCGCACGAAAAACCGATCGAATATCGACTCTGCGCAAAGTTTATGACCGTCGCGTTTTTTCGTGAAACCATGCTCATACGACTTACCATGGGCTAATACATCATGAATGGCCAGTATTTTGAATTTCCAAGACGGTGCACGAAAAACCGATCGAAACTCGACTCGCGCGCGACCTCGCGCAAAGTTTTTGACCGTCGTGTTTTTTTGCGAAAGCGTGTCTGTATGACTTCTCATGGGCTAATAAGACGGGAAAGACTAGTAATTTGAATTTCCGAGACGGCGCACGAAAAACCGATCGAAACTTGACTTTGCGCAAAGTTTATGACCGTCGCGTTTTTTCGTGAAACCATGCTCATAAGACTTACCATGGGCTAATACATCGTGAATGGCCAGTATTTTGAATTTCCGAGACGGTGCACGAAAAACCGATCGACACTGGACTCGCGCGCGACTTCGCGCAAAGTTTTTGACCGTCGTATTTTTTTGCGAAAGCGTGTCTGTACGACTTCTCATGGGCTAATAAGACGTGAAAGACCAGTATTTTGAATTTCCGAGACGGCGCACGAAAAACCGATCGAATCTCGACTCTGCGCAAAGTTTATGACCATCGCGTTTTTTCGTGAAACTATGCTCATACGACTTACCATGGGCTAATACATCATGAATGGCCAGTATTTTGAATTTCCGAGACGGTTCACGAAAAACCGATCGAAACTCGACTCGCGCGTGACTTCGCGCAAAGTTTATGACCGTCGTATTTTTTTGCGCAAGCGTGCCTGTACGACTTATCATGGGCTAATAAGACGGGAAAGGCCAATATTTTGAATTTCCGAGACGGTGCACGAAAAACCGATCGAATCTCGACTCGCGCGCGACTTCGAGCAAAGTTTTTGACCGTTGTATTTTTTTGCGAAAGCGTGTCTATACGACTTCTCATGGGCTAATAAGACGGGAAAGACCAGTATTTTGAATTTCCGAGACGGTGCACGAAAAACCGATCGAATCTCGACTCGCGCGCGACTTCGCGCAAAGTTTATGACCGTCGTATTTTTTTGCGAATGCATTTCTGTACGACTTCTCATGGGCTAATAAGACGGGAAAGACCAGTATTTTGAATTTCCGAGACGGTGCACGAAAAACCGATCGAATCTCGACTCTACGCAAAGTTTATGACCGTCGTGTTTTTTCGTGAAACCATGCTCATACGACTTACCATGGGCTAATACATCGTGAATAGCCAGTATTTTGAATTTCCGAGACGGTGCACGAAAAACTGATCGAAACTCGACTCGCGCGCGACTTCGCGCAAAGTTTTTGACCGTCGTATTTTTTTGCGAAAGCGTGCTTGTATGACTTCTCATGGGCTAATAAGACGGGAAAGACCAGTATTTTGAATTTCCGAGACGGTGCACGAAAACCCGATCGAATCGTGACTCTGCGCAAAGTTTATGACCGTCGCGTTTTTTCGTGAAACCATGCTCATACGACTTACCATGGGATAATACATCGTGAATGGCCAGTATTTTGAATTTCCGAGACGGTGCACGAAAAACCGATCGAAACTCGACTCGCGCGCGACATCGCGCAAAGTTTATGACCGTCGTATTTTTTTGCGAAAGCGTGTCTGTACGACTTCTCATGGGCTAAAAGACGGGAAAGACCAGTATTTTGAATTTCCGAGACGGTGCACGAAAAACCGATCGAATCTCCACTCTACGCAAAGTTTATGACCGTCGCGTTTTTTCGTGAAACCATGCTCATACGACTTACCATGGGCTAATACATCGTGAATGGCCAGTATTTTGAATTTTCGAGACGGTGCACGAAAAACTGATCGAAACTCGACTCGCGCGCGACTTCGCGCAAAGTTTTTGACCGTCGTATTTTTTTGCGAAAGCGTGTCTGTATGACTTCTCATGGGCTAATAAGACGGGAAAGACCAGTATTTTGAATTTCCGAGACGGCGCATGAAAAACCGAACGAATCTCGACTCTGCGCAAATTTTATGACCGTCACGTTTTTTCGTGAAACCATGCTCATACGACTTACCATGGGCTAATACATCATGAATGGCCAGTATTTTGAATTTCCAAGACGGTGCACGAAAAACCGATCGAAACTCGACTCTGCGCAAAGTTTATGACCGTCGCGTTTTTTCGTGAAACCATGCTCATACGACTTACCATGGGATAATACATCGTGAATGGCCAGTATTTTGAATTTCCGAGACGGTGCACGAAAAACCGATCGAAACTCGACTCGCGCGCGACATCGCGCAAAGTTTATGACCGTCGTATTTTTTTGCGAAAGCGTGTCTGTACGACTTCTCATGGGCTAATAAGATGGGAAAGACCAGTATTTTGAATTTCCGAGACGGTGCACGAAAAACCGATCGAATCTCGACTCTACGCAAAGTTTATGACCGTCGCGTTTTTTCGTGTAACCATGCTCATACGACTTACCATGGGCTAATACATCGTGAATTGCCAGTATTTTGAATTTCCGAGACGGTGCACGAAAAACCGATCGAAACTCGACTCGCGCGCGACTTCGCGCAAAGTTTTTGACCGTCGTATTTTTTTGCGAAAGCGTGTCTGTATGACTTCTCATGGGCTAATAAGCCGGAAAGACCAGTATTTTGAATTTCTGAGACGGCGCACGAAAAACCGATCGAATCTCGACTCTGCGCAAAGTTTATGACCGTCGCGTTTTTTCGTGAAACCATGCTCATACGACTTACCATGGGCTAATACATCATGAATGGCTAGTATTTTGAATTTCCAAGATGGAGCACGAAAAACCGATCGAAACTCGACTCGCGCGCGACTTCGCGCAAAGTTTTTGACCGTCGTATTTTTTTGCGAAAGCGTGTCTGTATGACTTCTCATGGGCTAATAAGACGGGAAAGACCAGTATTTTGAATTTCCGAGACGGCGCACGAAAAACCGATCGAATATCGAATCTGCGCAAAGTTTATGACCGTCGCGTTTTTTCGTGAAACCATGCTCATACGACTTACCATGGGCTAATACATCATGAATAGCCAGTATTTTGAATTTCCGAGACGGCGCACGAAAAACCGATCGAATATCGAATCTGCGCAAAGTTTATGACCGTCGCGTTTTTTCGTGAAACCATGCTCATACGACTTACCATGGGCTAATACATCATGAATAGCCAGTATTTTGAATTTCGGAGATGGTGCACGAAAAACCGATCGAAACTCGACTCGCGCGCGACATCGCGCAAAGTTTATGACCGTCGTATTTTTTTGCGAAAGCATGTCTGTACGACTTCTCATGGGCTAATAAGACGGGAAAGACCAGTATTTTGAATTTCCGAGACGGTGCACGAAAAACCGATCGAATCTCGACTCTACGCAAAGTTTATGACCGTCGCGTTTTTTTGTGAAACCGTGCTCATACGACTTACCATGGGCTAATACATCGTGAATTGCCAGTATTTTGAATTTCCGAGACGGTGCACGAAAAACCGATCGAAACTCGACTCGCACGCGACTTCGCGCAAAGTTTTGACCGTCGTATTTTTTTGCGAAAGCGTGTCTGTATGACTTCTCATGGGCTAATAAGAGGGGAAAGACCAGTATTTTGAATTTCCGAGACGGCGCACGAAAAACCGATCGAATCTCGACTCTGCGCAAAGTTTATGACCGTCGCGTTTTTTCGTGAAACCATGCTCATACGACTTACCATGGGCTAATACATCATGAATGGCCAGTATTTTGAATTTCCAAGACGGTGCACGAAAAACCGATCGAAAGTCGACTCTGCGCAAAGTTTATGACCGTCGCGTTTTTTCGTGAAACCATGCTCATACGACTTACCATGGGATAATACATCGTGAATGGCTAGTATTTTGAATTTCCGAGACGGTGCACGAAAAACCGATCGAATCTCTACTCTACGCAAAGTTTATGACCGTCGCATTTTTTCGTGAAACCATGCTCATACGACTTACCATGGGCTAATACATCGTGAATTGCCAGTATTTTGAATTTCCGAGACGGTGCACGAAAAACCGATCGAAACTCGACTCGCGCGCGACTTCGCGCAAAGTTTTTGACCGTCGTATTTTTTTGCGAAAGCATGTCTGTATGACTTCTCATGGGCTAATAAGACGGGAAAGACTAGTATTTTGAATTTCCGAGACGGCGCACGAAAAACCGATCGAATATCGACTCTGCGCAAGGTTTATGACCGTCGCGTTTTTTCGTGAAACCATGCTCATACGACTTACCATGGGCTAATACATCATGAATGGCCAGTATTTTGAATTTCCAAGACGGTGCACGAAAAACCGATCGAAACTCGACTCGCGCGCGACCTCGCGCAAAGTTTTTGACCGTCGTGTTTTTTTGCGAAAGCGTGTCTGTATGACTTCTCATGGGCTAATAAGACGGGAAAGACTAGTAATTTGAATTTCCGAGACGGCGCACGAAAAACCGATCGAAACTTGACTCTGCGCAAAGTTTATGACCGTCGCGTTTTTTCGTGAAACCATGCTCATAAGACTTACCATGGGCTAATACATCGTGAATGGCCAGTATTTTGAATTTCCGAGATGGTGCACGAAAAACCGATCGACACTGGACTCGCGCGCGACTTCGCGCAAAGTTTTTGACCGTCGTATTTTTTTGCGAAAGCGTGTCTGTACGACTTCTCATGGGCTAATAAGACGTGAAAGACCAGTATTTTGAATTTCCGAGACGGCGCACGAAAAACCGATCGAATCTCGACTCTGCGCAAAGTTTATGACCATCGCGTTTTTTCGTGAAACTATGCTCATACGACTTACCATGGGCTAATACATCATGAATGGCCAGTATTTTGAATTTCCGAGACGGTGCACGAAAAATCGATCGAAACTCGACTCGCGCGTGACTTCGCGCAAAGTTTATGACCGTCGTATTTTTTTGCGCAAGCGTGCCTGTACGACTTATCATGGGCTAATAAGACGGGAAAGGCCAATATTTTGAATTTCCGAGACGGTGCACGAAAAACTGATCGAATCTCGACTCGCGCGCGACTTCGAGCAAAGTTTTTGACCGTTGTATTTTTTTGCGAAAGCGTGTCTATACGACTTCTCATGGGCTAATAAGACGGGAAAGACCAGTATTTTGAATTTCCGAGACGGTGCACGAAAAACCGATCGAATCTCGACTCGCGCGCGACTTCGCGCAAAGTTTATGACCGTCGTATTTTTTTGCGAATGCATTTCTGTACGACTTCTCATGGGCTAATAAGACGGGAAAGACCAGTATTTTGAATTTCCGAGACGGTGCACGAAAAACCGATCGAATCTCGACTCTACGCAAAGTTTATGACCGTCGTGTTTTTTCGTGAAACCATGCTCATACGACTTACCATGGGCTAATACATCGTGAATAGCCAGTATTTTGAATTTCCGAGACGGTGCACGAAAAACTGATCGAAACTCGACTCGCGCGCGACTTCGCGCAAAGTTTTTGACCGTCGTATTTTTTTGCGAAAGCGTGCTTGTATGACTTCTCATGGGCTAATAAGACGGGAAAGACCAGTATTTTGAATTTCCGAGACGGTGCACGAAAACCCGATCGAATCTTGACTCTGCGCAAAGTTTATGACCGTCGCGTTTTTTCGTGAAACCATGCTCATACGACTTACCATGGGATAATACATCGTGAATGGCCAGTATTTTGAATTTCCGAGACGGTGCACGAAAAACCGATCGAAACTCGACTCGCGCGCGACATCGCGCAAAGTTTATGACCGTCGTATTTTTTTGCGAAAGCGTGTCTGTACGACTTCTCATGGGCTAATAAGACGGGAAAGACCAGTATTTTGAATTTCCGAGACGGTGCACGAAAAACTGATCGAATCTCTTTTTTTTTTTTTTTGGTAAGTAAAGATATTGTATTTTGTAAAAGATTTGTACGAAGAAGCTTTGTCTACACAAGCCATAGACTAAAGCCTGAAGTCTCTTAGTGTAGTCGAGAAGATTGCACCCCACCTAAAGAAGGTGAAATGAGCACGCTTCATCAAACTCATCTCCAAGAGTAGCATAAGGAAGTTAATAAATAATAAAATGCAATAGCTAGACTGTTCTGGACTACTTGTGGATACATCACAAAATATAAGCTTTGCCTCATATAATTACAATCTTCATCATTATTCGAGTGATTCTTGACGAATGGAAAAATTGAATCTTGTGAAAATATCTTTCTCTCTTCTTGTTAGGTGCTCTGTATTCAATTCTTGCTCCATACATGATCGTGAGTCCTGAAGAATCTCTATCAGAATTTGAGCTTTCTTCATGTTGTGACACTCAAAAATTCTGCCACACCTCTCCTTCCAAATCCACCAAATAGCACATCTGAATATAATTCGTGCTAGTTGTGTAAGAGGCCCCTTTCTTGAGAAGCTTTGCATAAGCATTTCTAATTCATGATGCAAGTTTGGCCGTGGTAGCCTTTGAAAATCAAATCGCTTCAAGATCTCCTTCCATATCCAAGATGAATAATCACAAGCAAAGTAGAGATGGTCAACACTTTCTTCATTTTGCATACACAAAGAGCACCGATTTACAATATAAATACCTCTTCGCTGCATATTGTCCATCGTAGGAAGTTTGCCGAGAAGGGCCTGCCATGTACATAAGGAATGTCGCTGTGAGCATGGACTATCCCATGTCCAACTACTTTGGATCCACTTGTTGTTTCGTCGTCTAATTTGGTTCCATGCAGATGTAGCACTAAATTTACCGTTATCATGAAGCCAAATAAGCATATCTGAAGAGTTGTTCTTGATTGTAATAGCCCTAATAGTCGGCCAAAGTAATAACATGTCAGGGGAGGTAGGGTTGGGAAGACACCAAGTACCATTGTTAATGAATTCAGAAACCTTCCAGTCTTTGGGAGCCCCCAGATCCTGTCGTACTCTATCACCAAATATCTGAAATATGCTTTTCCCATTCACCCAAGGATCATACCACATATTAATATTGGTTCCAGAAGAAATCACATAAGAAATATTGTTACGTAGCCATCTCCTTGCCTTTAGAATTCCTTTCCAAGCAGCAGAATGAGATGTTTTTGCAGATACTTCCCAGATTGATTCCTTGGTAAGGTACCTAGCAAAAACCCATTGTGACCATAAGGAAGACTTGTTTTGTAAAATATCCCATAATTGCTTTACCATACAAGCTTTATTCCAATCTCTAATATGTCGAAGATTCAGCCCCCCTTCATCCTTCGGTTTGCAAATGCTGTCCCAATTCACCATGTGCATTGCCTTACCATCTGTGCCATTCCAAAAGAAGTTCATAAGTAATTTATCAATATCATGGAGAAGCCCGGCTGGTAGAAGGAATGCATGAGACCAATAAATAGAATAAGAGGTCAACACAGATCGAATAAGTTCAAGTCGTCCAGCTTTAGAAAGAAGCCTATTTTTCCAAGAGGAAATTCTGTTCTTAATTTTTTGTATGATAGGCTGACAGGAGGCTTTGTTGATTCCAGTGGATATAAGTGGGAGACCCAAGTAAGGAACCGGTAAATTTCCTTCAGAAACTCCCAATGTTTGAGCAATATGATCCTTATTGTCAATGCAAGCACCCACATATACTTTGCTCTTTGCATGGTTTAGCTTAAGACCAGAAACTATACCAAATTCATTAAGAATATCTGCCAGATTACTCACAGAAACTGGATCATCTCGAAGGAAGATAATAAGGTCATCAGCAAATGTTATGTGAGAGATATAAATAGAACCATAATATGGTACCTTAATTTTGCCATTGGAAACAGCCTCTTCTAACATACAACTGAGTCCTTCCATTGCAATCGTAAAAAGATAAGGAGATAGTGGATCGCCTTGCCGAATGCCATTCTTACTCCCGAAGAAGCCAATAGGTGAACCATTAAAGAGAATCGAAAATTTTGGAGTTTCCAAGCAACATTGAATCCATTGAACCCAGCGCTGAGGGAAGCCCATATTATGGAGCATCATGTAAATAAATTTTACGATTGACTGAGTCAAAGGCCTTCCGTAAATCAGCTTTAAAACAGATCTTTTTCCCTTTTGTTTTTGAGTGTAGATCCTTAACTAAATCATTAGCAAGCAGGACATTATGATGGATACTCCTCCCTTTAATAAAAGCAGCCTGATTAGGACTAATGACCTTATTCATGACCTTTTGTAGTCTATCTGCCAGCAACTTAGAGATAACCTTATAAATAAAGTTGCACAGTGAAATAGGACGGTAGTTCTCCAATGAATCGGCTCCATCATTTTTAGGCACTAAAGAAATAAAAGTGCAATTCATTTCTTTCAGAATGTGACCTGAGGAGAAAAAATGTCGACAAGCTTTTATGACATCGTTGCCTACAATAGCCCATGCAATTTGATAAAACTCAGCTGGAAATCCATCTGGACCAGGGCTTTTGTGCTTCGGGGACTTAAAAACAACTTTCACAATTTCATCATCCGTTATTGGGGCATTAAGATGAGAGAGGGCTTCAGAATCAAGTCGTCTTGTAGGCCCAACATGAATACTATTAGGCTGCTGTTCCTGATTGAGTAAGGAATAAAAAAATTGCTCGGTGTAATTTTTAACCTCATCCAGATCCTCAATGAGATTACCATCTATACCTTTGCATTTTTTGATGCGATTAGTAGCCCTTCTGGTAGCAATAGCAGCATAGAAAAACTTCGTATTAGAATCCCCTAGAGTAAGCCAATGCTGTCGTGACTTCTGTTTCAAAAAGCATTCCTCCTGCTTCAAAGCTTGCATAAAGTTATTTCTAGCAGCAGCCTCTTTGTATATAAGATTCGCATCCAGAGGTTGAAGATTTAGCTCGCTTTGCACAGCCATAAGTTCTTTCTTGCATAACTGAACTCTGTCGTTGATATTTCCAAATGTAGTTGAATTCCACTTCTTCAGTGCTGCTTTGCATGCTTTTAGTTTTTGACATAGGATGTAAGGGGGAGAACCAAATACATTAATGTCCCAAGCTGACTTAATAACTTCGAGGAACTTTGGGTGAGAACTCCACATATTAAAAAATCTAAAAGGTTTCTTGACTCTTGGTAGTGCTTTATCTGCATGTATATGCATAATAGAGTGATCCGAAAATAACTTAGCACCGTACTCAAGAAGTGAATCTGGAAAAACTGCTAACCATTCCTGATTTATCAAACATCTGTCAAGTCGAGCCATAATTTTCCTGTCAGCAGTACTTTGATTGTTCCATGAGAACCAATCACCTACAGATTTCATGTCAGTCAATGCAGCAGTATCTATACAATCATTAAAATGTTGAAGCTGACATTCGGAAAGCACTCTACCCCCCACTTTCTCATTTGTGTATCTGACAGTATTAAAGTCACCGAGAACAACCCAAGGTACTGTAGGATAACTATTTGAAATGCTAACCAGATCACGCCATAGAGCATTCCTGTCAGACATACTGTTAGATGCATAAATACCGGTAATAAAGCGTGAGGAGGAGAGAGAGAGGAGGAGAGACGGTGCACGCATCGGCTTGGGAATGGGGGGGAATGGGCCTGCGTTCCCTTGCGTGCGTGCGTGAGTGCTCTGCTCTGCTTGGGCTTGCGCTTGCGATCGACGCTGGGGACGGCAACCTCTTCCCTTGCGCTTGTGCTTGCGATTGCTCCCTTGGGCGATTTCTCCTCTACGATCACTCCGCGGCGAGTGGAAGGCCGGCGGTCGCTCCTGCGATCAGCGATTCCAGGCCGGGAATCGGCGACTTCAGGCGTGGAAGGGCGGCGGCTCTTCTCCCCTAGGCGCGGGACGGACTCTAGGGCAAGAAACGGTGGAAGCTGCGCTGCGATTGGGGCTGGGTTCACTGCCGCTTCCTGCGGCAACTCCAGCGTGGAAAGGGCGACGGCTGCTTCTGCAATCGGCGTGGAAGGGGCGACGGCTGCGACATTAGTGGGGGCAGGGTGGTGGCTTCCTCTCCCCTAGGCGGCTGGCGGCTAGGGCGAGCGACGCCATGGATGCGAGCGGCCGGACGCGGCACTCTGCTTCGCATCCTCTGTTCCAGCGGGATGCTCCTCCGCTGGCTTCTTCCCAGCGGCTGATTGCTTCACAGCAGAACGCCCCTCTCCAGCAGTCACAGCGGGAGAGGGTTGCTCCTCAGCCGCTGGTTACTCCGCGGGAGGGGGTTGCTCCTCTCCAACAGCCGCTGGTTCCTCCCCAGCAGATTAGGCCGGTTTCACACCAGGATGTTCCACCGCTGATTTCTTCTTCTCGACGGGATGCTCCTTCAATGAACCAGGCCCGAGGTCGTTCACGATCTAGATCACGACCTCCAGCTCCTATTTCCCGAGATCCGAAGCCTTGGAGTAGCCTCTTCAAGGCTCCAGTGGGTAGTCCGGATCTTCGACTGGACTTTTTTGCTCCAGAAGTACAGGCTGACCAGAAGATTGCTGTGTATGAGGCTATTGATTCCGACGAACTAATTGAGACATGGTCAATGGCAATTGTGGGCTACGTTGTTGGACTAAGAACATCTTTTTTTCCACTATCCTCATACATCAGAACTCGATGGGGAATATCAACATTTGATCTTCATATGTTGGAGACCGGATTCTTTGTATGCAGGCTTTATTCGGAAGAAGATTTACAACGGGTCCTTGAAGGATTTTGGACTATCCGTGGTCATCCAATGATACTACGACGCTGGGCACCTGATGTGAGATTGGAGTTAGACAGTCTACAGTCTATCCCAATATGGGTTTCTTTTCATGGACTTCCACTACATCTCTGGGGTCGTCGTTTTATTGCAAAGCTTTGCAGCACCCTGGGACAACCATTGTATCTTGATAAGGCAACAGCTTCGCAAACGAGATTGACCTTTGCCAGAGCTTGTGTAATGGTTTCTTCTGATGAGGAACTGCCGAATGATGTTTCTTACCGTGATCTTGATGGGAGCACCCGAAAGGTGAAAGTCTCATATTCTTGGAAGCCACAACGATGCAAGGTTTGTCTATCTTTTGGACATGTAAATGGTGCCTGCCAACAGCCTTCACAAAAAATCACACAGGTCTACCGACCACGCCAAGAGCCACAGAATGGGGTCACTACCACTAATCCAAGCACTGATACTCCAGTGCCAACAGTGGTGATGGCGGAGAAGATGAATGAACACTCTGACTCGTTGGGGCAGCGACACGAACAAGAGAAAGACAAGTCAGGACTTTCATCTTTACCTATTATATCAGAGAATTTCACTGCAGGAGCTTCCCAAGGTTCTCACTCCCCAATAACAACCTCGCCTTCACGAATCACTCCTTCAGATAATCAGGAAATTTCATTTCAACAACCTCTTGGGAACCAAGACATTGCAACTCACCAAACTCATCGCTCTTCGACACATCCCGCTATTCAGGACTCCTTGCCTCAAGGTACGCAAAAATTTAAACATTTGCAAGCTGTGGATGAGGTGGATAAATATAGGAATAAAGGATTAAAGGGTAAAGATATTATGCGAGAGGACCATGCAAAATCAAAGGATAAGAAAAAGGATGGTAGTGTCCTCCCAAAATCGCATGCTCTTCCTTCTATCTAGTATTGATGAAAATAAGCTGTTGGAATGTTCGTGGACTTAATAAGACTGAGAAATGTCGGGAGCTCAATAGAATAATCCGATCTGCTGCATGTGACATTGTCATTCTTGTGGAAACAAAAATTAAACCTCATCGTGTTCAAGTTCAGAAGAATTTAATATGGCCTGAGGCAGAACTTTTTACTAATGATTCTCAGGATACTTATGGTCGAGTTTGGGTCTTATGGCATCCTAATCTTGTTACTGCTTGGTTTATTTCTGCTACTAATCAATTCATTCATCTTAAGGCAGAGGAAAACTGATCGAATCTCGACTCTACGCAAAGTTTATGACCGTCACGTTTTTTCGTGAAACCATGCTCATACGACTTACCATGGGCTAATACATCGTGAATGGCCAGTATTTTGAATTTCCGAGACGGTGCACGAAAAACTGATCGAAACTCGACTCGCGCGCGACTTCGCGCAAAGTTTTTGACCGTCGTGTTTTTTTGCGAAAGCGTGTCTGTATGACTTCTCATGGGCTAATAAGACGAGAAAGACCAGTATTTTGAATTTCCGAGACGGCGCACGAAAAACCGATCGAATCTCGACTCTGCGCAAAGTTTATGACCGTCGCGTTTTTTCGTGAAACCATGCTCATACGACTTACCATGGGCTAATACATCATGAATGGCCAGTATTTTGAATTTCCAAGACGGTGCATGAAAAACCGATCGAAACTCGACTCTACGCAAAGTTTATGACCGTCGCGTTTTTTCGTGAAACAATGCTCATACGACTTACCATGGGATAATACATCGTGAATGGCCAGTATTTTGAATTTCCGAGCGGTGCACGAAAAACTGATCGAAACTCGACTCGCGCGCGACATCGCGCAAAGTTTATGACCGTCGTATTTTTTTGCGAAAGCGTGTCTGTACGACTTCTCATGGGCTAATAAGACGGGAAAGACCAGTATTTTGAATTTCCGAGACGGTGCACGAAAAACCGATCGAATCTCGACTCTACGCAAAGTTTATGACCGTCGCGTTTTTTCGTGAAACCGTGCTCATACGACTTACCATGGGCTAATACATTGTGAATTGCCAGTATTTTGAATTTCCGAGACGGTGCACGAAAAAACGATCGAAACTCGACTCGCGCGCGACTTCGCGCAAAGTTTTTGACCGTCGTATTTTTTTGCGAAAGCGTGCTTGTATGACTTCTCATGGGCTAATAAGACGGGAAAGACCAGTATTTTGAATTTCCGAGACGGTGCACGAAAACCTGATCGAATCTAGACTCTGCGCAAAGTTTATGACCGTCGCGTTTTTTCGTGAAACCATGCTCATACGACTTACCATGGGATAATACATCGTGAATGGCCAGTATTTTGAATTTCCGAGACGGTGCACGAAAAACCGATCGAAACTCGACTCGCGCGCGACATCTCGCAAAGTTTATGACCGTCGTATTTTTTTGCGAAAGCGTGTCTGTACGACTTCTCATGGGCTAATAAGACGGGAAAGACCAGTATTTTGAATTTCCGAGACGGTGCACGAAAAACCGATCGAATCTCCACTCTACGCAAAGTTTATGACCGTCGCGTTTTTTCGTGAAACCATGCTCATACGACTTACCATGGGCTAATACATCGTGAATGGCCAGTATTTTGAATTTTCGAGACGGTGCACGAAAAACTGATCGAAACTCGACTCGCGCGCGACTTCGCGCAAAGTTTTTGACCGTCGTATTTTTTTGCGAAAGCGTGTCTGTATGACTTCTCATGGGCTAATAAGACGGGAAAGACCAGTATTTTGAATTTCCGAGACGGCGCACGAAAAAACCGATCGAATCTCGACTCTGCGCAAAGTTTATGACCGTCGCGTTTTTTCGTGAAACCATGCTCATACGACTTACCATGATACATCATGAATGGCCAGTATTTTTAATTTCCAAGACGGTGCACGAAAAACCTATCGAAACTCGACTCTGCGCAAAGTTTATGACCGTCGCGTTTTTTCGTGAAACCATGCTCTTTTTTTTTGGTAAGTAAAGATAATGTATTTTGTAAAAGATTTGTACAAAGAAGCTTTGTCTACACAAGCCATAGACTAAAGCCTGAAGTCTCTTAGTGTAGTCGAGAAGATTGTACCCCACCTAAAGAAGGTGAAATGGGCACACTTCATCAAACTCATTTCCAAGAGTAGCACAAGGAAGTTAATAAAAAAATGCAAAAGCTAGACTGTTCTGGAGTACTTGTGGATACATCACAAAATATAAGCTTTGCCCCATAATACATTACAATCCTCGTCATTATTCGAGTGATTATTGACTAATGAAAAAATTGAATCTTGTGAAAATCTCTTTCTCTCTTCTTGTTAGGTGCTCTATATTCAATTCTTGCTCCATGCATGATCGTGAGTCCTGAAGAATCTCTATCAGAATTTGAGCTTTGTTCATGTTGTGACACTCAAAAATTCTGCCACACCTCTCCTTCCAAATCCACCAAATAGCACATCTGAATATAATTCTTGCTAGTTGTGTAAGAGGACCCTTTCTTGAGAAGCCTTGCATTAGCCTTTTTAGTTCATGATGCAAGTTTGGCCGTGGTAGCCTTTGAAGATCAAATCGCTTCAAGATCTCTTCCCATATCCAAGATGAATAATCACAAGCAAAGTATAGATGGTCAACACTTTCTTCCTTTTGCATACACAAAGAGCACCGATTTACAATATAAATACCTCTTCGCTGCATATTGTCTATCGTAGGAAGTTTACCGAGAAAGGCCTGCCATGTACATAAGGAATGTCGCTGTGAGCATGGACTATCCCATGTCCAACTACTTGGGATCCACTTGTTGTTTCGTCGTCTAATTTGGTTCCATGCAGATGTAGCACTAAATTTACCATTATCATGAAGCCAAATAAGCATATCTGAAGAGTTGTTCTTGATTGGAATAGCCCTAATAGTCGGCCAAAGTAATAACATGTCTGGGGAGGTAGGGTTAGGAAGACACCATGTACCATTGTTAATGAATTCAGAAACCTTCCAGTCTTTGGGAGCCCCCAGATCCTGTCGTACTCTATCACCAAATATCTGAAATATACTTTTCCCATTCACCCAAGGATCATACCACATATTAATATTGGTTCCAGAAGAAATCACATAAGAAATATTGTTACGTAGCCATCTCCTTGCCTTCAGAATATCGTGAAACCATGCTCATACGACTTACCATGGGATAATACATCGTGAATGGTCAGTATTTTGAATTTCCGAGACGGTGCACGAAAAACCGATCGAAACTCGACTCGCGCGCGACATCGCGCAAAGTTTATGACCGTCGTATTTTTTTGCGAAAGCGTGTCTGTACGACTTCTCATGGGCTAATCAGACGGGAAAGACCAGTATTTTGAATTTCCGAGACGGTGCACGAAAAACCGATCGAATCTCGACTCTACGCAAAGTTTATGACCGTCGCGTTTTTTCGTGAAACCATTCTCATACGACTTACCATGGGCTAATACATCGTGATTTGCCTGTATTTTGAATTTCCGAGACGGTGCACGAAAAACCGACCGAAACTCGACTCGCGCGCGACTTCGCGCAAAGTTTTTGACCGTCGTATTTTTTTGCGAAAGCGTGTCTGTATGACTTCTCATGGGCTAATAAGACGGGAAAGACCAGTATTTTGAATTTCCGAGACGACGCACGAAAAACCGATCGAATCTCGACTCTGCGCAAAGTTTATGACCGTCTCGTTTTTTAGTGAAACCATGCTCATACGACTTACCATGGGCTAATACATCATGAATGGCCAGTATTTTGAATTTCCAAGACGGTGCACGAAAAACCGATCGAAACTCGACTCGCGGGCGACTTCGCGCAAAGTTTATGACTGTCATATTTTTTTGCGCAAGCGTGCCTGTACGACTTATCATGGGCTAATAAGACGGGAAATTCACACCAGCAGCTTAGGCCGGATTCACACCAGGATGTTCCACCGATGATTTCTTCTTCTCGACGGGATGCTCCTTCAATGAACCAGGCCCGAGGTCGTTCACGATCTAGATCACGACCTCCAGCACCTATTTCCCGAGATCCTCGGCCTTGGAGTAGCCTCTTCAAGGCTCCAGTGGGTAGTCCGGATCTTCGACTAGACTTTTTTGCTCCAGAAGTACAGTCTGACCAGAAGATTGCTGTGTATGAGGCTATTGATTCTGACGAACTAATTGAGACATGGTCCATGGCAATTGTGGGCTACGTTGTTGGACTAAGAACATCATTTTTCCCACTATCCTCATACATCATAACTCGATGGGGAATATCAACATTTGATCTTCATATGTTGGAGACCGGATTCTTTGTATGCAGACTTTATTCGGAAGAAGATTTACAACGGGTACTTGAAGGATTTTGGACTATTCGTGGTCATCCAATGATACTACGACGCTGGGCACCTGATGTGAGATTGGAGTTAGACAGTCTACAGTCTATCCCAATATGGGTTTCTTTTCATGGACTTCCACTACATCTCTGGGGTCGTCGTTTTATTGCAAAGCTTTGCAGCACCCTGGGACAGCCATTGTATCTTGATAAGGCAACAGCTTCGCAAACAAGATTGACCTTTGCCAGAGCTTGTGTAATGGTTTCTTCTGATGAGGAACTGCCGAATGATGTTTCTTACCGTGATCTTGATGGGAGCACTCGAAAGGTGAAAGTCTCATATTCTTGGAAGCCACAACGATGCAAGGTTTGTCTATCTTTTGGACATGTAAATGGTGCCTGCCAACAGCCTTCACAAAAAATCACACAGGTCTACCGACCACGCCAAGAGCCACAGAATGGGGTCACTACCACTAATCCAAGCACTGATACTCCAGTGCCAACAGTGGTGATGGCGGAGAAGATAGTTGGACACTCTGACTCGTTGGGGCAGCGACACGAACAAGAGAAAGACAAGTCAGGACTTCCATCTTTACCTATTATATCAGAGACTTTCACTGCAGGAGCTTCCCAAGGTTCTCACTCCCCAATAACAGCCTCGCCTTCACGAATCACTCCTTCAGATAATCAGGAAATTTCATTTCAACAACCTCTTGGGAACCAAGACATTGCAACTCAGCAAACTCATCGCTCTTCGACACATCCCGCTATTCAGGACTCCTTGCCTCAAGGTACGCAAAAATTTAAACATTTGCAAGCTGTGGATGAGGTGGATAAATATAGGAATAAAGTATTAAAGGGTAAAGATATTATGCGAGAGGACCATGCAAAATCAAAGGATAAGAAAAAGGATGGTAGTGTCCTCCTAAAATCGCATGCTCTTCCTTCTATCTAGTATTGATGAAAATAAGCTGTTGGAATGTTCGTGGACTTAATAAGACTGAGAAATGTCAGGAGCTCAATAGAATAATCCGATCTGCTGCATGTGACATGGTGATTCTTGTGGAAACAAAAATTAAACCTCATCGTGTTCGAGTTCAGAAGAATTTAATATGGCCTGAGGCAGAACTTTTTACTAATGATTCTCAGGATACTTATGGTCGAGTTTGGGTCTTATGGCATCCTAACCTTGTTACTGCTTGGTTTATTTCTGCTACTAATCAATTCATTCATCTTAAGGCAGAGGATAAACAGACTGGATGTCAATTCAATATTACCGGTATTTATGCATCTAACAGTATGTCTGACAGGAATGCTCTATGGCGTGATCTGGTTTGCATTGCAAATAGTTATCCTACAGTACCATGGGCTGTTCTCGGTGACTTTAATACTGTCAGATACACAAATGAGAAAGTGGGGGTAGAGTGCTTTCCGAATATCAGCTTCAACATTTTAATGATTGTATAGATACTGCTGCATTGACTGACATGAAATCTGTAGGTGATTGGTTCTCATGGAACAATCAAAGTACTGCTGACAGGAAAATTATGGCTCGACTTGACAGATGTTTGATTAATCAGGAATGGTTAGCAGTTTTTCCAGATTCACTTCTTGAGTATGGTGCTAAGTTATTTTCGGATCACTCTATTATGCATATACATGCAGATAAAGCACTACCCAGAGTAAAGAAACCTTTTAGATTTTTTAATATGTGGAGTTCTCACCCAAAGTTCCTCGAAGTTATTAAGTCAGCTTGGGACATTAATGTATTTGGTTCTCCCCCTTACATCCTATGTCAAAAACTAAAAGCATGCAAAGCAGCACTTAAGATGTGGAATTCAACTACATTTGGAAATATCAACGACAGGGTTCAGTTATGCAAGAAAGAACTTATGGCTGTGCAAAGCGAGCTGAATCTTCAACCTCTGGATGAGAATCTTATATACAAAGAGGCTGCTGCTAGAAATAACTTTTTGCAAGCTTTGAAGCAGGAGGAATGCTTTTTGAAACAGAAGTCACGACAGCATTGGCTTACTCTAGGGGATTCTAATACGAAGTTTTTCTATGCTGCTATTGCTACCAGAAGGGCTACTAATCGCATCAAAAAATGCAAAGGTATAGATGGTAATCTCATTGAGGATCTGGATGAGGTTAAAAATTACACCAAGCAATTTTTTTATTCCTTACTCAATCAGGAATAGCAGCCTAATAGTATTCATGTTGGGCCTACAAGACGACTTGATTCTGAAGCCCTCTCTCATCTTAATGCCCCAATAACGGATGATGAAATTGTGAAAGTTGTTTTTAAGTCCCCGAAGCACAAAAGCCCTGGTCCAGATGGATTTCCAGCTGAGTTTTATCAAATTGCATGGGCTATTGTAGGCAACGATGTCATAAAAGCTTGTCGACATTTTTTCTCCTCAGGTCATATTCTTAAAGAAATGAATTGCACTTTTATTTCTTTAGTGCCTAAAAATGATGGAGCCGATTCATTGGAGAACTACCGTCCTATTTCACTGTGCAACTTTATTTATAAGGTTATCTCTAAGTTGCTGACAGATAGACTACAAAAGGTCATGAATAAGGTCATTAGTCCTAATCAGGCTGCTTTTCTTAAAGGGAGGAGTATCCATCATAATGTCCTGCTTGCTAATGATTTGGTTAAGGATCTACATTCTAAAACAAGAGGAAAAAAGATCTGTTTTAAAGCTGATTTACGAAAGGCCTTTGACTCAGTCAATAGGAATTTTATTTACATGATGCTCCATAATATGGGCTTCCCTCAGCACTGGGTTAAATGGATTCAATGTTGCTTTGAAACTCCAAAATTTTCGATTCTCTTTAATGGTTCACCTATTGGCTTCTTTGGGAGTAAGAATGGCATTCGGCAAGGCGATCCACTATCTCCTTATCTTTTTACCATTGCAATGGAAGGGCTCAGTTGTATGTTAGAAGAGGCTGTTTCCAATGGTAAAATTAAGGTACCACATTATGGTTCTGTTTATATCTCTCACATAACATTTGCCGATGACCTTATTATCTTCCTTCGAGATGATCCAGTTTCTGTGAGTAATCTGGCTGATATTCTTAATGAATTTGGTAAAGTTTCTGGTCTTAAACTAAACCATGCAAAGAGCAAAGTATATGTGGGTGCTTGCATTGTCAATAAGGATCATATTGCTCAAACATTGGGAGTGGCTGAAGGAAATTTACCGGTTCCTTACTTGGGTCTCCCACTTATATCCACTGGAATCAACAAAGTCTCCTGTCAGCCTATCCTACAAAAAATTAAGAATAGAATTTCCTCTTGGAAAAATAGGCTTCTTTCTAAAGCTGGACGACTTGAACTTATTCGATCAGTGTTGATCTCTTATTCTATTTATTGGTCTCATGCATTCCTTCTACCTGTCGGGCTTCTCCATGATATTGATAAATTACTTATGAACTTCTTTTGGAATGGCACAGATGGTAAGGCAATGCACATGGTGAATTGGGACAACATTTGCAAACCGAAGGATGAAGGAGGGCGGAATCTTCGACATATTAGAGATTGTAATAAAGCTTGTATGGTAAAGCAATTATGGGATATTTTACAAAACAAGTCTTCCATATGGTCACAATGGGTTTTTGCTAGGTACCTAACCAAGGAATCAATCTGGGAAACATCTGCAAAAACATCTCATTCTGCTGCTTGGAAAGGAATTCTGAAGGCAAGGCGATGGCTACGTAACAATATTTCTTATGTGATTTCTTCTGGAACCAATATTAATATGTGGTATGATCCTTGGGTGAATGAGAAAAGTATATTTCAGATATTTGGTGATAGAGTACGACAGGATCTGGGGGCTCCCAAAGACTGGAAGGTTTCTGAATTCATTAACAATGGTACATAGTGTCTTCCCAACCCTACCTCCCCTGACATGTTATTACTTTGGCCGACTATTAGGGCTATTCCAATCAAGAACAACTCTTCAGATATGCTTATTTGGCTTCATGATAACGGTAAATTTAGTGCTACATCTGCATGGAACCAAATTAGACGACGAAACAACAAGTGGATCCAAAGTAGTTGGACATGGGATAGTCCATGCTCACAGCGACATTCCTTATGTACATGGCAGGCCCTTCTCAACAAACTTCCTACGATAGACAATATGCAGCGAAGAGGTATTTATATTGTAAATCGGTGCTCTCTGTGTTTGCAAAATGAAGAAAGTGTTGACCATCTCTACTTTGCTTGTGATTATTCATCATGGATATGGAAGGAGATCTTGAAGCGATTTGATTTTCAAAGGCTACCACGGCCAAACTTGCATCATGAATTAGAAATGCTTATGCAAAGCTTCTCAAGAAAGGGGCCTCTTACACAACTAGCAAGAATTATATTCAGATGTGCCATTTGGTGGATTTGGAAGGAGAGGTGTGGCAGAAATTTTGAGTGTCACAACATGAACAAAGCTCAAATTCTGATAGAGATTCTTCAGGACTCACGATCATGTATGGAGCAAGAATTGAATACAGAGCACCTAACAAGAAGAGAGAAAGATATTTTCACAAGATTCAATTTTTCCATTCGTCAAGAATCACTCGAATAATGATGAAGATTGTAATGTATTATATGGGGCAAAGCTTATATTTTGTGATGTATCCACAAGTGGTCCAGAACAGTCTAGCTATTGCATTTTTATTTCCTTGTGCTACACTTGGAGATGAGTTCGATGAAGCGTGCCCACTTCACCTTCTTTAGGTGGGGTGCAATCTTCTCGACTACACTAAGAGACTTCAGGCTTTAGTCTATGGCTTGTGTAGACAAAGCTTCTTTGTACAAATCTTTTACAAAATACATTATCTTTACTTACCAAAAAAAAAAATAAGACGGGAAAGGCCAATATTTTGAATTTCCGAGACGGTGCACGAAAAACCGATCGAATCTCGACTCGCGCGCGACTTCGCGCAAAGTTTTTGACCGTTGTATTTTTTTGCGAAAGCGTGTCTATACGACTTCTCATGGGCTAATAAGACGGGAAAGACCAGTATTTTGAATTTCCGAGACGGTGCACGAAAAACCGATCGAATCTCGACTCGCGCGACTTCGCGCAAAGTTTATGACCGTCGTATTTTTTTGCGAAAGCGTGTCTGTACGACTTCTCAAGGGCTAATAAGACGGGAAAGACCAGTATTTTGAATTTCCGAGACGGTGCACGAAAAACCGATCGAATCTCGACTCTACGCAAAGTTCATCACCGTCGCGTTTTTTCGTGAAACCATGCTCTTTTTTTTTTTGGTAAGTAAAGTCGTGAAACCATGCTCATACGACTTACCATGGGCTAATACATCGTGAATGGCCAGTATTTTGAATTTCCGAGACGGTGCACGAAAAACTGATCGAAACTCGACTCGCGCGCGACTTCGCGCAAAGTTTTTGACCGTCGTATTTTTTTGCGAAAGCGTGCTTGTATGACTTCTCATGGGCTAATAAGACGGGAAAGACCAGTATTTTGAATTTCCGAGACGGTGCACGAAAACCCGATCGAATCTCGACTCTGCGCAAAGTTTATGACCGTCGCGTTTTATCGTGAAACCATGCTCATACGACTTACCGTGGGATAATACATCGTGAATGGCCAGTATTTTGAATTTCCGAGACGGTGCACGAAAAACCGATCGAAACTCGACTGGCGCGCGACATCGCGCAAAGTTTATGACCGTCGTATTTTTTTGCGAAAGTGTGTCTGTACGACTTCTCATGGGCTAATAAGATGGGAAAGACCAGTATTTTGAATTTCCGAGACGGTGCACGAAAAACCGATCGAATCTCGACTCTACGCAAAGTTTATGACCGTCGCGTTTTTTCGTGAAACCATGCTCATACGACTTACCATGGGCTAATACATCGTGAATGGCCAGTATTTTGAATTTCCGAGACGGTGCACGAAAAACTGATCGAAACTCGACTCGCGCGCGACTTCGCGCAAAGTTTTTGACCGTCGTATTTTTTTGCGAAAGCGTGTCTGTATGACTTCTCATGGGCTAATAAGACGGGAAAGACCAGTATTTTGAATTTCCGAGACGGTGCACGAAAAACCGATCGAATCTCGACTCTACGTAAAGTTTATGACCGTCGCGTTTTTTCGTGAAACCATGCTCATACGACTTACCATGGGCTAATACATCATGAATTGCCAGTATTTTGAATTTCCGAGACGGTGCACGAAAACCGACCGAAACTCGACTCGCGCGCGACTTCGCGCAAAGTTTTTGACCGTCGTATTTTTTTGCGAAAGCATGTCTGTATGACTTCTCATGGGCTAATAAGACGGTAAAGACCAGTATTTTGAATTTCCGAGACGGCGCACGAAAAACCGATCGAATCTCGACTCTGCGCAAAGTTTATGACCGTCGCGTTTTTTCGTGAAACCATGCTCATACGACTTACCATGGGCTAATACATCATGAATGGCCAGTATTTTGAATTTCCAAGACGGTGCACGAAAAACCGATCGAAACTCTTTTTTTTTTTGGTAAGTAAAGATATTGTATTTTGTAAAAGATTTGTACAAAGAAGCTTTGTCTACACAAGCCATAGACTAAAGCCTGAAGTCTCTTAGTGTAGTCGAGAAGATTGCACCTCACCTAAAGAAGGTGAAATGAGCACGCTTCATCAAACTCATCTCCAAGAGTAGCATAAGGAAGTTAATAAATAATAAAATGCAATAGCTAGACTGTTCTGGACTACTTGTGGATACATCACAAAATATAAGCTTTGCCCCATATAATTACAATCTTCATCATTATTCGAGTGATTCTTGACGAATGGAAAAATTGAATCTTGTGAAAATATCTTTCTCTCTTCTTGTTAGGTGCTCTGTTTTCAATTCTTGCTCCATACATGATCGTGAGTCCTGAAGAATCTCTATCAGAATTTGAGTTTTCTTCATGTTGTGACACTCAAAAATTCTGCCACACCTCTCCTTCCAAATCCACCAAATAGCACATCTGAATATAATTCGTGCTAGTTGTGTAAGAGGCCCCTTTCTTGAGAAGCTTTGCATAAGCATTTCTAATTCATGATGCAAGTTTGGCCGTGGTAGCCTTTGAAAATCAAATCGATTCAAGATCTCCTTCCATATCCAAGATGAATAATCACAAGCAAAGTAGAGATGGTCAACACTTTCTTCATTTTGCATACACAAAGAGCACCGATTTACAATATAAATACCTCTTCGCTGCATATTGTCCATCGTAGGAAGTTTGCCGAGAAGGGCCTGCCATGTACATAAGGAATGTCGCTGTGAGCATGGACTATCCCATGTCCAACTACTTTGGATCCACTTGTTGTTTCGTCGTCTAATTTGGTTCCATGCAGATGTAGCACTAAATTTACCGTTATCATGAAGCCAAATAAGCATATCTGAAGAGTTGTTCTTGATTGTAATAGCCCTAATAGTCGGCCAAAGTAATAACATGTCAGGGGAGGTAGGGTTGGGAAGACACCAAGTACCATTGTTAATGAATTCAGAAACCTTCCAGTCTTTGGGAGCCCCCAGATCCTGTCGTACTCTATCACCAAATATCTGAAATATGCTTTTCCCATTCACCCAAGGATCATACCACATATTAATATTGGTTCCAGAAGAAATCACATAAGAAATATTGTTACGTAGCCATCTCCTTGCCTATAGAATTCCTTTCCAAGCAGCAGAATGAGATGTTTTTGCAGATACTTCCCAGATTGATTCCTTGGTAAGGTACCTAGCAAAAACCCATTGTGACCATAAGGAAGACTTGTTTTGTAAAATATCCCATAATTGCTTTACCATACAAGCTTTATTCCAATCTCTAATATGTCGAAGATTCAGCCCCCCTTCATCCTTCGGTTTGCAAATGCTGTCCCAATTCACCATGTGCATTGCCTTACCATCTGTGCCATTCCAAAAGAAGTTCATAAGTAATTTATCAATATCATGGAGAAGCCCGGCTGGTAGAAGGAATGCATGAGACTCTGCGCAAAGTTTATGACCGTCACGTTTTTTCGTGAAACCATGCTCATACGACTTACCATGGGATAATACATTGTGAATGGCCAGTATTTTGAATTTCCGAGACGGTGCACGAAAAACCGATCGAAACTCGACTCTACGCAAAGTTTATGACCGTCGCGTTTTTTCGTGAAACCATTCTCATACGACTTACCATGGGCTAATACATCATGAATGGCCAGTATTTTGAATTTCCAAGACGGTGCACGAAAAACCGATCGAAACTCGACTCGCGCGCGACATCGCGCAAAGTTTTTGACCGTCGTATTTTTTTGCGAAAGCGTGTCTGTATGACTTCTCATGGGCTAATAAGACGGGAAAGACTAGTATTTTGAATTTCCGAGACGACGCACGAAAAACCGATCGAAACTTGACTCTACGCAAAGTTTATGACCGTCGCGTTTTTTCGTGAAACCATGCTCATAAGACTTACCATGGGCTAATACATCGTGAATGGCCAGTATTTTGAATTTCCGAGACGGTGCACGAAAAACCGATCGACACTGGACTCGCGCGCGACTTCGCGCAAAGTTTTTGACCGTCGTATTTTTTTGCGAAAGCGTGTCTGTACGACTTCTCATGGGCTAATAAGACGGGAAAGACCAGTATTTTGAATTTCCGAGACGGCGCACGAAAAACCGATCGAATCTCGACTCTGCGCAAAGTTTATGACCATCGCGTTTTTTCGTGAAACTATGCTCATACGACTTACCATGGGCTAATACATCATGAATGGCCAGTATTTTGAATTTCCGAGACGGTGCACGAAAAACCGATCGAAACTCGACTCGCGCGCGACTTCGCGCAAAGTTTATGACCGTCGTATTTTTTTGCGCAAGCGTGCCTGTACGACTTATCATGGGCTAATAAGACGGGAAAGGCCAATATTTTGAATTTCCGAGATGGTGCACGAAAAACCGATCGAATCTCGACTCGCGCGCGACTTCGAGCAAAGTTTTTGACCGTTGTATTTTTTTGTGAAAGCGTGTCTATACGACTTCTCATGGGCTAATAAGACGGGAAAGACCAGTATTTTGAATTTCCGCGACGGTGCACGAAAAACCGATCGAATCTCGACTCGCGCGCGACTTCGCGCAAAGTTTATGACCGTCGTATTTTTTTGCGAATGCGTTTCTGTACAACTTCTCATGGGCTAATAAGACGGGAAAGACCAGTATTTTGAATTTCCGAGACGGTGCACGAGAAACCGATCGAATCTCGACTCTACGCAAAGTTTATGACCGTCGCGTTTTTTCGTGAAACCATGCTCATACGACTTACCATGGGCTAATACATCGTGAATAGCCAGTATTTTGAATTTTCGAGACGGTGCACGAAAAACTGATCGAAACTCGACTCGCGCGCGACTTCGCGCAAAGTTTTTGACCGTCGTATTTTTTTGCGAAAGCGTGCTTGTATGACTTCTCATGGGCTAATAAGACGGGAAAGACCAGTATTTTGAATTTCCGAGACGGTGCACGAAAACCCGATCGAATCTCGACTCTGCGCAAAGTTTATGACCGTCGCGTTTTTTCGCGAAACCATGCTCATACGACTTACCATGGGATAATACATCGTGAATGGCCAGTATTTTGAATTTCCGAGACGTTGCACGAAAAACCGATCGAAACTCGACTCGTGCGCGACATCGCGCAAAGTTTATGACCGTCGTATTTTTTTGCGAAAGCGTGTCTGTACGACTTCTCATGGGCTAATAAGACGGGAAAGACCAGTATTTTGAATTTCCGAGACGGTGCACGAAAACCCGATCGAATCTCGACTCTGCGCAAAGTTTATGACCGTCGCGTTTTTTCGTGAAACCATGCTCATACGACTTACCATGGGATAATACATCGTGAATGGCCAGTATTTTGAATTTCTGAGACGTTGCACGAAAAACCGATCGAAACTCGACTCGTGCGCGACATCGCGCAAAGTTTATGACCGTCGTATTTTTTTGCGAAAGCGTGTCTGTACGACTTCTCATGGGCTAATAAGACGGGAAAGACCAGTATTTTGAATTTCCGAGACGGTGCACGAAAAACCGATCGAATCTCGACTCTACGCAAAGTTTATGACCGTCGCATTTTTTCGTGAAACCATGCTCATACGACTTACCATGGGCTAATACATCGTGAATGGCCAGTATTTTGAATTTCCGAGACGGTGCACGAAAAACTGATCGAAACTCGACTCGCGCGCGACTTCGCGCAAAGTTTTTGACCGTCGTATTTTTTTGCGAAAGCGTGTCTGTATGACTTCTCATGGGCTAATAAGATGAGAAAGGCCAGTATTTTGAATTTCCGAGACGGCGCACGAAAAACCGATCGAATCTCGACTCTGCGCAAAGTTTATGACCGTCGCGTTTTTTCGTGAAACCATGCTCATACGACTTACCATGGGCTAATACATCAAGAATGGCCAGTATTTTGAATTTCCAAGACGGTGCACGAAAAACCGATCGAAACTCGACTCTGCGCAAAGTTTATGACCGTCGCGTTTTTTCGTGAAACCATGCTCATACGACATAACATGGGATAATACATCGTGAATGACCAGTATTTTGAATTTCCGAGACAGTGCACGAAAAACCGATCGAATCTCGACTCTACGCAAAGTTTATGACCGTCGCGTTTTTTCGTGAAACCGTGCTCATACGACTTACCATGGGCTAATACATTGTGAATTGCCAGTATTTTGAATTTCTGAGACGGTGCACGAAAAAACGATCGAAACTCGACTCGCGCGCGACTTCGCGCAAAGTTTTTGACCGTCGTATTTTTTTGCGAAAGCGTGCTTGTATGACTTCTCATGGGCTAATAAGACAGGAAAGACCAGTATTTTGAATTTCCGAGACGTTGCACGAAAACCCGATCGAATCTAGACTCTGCGCAAAGTTTATGACCGTCGCATTTTTTCGTGAAACCATGCTCATACGACTTACCATGGGATAATACATCGTGAATGGCCAGTATTTTGAATTTCCGAGACGGTGCACGAAAAACCGATCGAAACTCGACTCGCGCGCGACATCGCGCAAAGTTTATGACCGTCGTATTTTTTTGTGAAAGCGTGTCTGTACGACTTCTCATGGGCTAATAAGACGGGAAAGACCAGTATTTTGAATTTCCGAGACGGTGCACGAAAAACCGATCGAATCTCGACTCTACGCAAAGTTTATGACCGTCGCTTTTTTTCGTGAAACCATGCTCATACGACTTACCATGGGCTAATACATCGTGAATGGCCAGTATTTTGAATTTCCGAGACGGTGCACGAAAAACTGATCGAAACTCGACTCGCGCGCGACTTCGCGCAAAGTTTTTGACCGTCGTATTTTTTTGCGAAAGCGTGTCTGTATGACTTCTCATGGGCTAATAAGACGGGAAAGACCAGTATTTTGAATTTTCGAGACGGCGCACGAAAAACCGATCGAATCTCGACTCTGCGCAAAGTTTATGACCGTCGCGTTTTTTCGTGAAACCATGCTCATACGACTTACCATGGGCTAATACATCATGAATGGCCAGTATTTTTAATTTCCAAGACGGTGCACGAAAAACCTATCGAAACTCGACTCTGCGCAAAGTTTATGACCGTCGCGTTTTTTCGTGAAACCATGCTCTTTTTTTTTGGTAAGTAAAGATAATGTATTTTGTAAAAGATTTGTAGAAAGAAGCTTTGTCTACACAAGCCATAGACTAAAGCCTGAAGTCTTTTAGTGTAGTCGAGAAGATTGTACCCCACCTAAAGAAGGTGAAATGGGCACACTTCATCAAACTCATTTCCAAGAGTAGCACAAGGAAGTTAATAAAAAAATGCAAAAGCAAGACTGTTCTGGAGTACTTGTGGATACATCACAAAATATAAGCTTTGCCCCATAATACATTACAATCCTCGTCATTATTCGAGTGATTATTGACTAATGAAAAAATTGAATCTTGTGAAAATCTCTTTCTCTCTTCTTGTTAGGTGCTCTATATTCAATTCTTGCTCCATGCATGATCGTGAGTCCTGAAGAATCTCTATCAGAATTTGAGCTTTGTTCATGTTGTGACACTCAAAAATTCTGCCACACCTCTCCTTCCAAATCCACCAAATAGCACATCTGAATATAATTCTTGCTAGTTGTGTAAGAGGACCCTTTCTTGAGAAGCCTTGCATTAGCCTTTCTAGTTCATGATGCAAGTTTGGCCGTGGTAGCCTTTGAAGATCAAATCGCTTCAAGATCTCTTCCCATATCCAAGATGAATAATCACAAGCAAAGTATAGATGGTCAACACTTTCTTCCTTTTGCAATATAAATACCTCTTCGCTGCATATTGTCTATCGTAGGAAGTTTACCGAGAAGGGCCTGCCATGTACATAAGGAATGTCGCTGTGAGCATGGACTATCCCATGTCCAACTACTTGGGATCCACTTGTTGTTTCGTCGTCTAATTTGGTTCCATATAGATGTAGCACTAAATTTACCATTATCATGAAGCCAAATAAGCATATCTGAAGAGTTGTTCTTGATTGTAAATAGCCCTAATAGTCGGCCAAATTAATAACATGTCTGGGGAGGTAGGGTTAGGAAGACACCATGTACCATTGTTAATGAATTCAGAAATCTTCCAGTCTTTGGGAGCCCCCAGATCCTGTCGTACTCTATCACCAAATATCTGAAATATACTTTTCCAATTCACCCAAGGATCATACCACATATTAATATTGGTTCCAGAAGAAATCACATAAGAAATATTGTTACGTAGCCATCTCCTTGCCTTCAGAATATCGTGAAACCATGCTCATACGACTTACCATGGGATAATACATCGTGAATGGTCAGTATTTTGAATTTCCGAGACGGTGCACGAAAAACCGATCGAAACTCGACTCGCGCGCGACATCGCGCAAAGTTTATGACCGTCATATTTTTTTGCGAAAGCGTGTCTGTACGACTTCTCATGGGCTAATCAGACGGGAAAGACCAGTATTTTGAATTTCCGAGACGGTGCACGAAAAACCGATCGAATCTCGACTCTACGCAAAGTTTATGACCGTCGCGTTTTTTCGTGAAACCATGCTCATACGACTTACCATGGGCTAATACATCGTGAATTGCCTGTATTTTGAATTTCCGAGACGGTGCACGAAAAACCGACCGAAACGCGACTCGCGCGCGACTTCGCGCAAAGTTTTTGACCGTCGTATTTTTTTGCGAAAGCGTGTCTGTATGACTTCTCATGGGCTAATAAGATGGGAAAGACCAGTATTTTGAATTTCCGAGACGGCGCAAGAAAAACCGATCGAATCTCGACTCTGCGCAAAGTTTATGACCGTCTCGTTTTTTAGTGAAACCATGCTCATACGACTTACCATGGGCTAATACATCATGAATGGCCAGTATTTTGAATTTCCAAGACGGTGCACGAAAAACCGATCGAAACTCGACTCGCGGGCGACTTCGCGCAAAGTTTATGACCGTCATATTTTTTTGCGCAAGCGTGCCTGTACGACTTATCATGGGCTAATAAGACGGGAAAGGCCAATATTTTGAATTTCCGAGATGGTGCACGAAAAACCGATCGAATCTCGACTCGCGCGCGACTTCGCGCAAAGTTTTTGACCGTTGTATTTTTTTGCGAAAGCGTGTCTATACGACTTCTCATGGGCTAATAAGACGGGAAAGACCAGTATTTTGAATTTCCGAGACGGTGCACGAAAAACCGATCGAATCTCGACTCTACGCAAAGTTTATGACCGTCGCGTTTTTTCGTGAAACCATGCTCATACGACTTACCATGGGCTAATACATCGTGAATGGCCAGTATTTTGAATTTCTGAGACGGTGCACGAAAAACTGATCGAAACTCGACTCGCGCGCGACTTCGCGCAAAGTTTTTGACCGTCGTATTTTTTTGCGAAAGCGTGCTTGTATGACTTCTCATGGGCTAATAAGACGGGAAAGACCAGTATTTTGAATTTCCGAGACGGTGCACGAAAACCCGATCGAATCTCGACTCTGCGCAAAGTTTATGACCGTCGCGTTTTTTCGTGAAACCATGCTCATATGACTTACCGTGGGATAATACATCGTGAATGGCCAGTATTTTGAATTTCCGAGACGGTGCACGAAAAACCGATCGAAACTCGACTCGCGCGCGACATCGCGCAAAGTTTATGACCGTCGTATTTTTTTGCGAAAGTGTGTCTGTACGACTTCTCATGGGGTAATAAGATGGGAAAGACCAGTATTTTGAATTTCCGAGACGGTGCACGAAAAACCGATCGAATCTCGACTCTACGCAAAGTTTATGACCGTCGCGTTTTTTCGTGAAACCATGCTCATACGACTTACCATGGGCTAATACATCGTGAATGGCCAGTATTTTGAATTTCCGAGACGGTGCACGAAAAACTGATCAAAACTCGACTCGCGCGCGACTTCGCGCAAAGTTTTTGACCGTCGTATTTTTTTGCGAAAGCGTGTCTGTATGACTTCTCATGGGCTAATAAGACGGGAAAGACCAGTATTTTGAATTTCCGAGACGGCGCACGAAAAACAGATCGAATCTCGACTCTGAGCAAAGTTTATGACCGTCTTGTTTTTTTGTGAAACCATGCTCATACGACTTACCATGGGCTAATACATCATGAATGGCCAGTATTTTGAATTTCCAAGACGGTGCACGAAAAACCGATCGAAACTCGACTCTGCGCAATGTTTATGACCGTCGCGTTTTTTCGTGAAACCATGCTCATACGACTTACCATGGGATAATACATTGTGAATGGCCAGTATTTTGAATTTCCGAGACGGTGCACGAAAAACCGATCGAAACTCGACTCTACGCAAAGTTTATGACCGTCGCGTTTTTTCGTGAAACCATGCTCATACGACTTACCATGGGCTAATACATCATGAATGGCCAGTATTTTGAATTTCCAAGACGGTGCACGAAAAACCGATCGAAACTCGACTCTGCGCAAAGTTTATGACCGTCGCGTTTTTTCGTGAAACCATGCTCATACGACTTACCGTGGGATAATACATCGTGAATGGCCAGTATTTTGAATTTCCGAGACGGTGCACGAAAAACCGATCGAAACTCGACTCGCGCGCGACATCGCGCAAAGTTTATGACCGTCGTATTTTTTTGCGAAAGCGTGTCTGTACGACTTCACATGGGCTAATAAGACGGGAAAGACCAGTATTTTGAATTTCCGAGACGGTGCACGAAAAACCGATCGAATCTCGACTCTACGCAAAGTTTATGACCGTCGCGATTTTCGTGAAACCATGCTCATACGACTTACCATGGGCTAATACATCGTGAATTGCCAGTATTTTGAATTTCCGAGACGGTGCACGAAAAACCGACCGAAACTCGACTCGCGCGCGACTTCGCGCAATGTTTTTGACCGTCGTATTTTTTTGCGAAAGCGTGTCTGTATGACTTCTCATGGGCTAATAAGACGGGAAAGACCAGTATTTTGAATTTCCGAGACGGCGCACGAAAAACCGATCTGATCTCGACTCTGCGCAAAGTTTATGACCGTCGCGTTTTTTCGTGAAACCATCCTCATACGACTTACCATGGGCTAATACATCATTTTTTTTTTTTTTTTTTTTTTTGGTAAGTAAAGATCTTGTATTTTGTAAAAGATTTGTACAAAGAAGCTTTGTCTACACAAGCCATAGACTAAAGCCTGAAGTCTCTTAGTGTAGTCGAGAAGATTGCACCCCACCTAAAGAAGGTGAAATGAGCACGCTTCATCAAACTCATCACCAAGAGTAGCATAAGGAAGTTAATAAATAATAAAATGCAATAGCTAGACTGTTCTGGACTACTTGTGGATACATCACAAAATATAAGCTTTGCCCCATATAATTACAATCTTCATCATTATTCTAGTGATTCTTGACGAATGGAAAAATTGAATCTTGTGAAAATATCTTTCTCTCTTCTTGTTAGGTGCTCTGTATTCAATTCTTGCTCCATACATGATCGCGAGTCCTGAAGAATCTCTATCAGAATTTGAGCTTTCTTCATGTTGTGACACTCAAAAATTCTGCCACACCTCTCCTTCCAAATCCACCAAATAGCACATCTGAATATAATTTGTGCTAGTTGTGTAAGAGGCCCCTTTCTTGAGAAGCTTTGCATAAGCATTTCTAATTCATGATGCAAGTTTGGCCGTGGTAGCCTTTGAAAATCAAATTGCTTCAAGATCTCCTTCCATATCCAAGATGAATAATCACAAGCAAAGTAGAGATAGTCAACACTTTCTTCATTTTGCATACACAAAGAGCACCGATTTACAATATAAATACCTCTTCGCTGCATATTGTCCATCGTAGGAAGTTTGCCGAGAAGGGCCTGCCATGTACATAAGGAATGTCGCTGTGAGCATGGACTATCCCATGTCCAACTACTTTGGATCCACTTGTTGTTTCGTCGTCTAATTTGGTTCCATGCAGATGTAGCACTAAATTTACCGTTATCATGAAGCCAAATAAGCATATCTGAAGAGTTGTTCTTGATTGTAATAGCCCTAATAGTCGGCCAAAGTAATAACATGTCAGGGGAGGTAGGGTTGGGAAGACACCAAGTACCATTGTTAATGAATTCAGAAACCTTCCAGTCTTTGGGAGCCCCCAGATCCTGTCGTACTCTATCACCAAATATCTGAAATATGCTTTTCCCATTCACCCAAGGATCATACCACATATTAATATTGGTTCCAGAAGAAATCACATAAGAAATATTGTTTCGTAGCCATCTCCTTGCCTTTAGAATTCCTTTCCAAGCAGCAGAATGAGATGTTTTTGCAGATACTTCCCAGATTGATTCCTTGGTAAGGTACCTAGCAAAAACCCATTGTGACCATAAGGGCTAATACATCATGAATGGCCAGTATTTTGAATTTCCAATACGGTGCACGAAAAACCGATCGAAACTCGACTCTGCGCAAAGTTTATGACCGTCGCGTTTTTTCGTGAAACCATGCTCATACGACTTACCATGGGATAATACATCGTGAATGGCCAGTATTTTGAATTTCCGAGACGGTGCACGAAAAATCGATCGAAACTCGACTCTACGCAAAGTTTATGACCGTCGCGTTTTTTCGTGAAACCATGCTCATACGACTTACCATGGGCTAATACATCATGAATGGCCAGTATTTTGAATTTCCAAGACGGTGCACGAAAAACCGATCGAAACTCGACTCTGCGCAATGTTTATGACCGTCGCGTTTTTTTGTGAAACCATGCTCATACGACTTACCATGGGATAATACATCGTGAATGGCCAGTATTTTGAATTTCCGAGACGGTGCACGAAAAACCGATCGACACTCGACTCGCGCGCGACTTAGCGCAAATTTTTTGACCGTCGTATTTTTTTGCGAAAGCATGCCTGTACGACTTCTCATGGGCTAATAAGACGGGAAAGACAAGTATTTTCAATTACCGAGACGGTGCACGAAAAACCGATCGAAACTCGACTCTGCGCAAAGTTTATGACCGTCGCGTTTTTTCGTGAAACCATGCTCATACGACTTACCATGGGCTACATCGAGAATGGCCAGTATTTTGAATTTCCGAGACGGTGCACGAAAAACCGATCGAAACTCGACTCGCGCGTGACTTCGCGCAAAGTTTTCGACCGTCGTATTATTTTGCGAAAGCATGCCTGTACGACTTCTCATGGGCTAATAAGACGGGAAACACCAGTATTTTAAATTTCCGAGACGGTGCACGAAAAACCGATCGAATCTCGACTCTGCGCAAATTTTATGACCGTCGCGTTTTTTCGTGAAACCATGCTCATACGACTTACCATGGGCTAGTACATCGTGAATGGCCAGTATTTTGAATTTCGGAGACGGTGCATGAAAAACCGATCGAAACTTGACGAACGCGCGACTTCGCGCAAAGTTTTTGACCGTCGTATTTTTTTGCGAAAGCGTGCCTGAACGACTTCTCATGGGCTAATAAGGCGGGAAAGACAAGTATTTTGAATCTCCGAGACGGTGCACGAAAAACCGATCGAAACTCGACTCTGCGCAAATTTTATGACCGTCGCGTTTTTTCGTGAAACCATGCTCATACGACTTACCATGGGCTAATACATCGTGAATTGCCAGTATTTTGAATTTCCGAGATGGTGCACGAAAAACCGATCGAAACTCGACTCGCGCGCGACTTCGCGCAAAGTTTTTGACCGTCGTATTTTTTTGCGAAAGCGTGTCTGTATGACTTCTCATGGGCTAATAAGACGGGAAAGACCAGTATTTTGAATTTCCGAGATGGCGCATGAAAAACCGATCGAATCTCGACTCAGCGCAAAGTTTATGACCGTCGCGTTTTTTCGTGAAACCATGCTCATACGACTTACCATGGGCTAATACATCATGAATGGCCAGTATTTTGAATTTCCAAGACGGTGCACGAAAAACCGATCGAAACTCGACTCTGCGCAATGTTTATGACCGTCGCGTTTTTTTGTGAAACCATGCTCATACGACTTACCATGGGATAATACATCGTGAATGGCCAGTATTTTTAATTTCCGAGACGGTGCACGAAAAACCGATCGACAATCGACTCGCGCGCGACTTTGCGCAAATTTTTTGACCGTCGTATTTTTTTGCGAAAGCATGCCTGTACGACTTCTCATGGGCTAATAAGACGGGAAAGACAAGTATTTTCAATTTCCGAGACGGTGCACGAAAAACCGATCGAAACTCGACTCTGCGCAAAGTTTATGACCGTCGCGTTTTTTCGTGAAACCATGCTCATACGACTTACCATGGGCTACATCGAGAATGGCCAGTATTTTGAATTTCCGAGACGGTGCACGAAAAACCGATCGAAACTCGTCTCGCGCGTGACTTCGCGCAAAGTTTTCGACCGTCGTATTATTTTGCGAAAGCATGCCTGTACGACTTCTCATGGGCTAATAAGACGGGAAACACCAGTATTTTAAATTTCCGAGACGGTGCACGAAAAATCGATCGAATCTCGACTCTGCGCAAATTTTATGACGTCGCGTTTTTTCATGAAACCATGCTCATACGACTTACCATGGGCTAATACATCGTGAATGGCCAGTATTTTGAATTTCGGAGACGGTGCATGAAAAACCGATCGAAACTTGACTCACGCGCGACTTCGCGCAAAGTTTTTGACCGTCGTATTTTTTTGCGAAAGCGTGCCTGTACGACTTCTCATGGGCTAATAAGACGGGAAAGACAAGTATTTTGAATTTCCGAGACGGTGCACGAAAAACCGATCGAAACTCGACTCGCGCGCGACTTCGCGCAAAGTTTATAACCGTCATATTTTTTTTCGAAAGCGTGGCTGTACGACTTCTCATGGGCTAATAAGACGGGAAAGACAAGTATTTTGAATTTCCGAGACGGTGCACGAAAAACCGATCGAAACTCGACTCTGCGCAAATTTTTTGACCGTCGCGTTTTTTCGTGAAACCATGCTCATACGACTTACCATGGGCTAATACATCGTGAATTGCCAGTATTTTGAATTTCCAAGACGGTGCACGAAAAACCGATCGAAACTCGACTCGCGCGCGACTTCGCGCAAAGTTTTTGACCGTCGTATTTTTTTGCGAAAGCGTGTCTGTATGACTTCTCATGGGCTAATAAGACGGGAAAGACCAGTATTTTTAATTTCCGAGATGGCGCATGAAAAACCGATCGAATCTCGACTCAGCGCAAAGTTTATGACCGTCGCGTTTTTTCGTGAAACCATGCTCATACGACTTACCATGGGCTAATACATCTTGAATGGCCAGTATTTTGAATTTCAAAGACCGTGCACGAAAAACCGATCGAAACTCGACTCTGCGCAAAGTTTATGACCGTCGCGTTTTTTCGTGAAACCATGCTCATACGACTTACCATGGGATAATATTTTTTTTTGGTAAGTAAAGATAATGTATTTTGTAAAAGATTTGTACAAAGAAGCTTTGTCTACACTATTTTGAATTTCCGAGACGGTGCACGAAAAACCGATCGAAACTCGACTCTGCGCAAAGTTTATGACCGTCACGTTTTTTCGTGAAACCATGCTCATACGACTTACCATGGGCTAATACATCGTGAATGGCCAGTATTTTGAATTTCCGAGACGGTGCACGAAAAACTGATCGAAACTCGACTCGGGCGCTACTTCGCGCAAAGTTTTTGACCCTCGTATTTTTTTGCGAAAGCATGTCTGTATGACTTCTCATGGGCTAATAAGACGGGAAAGACCAGTATTTTGAATTTCCGAGACGGCGCACGAAAAACCGATCGAATCTCGACTCTGCGCAGTGTTTATGACCGTCGCGTTTTTTCGTGAAACCATGCTCATACGACTTACCATGGGCTAATACATCTTGAATGGCCAGTATTTTGAATTTCCAAGACGGTGCACGAAAAACCGATCGAAACTCGACTCTGCGCAAAGTTTATGACCGTCGCGTTTTTTCGTGAAACCATGCTCATACGACTTACCATGGGATAATACATCGTGAATGGCCAGTATTTTGAATTTCCGAGACGGTGCACGAAAAACCGATCGAAACTCGACTCTGCGCAAAGTTTATGACCGTCGCGTTTTTTCGTGAAACCATGCTCATACGACTTACCATGGGCAAATACATCGTGAATGGCCAGTATTTTGAATTTCCGAGACGGTGCACGAAAAACTGATCGAAACTCGACTCATGCGCTACTTCGCGCAAAGTTTTTGTCCATCGTATTTTTTTGCGAAAGCGTGTCTGTATGACTTCTCATGGGCTAATAAGACGTGAAAGACCAGTATTTTGAATTTCCGAGACGGCGCACGAAAAACCGATCGAATCACGACTCTGCGCAAATTTTATGACCGTCGCGTTTTTTCGTGAAACCATGCTCATACGACTTACCATGGGCTAATACATCTTGAATGGCCAGTATTTTGAATTTCCAAGACGGTGCACGAAAAACCGATCGAAACTCGACTCTGCGCAAAGTTTATGACCGTCGCGTTTTTTCGTGAAACCATGCTCATACGACTTACCATGGGATAATACATCGTGAATGGCCAGTATTTTGAATTTCCGAGACGGTGCACGAAAAACCGATCGAAACTCGACTCTGCGCAAAGTTTATGACCGTCACGTTTTTTCGTGAAACCATGCTCATACGACTTACCATGGGCTAATACATCATGAATGGCCAGTTTTTGAATTTCCGAGACGGTGCACAAAAAACCGATCGAAACTCGACTCGCGCGCGACATCGCGCAAAGTTTATGACCGTCGTATTTTTTTGCGAAAGCGTGTCTGTACGACTTCTCATGGGCTAATAAGACGGGAAAGACCAGTATTTTGAATTTCCGAGACGGTGCACGAAAAACCGATCGAATCTCGACTCTACGCAAAGTTTATGACCGTCGCGTTTTTTCGTGATACCATGCTCATACGACTTACCATGGGCTAATACATCGTGAATTGCCAGTATTTTGAATTTCCGAGACGGTGCACGAAAAACAGACCGAAAATCGACTCGCGCGCAACTTCGCGCAAAGTTTTTGACCGTCGTATTTTTTTGCGAAAGCGTGTCTGTATGTCTTCTCATGGGCTAATAAGACGGGAAAGACCAGTATTTTGAATTTCCGAGACGGCGCACGAAAAACCGATCGAATCTCGACTCTGCGTAAACTTTATGACCGTCGCGTTTTTTCGTGAAACCATGCTCATACGACTTACCAAGGGCTAATACATCATTAATGGCCAGTATTTTGAATTTCCAAGACGGTGCACGAAAAACCGATCGAAACTCGACTCTGCGCAAAGTTTATGACCGTCACGTTTTTTCGTGAAACCATGCTCATACGACTTACCATGGGATAATACATTGTGAATGGCCAGTATTTTGAATTTCCGAGACGGTGCACGAAAAACCGATCGAAACTCGACTCTACGCAAAGTTTATGACCGTCGCGTTTTTTCGTGAAACCATGCTCATACGACTTCCCATGGGCTAATACATCATGAATGGCCAGTATTTTGAATTTCCAAGACGGTGCACGAAAAACCGATCGAAACTCGACTATGCGCAAAGTTTATGACCGTCGCGTTTTTTCGTGAAACCATGCTCATACGACTTACCGTGGGATAATACATCGTGAATGGCCAGTATTTTGAATTTCCTAGACGGTGCACGAAAAACCAATCGAAACTCGACTCGCGCGCGACATCGCGCAAAGTTTATGACCGTCGTATTTTTTTGCGAAAGCGTGTCTGTACGACTTCTCATGGGCTAATAAGACGGGAAAGACCAGTATTTTGAATTTCCGAGACGGTGCACGAAAAACCGATCGAATCTCGACTCTACGCAAAGTTTATGACCGTCGCATTTTTTCGTGAAACCATGCTCATACGACTTACCATGGGCTAATACATCGTGAATTGCCAGTATTTTGAATTTCCGAGACGGTGCACGAAAAACCGACCGAAACTCGACTCGCGCGCGTCTTCGCGCAAAGTTTTTGACCGTCGTATTTTTTTGCGAAAGCGTGTCTGTATGACTTCTCATGGGCTAATAAGACGGGAAAGACCAGTATTTTGAATTTCCGAGACGGCGCACGAAAAACCGATCGAATCTCGACTCTGCGCAAAGTTTATGACCGTCGCGTTTTTTCGTGAAACCATGCTCATACGACTTACCATGGGCTAATACATCATGAATGGCCAGTATTTTGAATTTCCAAGATGGTGCACGAAAAACCGATCGAAACTCGACTCTGCGCAAAGTTTATGACCGTCGCGTTTTTTCGTGAAACCATGCTCATACGACTTACCATGGGATAATACATCGTGAATGGCGAGTATTTTGAATTTCCGAGACGGTGCACGAAAAATCGATCGAAACTCGACTCTTCGCAAAGTTTATGACCGTCGCATTTTTTCGTGAAACCATGCTCATACGACTTACCATGGTTTAATACATCGTGAATGGCCAGTATTTTGAATTTCTGAGACGGTGCACGAAAAACCGATCGACACTCGACTCTGCGCAATGTTTATGACCGTCGCGTTTTTTTGTGAAACCATGCTCATACGACTTACCATGGGATAATACATCGTGAATGGCCAGTATTTTGAATTTCTGAGACGGTGCACGAAAAACCGATCGACACTCGACTCGCGCGCGACTTCGCGCAAATTTTTTGACCGTCGTATTTTTTGCGAAAGCATGCCTGTACGACTTCTCATGGGCTAATAAGACGGGAAAGACAAGTATTTTCAATTTCAGAGACGGTGCACGAAAAACCGATCGAAACTCGACTCTGCGCAATGTTTATGACCGTCGCGTTTTTTTGTGAAACCATGCTCATACGACTTACCATGGGATAATACATCGTGAATGGCCAGTATTTTGAATTTCTGAGACGGTGCACGAAAAACCGATCGACACTCGACCCGCGCGCGACTTCGCGCAAATTTTTTGACCGTCGTATTTTTTGCGAAAGCATGCCTGTACGACTTCTCATGGGCTAATAAGACGGGAAAGACAAGTATTTTCAATTTCCGAGACGGTGCACGAAAAACCGATCGAAACTCGACTCTGCGCAAAGTTTATGACCGTCGCGTTTTTTCGTGAAACCATGCTCATACGACTTACCATGGGCTACATCGAGAATGGCCAGTATTTTGAATTTCCGAGACGGTGCACGAAAAACCGATCGAAACTCGACTCGCGCGTGACTTCGCGCAAAGTTTTCGACCGTCGTATTATTTGCGAAAGCATGCCTGTACGACTTCTCATGGGCTAATAAGACGGGAAACACCAGTATTTTAAATTTTCGAGACGGTGCACGAAAAACCGATCGAATCTCGACTCTGCGCAAATTTTATGACCGTCACGTTTTTTCGTGAAACCATGCTCATACGACTTACCATGGGCTAATACATCGTGAATGGCCAGTATTTTGAATTTCGGAGACGGTGCATGAAAAACTGATCGAAACTTGACTCACGCGCGACTTCGCGCAAAGTTTTTGACCGTCGTATTTTTTTGCGAAAGCGTGCCTGTACGACTTCTCATGGGCTAATAAGATGGGAAAGACAAGTATTTTGAATTTCCGAGACGGTGCACGAAAAACCGATCGAAACTCGACTCGCGCGCGACTTCGCGCAAAGTTTATAACCGTCGTATTTTTTTTCGAAAGCGTGGCTGTACGACTTCTCATGGGCTAATAAGACGGGAAAGACAAGTATTTTGAATTTCCGAGACGGTGCACGAAAAACCGATCGAAACTCGACTCTGCGCAAATTTTTTGACCGTCGCGTTTTTTCGTGAAACCATGCTCATACGACTTACCATGGGCTAATACATCGTGAATTGCCAGTATTTTGAATTTCCAAGACGGTGCACGAAAAACCGATCGAAACTCGACTCGCGCGCGACTTCGCGCAAAGTTTTTGACCGTCGTATTTTTTTGCGAAAGCGTGTCTGTATGACTTCTCATGGGCTAATAAGACGGGAAAGACCAGTATTTTGAATTTCCGAGATGGCGCATGAAAAACCGATCGAATCTCGACTCAGCGCAAAGTTTATGACCGTCGCGTTTTTTCGTGAAACCATGCTCATACGACTTACCATGGGCTAATACATCTTGAATGGCCAGTATTTTGAATTTCCGAGACGGTGCACGAAAAACCGATCGAAACTCGACTCTGCGCAAAGTTTATGACCGTCGCGTTTTTTCGTGAAACCATGCTCATACGACTTACCATGGGCAAATACATCGTGAATGGCCAGTATTTTGAATTTCCGAGACGGTGCACGAAAAACTGATCGAAACTCGACTCATGCGCTACTTCGCGCAAAGTTTTTGTCCATCGTATTTTTTTGCGAAAGCGTGTCTGTATGACTTCTCATGGGCTAATAAGACGTGAAAGACCAGTATTTTGAATTTCCGAGACGGCGCACGAAAAACCGATCGAATCACGACTCTGCGCAAAGTTTATGACCGTCGCGTTTTTTCGTGAAACCATGCTCATACGACTTACCATGGGCTAATACATCTTGAATGGCCAGTATTTTGAATTTCCAAGACGGTGCACGAAAAACCGATCGAAACTCGACTCTGCGCAAAGTTTATGACCGTCGCGTTTTTTCGTGAAACCATGCTCATACGACTTACCATGGGATAATACATCGTGAATGGCCAGTATTTTGAATTTCCGAGACGGTGCACGAAAAACCGATCGAAACTCGACTCTGCGCAAAGTTTATGACCGTCACGTTTTTTCGTGAAACCATGCTCATACGACTTACCATGGGCTAATACATCATGAATGGCCAGTTTTTGAATTTCCGAGACGGTGCACGAAAAACCGATCGAAACTCGACTCGCGCGCGACATCGCGCAAAGTTTATGACCGTCGTATTTTTTTGCGAAAGCGTGTCTGTACGACTTCTCATGGGCTAATAAGACGGGAAAGACCAGTATTTTGAATTTCCGAGACGGTGCACGAAAAACCGATCGAATCTCGACTCTACGCAAAGTTTATGACCGTCGCGTTTTTTCGTGATACCATGCTCATACGACTTACCATGGGCTAATACATCGTGAATTGCCAGTATTTTGAATTTCCGAGACGGTGCACGAAAAACAGACCGAAACTCGACTCGCGCGCAACTTCGCGCAAAGTTTTTGACCGTCGTATTTTTTTGCGAAAGCGTGTCTGTATGACTTCTCATGGGCTAATAAGACGGGAAAGACCAGTATTTTGAATTTCCGAGACGGCGCACGAAAAACCGATCGAATCTCGACTCTGCGTAAACTTTATGACCGTCGCGTTTTTTCGTGAAACCATGCTCATACGACTTACCATGGGCTAATACATCATTAATGGCCAGTATTTTGAATTTCCAAGACGGTGCACGAAAAACCGATCGAAACTCGACTCTGCGCAAAGTTTATGACCGTCACGTTTTTTCGTGAAACCATGCTCATACGACTTACCATGGGATAATACATTGTGAATGGCCAGTATTTTGAATTTCCGAGACGGTGCACGAAAAACCGATCGAAACTCGACTCTACGCAAAGTTTATGACCGTCGCGTTTTTTCGTGAAACCATGCTCATACGACTTCCCATGGGCTAATACATCATGAATGGCCAGTATTTTAAATTTCCAAGACGGTGCACGAAAAACCGATCGAAACTCGACTATGCGCAAAGTTTATGACCGTCGCGTTTTTTCGTGAAACCATGCTCATACGACTTACCGTGGGATAATACATCGTGAATGGCCAGTATTTTGAATTTCCTAGACGGTGCACGAAAAACCAATCGAAACTCGACTCGCGCGCGACATCGCGCAAAGTTTATGACCGTCGTATTTTTTTGCGAAAGCGTGTCTGTACGACTTCTCATGGGCTAATAAGACGGGAAAGACCAGTATTTTGAATTTCCGAGACGGTGCACGAAAAACCGATCGAATCTCGACTCTACGCAAAGTTTATGACCGTCGCATTTTTTGGTGAAACCATGCTCATACGACTTACCATGGGCTAATACATCGTGAATTGCCAGTATTTTGAATTTCCGAGACGGTGCACGAAAAACCGACCGAAACTCGACTCGCGCGCGACTTCGCGCAAAGTTTTTGACCGTCGTATTTTTTTGCGAAAGCGTGTCTGTATGACTTCTCATGGGCTAATAAGACGGGAAAGACCAGTATTTTGAATTTCCGAGACGGCGCACGAAAAACCGATCGAATCTCGACTCTGCGCAAAGTTTATGACCGTCGCGTTTTTTCGTGAAACCATGCTCATGCGACTTACCATGGGCTAATACATCATGAATGGCCAGTATTTTGAATTTCCAAGATGGTGCACGAAAAACCGATCGAAACTCGACTCTGCGCAAAGTTTATGACCGTCGCGTTTTTTCGTGAAACCATGCTCATACGACTTACCATGGGATAATACATCGTGAATGGCCAGTATTTTGAATTTCCGAGACGGTGCACGAAAAATCGATCGAAACTCGACTCTTCGCAAAGTTTATGACCGTCGCGTTTTTTCGTGAAACCATGCTCATACGACTTACCATGGTTTAATACATCGTGAATGGCCAGTATTTTGAATTTCTGAGACGGTGCACGAAAAACCGATCGACACTCGACTCTGCGCAATGTTTATGACCGTCGCGTTTTTTTGTGAAACCATGCTCATACGACTTACCATGGGATAATACATCGTGAATGGCCAGTATTTTGAATTTCTGAGACGGTGCACGAAAAACCGATCGACACTCGACTCGCGCGCGACTTCGCGCAAATTTTTTGACCGTCGTATTTTTTGCGAAAGCATGCCTGTACGACTTCTCATGGGCTAATAAGACGGGAAAGACAAGTATTTTCAATTTCAGAGACGGTGCACGAAAAACCGATCGAAACTCGACTCTGCGCAATGTTTATGACCGTCGCGTTTTTTTGTGAAACCATGCTCATACGACTTACCATGGGATAATACATCGTGAATGGCCAGTATTTTGAATTTCTCAGACGGTGCACGAAAAACCGATCGACACTCGACTCGCGCGCGACTTCGCGCAAATTTTTTGACCGTCGTATTTTTTGCGAAAGCATGCCTGTACGACTTCTCATGGGCTAATAAGACGGGAAAGACAAGTATTTTCAATTTCCGAGACGGTGCACGAAAAACCGATCGAAACTCGACTCTGCGCAAAGTTTATGACCGTCGCGTTTTTTCGTGAAACCATGCTCATACGACTTACCATGGGCTACATCGAGAATGGCCAGTATTTTGAATTTCCGAGACGGTGCACGAAAAACCGATCGAAACTCGACTCGCGCGTGACTTCGCGCAAAGTTTTCGACCGTCGTATTATTTGCGAAAGCATGCCTGTACGACTTCTCATGGGCTAATAAGACGGGAAACACCAGTATTTTAAATTTTCGAGACGGTGCACGAAAAACCGATCGAATCTCGACTCTGCGCAAATTTTATGACCGTCACGTTTTTTCGTGAAACCATGCTCATACGACTTACCATGGGCTAATACATCGTGAATGGCCAGTATTTTGAATTTCGGAGACGGTGCATGAAAAACTGATCGAAACTTGACTCACGCGCGACTTCGCGCAAAGTTTTTGACCGTCGTATTTTTTTGCGAAAGCGTGCCTGTACGACTTCTCATGGGCTAATAAGATGGGAAAGACAAGTATTTTGAATTTCCGAGACGGTGCACGAAAAACCGATCGAAACTCGACTCGCGCGCGACTTCGCGCAAAGTTTATAACCGTCGTATTTTTTTTCGAAAGCGTGGCTGTACGACTTCTCATGGGCTAATAAGACGGGAAAGACAAGTATTTTGAATTTCCGAGACGGTGCACGAAAAACCGATCGAAACTCGACTCTGCGCAAATTTTTTGACCGTCGCGTTTTTTCGTGAAACCATGCTCATACGACTTACCATGGGCTAATACATCGTGAATTGCCAGTATTTTGAATTTCCAAGACGGTGCACGAAAAACCGATCGAAACTCGACTCGCGCGCGACTTCGCGCAAAGTTTTTGACCGTCGTATTTTTTTGCGAAAGCGTGTCTGTATGACTTCTCATGGGCTAATAAGACGGGAAAGACCAGTATTTTGAATTTCCGAGATGGCGCATGAAAAACCGATCGAATCTCGACTCAGCGCAAAGTTTATGACCGTCGCGTTTTTTCGTGAAACCATGCTCATACGACTTACCATGGGCTAATACATCTTGAATGGCCAGTATTTTGAATTTCCGAGACGGTGCACGAAAAACCGATCGAAACTCGACTCTGCGCAAAGTTTATGACCGTCGCGTTTTTTCGTGAAACCATGCTCATACGACTTACCATGGGCTAATATTTTTTTTTTGGTAAGTAAAGATATTATATTTTGTAAAAGATTTGTACAAAGAAGCTTTGTCTACACAAGCCACAGACTAAAGCCTGAAGTCTCTTAGTGTAGTCGAGAAGATTGCACCCCACCTAAAGAAGGTGAAATGAGCACGCTTCATCAAACTCATCTCCAAGAGTAGCATAAGGAAGTTAATAAATAATAAAATGCAATAGCTAGACTGTTCTGGACTACTTGTGGATACATCACAAAATATAAGCTTTGCCCCATATAATTACAATCTTCATCATTATTCGAGTGATTCTTGACGAATGGAAAAATTGAATCTTGTGAAAATATCTTTCTCTCTTCTTGTTAGGTGCTCTGTATTCAATTCTTGCTCCATACATGATCGTGAGTCCTGAAGAATCTCTATCAGAATTTGAGCTTTCTTCATGTTGTGACACTCAAAAATTCTGCCACACCTCTCCTTCCAAATCCACCAAATAGCACATCTGAATATAATTTGTGCTAGTTGTGTAAGAGGCCCCTTTCTTGAGAAGCTTTGCATAAGCATTTCTAATTCATGATGCAAGTTTGGCTGTGGTAGCCTTTGAAAATCAAATCGCTTCAAGATCTCCTTCCATATCCAAGATGAATAATCACAAGCAAAGTAGAGATGGTCAACACTTTCTTCATTTTGCATACACAAAGAGCACCGATTTACAATATAAATACCTCTTCGCTGCATATTGTCCATCGTAGGAAGTTTGCCGAGAAGGGCCTGCCATGTACATAAGGAATGTCGCTGTGAGCATGGACTATCCCATGTCCAACTACTTTGGATCCACTTGTTGTTTCGTCGTCTAATTTGGTTCCATGCAGATGTAGCACTAAATTTACCGTTATCATGAAGCCAAATAAGCATATCTGAAGAGTTGTTCTTGATTGTAATAGCCCTAATAGTCGGCCAAAGTAATAACATGTCAGGGGAGGTAGGGTTGGGAAGACACCAAGTACCATTGTTAATGAATTCAGAAACCTTCCAGTCTTTGGGAGCCCCCAGATCCTGTCGTACTCTATCACCAAATACCTGAAATATGCTTTTCCCATTCACCCAAGGATCATACCACATATTAATATTGGTTCCAGAAGAAATCACATAAGAAATATTGTTACGTAGCCATCTCCTTGCCTTTAGAATTCCTTTCCAAGCAGCAGAATGAGATGTTTTTGCAGATACTTCCCAGATTGATTCCTTGGTAAGGTACCTAGCAAAAACCCATTGTGACCATAAGGAAGACTTGTTTTGTAAAATATCCCATAATTGCTTTACCATACAAGCTTTATTCCAATCTCTAATATGTCGAAGATTCAGCCCCCCTTCATCCTTCGGTTTGCAAATGCTGTCCCAATTCACCATGTGCATTGCCTTACCATCTGTGCCATTCCAAAAGAAGTTCATAAGTAATTTATCAATATCATGGAGAAGCCCGGCTGGTAGAAGGAATGCATGAGACCAATAAATAGAATAAGAGGTCAACACAGATCGAATAAGTTCAAGTCGTCCAGCTTTAGAAAGAAGCCTATTTTTCCAAGAGGAAATTCTGTTCTTAATTTTTTGTATGATAGGCTGACAGGAGGCTTTGTTGATTCCAGTGGATATAAGTGGGAGACCCAAGTAAGGAACCGGTAAATTTCCTTCAGCAACTCCCAATGTTTGAGCAATATGATCCTTATTGTCAATGCAAGCACCCACATATACTTTGCTCTTTGCATGGTTTAGCTTAAGACCAGAAACTATACCAAATTCATTAAGAATATCTGCCAGATTACTCACAGAAACTGGATCATCTCGAAGGAAGATAATAAGGTCATCAGCAAATGTTATGTGAGAGATATAAATAGAACCATAATATGGTACCTTAATTTTGCCATTGGAAACAACCTCTTCTAACATACAACTGAGTCCTTCCATTGCAATCGTAAAAAGATAAGGAGATAGTGGATCGCCTTGCCGAATGCCATTCTTACTCCCGAAGAAGCCAATAGGTGAACCATTAAATAGAATCGAAAATTTTAGAGTTTCCAAGCAACATTGAATCCATTGAACCCAGCGCAGAGGGAAGCCCATATTATGGAGCATCATGTAAATAAATTGCCTATTGACTGAGTCAAAGGCCTTCCGTAAATCAGCTTTAAAACAGATCTTTTTCCCTCTTGTTTTTGAGTGTAGATCCTTAACCAAATCATTAGCAAGCAGGACATTATGATGGATACTCCTCCCTTTAATAAAAGCAGCCTGATTAGGACTAATGACCTTATTCATGACCTTTTGTAGTCTATCTGCCAGCAACTTAGAGATAACCTTATAAATAAAGTTGCACAGTGAAATAGGACGGTAGTTCTCCAATGAATCGGCTCCATCATTTTTAGGCACTAAAGAAATAAAAGTGCAATTCATTTCTTTCAGAATGTGACCTGAGGAGAAAAAATGTCGACAAGCTTTTATGACATCGTTGCCTACAATAGCCCATGCAATTTGATAAAACTCAGCTGGAAATCCATCTGGACCAGGGCTTTTGTGCTTCGGGGACTTAAAAACAACTTTCACAATTTCATCATCCGTTATTGGGGCATTAAGATGAGAGAGGGCTTCAGAATCAAGTCGTCTTGTAGGCCCAACATGAATACTATTAGGCTGCTGTTCCTGATTGAGTAAGGAATAAAAAAATTGCTCGGTGTAATTTTTAACCTCATCCAGATCCTCAATGAGATTACCATCTATACCTTTGCATTTTTTGATGCGATTAGTAGCCCTTCTGGTAGCAATAGCAGCATAGAAAAACTTCGTATTAGAATCCCCTAGAGTAAGCCAATGCTGTCGTGACTTCTGTTTCAAAAAGCATTCCTCCTGCTTCAAAGCTTGCATAAAGTTATTTCTAGCAGCAGCCTCTTTGTATATAAGATTCGCATCCAGAGGTTGAAGATTTAGCTCGCTTTGCACAGCCATAAGTTCTTTCTTGCATAACTGAACTCTGTCGTTGATATTTCCAAATGTAGTTGAATTCCACTTCTTCAGTGCTGCTTTGCATGCTTTTAGTTTTTGACATAGTAAGGGGGAGAACCGAATACATTAATGTCCCAAGCTGACTTAATAACTTCGAGAAACTTTGGGTGAGAACTCCACATATTAAAAAATCTAAAAGGTTTCTTGACTCTTGGTAGTGCTTTATCTGCATGTATATGCATAATAGAGTGATCCGAAAATAACGTAGCACCGTACTCAAGAAGTGAATCTGGAAAAACTGCTAACCATTCCTGATTTATCAAACATCTGTCAAGTCGAGCCATAATTTTTCTTTCAGCAGTACTTTGATTGTTCCATGAGAACCAATCACCTACAGATTTCATGTCAGTCAATGCAGCAGTATCTATACAATCATTAAAATGTTGAAGCTGACATTCGGAAAGCACTCTACCCCCCACTTTCTCATTTGTGTATCTGACAGTATTAAAGTCACCGAGAACAACCCAAGGTACTGTAGGATAACTATTTGCAATGCTAACCAGATCACGCCATAGAGCATTCCTGTCAGACATACTGTTAGATGCATAAATACCGGTAATATTGAATTGACATCCAGTCTGTTTATCCTCTGCCTTAAGATGAATGAATTGATTAGTAGCAGAAATAAACCAAGCAGTAACAAGATTAGGATGCCATAAGACCCAAACTCGACCATAAGTATCCTGAGAATCATTAGTAAAAAGTTCTGCCTCAGGCCATATTAAATTCTTCTGAACTTGAACACGATGAGGTTTAATTTTTGTTTCCACAAGAATGACAATGTCACATGCAGCAGATCGGATTATTCTATTGAGCTCCCGACATTTCTCAGTCTTATTAAGTCCACGAACATTCCAACAGCTTATTTTCATCAATACTAGATAGAAGGAAGAGCATGCGATTTTGGGAGGACACTACCATCCTTTTTCTTATCCTTTGATTTTGCATGGTCCTCTCGCATAATATCTTTACCCTTTAATCCTTTATTCCTATATTTATCCACCTCATCCACAGCTTGCAAATGTTTAAATTTTTGCGTACCTTGAGGCAAGGAGTCCTGAATAGCGGGATGTGTCGAAGAGCGATGAGTTTGGTGAGTTGCAATGTCTTGGTTCCCAAGAGGTTGTTGAAATGAAATTTCCTGATTATCTGAAGGAGTGATTCGTGAAGGCGAGGTTGTTATTGGGGAGTGAGAACCTTGGGAAGCTCCTGCAGTGAAATTCTCTGATATAATAGGTAAAGATGGAAGTCCTGACTTGTCTTTCTCTTGTTCGTGTCGCTGCCCCAACGAGTCAGAGTGTTCAATCATCTTCTCCGCCATCACCACTGTTGGCACTGGAGTATCAGTGCTTGGATTAGTGGTAGTGACCCCATTCTGTGGCTCTTGGCGTGGTCGGTAGACCTGTGTGATTTTTTGTGAAGGCTGTTGGCAGGCACCATTTACATGTCCAAAAGATAGACAAACCTTGCATCGTTGTGGCTTCCAAGAATATGAGACTTTCACCTTTCGGGTGCTCCCATCAAGATCACGGTAAGAAACATCATTCGGCAGTTCCTCATCAGAAGAAACCATTACACAAGCTCTGGCAAAGGTCAATCTCGTTTGCGAAGCTGTTGCCTTATCAAGATACAATGGTTGTCCCAGGGTGCTGCAAAGCTTTGCAATAAAACGACGACCCCAGAGATGTAGTGGAAGTCCATGAAAAGAAACCCATATTGGGATAGACTGTAGACTGTCTAACTCCAATCTCACATCAGGTGCCCAGCGTCGTAGTATCATTGGATGACCACGGATAGTCCAAAATCCTTCAAGGACCTATTGTAAATCTTCTTCCGAATAAAGCCTGCATACAAAGAATCCGGTCTCCAACATATGAAGATCAAATGTTGATATTCCCTATCGAGTTCTGATGTATGAGGATAGTGGGAAAAAGGATGTTCTTAGTCCAACAACGTAGCCCACAATTGCCATTGACCATGTCTCAATTAGTTCGTCGGAATCAATAGCCTCATACACAGCAATCTTCTGGTCAGCCTGTACTTCTGGAGCAAAAAAGTCCAGTCGAAGATCCGGACTACCCACTGGAGCCTTGAAGAGGCTACTCCAAGGCTTCAGATCTCGGGAAATAGGAGCTGGAGGTCGTGATCTAGATCGTGAACGACCTCGGGCCTGGTTCATTGAAGGAGCATCCCGTCGAGAAGAAGAAATCAGCGGTGGAACATCCTGGTGTGAAACCGGCCTAAGCTGCTGGGGAGGAACCAGCGGCTGTTGGAGAGGAGCAACCCCCTCCCGCGGTGAAGTAACCAGCGGCTGAGGAGCAACCCTCTCCCGCTGTGACTGCTGGAGAGGGGCGTTCTGCTGTGAAGCAATCAGCCGCTGGGAAGAAGCCAGCGGAGGAGCATCCCGCTGGAACAGAGGATGCGAAGCAGAGTGCCGCGTCCGGCCGCTCGCATCCATGGCGTCGCTCGCCCTAGCCGCCAGCCGCCTAGGGGAGAGGAAGCCACCACCCTGCCCACACTAATGTCGCAGCCGTCGCCCCTTCCACGCCGATTGCAGAAGCAGCCGTCGCCCTTTCCACGCTGGAGCTGCCGCAGGAAGCGGCAGTGAACCCAGCCCCAATCGCAGCGCAGCTTCCACCGTTTCTTGCCCTAGAGTCCGTCCCGCGCCTAGGGGAGAAGAGCCGCCGCCCTTCCACGCCTGAAGTCGCCGATTCCCGGCCTGGAATCGCTGATCGCAGGAGCGACCGCCGGCCTTCCACTCGCCGCGGAGTGATCGTAGAGGAGAAATCGCCCAAGGGAGCAATCGCAAGCACAAGCGCAAGGGAAGAGGTTGCCGTCCCCAGCGTCGATCGCAAGCGCAAGCGCAAGCCCAAGCAGAGCAGAGCACTCACGCACGCACGCAAGGGAACGCAGGCCCATTCCCCCCATTCCCAAGCCGATGCGTGCACGCAAAAACCGATCGAAACTCGACTCTGCGCAAAGTTTATGACCATCGCGTTTTTTTCGTGAAACCATGCTCATACGACTTACCATGGGATAATACATCGTGAATGGCCAGTATTTTGAATTTCCGAGACGGTGCACGAAAAACCGATCGAAACTCGACTCGCGCGCGACTTCGCGCAAAGTTTATGACTGTCGTATTTTTTTGCGAAAGCGTGTCTGTACGACTTCTCATGGGCTAATAAGATGGGAAAGACCAGTATTTTGAATTTTCGAGACGGCGCACGAAAAACCGATCGAATCTCGACTCTGCGCAAAGTTTATGACCGTCGTGTTTTTTCGTGAAACCATGCTCATACGACTTACCATGGGCTAATACATCATGAATGGCCAGTATTTTGAATTTCCGAGACAGTGCACGAAAAACCGATCGAAACTCGACTCGCGCGCGACTTCGCGCAAAGTTTATGACCGTCATATTTTTTTGCGCAAGTGTGCCTGTACGACTTATCATGGGCTAATAAGATCGGAAAGACCAATATTTTGAATTTCCGAGACGGTGCACGAAAAACCGATCGAATCTCAACTCGCGCGCGACTTCGCGCAAAGTTTATGACCGTCGTATTTTTTTGCGAAAGCGTGTCTGTACGACTTCTCACGGGCTAATAAGACGGGAAACACCAGTATTTTGAATTTCCGAGACGGAGCACGAAAAACCGATCGAATCTCGACTCTGTGCAAAGTTTATGACCGTCGCATTTTTTCGTGAAACCATGCTCATACGACTTACCATGGGCTAATACATCATGAATGGCCAGTATTTTGAATTTCCGAGACGGTGCACGAAAAACCGATCGAAACTCGACACTGCGCAAAGTTTATGACCGTCGCGTTTTTTCGTGAATCCATGCTCATACGACTTACCATGGGATAATACATCGTGAATGGCCAGTATTTTGAATTTCCGAGACGGTGCACGAAAAACCGATCGAAACTCGACTCGCGCGCGACTTCGCGCAAAGTTTATGACTGTCGTATTTTTTTGCGAAAGTGTGTCTGTACGACTTCTCATGGGCTAATAAGACGGGAAAGACCAGTATTTTGAATTTTCGAGATGGTGCACGAAAAACCGATCGAATCTCGACTCTACGCAAAGTTTATGACCGTCTCGTTTTTTCGTGAAACCATGCTCATACGACTTACCATGGGATAATACATCGTGAATGGCCAGTATTTTGAATTTCCGAGACAGTGCACGAAAAACCGATCGAAACTCGACTCGCGCGCGACTTCGCGCAAAGTTTATGACCGTCGTATTTTTTTGCGAAAGTGTGCTTGTACGACTTCACATGGGCTAATAAGACGGGAAAGACCAGTATTTTGAATTTCCGAGACGGTGCACGAAAAACCGATCGAATATAGAATCTGCGCAAAGTTTATGACCGTCGCGTTTTTTCGTGAAACCATGCTCATACGACTTACCATGGGCTAATACACCGTGAATGGCCAGTCTTTTGAATATCCGAGACGGTGCACGAAAAACCGATCGAAACTCGACTCGCTCGCGACTTCGCGCAAAGTTTATGACCGTCGTATTTTTGCTTGTGATTATTCATCTTGGATATGCTAATAAGACGGGAAAGACCAGTATTTTGAATTTCCCAGACGGTGCACGAAAAACCGATCGAATCTCGACTCTGCGCAAAGTTTATGACCGTCGCGTTTTTTCGTGAAACCATGCTCATACGACTTACCATGGGCTAATACATCGTGAATGGCCAGTATTTTGAATTTCCGAGACGGTGCACGAAAAACTGATCGAAACTCGACTCGCGCGTGACTTCGCGCAAGTGTTTGACCGTCGTATTTTTTTGCGAAAGCATGCTTGTATGACTTATCATGGGCTAATAAGACGGGAAAGATCAGTATTTTGAAATTCCGAGACGGCTCACGAAAAACCGATCGAATCTCGACTCTGCGCAAAGTTTATGACCGTCGCGTTTTTTCGTGAAACCATGCTCATACTACTTACCATGGGCTAATACATCGTGAATGGCCAGTATTTTGAATTTCGGAGACGGTGCACGAAAAACCGATCGAAACTTGACTCACGCGCGACTTCGCACAAAGTTTTTGACCGTCGTATTTTTTTGCGAAAGCGTGCCTGTACGACTTCTCATGGGCTAATAAGACGGGAAAGACAAGTATTTTGAATTTCCGAGACGGTGCACGAAAAACCGATCGAAACTCGACTCGCGCGCGACTTCGCGCAAATTTTATGACCGTCGTATTTTTTTGCGAAAGCGTGGCTGTACGACTTCTCATGATCTATTAAGATAGGAAAGACCAGTATTTTGAATTTCCGAAACGGTGCACGAAAAACAGATCGAACATCGAATCTGCGCAAAGTTTATGCCCGTCGCGTTTTTTCATGAAACCATGCTCATACGACTTACCATGGGATAATACATCGTGAATGGCCAGTATTTTGAATTTCCGAGACGGTGCACGAAAAACCGATCGAAACTCGACTCGCGCGTGACTTCGCGCAAAGTTTATGACCGTCGTATTTTTTTTCGAAAGTGTGCTTGTACGACTTCACATGGGCTAATAAGACGGGAAAGACCAGTATTTTGAATTTCCGAAACGGTGCACGAAAAACCGATCGAATATCGAATCTGCGCAAAGTTTATGCCCGTCGCGTTTTTCCGTGAAACCATGCTCATACGACTTACCATGGGCTAATACACCGTGAATGGCCAGTCTTTTGAATTTCCGAGACGGTGCACGAAAAACCGATCGAAACTCGACTCGCGCGCGACTTCGTGCAGAGTTTATGACCGTCGTATTTTTTTGCGAAAGCGTAGCTGTACGACTTCTCATGTGCTAATAAGCGTAGCTGTACGACTTCTCGGAAATTCGGAAATTTATGACCGTCGCGTTTTTTCGTGAAACCATGCTCATACGACTTACCATGGGCTAATACATCGTGAATGGCCAGTATTATGAATTTCCGAGAAGGTGCACGAAAAACCGATCGAAACTCGACTCGCGCGCGACTTCGCGCAAAGTTTATGACCGTCGTATTTTTCTGCGAAAGTGTGCTTGTACGACTTCACATGGGCTAATAAGACGGGAAAGACCAGTATTTTGAATTTCCGAGACGGTGCACGAAAAACCGATCGAATATCGAATCTGCGCAAAGTTTATGACCGTCGCATTTTTTCGTGAAACCATGCTCATACGACTTACCATGGGCTAATACATCGTGAATAGCCAGTATTTTGAATTTCGGAGATGGTGCACGAAAAACTGATCGAAACTCGACTCACGCGCGACTTCGCGCAAAGTTTTTGACCGTAGTATTTTTTTGCGAAAGCGTGCCTGTACGACTTCTCATGGGCTAATAAGACGGGAAAGACAAGTATTTTGAATTTCCGAGATGGTGCACGAAAAACCGATCGAAACTTAACTCTGCGCAAAGTTTATGACCGTCGCGTTTTTTCGTGAAACCATGCTCATAAGACTTACCATGGGCTAATACATCGTGAATGGCCAGTATTTTGAATTTCCGAGACGGTGCACGAAAAACCGATCGACACTCGACTCGCGCGCTACTTCGCTCAAAGTTTTTGACCGTCGTATTTTTTTGCGAAAGCATGCCTGTACGAGTTCTCATGGGCTAATAAGACGGGAAAGACAAGTATTTTGAATTTTCGAGACGGTGCACGAAAAACCGATCGAAACTCGACTCGGCGCAAAGTTTATGACTGTCGCATTTTTTCGTGAAACCATGCTCATACGACTTACCATTGGCTAATACATCGTGAATGGCCAGTATTTTGAATTTCCGAGATGGTGCACGAAAAACCGATCGAAACTCGACTCGCGCGCGACTTCGTGCAAATTTTTGAACGTCGTATTTTTTTGCGAAAGCATGCCTGTACGACTTCTCATGGGCTAATAAGACGGGAAAGACAAGTATTTTGAATTTCCGAGACGGTGCACGAAAAACCGATCGAAACTCGACTCTGCGCAAAGTTTATGACCGTCGCATTTTTTCGTGAAACAATGCTCATACGACTTACCATGGGCTAATACATCGTGAATGGCCAGTATTTTGAATTTCCGAGACGGTGCACGAAAAACCGATCGAAACTCGACTCGCGCGTGACTTCACGCAAAGTTTATGACCGTCGTATTTTTTTTGCGAAAGTGTGCTTGTACGACTTCTCATGGGCTAATAAGACGGGAAAGACCAGTATTTTGAATTTCCGAGACGGTGCACGAAAAACCGATTGAATCTCGAATCTCTGCAAAGTTTATGACCGTCGAGTTTTTTCATGAAACCATGCTCATACGACTTACTATGGGCTAATACATCATGAATGGCCAGTATTTTGAATTTCCGAGACGGTGCACGAAAAACCGATCGAAACTCGACTCGCGCGCGACTTCGCGCAAAGTTTATAACCGTCGTATTTTTTTGCGATAGCGTGCCTGTACGACTTCTCATGGGCTAATAAGACGGGAAAGACTAGTATTTTGAATTTCCGAGACGGTGCACGAAAAACCGATCGACATTCGACTCGCGCGCGACTTCGCGCAAAGTTTTTGACCGTCGTATTTTTTTGCGAAAGCATGCCTGTACGACTTCTCATGGGCTAATAAGACGGGAAAGTCCAGTATTTTGAATTTCCGAGACGGTGCACGAAAAACCGATCGAATCTCGACTCTGCCGAAAGTTTATGACCGTCGCGTTTTTTCGTGAAACTATGCTCATACAACTTTTTTTTTGGTAAGTAAAGATAATTTATTTTGTAAAAGATTTTTACAAAGAAGCTTTGTCTACACAAGCCATAGACTAAAGCCTGAAGTCTCTTAGTGTAGTCGAGAAGATTGCACCCCACCAAAAGAAGGTGAAATGGGCACGCTTCATCGAACTCATCTCCAAGAGTAGCACAAGGAAGTTAATAAAAAATGCAATAGCTAGACTGTTCTGGAGTACTTGTGGATACATCACAAAATATAAGCTTTGCCCCATAATACATTACAATCTTCATCATTATTCGAGTGATTATTGACTAATGAAAAAATTGAATCTTGTGAAAATCTCTTTCTCTCTTCTTGTTAGGTGCTCTATATTCAATTCTTGCTCCATGCATGATCGTGAGTCCTGAAGAATCTCTATCAGAATTTGAGCTTTGTTCATGTTGTGACACTCAAAAATTCTGCCACACCTCTCCTTCCAAATCCACCAAATAGCACATCTAAATATAATTCTTGCTAGTTGTGTAAGAGGACCCTTTCTTGAGAAGCCTTGCATTAGCCTTTCTAGTTCATGATGCAAGTTTGGCCGTGGTAGCCTTTGAAGATCAAATCGCTTCAAGATCTCTTCCCATATCCAAGATGAATAATCACAAGCAAAGTATAGATGGTCAACGCTTTCTTCCTTTTGAATACACAAAGAGCACCGATTTACAATATAAATACCTCTTCGCTGCATATTATCCATCGTAGGAAGTTTGCCGAGAAGGGCCTGCCATGTACATAAGGAATGTCGCTGTGAGCATGGACTATCCCATTGCTCATACAACTTACCATGGGCTAATACATCGTGAATTGCCAGTATTATGAATTTCCGAGACGGTGCACGAAAAACCGATCGAAACTCGACTCGCGCGCGACTTCGCGCAATGTTTTATGACCGTAGCATTTTTTCATGAAACCATGCTCATACGACTTACCATGGGCTAATACATCGTGAATGGCCAGTATTTTGAATTTTCGAGACGGTGCACGAAAAACCGATCGAAACTCGACTCGCGCGCGACTTCGCGCAAAGTTTATAACCGTCGTATTTTTTTACGAAAGCGTGCCTGTACAACTTCTCATGGGCTAATAAGACGGGAAAGACCAGTATTTTGAATTTCCGAGACGGTGCACGAAAAACCGATCGAATCTCGACTCTGCGCAAAGTTTATGACCGTCGCGTTTTTTTGTGAAACCATGCTCATACGACTTACCATGGGCTAATACATCGTGAATGGCCAGTATTATGAATTTCCGAGAAGGTGCACGAAAAACCGATCGAAACTCGACTCGCGCGCGACTTCGCGCAAAGTTTATGACCGTCGTATTTTTTTGCGAAAGTGTGCTTGTACGACTTCACATGGGCTAATAAGACGGGAAAGACCAGTATTTTGAATTTCCGAGACGGTGCACGAAAAACCGATCGAATATCGAATCTGCGCAAAGTTTATGACCGTCGCGTTTTTTCGTGAAACCATGCTCATACGACTTACCATGGGCTAATACATCATGAATAGCCAGTATTTTGAATTTCGGAGATGGTGCACGAAAAACCGATCGAAACTCGACTCACGCGTGACTTCGCGCAAAGTTTTTGACCGTAGTATTTTTTTGCGAAAGCGTGCCTGTACGACTTCTCATGGGCTAATAAGACGGGAAAGACAAGTATTTTGAATTTCCGAGACGGCGCACGAAAAACCGATCGAAACTTGACTCTGCGCAAAGTTTATGACCGTCGCGTTTTTTCGTGAAACCATGCTCATAAGACTTACCATGGGCTAATACATCGTGAATGGCCAGTATTTTGAATTTCCGAGACGGTGCACGAAAAACCGATCGACACTGGACTCGCGCGCGACTTCGCGCAAAGTTTTTGACCGTCGTATTTTTTTGCGAAAGCGTGTCAGTACGACTTCTCATGGGCTAATAAGACGGGAAAGACCAGTATTTTGAATTTCCGAGACGGCGCATGAAAAACCGATCGAATCTCGACTCTGCGCAAAGTTTATGACCATCGCGTTTTTTCGTGAAACTATGCTCATACGACTTACCATGGGCTAATACATCATGAATGGCCAGTATTTTGAATTTCCGAGACGGTGCACGAAAAACCGATCGAAACTCGACTCGCGCGCGACTTCGCGCAAAGTTTATGACAGTCGTATTTTTTCGCGCAAGCGTGCCTGTACGACTTATCATGGGCTAATAAGACGGGAAAGACCAATATTTTAAATTTCCGAGACGGTGCACGAAAAACCGATCGAATCTCGACTCGCGCGCGACTTCGCGCAAAGTTTATGACCGTCGTATTTTTTTGCGAAAGCGTGTCTGTACGACTACTCATGGGCTAATAAGACGGGAAAGACAAGTATTTTGAATTTCCGAGACGGTGCACGAAAAATCGATCGAAACTCGACTCTGCGCAAAGTTTATTTTTTTTTTGGTAAGTAAAGATAATATATTTTGTAAAAGATTTGTACAAAGAAGCTTTGTCTACACAAGCCATAGACTAAAGCCTGAAGTCTCTTAGTGTAGTCGAGAAGATTGCACCCCACCTAGAGAAGGTGAAATGGGCACACTTCATCAAACTTATTTCCAAGAGTAGCACAAGGAAGTTAATAAAAAATGCAATAGCTAGACTGTTCTGGAGTACTTGTGGATACATCACAAAATATAAGCTTTGCCCCATAATACATTACAATCTTCATCATTATTCGAGTGACAATACTAATGAGAAAATTGAATCTTGTGAAAATCTCTTTCTCTCTTCTTGTTAGGTGCTCTATATTCAATTCTTGCTCCATGCATGATCGTGAGTCCTGAAGAATCTCTATCAGAATTTGAGCTTTGTTCATGTTGTGACACTCAAAAATTCTGCCACACCTCTCCTTCCAAATCCACCAAATAGCATATCTGAATATAATTCTTGCTAGTTGTGTAAGAGGACCCTTTCTTGAGAAGCCTTACATTAGCCTTTCTAGTTCATGATGCAAGTTTGGCCGTGGTAGCCTTTGAAGATCAAATCGCTTCAAGATCTCTTCCCATATCCAAGATGAATAATCACAAGCAAAGTATAGATGGTCAACGCTTTCTTCCTTTTGCATACACAAAGAGCACCGATTTACAATATAAATACCTCTTCGCTGCATATTATCCATCGTAGGAAGTTTGCCGAGAAGGGCCTGCCATGTACATAAGGAATGTCGCTGTGAGCATGGACTATCCCATGTCCAACTACTTGGGATCCACTTGTTGTTTCGTCGTCTAATTTGGTTCCATGCAGATGTAGCACTAAATTTACCATTATCATGAAGCCAAATAAGCATATCTGAAGAGTTGTTCTTTATTGGAATAGCCCTAATAGTCGGCCAAAGTAATAACATGTCTGGGGAGGTAGGGTTAGGAAGACACCATGTACCATTGTTAATGAATTCAGAAACCTTCCAGTCTTTGGGAGCCCCCAGATCCTGTCGTACTCTATCACCAAATATCTGAAATATACTTTTCCCATTCACCCAAGGATCATACCACATATTAATATTGGTTCCAGAAGAAATCACATAAGAAATATTATTACGTAGCCATCTCCTTGCCTTCAGAATTCCTTTCCAAGCAGAAGAATGAGATGTTTTTGCAGATACTTCCCAGATTGATTCCTTGGTAAGGTACCTAGCAAAAACCCATTGTGACCATAAAGAAGACTTGTTTTGTAAAATATCCCATAATTGCTTTACCATACAAGCTTTATTCCAATCTCTAATATGTCGAAGATTCAAGCCCCCTTCATCCTTCGGTTTGCAAATGTTGTCCAAATTCACCATATGCATTGCCTTACCATCTGTGTCATTCCAAAAGAAGTTCATAAGTAATTTATCAATATCATTGAGAAGCCCGGCTGGTAGAAGGAATGCATGCGACCAATAAATAGAATAAGAGATCAACACTGATCGAATAAGTTCAAGTCGTCCAGCTTTAGAAAGAAGCCTATTTTTCCAAGAGGATATTCTGTTCTTAATTTTTTGTAGGATAGGCTGACAGGAGACTTTGTTGATTCCAGTGGATATAAGTGGAAGACCCAAGTAAGGAACCGGTAAATTTCCTTCAGCAACTCCCAATGTTTGAGCAATATGATCCTTATTTTCAATGCAAGCACCAACGTATACTTTGCTCTTTGCATGGTTTAGCTTAAGACCAGAAACTATACCAAATTCATTAAGAATATCTGCCAGATTACTCAGAGAAACTGGATCATCTCGAAGGAAGATAATAAGGTCATCAGCAAATGTTATGTGAGAGATATAAACAGAACCATAATATGGTACCTTAATTTTGCCATTGGAAACAGCCTCTTCTAACATACAACTGAGTCCTTCTATTGCAATCGTAAAAAGATAAGGAGATAGTTGATCGCCTTGCCGAATGCCATTCTTACTCCCGAAGAAGCCAATAGGTGAACCATTAAAGAGAATCGAAAATTTTGGAGTTTCCAAGCAACATTGAATCCATTGAACCCAGTGCTGAGGGAAGCCCATATTATGGAGCATCATGTAAATAAATTGCCTATTGACTGAGTCAAAGGCCTTTCGTAAATCAGCTTTAAAACATATCTTTTTCCCTCTTGTTTTTGAGTGTAGATCCTTAACCAAATCATTAGGAAGCAGGACATTATGATGGATACTCCTCCCTTTATTTAATAAAAGCAGCCTGATTAGGACTAATGACCTTATTCATTACCTTTTGTAGTCTATCTGCCAGTAACTTCGAGATAACCTTATAAATAAAGTTGCACAGTGAAATAGGACGGTAGTTCTCCAATGAATCGGCTCCATCATTTTTAGGCACTAAAGAAATAAAAGTGTAATTCATTTCTTTAAGAATATGACCTGAGGAGAAAAAATGTCGACAAGCTTTTATAACATCGTTGCCTACAATAGACCATGCAATTTGATAAAACTCAGCTGGAAATCCATCTGGACCAGGGCTTTTGTGCTTCGGGGACTTAAAAACAGCTTTCACAATTTCATCATCCGTTATTGGGGCATTAAGATTGGAGAGGGCTTCAGAATCAAGTCGTCTTGTAGGCCCAACATGAATACTATTAGGCTGCTGCTCCTGATTAAGTAAGGAATAAAAAAATTGCTCGGTGTAATTTTTAACCTCATCCAAATCCTCAATGAGATTACCATCTATACCTTTGCATTTTTTGATACGATTAGTAGCCCATCTGGTAGCAATAGCAGCATAGAAAAACTTCGTATTAGAATCCCCTAGAGTAAGCCAATGCTGTCGTGACTTCTGTTTCAAAAAGCATTCCTCCTGCTTCAAAGCTTGCATAAAGTTATTTCTAGCAGCAGCCTCTTTGTATATAAGATTCGCATCCAGAGGTTGAAGATTTAGCTCGCTTTGCACAGTCATAAGTTCTTTCTTGCATAACTGAACCCTGTTGGTGATATTTCCGAATGTAGTTGAATTCCACTTCTTAAGTGCTGCTTTGCATGCTTTTAGCTTTTGACATAGGATGTAAGGAGGAGAACCAAATACATTAATGTCCCAAGCTGACTTAATAACTTCGAGGAACTTAGGGTGAGAACTCCACATATTAAAAAATCTAAAAGGTTTCTTGACTCTGGGTAGTGCTTTATCTGCATGTATATGCATAATAGAATGATCCGAAAATAACTTAGCACCGTACTCAAGAAGTGAATCTGGGAAAACTGCTAACCATTCCTGATTTATCAAACATCTGTCAAGTCGAGCCATAATTTTTCTATCAGCAGTACTTTGATTGTTCCATGAGAACCAATCACCTACAGATTTCATGTCAGTCAATGCAGCAGTATCTATACAATCATTAAAATGTTGAAGCTGACATTCTGAAAGCACTCTACCCCCCACTTTCTCATTTGTGTATCTGACAGTATTAAAGTCACCGAGAACAACCCAAGGTACTGTAGGATAACTATTTGCAATGCTAACCAGATCACTCCATAGAGCATTCCTATCAGGCATACTGTTAGATGCATAGATACCGGTAATATTGAATTGACATCCAGTCTGTTTATCCTCTGCCTTAAGATGAATGAATTGATTAGTAGCAGAAATAAACCAAGTAGTAACAAGGTTAGGATGCCATAAGACCCAAACTCGACCATAAGTATCCTGAGAATCATTAGTAAAAAGTTCTGCCTCAGGCCATATTAAATTCTTCTGAACTCGAAAACGATGGGTTTTAATTTTTGTTTCCACAAGAATCACAATATCACATGCAGCAGATCTGATTAGTCTATTGAGCTCCCGACATTTCTCAGTCTTATTAAGTCCACGAACATTCCAACAGATTATTTTCATCAATACTAGATAGAAGGAAGAGCATGCGATTTTGGGAGGACACTACCATCCTTTTTCTTATCCTTTGATTTTACATGGTCCTCCCGCATAATATCTTTACCCTTTAATCCTTTATTCCTATATTTATTCATCTCATCCACAGCTTGCAAATGTTTAAACTTTTGCGTACCTGGAGGCAAGGAGTCCTGAATAGTGGGATGTGTCGAAGAGCGATGAGTTTGATGAGTTGCAATGTCTTTGTTCCCAAGAGGTTGTTGAAATGAAATTTCCTGATTATCTGAAGGAATGATTCGTGACGGCGAGGTTGTTATTGGGGAGTGAGAACCATGGGAAGCTCCTGCAGTGAAAGTCTCTGATATAATAGGAAAAGATGAAAGTCCTGACTTGTCTTTCTCCTGTTCGTGTCGCTGCCCCAACGAGTCAGAGTGCTCATTCATCTTCTCCGCCATCATCTCTGTTGACACTGGAGTATCAGTGCTTGGTTTAGTGGTAATGACCCCATTCTGTGGCTCTTGGCGTGGTCGGTAGACCTGTGTGATTTTTTGTGAAGGCTGTTGGCAAGCACCATTTACATGTCCAAAAGATAGACAAACCTTGCATCGTTGTGGCTTCCAAGAATATGAGACTTTCACCTTTCGAGTGCTCCCATCAAGATCACGGTAAGAAACTTCATTCGGTAGTTCCTCATCGGAAGAAACCATTACACAAGCTCTGGCAAAGGTCAATTTCGTTTGCGAAGCTGTTGCCTTATCAATATACAATGGCTGTCCCAAGGTGCTGCAAAGCTTTGCAATAAAACGACGACCCCAGAGATGTAGTGGAAGTCCATGGAAAGAAACCCATATTGGGATAGATTGTAGACTGTCTAACTCCAATCTCACATCAGGTGCCCAGCGTCGTAGTATCATTGGATGACCACGGATAGTCCAAAATCCTTCAAGGACCCGTTGTAAATCTTCTTCAGAATAAAGCTTGCATACAAAGAATCCGGTCTCCAACATATGAAGATCAAATGTTGATATTCCCCATCGAGTTCTGATATATGAGGATAATGGAAAAAATGATGTTCTTAGTCCAACAACGTAGCCCACAATTGCCATGGACCATGTCTCAATTAGTTCGTCAGAATCAATAGCCTCATACACAGCAATCTTCTGATCAGCCTGTACTTCTGGAGCAAAAAAGTCCAGTCGAAGATCCGGACTACCCACTGGAGCCTTGAAGAGGCTACTCCAAGGCCGAGGATCTCGGGAAATAGGAGCAGGAGGTCGTGATCTAGATCGTGAACGACCTCGGGCCTGGTTCATTGAAGGAGCATCCCGTCGAGAAGAAGAATTCAGCGGTGGAACATCCTGGTGTGAAACCGGCCTAAGCTGCTGGGGAGGAACCAGCGGCTGTTGGAGAGGAGCAACCCCCTCCCGCTGTGAAGGAACCAGCGGTTGAGGAGCAACCCTCTCCCGTTGTTGCTGGAGACGGGCGTTCCGCTGGGAAGCAACCAGCGCAGGCCGCTGGGATGAAGCCAGCGGAGGAGCATCCCGCTGGAACAGAGGATGCGAAGCAGAATCGCTCGCATCCATGGCGTCGCTCGCCCTAGAGACCGCCAGCCTCCTAGGGGAGAGGAAGCCACCACTCTTCCGCAGCCGTCGCCCTTTTCACGCCGATTGCAAGCAGCCGTCGCCCTTGGAGTTGCCGCAGGAAGAGCGGCAGTGAACCCAGCCCCAATCGCAGCGCAGCCTCCACCGTTTCTCGCCCTAGAGTCCGTCCCGCTCCTAGGGGAGAAGAGCCGCCGCCCTTCCACGCCTGAAATCGCCGATTCCCCGCCTGGAATCGCTGATCGCAAGAGCGACCGCCGGCATTCCTTCGCCGCGGAGCGATCGTAGAAGAGAAATCGCCCAAGGGAGCAATCGCCCTCCGCTGCCCACTCTTCGGTAAGAGATGAGGTTGCCGTCCCCAGCGCCGATCGCAAGCGCAAGCCCAAGCAGAGCAGAGCACTCACGCACGCACGCAAGGGAACGCAGGCCCATTCCCCCCATTCCCAAGCGCAGGCCCTAGCCGTTTCTCTCTCTCTCTCTCACGCACGCAATCGGTCGTACAGGCTAATACATCGTTTTTTCGTGAAACCATGCTCATACGACTTACCATGGGCTAATACATCGTGAATGGCCAGTATTTTGAATTTCCGAGACGGTGCATGAAAAACTGATCGAAACTCGACTCGCGCGCGACTTCGCGCAAAGTTTTTGACCGTCGTATTTTTTTGCGAAAGCGTGTCTGTATGACTTCTCATGGGCTAATAAGACGGGAAAGACCAGTATTTTGAATTTCCGAGACGGCGCACGAAAAACCGATCGAATCTCGACTCTGCGCAAAGCTTATGACCGTCGCGTTTTTTCGTGAAACCATGCTCATACGACTTACCATGGGCTAATACATCATGAATGGCCAGTATTTTGAATTTCCAAGACGGTGCACGAAAAACCGATCGAAACTCGACTCTGCGCAAAGTTTATGACCGTCGCGTTTTTTCGTGAAACCATGCTCATACGACTTACCATGGGATAATACATCGTGAATGGCCAGTATTTTGAATTTCCGAGACGGTGCACGAAAAACCGATCGAAACTCGACTCGCATGCGACTTCACGCAAAGTTTATGACCGTCGTTTTTTTTGCGAAAGCGTGACTGTAAGACTTCTCATGGGCTAATAAGACGGGAAAGACCAGTATTTTGAATTTCCGAGACGGTGCACGAAAAACCGATCGAATCTCGACTTTGCGCAAAGTTTATGACCGTCGCGTTTTTTCGTGAAACCATGCTCATACGACTTACCATGGGCTAATACATCGTGAATGGCCAGTATTTTGAATTTCCGAGACGGTGCACGAAAAACCGATCGAAACTCGACTCGCGCGCGACATCGCGCAAAGTTTATGACCGTCGTATTTTTTTGCGAAAGCGTGTCTGTACGACTTCTCATGGGCTAATAAGATGGGAAAGACCAGTATTTTGAATTTCCGAGACGGTGCACGAAAAACCGATCGAATCTCGACTCTACGCAAAGTTTATGACCGTCGCGTTTTTTCGTGAAATCATGCTCATACGACTTACCATGGGCTAATACATCGTGAATTGCCAGTATTTTGAATTTCCAAGACGGTGCACGAAAAACCGATCGAAACTCGACTCGCGCGCGACTTCGCGCAAAGTTTATGACCGTCGTATTTTTTTGCGAAAGCGTGTCTGTACGACTTCTCATGGGCTAATAAGACGGGAAAGACCAGTATTTTGAATTTCCGAGACGGTGCACGAAAAACCGATCGAATCTCGACTCTACGGAAAGTTTATGACCGTCGCGTTTTTTCGTGAAACCATGCTCATACGACTTACCATGGGCTAATACATCTTGAATGGCCAGTATTTTGAATTTCCAAGACGGTGCACGAAAAACCGATCGAATCTTGACTCTGCGCAAAGTTTATGACCGTCGCGTTTTTTCGTGAAACCAAGCTCATACGACTTACCATGGGCTAATACATCTTGAATGGCCAGTATTTTGAATTTCCAAGACGGTGCACGAAAAACCGATCGAAACTCGACTCGCGCGTGACTTCACGCAAAGTTTATGACCGTCGTATTTTTGCTTGTGATTATTCATCTTGGATATGCTAATAAGACGGGAAAGACCAGTATTTTGAATTTCCGAGACGGTGCACGAAAAACCGATCGAATCTCGACTCTGCGCAAAGTTTATGACCGTCGCATTTTTTCGTGAAACCATGCTCATACGACTTACCTTGGGCTAATACATCGTGAATGGCCAGTATTTTGAATTTCCGAGACGGTGCACGAAAAACTGATCGAAACTCGACTCGCGCGCGACTTCGCGCAAAGTTTTTGACCGTCGTATTTTTTTGCGAAAGCTTGTCTGTATGACTTCTCATGGGCTAATAAGACGGGAAAGACCAGTATTTTGAATTTCCGAGACGGCGCATGAAAAACCGATCGAATCTCGACTCTGCGCAAATTTTATGACCGTCGCGTTTTTTCGTGAAACCATGCTCATACGACTTACCATGGCCTAATACATCATGAATGGCCAGTATTTTGAATTTCCAAGACGGTGCACGAAAAACCGATCGAAACTCGACTCTGCGCAAAGTTTATGACCGTCGCGTTTTTTCGTGAAACCATGCTCATACGACTTACCATGGGCTAATACATCTTGAATGGCCAGTATTTTGAATTTCCAAGACGGTGCACGAAAAACCGATCGAAACTCGACTCTGCGCAAAGTTTATGACCGTCGCGTTTTTTCGTGAAACCATGCTCATACGACTTACCATGGGCTAATACATCGTGAATGGCCAGTATTTTGAATTTCCGAGACGGTGCACGAAAAACTGATCGAAACTCGACTCGCGCGCGACTTCGCGCAAAGTTTTTGACCGTCGTATTTTTTTGCGAAAGCTTGTCTGTATGACTTCTAATGGGCTAATAAGACGGGAAAGACCAGTATTTTGAATTTCCGAGACGGCGCATGAAAAACCAATCGAATCTCGACTCTGCGCAAATTTTATGACCGTCGCGTTTTTTCGTGAAACCATGCTCATACGACTTACCATGGGCTAATACATCTTGAATGGCCAGTATTTTGAATTTCCAAGACGGTGCACGAAAAACCGATCGAAACTCGACTCTGCGCAAAGTTTATGACCGTCGCGTTTTTTCGTGAAACCATGCTCATACGACTTACCATGGGATAATACATCGTGAATGGCCAGTATTTTGAATTTCCGAGACGGTGCACGAAAAACCGATCGAAACTCGACTCGCGCGCGACATCGCGCAAAGTTTATGACCGTCGTATTTTTTTGCGAAAGCGTGTCTGTACGACTTCTCATGGGCTAATAAGACGGGAAAGACCAGTATTTTGAATTTCCGAGACGGTGCACGAAAAACCGATCGAATCTCGACTCTACGCAAAGTTTATGACCGTCGCGTTTTTTCGTGAAACCATGCTCATACGACTTACCATGGGCTAATACATCGTGAATTGCCAGTATTTTGAATTTCCGAGACGGTGCACGAAAAACCGATCGAAACTCGACTCGCGCGCGACTTCGCGCAAAGTTTTTGACCGTCGTATTTTTTTGCGAAAGCGTGTCTGTACGACTTCTCATGGGCTAATAAGACGGGAAAGGCCAGTATTTTGAATTTCCGAGACCGCGCACGAAAAACCGATCGAATCTCGACTCTGCGCTAAGTTTATGACCGTCGCGTTTTTTCGTGAAACCATGCTCATACGACTTACCATGGGCGAATACATCATGAATGGCCAGTATTTTGAATTTCCAAGACGGTGCACGAAAAACCGATCGAAACTCGACTCGAGCGCGACTTCGCGCAAAGTTTATTACCGTCATATTTTTTTTCGCAAGCGTGCCTGTACGACTTATCATGGGCTAATAAGACGGGAAAGGCGTGTCTGTATGACTTCTCATGGGCTAATAAGACGGGAAAGACCAGTATTTTGAATTTCCGAGACGGTGCACGAAAAACCGATCGAATCTCGACTCGCGCGCTACTTCGCGCAAAGTTTTTGACCGTTGTATTTTTTTGCGAAAGCGTGTCTATACGACTTCTCATGGGCTAATAAGACGGGAAAGACCAGTATTTTGAATTTCCGAGACGGTGCACGAAAAACCGATCGAATCTCGACTCGCGCGCGACTTCGCGCAAAGTTTATGACCGTCGTATTTTTTTGCGAAAGCGTGTCTGTACGACTTCTCATGGGCTAATAAGACGGGAAAGACCAGTATTTTGAATTTCCGAGACGATGCACGAAAAACCGATCGAATCTCGACTCTACGCAAAGTTTATGACCGTCGCGTTTTTTCGTGAAACCATGCTCATACGACTTACCATGGGCTAATACATCGTGAATGGCCAGTATTTTGAATTTCCGAGACGGTGCACGAAAAACAGATCGAAACTCGACTCGCGCGCGACTTCGCGCAAAGTTTTTGACCGTCGTATTTTTTTGCGAAAGCGTGCTTGTATGACTTCTCATGGGCTAATAAGACGGGAAAGACCAGTATTTTGAATTTCCGAGATGGTGCACGAAAACCCGATCGAATCTCGACTCTGCGCAAAGTTTATGACCGTCGCGTTTTTTCGTGAAACCTTGCTCATACGACTTACCATGGGCTAATACATCATGAATGGCCAGTATTTTGAATTTCCAAGACGGTGCACGAAAAACCGATCGAAACTCGACCCTACGCAAAGTTTATGACCGTCGCGTTTTTTCGTGAAACCATGCTCATACGACTTACCATGGGCTAATACATCATGAATGGCCAGTATTTTGAATTTCCAAAACGGTGCACGAAAAACCGATCGAAACTCGACTCTGCGCAAAGTTTATGACCGTCGCGTTTTTTCGTGAAACCATGCTCATACGACTTACCATGGGATAATACATCGTGAATGGCCAGTATTTTGAATTTCCGAGACGGTGCACGAAAAACCGATCGAAACTCGACTCGCGCGCGACATCGCGCAAAGTTTATGACCGTCGTATTTTTTGGCGAAAGCATGTCTGTACGACTTCTCAGGGGCTAATAAGACGGGAAAGACCAGTATTTTGAATTTCCGAGACGGTGCACGAAAAACCGATCGAATCTCGACTCTACGCAAAGTTTATGACCGTCGCGTTTTTTCGTGAAACCGTGCTCATACGACTTACCATGGGCTAATACATCGTGAATTGCAAGTATTTTGAATTTCCGAGACGGTACACGAAAAACCGATCGAAACTCGACTCGCGCGCGACTTCGCGCAAAGTTTTTGACCGTCGTATTTTTTTGCGAAAGCGTGTCTGTATGACTTCTCATGGGCTAATAAGACGGGAAAGACCAGTATTTTGAATTTCCGAGACGGCGCACGAAAAACCGATCGAATCTCGACTCTGCGCAAAGTTTATGACCGTCGCGTTTTTTCGTGAAACTATGCTCATACGACTTACCATGGGCTAATACATCATGAATGGCCATTATTTTGAATTTCCAAGACGGTGCACGAAAAACCGATCGAAACTCGACTCGCGCGCGACCTCGCGCAAAGTTTATGACCGTCATATTTTTTTGCGCAAGCGTGCCTGTACGACTTATCATGGGCTAATAAGACGGGAAAGGCCAATATTTTGAATTTCCGAGACGGTGCACGAAAAACCGATCGAATCTCGACTCGCGCGCGACTTCGCGCAAAGTTTTTGACCGTTGTATTTTTTTGCGAAAGCGTGTCTATACGACTTCTCATGGGCTAATAAGACGGGAAAGACCAGTATTTTGAATTTCCGAGACGGTGCACGAAAAACCGATCGAATCTCGACTCGCGCGCGACTTCGCGCAAAGTTTATGACCGTCGTATTTTTTTGCGAAGCGTGTCTGTACGACTTCTCATGGGCTAATAAGACGGGAAAGACCAGTATTTTGAATTTCCGAGACGGTGCACGAAAAACCGATCGAATCTCGACTCTACGCAAAGTTTATGACCGTCGCGTTTTTTCATGAAACCATGCTCATACGACTTACCATGGGCTAATACATCGTGAATGGCCAGTATTTTGAATTTCCGAGATGGTGCACGAAAAACTGATCGAAACTCGACTCGCGCGCGACTTCGCGCAATGTTTTTGACCGTCGTATTTTTTTGCGAAAGCGTGCTTGTCTGACTTCTCATTGGCTAATAAGACAGGAAAGACCAGTATTTTGAATTTCCGAGACGGTGCACGAAAACCCGATCGAATCTCGACTCTGCGCAAAGTTTATGACCGTCGCGTTTTTTCGTGAAACCATGCTCATACCACTTACCATGGGATAATACATCGTGATTGGCCAGTATTTTGAATTTCCAAGACGGTGCACGAAAAACCGATCGAAACTCGACTCTGCGCAAAGTTTATGACCGTCGCGTTTTTTCGTGAAACCATGCTCATACGACTTACCATTGGATAATACATCGTGAATGGCCAGTATTTTGAATTTCCGAGATGGTGCACGAAAAACCGATCGAAACTCTACTCGCGCGTGATATCGCGCAAAGTTTATGACCGTCGTATTTTTTTGCGCAAGCGTGTCTGTACGACTTCTCATGGGCTAATAAGACGGGAAAGACCAGTATTTTGAATTTCCAAGACGGTGCATGAAAAACCGATCGAAACTCGACTCTGCGCAAAGTTTATGACCGTCGCATTTTTTCGTGAAACCAAGCTCATACGACTTACCATGGGATAATACATCGTGAATGTCCAGTATTTTGAATTTCCGAGACGGTGCACGAAAAACCGATCGAAACTCGACTCGCGCGCGACATCGCGCAAAGTTTATGACCGTCGTATTTTTTTGCGAAAGCATGTCTGTACGACTTCTCATGGGCTAATAAGACGGGAAAGACCAGTATTTTGAATTTCCAAGACGTTGCACGAAAAACCGATCGAATCTCGACTCTACGCAAAGTTTATGACCGTCGCGTTTTTTCTTGAAACCGTGCTTATACGACTTACCATGGGCTAATACATCGTGAATTGCCAGTATTTTGAATTTCCGAGACGGTGCACGAAAAACCGATCGAAACTCGACTCGCGCGCGACTTCGCGCAAAGTTTTTGACCGTCGTATTTTTTTGCGAAAGCGTGTCTGTATAACTTCTAATGGGCTAATAAGACGGGAAAGACCAGTATTTTGAATTTCCGAGACGGCGCACGAAAAACCGATCGAATCTCGACTCTGCGCAAAGTTTATGACCGTCGCGTTTTTTCGTGAAACCATGCTCATACGACTTACCATGGGCTAATACATCATGAATGGCCAGTATTTTGAATTTCCAAGACGGTGCACGAAAAACCGATCGAAACTCGACTCTGCGCAAAGTTTATGACCGTCGCGTTTTTTCGTGAAACCATGCTCATACGACTTACCATGGGATAATACATCGTGAATGGCCAGTATTTTGAATTTCCGAGAAGGTGTACAAAAAACCGATCGAAACTCGACTCGCGCGCGACATCGCGCAAAGTTTATGACCGTCGTATTTTTTTGCGAAAGCGTGTCTGTACGACTTCTCATGGGCTAATAAGACGGGAAAGACCAGTATTTTGAATTTCCGAGACGGTGCACGAAAAACCGATCGAATCTCGACTCTACGCAAAGTTTATGACCGTCGCGTTTTTTCGTGAAACCATGCTCATACGACTTACCATGGGCTAATACATCGTGAAGTGCCAGTATTTTGAATTTCAGAGACGGTGCACGAAAAACCGATCGAAACTCGACTCGCGCGCGACTTCGCGCAAAGTTTTTGACCGTCGTATTTTTTTGCGAAAGCGTGTCTGTATGACTTCTCATGGGCTAATAAGACGGGAAAGACTAGTATTTTGAATTTCCGAGACGGCGCACGAAAAACCGATCGAATCTTGACTCTACGCAAAGTTTATGACCGTCGCGTTTTTTCGTGAAAGCATGCTCATACGACTTACCATGGGCTAATACATCATGAATGGCCAGTATTTTGAATTTCCAAGACGGTGCACGAAAAACCGATCGAAACTCGACTCGCGCGCGACCTCGCGCAAAGTTTATGACCGTCATATTTTTTTCGCAAGCGTGCCTGTACGACTTATCATGGGCTAATAAGACGGGAAAGGCCAATATTTTGAATTTCCGAGATGGTGCACGAAAAACCGATCGAATCTCGACTCGCGCGTGACTTCGCGCAAAGTTTTTGACCGTTGTATTTTTTTGCGAAAGCGTGTCTATACGACTTCTCATGGGCTAATAAGACGGGAAAGACCAGTATTTTGAATTTCAGAGACGGTGCACGAAAAACCGATCGAATCTCGACTCGCGCGCGACTTCGAGCAAAGTTTATGACCGTCGTATTTTTTTGCGAAAGCGTGTCTGTACGACTTCTCATGGGCTAATAAGACGGGAAAGACCAGTATTTTGAATTTCGGAGACGGTGCACGAAAAACCGATCGAATCTCGACTCTACGCAAAGTTTATGACCGTCGCGTTTTTTCGTGAAACCATGCTCATACGACTTACCATGGGCTAATACATCGTGAATAGCCAGTATTTTGAATTTCCGAGACGGTGCACGAAAAACTGATCGAAACTCGACTCGCGCGCGACTTCGCACAAAGTTTTTGACCGTCGTATTTTTTTTTTTTGGTAAGTAAAGATATTGTATTTTGTAAAAGATTTGTACAAAGAAGCTTTGTCTACACAAGCCATAGACTAAAGCCTGAAGTCTCTAAGTGTAGTCGAGAAGATTGCACCCCACCTAAAGAAGGTGAAATGAGCACGCTTTATCAAACTCATCTCCAAGAGTAGCATAAGGAAGTTAATAAATAATAAAATGCAATAGCTAGACTGTTCTGGACTACTTGTGGATACATCACAAAATATTAGCTTTGCCCCATATAATTACAATCTTCATTATTATTCGAGTGATTCTTGACGAATGGAAAAATTGAATCTTGTGAAAATATCTTTCTCTCTTCTTGTTAGGTGCTCTGTATTCAATTCTTGCTCCATACATGATCGTGAGTCCTGAAGAATCTCTATCAGAATTTGAGCTTTCTTCATGTTGCGAAAAAACGCGACGGTGGAGGTTTTTACAATGTTACGAAAAAACGCGACGGTGGAGGTTTTTACGACTTCCCATTGGTGAAAGCGTGAGGAGGAGAGAGAGAGGAGGAGAGACGGTGCACGCATCGGCTTGGGAATGGGGGGGAATGGGCCTGCGTTCCCTTGCGTGCGTGCGTGAGTGCTCTGCTCTGTAGGCAACGATGTCATAAAAGCCCTGGTCCAGATGGATTTCCAGCTGAGTTTTATCAAATTGCATGGGCTATTGTAGGCAACGATGTCATAAAAGCTTGTCGACATTTTTTCTCCTCAGGTCACATTCTGAAAGAAATGAATTGCACTTTTATTTCTTTAGTGCCTAAAAATGATGGAGCCGATTCATTGGAGAACTATCGTCCTATTTCACTGTGCAACTTTATTTATAAGGTTATCTCTAAATTGCTGGCAGATAGACTACAAAAGGTCATGAATAAGGTCATTAGTCCTAATCAGGCTGCTTTTCTTAAAGGGAGGAGTATCCATCATAATGTCCTGCTTGCTAATGATTTGGTTAAGGATCTACATTCTAAAACAAGAGGGAAAAAGATCTGTTTTAAAGCTGATTTACGAAAGGCCTTTGACTCAGTCAATAGGGATTTTATTTACATGATGCTCCATAATATGGGCTTCCCTCAGCACTGGGTTAAATGGATTCAATGTTGCTTGGAAACTCCAAAATTTTCAATTCTCTTTAATGGTTCACCTATTGGCTTCTTTGGGAGTAAGAATGGCATTCGGCAAGGTGATCCACTATCTCCTTATCTTTTTACCATTGCAATGGAAGGGCTCAGTTGTATGTTAGAAGAGGCTGTTTCCAATGGCAAAATTAAGGTACCACATTATGGTTCTGTTTATATCTCTCACATAACATTTGCCGACGACCTTATTATCTTCCTTCGAGATGATCCAGTTTCTGTGAGTAATCTGGCAGATATTCTTAATGAATTTGGTAAAGTTTCTGGTCTTAAGCTAAACCATGCAAAGAGCAAAGTATATGTGGGTGCTTGCATTGACAATAAGGATCATATTGCTCAAACATTGGGAGTTGCTGAAGGAAATTTACCGGTTCCTTACTTGGGTCTCCCACTTATATCCACTGGAATCAACAAAGCCTCCTGTCAGCCTATCATACAAAAAATTAAGAACAGAATTTCCTCTTGGAAAAATAGGCTTCTTTCTAAAGCTGGACGACTTGAACTTATTCGATCTGTGTTGACCTCTTATTCTATTTATTGGTCTCATGCATTCCTTCTACCAGCCGGGCTTCTCCATGATATTGATAAATTACTTATGAACTTCTTTTGGAATGGCACAGATGGTAAGGCAATGCACATGGTGAATTGGGACAGCATTTGCAAACCGAAGGATGAAGGGGGGCTGAATCTTCGACATATTAGAGATTGGAATAAAGCTTGTATGGTAAAGCAATTATGGGATATTTTACAAAACAAGTCTTCCTTATGGTCACAATGGGTTTTTGCTAGGTACCTTACCAAGGAATCAATCTGGGAAGTATCTGCAAAAACATCTCATTCTGCTGCTTGGAAAGGAATTCTAAAGGCAAGGAGATGGCTACGTAACAATATTTCTTATGTGATTTCTTCTGGAACCAATATTAATATGTGGTATGATCCTTGGGTGAATGGGAAAAGCATATTTCAGATATTTGGTGATAGAGTACGACAGGATCTGGGGGCTCCCAAAGACTGGAAGGTTTCTGAATTCATTAACAATGGTACTTGGTGTCTTCCCAACCCTACCTCCCCTGACATGTTATTACTTTGGCCGACTATTAGGGCTATTACAATCAAGAACAACTCTTCAGATATGCTTATTTGGCTTCATGATAACGGTAAATTTAGTGCTACATCTGCATGGAACCAAATTAGACGACGAAACAACAAGTGGATCCAAAGTAGGTGGACATGGGATAGTCCATGCTCACAGCGACATTCCTTATGTACATGGCAGGCCCTTCTCGGCAAACTTCCTACGATGGACAATATGCAGCGAAGAGGTATTTATATTGTAAATCGGTGCTCTTTGTGTATGCAAAATGAAGAAAGTGTTGACCATCTCTACTTTGCTTGTGATTATTCATATTGGATATGGAAGGAGATCTTGAAGCGATTTGATTTTCAAAGGCTACCACGGCCAAACTTGCATCATGAATTAGAAATGCTTATGCAAAGCTTCTCAAGAAAGGGGCCTCTTACACAACTAGCAAGAATTATATTCAGATGTGCTATTTGGTGGATTTGGAAGGAGAGGTGTGGCAGAATTTTTGAGTGTCACAACATGAACAAAGCTCAAATTCTGATAGAGATTCTTCAGGACTCACGATCATGTATGGAGCAAGAATTGAATACAGAGCACCTAACAAGAAGAGAGAAAGATATTTTCACAAGATTCAATTTTTCCATTCGTCAAGAATCACTCGAATAATGATGAAGATTGTAATGTATTATATGGGGCAAAGCTTATATTTTGTGATGTATCCACAAGTAGTCCAGAACAGTCTAGCTATTGCATTTTATTATTTATTAACTTCCTTATGCTACTCTTGGAGATGAGTTTGATGAAGCGTGCTCATTTCACCTTCTTTAGGTGGGGTGCAATCTTCTCGACTACACTAAGAGACTTCAGGCTTTAGTCTATGGCTTGTGTAGACAAAGCTTCTTTGTACAAATCTTTTACAAAATACAATATCTTTACTTACCAAAAAAAAGTGAGTGCTCTGCTCTGCTTGGGCTTGCGCTTGCGCTTGCGATCGACGCTGGGGACGGCAACCTCTTCCCTTGCGCTTGTGCTTGCGATTGCTCCCTTGGGCGATTTCTCCTCTACGATCACTCCGCGGCGAGTGGAAGGCCGGCGGTCGCTCCTGCGATCAGCGATTCCAGGCCGGGAATCGGCGACTTCAGGAGTGGAAGGGCGGCGGCTCTTCTCCCCTAGGCGCGGGACGGACTCTAGGGCAAGAAACGGTGGAAGCTGCGCTGCGATTGGGGCTGGGTTCACTGCCGCTTCCTGCGGCAACTCCAGCGTGGAAAGGGCGACGGCTGCTTCTGCAATCGGCGTGGAAGGGGCGACGGCTGCGACATTAGTGTGGGCAGGGTGGTGGCTTCCTCTCCCCTAGGCGGCTGGCGGCTAGGGCGAGCGACGCCATGGATGCGAGCGGCCGGACGCGGCACTCTGCTTCGCATCCTCTGTTCCAGCGGGATGCTCCTCCGCTGGCTTCTTCCCAGCGGCTGATTGCTTCACAGCAGAACGCCCCTCTCCAGCAGTCACAGCGGGAGAGGGTTGCTCCTCAGCCGCTGGTTACTTCACCGCGGGAGGGGGTTGCTCCTCTCCAACAGCCGCTGGTTCCTCCCCAGCAGCTTAGGCCGGTTTCACACCAGGATGTTCCACCGCTGATTTCTTCTTCTCGACGGGATGCTCCTTCAATGAACCAGGCCCGAGGTCGTTCACGATCTAGATCACGACCTCCAGCTCCTATTTCCCGAGATCCGAAGCCTTGGAGTAGCCTCTTTAAGGCTCCAGTGGGTAGTCCGGATCTTCGACTGGACTTTTTTGCTCCAGAAGTACAGGCTGACCAGAAGATTGCTGTGTATGAGGCTATTGATTCCGACGAACTAATTGAGACATGGTCAATGGCAATTGTGGGCTACGTTGTTGGACTAAGAACATCCTTTTTCCCACTATCCTCATACATCAGAACTCGATGGGGAATATCAACATTTGATCTTCATATGTTGGAGACCGGATTCTTTGTATGCAGGCTTTATTCGGAAGAAGATTTACAACGGGTCCTTGAAGGATTTTGGACTATCCGTGGTCATCCAATGATACTACGACGCTGGGCACCTGATGTGAGATTGGAGTTAGACAGTCTACAGTCTATCCCAATATGGGTTTCTTTTCATGGACTTCCACTACATCTCTGGGGTCGTCGTTTTATTGCAAAGCTTTGCAGCACCCTGGGACAACCATTGTATCTTGATAAGGCAACAGCTTCGCAAACGAGATTGACCTTTGCCAGAGCTTGTGTAATGGTTTCTTCTGATGAGGAACTGCCGAATGATGTTTCTTACCGTGATCTTGATGGGAGCACCCGAAAGGTGAAAGTCTCATATTCTTGGAAGCCACAACGATGCAAGGTTTGTCTATCTTTTGGACATGTAAATGGTGCCTGCCAACAGCCTTCACAAAAAATCACACAGGTCTACCGACCACGCCAAGAGCCACAGAATGGGGTCACTACCACTAATCCAAGCACTGATACTCCAGTGCCAACAGTGGTGATGGCGGAGAAGATGATTGAACACTCTGACTCGTTGGGGCAGCGACACGAACAAGAGAAAGACAAGTCAGGACTTCCATCTTTACCTATTATATCAGAGAATTTCACTGCAGGAGCTTCCCAAGGTTCTCACTCCCCAATAACAACCTCGCCTTCACGAATCACTCCTTCAGATAATCAGGAAATTTCATTTCAACAACCTCTTGGGAACCAAGACATTGCAACTCACCAAACTCATCGCTCTTCGACACATCCCGCTATTCAGGACTCCTTGCCTCAAGGTACGCAAAAATTTAAACATTTGCAAGCTGTGGATGAGGTGGATAAATATAGGAATAAAGGATTAAAGGGTAAAGATATTATGCGAGAGGACCATGCAAAATCAAAGGATAAGAAAAAGGATGGTAGTGTCCTCCCAAAATCGCATGCTCTTCCTTCTATCTAGTATTGATGAAAATAAGCTGTTGGAATGTTCGTGGACTTAATAAGACTGAGAAATGTCGGGAGCTCAATAGAATAATCCGATCTGCTGCATGTGACATTGTCATTCTTGTGGAAACAAAAATTAAACCTCATCGTGTTCAAGTTCAGAAGAATTTAATATGGCCTGAGGCAGAACTTTTTACTAATGATTCTCAGGATACTTATGGTCGAGTTTGGGTCTTATGGCATCCTAATCTTGTTACTGCTTGGTTTATTTCTGCTACTAATCAATTCATTCATCTTAAGGCAGAGGATAAACAGACTGGATGTCAATTCAATATTACCGGTATTTATGCATCTAACAGTATGTCTGACAGGAATGCTCTATGGCGTGATCTGGTTAGCATTTCAAATAGTTATCCTATAGTACCTTGGGTTGTTCTCGGTGACTTTAATACTGTCAGATACACAAATGAGAAAGTGGGGGGTAGAGTGCTTTCCGAATGTCAGCTTCAACATTTTAATGATTGTATAGATACTGCTGCATTGACTGACATGAAATCTGTAGGTGATTGGTTCTCATGGAACAATCAAAGTACTGCTGAAAGAAAAATTATGGCTCGACTTGACAGATGTTTGATAAATCAGGAATGGTTAGCAGTTTTTCCAGATTCACTTCTTGAGTACGGTGCTAAGTTATTTTCGGATCACTCTATTATGCATATACATGCAGATAAAGCACTACCAAGAGTCAAGAAACCTTTTAGATTTTTTAATATGTGGAGTTCTCACCCAAAGTTCCTCGAAGTTATTAAGTCAGCTTGGGACATTAATGTATTTGGTTCTCCCCCTTACATCCTATGTCAAAAACTAAAAGCATGCAAAGCAGCACTGAAGAAGTGGAATTCAACTACATTTGGAAATATCAACGACAGAGTTCAGTTATGCAAGAAAGAACTTATGGCTGTGCAAAGCGAGCTAAATCTTCAACCTCTGGATGCGAATCTTATATACAAAGAGGCTGCTGCTAGAAATAACTTTATGCAAGCTTTGAAGCAGGAGGAATGCTTTTTGAAACAGAAGTCACGACAGCATTGGCTTACTCTAGGGGATTCTAATACGAAGTTTTTCTATGCTGCTATTGCTACCAGAAGGGCTACTAATCGCATCAAAAAATGCAAAGGTATAGATGGTAATCTCATTGAGGATCTGGATGAGGTTAAAAATTACACCGAGCAATTTTTTTATTCCTTACTCAATCAGGAACAGCAGCCTAATAGTATTCATGTTGGGCCTACAAGACGACTTGATTCTGAAGCCCTCTCTCATCTTAATGCCCCAATAACGGATGATGAAATTGTGAAAGTTGTTTTTAAGTCCCCGAAGCACAAAAGCCCTGGTCTAGATGGATTTCCAGCTGAGTTTTATCAAATTGCATGGGCTATTGTAGGCAACGATGTCATAAAAGCTTGTCGACATTTTTTCTCCTCAGGTCACATTCTGAAAGAAATGAATTGCACTTTTATTTCTTTAGTGCCTAAAAATGATGGAGCCGATTCATTGGAGAACTACCGTCCTATTTCACTGTGCAACTTTATTTATAAGGTTATCTCTAAGTTGCTGGCAGATAGACTACAAAAGGTCATGAATAAGGTCATTAGTCTTAATCAGGCTGCTTTTATTAAAGGGAGGAGTATCCATCATAATGTCCTGCTTGCTAATGATTTGGTTAAGGATCTACACTCAAAAACAAGAGGGAAAAAGATCTGTTTTAAAGCTGATTTACGGAAGGCCTTTGACTCAGTCAATAGGCAATTTATTTACATGATGCTCCATAATATGGGCTTCCCTCAGCGCTGGGTTCAATGGATTCAATGTTGCTTGGAAACTCCAAAATTTTCGATTCTCTTTAATGGTTCACCTATTGGCTTCTTCGGGAGTAAGAATGGCATTCGGCAAGGCGATCCACTATCTCCTTATCTTTTTACGATTGCAATGGAAGGACTCAGTTGTATGTTAGAAGAGGCTGTTTCCAATGGCAAAATTAAGGTACCATATTATGGTTCTGTTTATATCTCTCACATAACATTTGCTGATGACCTTATTATCTTCCTTCGAGATGATCCAGTTTCTGTGAGTAATCTGGCAGATATTCTTAATGAATTTGGTATAGTTTCTGGTCTTAAGCTAAACCATGCAAAGAGCAAAGTATATGTGGGTGCTTGCATTGACAATAAGGATCATATTGCTCAAACATTGGGAGTTGCTGAAGGAAATTTACCGGTTCCTTACTTGGGTCTCCCACTTATATCCACTGGAATCAACAAAGCCTCCTGTCAGCCTATCATACAAAAAATTAAGAACAGAATTTCCTCTTGGAAAAATAGGCTTCTTTCTAAAGCTGGACGACTTGAACTTATTCGATCTGTGTTGACCTCTTATTCTATTTATTGGTCTCATGCATTCCTTCTACCAGCCGGGCTTCTCCATGATATTGATAAATTACTTATGAACTTCTTTTGGAATGACACAGATGGTAAGGCAATGCACATGGTGAATTGGGACAGCATTTGCAAACCGAAGGATGAAGGGGGGCTGAATCTTCGACATATTAGAGATTGGAATAAAGCTTGTATGGTAAAGCAATTATGGGATATTTTACAAAACAAGTCTTCCTTATGGTCACAATGGGTTTTTGCTAGGTACCTTACCAAGGAATCAATCTGGGAAGTATCTGCAAAAACATCTCATTCTGCTGCTTGGAAAGGAATTCTAAAGGCAAGGAGATGGCTACGTAACAATATTTCTTATGTGATTTCTTCTGGAACCAATATTAATATGTGGTATGATCCTTGGGTGAATGGGAAAAGCATATTTCAGATATTTGGTGATAGAGTACGACAGGATCTGGGGGCTCCCAAAGACTGGAAGGTTTCTGAATCCATTAACAATGGTACTTGGTGTCTTCCCAACCCTACCTCCCCTGACATGTTATTACTTTGGCCGACTATTAGGGCTATTACAATCAAGAACAACTCTTCAGATATGCTTATTTGGCTTCATGATAACGGTAAATTTAGTGCTACATCTGCATGGAACCAAATTAGACGACGAAACAACAAGTGGATCCAAAGTAGTTGGACATGGGATAGTTCATGCTCACAGCGACATTCCTTATGTACATGGCAGGCCCTTCTCGGCAAACTTCCTACGATGGACAATATGCAGCGAAGAGGTATTTATATTGTAAATCGGTGCTCTTTGTGTATGCAAAATGAAGAAAGTGTTGACCATCTCTACTTTGCTTGTGATTATTCATCTTGGATATGGAAGGAGATCTTGAAGCGATTTGATTTTCAAAGGCTACCACGGCCAAACTTGCATCATGAATTAGAAATTCTTATGCAAAGCTTCTCAAGAAAGGGGCCTCTTACACAACTAGCACGAATTATATTCAGATGTGCTATTTGGTGGATTTGGAAGGAGAGGTGTGGCAGAATTTTTGAGTGTCACCGTCGTATTTTTTTGCGAAAGCGTGCTTGTATGACTTCTCATGGGCTAATAAGACGGGAAAGACTAGTATTTTGAATTTCCGAGACGGTGCACGAAAACCCGATCGAATCTCGACTCTGCGCAAAGTTTATGACCGTCGCGTTTTTTCATGAAACCATGCTCATACGACTTACCATGGGATAATACATCGTGAATGGCCAGTATTTTGAATTTCCGAGACGGTGCACGAAAAACCGATCGAAACTCGAATCGCGTGCGACTTCGCGCAAAGTTTTTGACCGTCGTATTTTTTTGCGAAAGCGTGTCTGTATGACTTCTCATGGGCTAATAAGACGGGAAAGACCAGTATTTTGAATTTCCGAGACGGCGAACGAAAAACCGATCGAATCTCGAGTCTGCGCAAAGTTTATGACCGTCGCGTTTTTTCGTGAAACCATGCTCATACGACTTACCATGGGCTAATACATCATGAATGGCCAGTATTTTGAATTTCCAAGACGGTGCACGAAAAACCGATCGAAACTCGACCCTGCGCAAAGTTTATGACCGTCGCATTTTTTCGTGAAACCATGCTCATACGACTTACCATGGGATAATACATCGTGAATGGCCAGTATTTTGAATTTCCGAGACGGTGCACGAAAAACCGATCGAAACTTGACTCGCGCGCGACATCGAGCAAAGTTTATGACCGTCGTATTTTTTTGCGAAAGCGTGTCTGTACGACTTCTCATGGGCTAATAAGACGGGAAAGACCAGTATTTTGAATTTCCGAGACGGTGCACGAAAAACCGATCGAATCTCGACTCTACGCAAAGTTTATGACCGTCGCGTTTTTTCGTGAAACCGTGCTCATACGACTTACCATGGGCTAATACATTGTGAATTGCCAGTATTTTGAATTTCCGAGACGGTGCACGAAAAAACGATCGAAACTCGACTCGCGCGCGACTTCGCGCAAAGTTTTTGACCGTCGTATTTTTTTGCGAAAGCGTGCTTGTATGACTTCTCATGGGCTAATAAGACGGGAAAGACCAGTATTTTGAATTTCCGAGACGGTGCACGAAAACCCGATCGAATCTCGACACTGCGCAAAGTTTATGACCGTCGCGTTTTTTCGTGAAACCATGCTCACACGACTTACCATGGGATAATACATCATGAATGGCCAGTATTTTGAATTTCCGAGACGGTGCACGAAAAACTGATCGAAACTCGACTCGCGCGCGACTTCGCGCAAAGTTTTTGACCGTCGTATTTTTTTGCGAAAGCGTGTCTGTATGACTTCTCATGGGCTAATAAGACGGGAAAGACCAGTATTTTGAATTTCCGAGACGGTGCACGAAAATCCGATCGAATCTCGACTCTGCGCAAAGTTTATGACCGTCGTGTTTTTTCGTGAAACCATGCTCATACGACTTACCATGGGCTAATACATCATGAATGGCTAGTATTTTGAATTTCCAGGACGGTGCACGAAAAACCGATCGAAACTCGACTCTGCGCAAAGTTTATGACCGTCGCGTTTTTTCGTGAAACCATGCTCATACGACTTACCATGAGATAATACATCGTGAATGGCCAGTATTTTGAATTTCCGAGATGGTGCACGAAAAACCGATCGAAACTCGACTCGCGCGCGACATCGCGCAAAGTTTATGACCGTCGTATTTTTTTGCGAAAGCATGTCTGTACGACTTCTCATTGGCTAATAAGATGGGAAAGACCAGTATTTTAAATTTTCGAGACGGTGCACGAAAAACCGATCGAATCTCGACTCTACGCAAAGTTTATGACCGTCGCGTTTTTTCGTGAAACCGTGCTCATACGACTTACCATGGGCTAATACATTGTGAATTGCCAGTATTTTGAATTTTTTTTTTTTGGTAAGTAAAGATAATGTATTTTGTAACAGATTTGTACAAAGAAGCTTTGTCTACACAAGCCATAGACTAAAGCCTGAAGTCTCTTAGTGTAGTCGAGAAGATTGCGCCCCACCTAAAGAAGGTGAAATGGGCACGCTTCATCAAACTCATCTCCAAGAGTAGCATAAGGAAGTTAATAAATAATAAAAAGCAATAGCTAGATTGTTCTGGACTACTTGTGGATACATCACAAAATATAAGTTTTGCCCCATATAATACATTACAATCTTCATCATTATTCGAGTGATTCTTGACGAATGGAAAAATTGAATCTTGTGAAAATATCTTTCTCTCTTCTTGTTAGGTGCTCTGTATTCAATTCTTGCTCCATACATGATCGTGAGTCCTGAAGAATCTCTATCAGAATTTGAGCTTTGTTCATGTTGTGACACTCAAAAATTCTGCCACACCTCTCCTTCCAAATCCACCATATAGCACATCTGAATATAATTCTTGCTAGTTTTGTAAGAGGCCCCTTTGTTGAGAAGCTTTGCATAAGCATTTCTAATTCATGATGCAAGTTTGGCTGTGGTAGCCTTTGAAAATCAAATCGCTTCAAGATCTCCTTCCATATCCAAGATGAATAATCACAAGCAAAGTAGAGATGGTCAACACTTTCTTCATTTTGCATACACAAAGAGCACCGATTTACAATATAAATACCTCTTCGCTGCATATTGTCCATCGTAGGAAGTTTGCCGAGAAGGGCCTGCCATGTACATAAGGAATGTCGCTGTGAGCATGGACTATCCCATGTCCAACTACTTTGGATCCACTTGTTGTTTCGTCGTCAAATTTGGTTCCATGCAGATGTAGCACTAAATTTACCGTTATCATGAAGCCAAATAAGCATATCTGAAAAGTTGTTCTTGATTGGAATAGCCCTAATAGTCGGCCAAAGTAATAACATGTCAGGGGAGGTAGGGTTGGGAAGACACCAAGTACCATTGTTAATGAATTCAGAAACCTTCCAGTCTTTGGGAGCCCCCAGATCCTGTCGTACTCTATCACCAAATATCTGAAATATACTTTTCCCATTCACCCAAGGATCATACCACATATTAATATTGGTTCCAGAAGAAATCACATAAGAAATATTGTTACGTAGCCATCGCCTTGCCTTCAGAATTCCTTTCCAAGCAGAAGAATGAGATGTTTTTGCAGATGTTTCCCAGATCAGTATTTTGAATTTCCGAGACGGTGCACGAAAAAACGATCGAAACTCGACTCGCGCGCGACTTCGCGCAAAGTTTTTGACCGTCGTATTTTTTTGCGAAAGCGTGCTTGTATGACTTCTCATGGGCTAATAAGACGGGAAAGACCAGTATTTTGAATTTCCGAGACGGTGCACGAAAAACCGATCGAATCGCGACTCTACGCAAAGTTTATGACCGTCGCGTTTTTTCGTGAAACCATGCTCATACGACTTACCATGGGCTAATACATCGTGAATAGCCAGTATTTTGAATTTCCGAGACGGTGCACGAAAAACTGATCGAAACTCGACTCGCGCGCGACTTCGCACAAAGTTTTTGACCGTCGTATTTTTTTGCGAAAGCGTGCTTGTATGACTTCTCATGGGCTAATAAGACGGGAAAGACCGGTATTTTGAATTTCCGAGACGGTGCACGAAAACCCGATCGAATCTCGACTCTGCGCAAAGTTTATGACCGTCGCATTTTTTCGTGAAACCATGCTCATACGACTTACCATGGGATAATACATCGTGAATGGCCGGTATTTTGAATTTCCGAGACGGTGCACGAAAAACCGATCGAAATTCGACTCGCGCGCGACATCGCGCAAAGTTTATGACCATCGTATTTTTTTGCGAAAGCGTGTCTGTACGACTTCTCATGGGCTAATAAGACGGGAAAGACCAGTATTTTGAATTTCCGAGACGGTGCACGAAAAACCGATCGAATCTCGACTCTACGCAAAGTTTATGACCGTCGTGTTTTTTAGTGAAACCATGCTCATACGACTTACCATGGGCTAATACATCGTGAATGGCCAGTATTTTGAATTTCCGAGACGGTGCACGAAAAACTGATCGAAACTCGAATCGCGCGCGACTTCGCGCAAAGTTTTTGACCGTCGTATTTTTTTGCGAAAGCGTGTCTGTATGACTTCTCATGGGCTAATAAGACGGGAAAGACCAGTATTTTGAATTTCCGAGACGGCGCACGAAAAACCGATCGAATCTCGACTCTGCGCAAAGTTTATGACCGTCGCGTTTTTTCGTGAAACCATGCTCATAAGAGACTTCAGGCTTTAGTCTATGGCTTGTGTAGACAAAGCTTCTTTGTACAAATCTTTTACAAAATACATTATCTTTACTTACCAAAAAAAAATGAATGGCCAGTATTTTGAATTTCCAAGACGGTGCACGAAAAACCGATCGAAACTCGACTCTGCGCAAAGTTTATGACCGTCGCGTTTTTTCGTGAAACCATGCTCATACGACTTACCATGAGATAATACATCGTGAATGGCCAGTATTTTGAATTTCCGAGACGGTGCACGAAAAACCGATCGAAACTCGACTCGCGCGCGACATCGCGCAAAGTTTATGACCGTCGTATTTTTTTGCGAAAGCGTGTCTGTACGACTTCTCATGGGCTAATAAGATGGGAAAGACCAGTATTTTGAATTTCCGAGACGGTGCACGAAAAACCGATCGAATCTCGACTCTACGCAAAGTTTATGACCGTCGCGTTTTTTCGTGAAACCGTGCTCATACGACTTACCATGGGCTAATACATTGTGAATTGCCAGTATTTTGAATTTCCGAGACGGTGCACGAAAAAACGATCGAAACTCGACTCGCGCGCGACTTCGCGCAAAGTTTTTGACCGTCGTATTTTTTTGCGAAAGCGTGCTTGTATGACTTCTCATGGGCTAATAAGACGGGAAAGACCAGTATTTTGAATTTCCGAGACGGTGCACGAAAAACCGATCGAATCTCGACTCTACGCAAAGTTTATGACCGTCGCGTTTTTTCGTGAAACCATGCTCATACGACTTACCATGGGCTAATACATCGTGAATAGCCAGTATTTTGAATTTCCGAGACGGTGCACGAAAAACTGATCGAAACTCGACTCGCGCGCGACTTCGCACAAAGTTTTTGACCGTCGTATTTTTTTGCGAAAGCGTGCTTGTATGACTTCTCATGGGCTAATAAGACGGGAAAGACCAGTATTTTGAATTTCCGAGACGGTGCACGAAAACCCGATCGAATCTCGACTCTGCGCAAAGTTTATGACCGTCGCATTTTTTCGTGAAACCATGCTCATACGACTTACCATGATAATACATCGTGAATGGCCGGTATTTTGAATTTCCGAGACGGTGCACGAAAAACCGATCGAAACTCGACTCGCGCGCGACATCGCGCAAAGTTTATGACCGTCGTATTTTTTTGCGAAAGCGTGTCTGTACGACTTCTCATGGGCTAATAAGACGGGAAAGACCAGTATTTTGAATTTCCGAGACGGTGCACGAAAAACCGATCGAATCTCGACTCTACGCAAAGTTTATGACCGTCGTGTTTTTTAGTGAAACCATGCTCATACGACTTACCATGGGCTAATACATCGTGAATGGCCAGTATTTTGAATTTCCGAGACGGTGCACGAAAAACTGATCGAAACTCGAATCGCGCGCGACTTCGCGCAAAGTTTTTGACCGTCGTATTTTTTTGCGAAAGCGTGTCTGTATGACTTCTCATGGGCTAATAAGACGGGAAAGACCAGTATTTTGAATTTCCGAGACGGCGCACGAAAAACCGATCGAATCTCGACTCTGCGCAAAGTTTATGACCGTCGCGTTTTTTCGTGAAACCATGCTCATAAGAGACTTCAGGCTTTATTCTATGGCTTGTGTAGACAAAGCTTCTTTCTACAAATCTTTTACAAAATACATTATCTTTACTTACCAAAAAAAAATGAATGGCCAGTATTTTGAATTTCCAAGACGGTGCACGAAAAACCGATCGAAACTCGACTCTGCGCAAAGTTTATGACCGTCGCATTTTTTCGTGAAACCATGCTCATACGACTTACCATGAGATAATACATCGTGAATAGCCAGTATTTTGAATTTCCGAGACGGTGCACGAAAAACCGATCGAAACTCGACTCGCGCGCGACATCGCGCAAAGTTTATGACCGTCGTATTTTTTTGCGAAAGCGTGTCTGTACGACTTCTCATGGGCTAATAAGATGGGAAAGACCAGTATTTTGAATTTCCGAGACGGTGCACGAAAAACCGATCGAATCTCGACTCTACGCAAAGTTTATGACCGTCGCGTTTTTTCGTGAAACCATGCTCATACGACTTACCATGGGCTAATACATTGTGAATTGCCAGTATTTTGAATTTCCGAGACGGTGCACGAAAAAACGATCGAAACTCGACTCGCGCACGACTTCGCGCAAAGTTTTTGACCGTCGTATTTTTTTGCGAAAGCGTGCTTGTATGACTTCTCATGGGCTAATAAGACGGGAAAGACCAGTATTTTGAATTTCCGAGACGGTGCACGAAAAACCGATCGAATCTCGACTCTACGCAAAGTTTATGACCGTCGCGTTTTTTCGTGAAACCATGCTCATACGACTTACCATGGGCTAATACATCGTGAATGGCCAGTATTTTGAATTTCCGAGACGGTGCACGAAAAACTGATCGAAACTCGACTCGCGCGCGACTTCGCGCAAAATTTTTGACCGTCGTATTTTTTTGCGAAAGCGTGTCTGTATGACTTCTCATGGGCTAATAAGACGGGAAAGACCAGTATTTTGAATTTCCGAGACGGCGCACGAAAAACCGATCGAATCTCGACTCTGCGCAAAGTTTATGACCGTCGCGTTTTTTCGTGAAACCATGCTCATAAGAGACTTCAGGCTTTAGTCTATGGCTTGTGTAGACAAAGCTTCTTTGTACAAATCTTTTACAAAATACATTATCTTTACTTACCAAAAAAAAATGAATGGCCAGTATTTTGAATTTCCAAGACGGTGCACGAAAAACCGATCGAAACTCGACTCTGCGCAAAGTTTATGACCGTCGCGTTTTTTCGTGAAACCATGCTCATACGACTTACCATGAGATAATACATCGTGAATGGCCAGTATTTTGAATTTCCGAGACGGTGCACGAAAAACCGATCGAAACTCGACTCGCGCGCGACATCGCGCAAAGTTTATGACCGTCGTATTTTTTTGCGAAAGCGTGTCTGTACGACTTCTCATGGGCTAATAAGATGGGAAAGACCAGTATTTTGAATTTCCGAGACGGTGCACGAAAAACCGATCGAATCTCGACTCTACGCAAAGTTTATGACCGTCGCGTTTTTTCGTGAAACCGTGCTCATACGACTTACCATGGGCTAATACATTGTGAATTGCCAGTATTTTGAATTTCCGAGACGGTGCACGAAAAAACGATCGAAACTCGACTCGCGCGCGACTTCGCGCAAAGTTTTTGACCGTCGTATTTTTTTGCGAAAGCGTGCTTGTATGACTTCTCATGGGCTAATAAGACGGGAAAGACCAGTATTTTGAATTTCCGAGACGGTGCACGAAAACCCGATCGAATCTCGACTCTGCGCAAAGTTTATGATCGTCGCATTTTTTCGTGAAACCATGCTCATACGACTTACCATGGGATAATACATCGTGAATGGCCGGTATTTTGAATTTCCGAGACGGTGCACGAAAAACCGATCGAAACTCGACTCGCGCGCGACATCGCGCAAAGTTTATGACCGTCGTATTTTTTTGCGAAAGCGTGTCTGTACGACTTCTCATGGGCTAATAAGACGGGAAAGACCAGTATTTTGAATTTCCGAGACGGTGCACGAAAAACCGATCGAATCTCGACTCTACGCAAAGTTTATGACCGTCGTGTTTTTTAGTGAAACCATGCTCATACGACTTACCATGGGCTAATACATCGTGAATGGCCAGTATTATGAATTTCCGAGACGGTGCACGAAAAACTGATCGAAACTCGACTCGCGCGCGACTTCGCACAAAGTTTTTGACCGTCGTATTTTTTTGCGAAAGCGTGCTTGTATGACTTCTCATGGGCTAATAAGACGGGAAAGACCAGTATTTTGAATTTCCGAGACGGTGCACGAAAACCCGATCGAATCTCGACTCTACGCAAAGTTTATGACCGTCGCATTTTTTCGTGAAACCATGCTCATACGACTTACCATGGGATAATACATCGTGAATGGCCAGTATTTTGAATTTCCGAGACGGTGCACGAAAAACCGATCGAAACTCGACTCGCGCTCGACATCGCGCAAAGTTTATGACCGTCGTATTTTTTTGCGAAAGCGTGTCTGTACGACTTCTCATGGGCTAATATGACGGGAAAGACCAGTATTTTGAATTTCCGAGACGGTGCACGAAAACCCGATCGAATCTCGACTCTACGCAAAGTTTATGACCGTCGTGTTTTTTAGTGAAACCATGCTCATACGACTTACCATGGGCTAATACATCGTGAATGGCCAGTATTATGAATTTCCGAGACGGTGCACGAAAAACTGATCGAAACTCGACTCGCGCGCGACTTCGCACAAAGTTTTTGACCGTCGTATTTTTTTGCGAAAGCGTGCTTGTATGACTTCTCATGGGCTAATAAGACGGGAAAGACCAGTATTTTGAATTTCCGAGACGGTGCACGAAAACCCGATCGAATCTCGACTCTACGCAAAGTTTATGACCGTCGCATTTTTTCGTGAAACCATGCTCATACGACTTACCATGGGATAATACATCGTGAATGGCCAGTATTTTGAATTTCCGAGACGGTGCACGAAAAACCGATCGAAACTCGACTCGCGCTCGACATCGCGCAAAGTTTATGACCGTCGTATTTTTTTGCGAAAGCGTGTCTGTACGACTTCTCATGGGCTAATATGACGGGAAAGACCAGTATTTTGAATTTCCGAGACGGTGCACGAAAAACCGATCGAATCTCGACTCTACGCAAAGTTTATGACCGTCGCGTTTTTTCGTGAAACCATGCTCATACGACTTACCATGGGCTAATACATCGTGAATTGCCAGTATTTTGAATTTCCGAGACGGTGCACGAAAAACCGACCGAAACTCGACTCGCGCGCTACTTCGCGCAAAGTTTTTGACCGTCGTATTTTTTTGCGAAAGCGTGTCTGTACGACTTCTCATGGGCTAATAAGATGGGAAAGACCAGTATTTTGAATTTCCGAGACGGTGCACGAAAAACCGATCGAATCTCGACTCTACGCAAAGTTTATGACCGTCGCGTTTTTTCGTGAAACCATGCTCATACGACTTACCATGGGCTAATACATTGTGAATTGCCAGTATTTTGAATTTCCGAGACGGTGCACGAAAAAACGATCGAAACTCGACTCGCGCACGACTTCGCGCAAAGTTTTTGACCGTCGTATTTTTTTGCGAAAGCGTGCTTGTATGACTTCTCATGGGCTAATAAGACGGGAAAGACCAGTATTTTGAATTTCCGAGACGGTGCACGAAAAACCGATCGAATCTCGACTCTACGCAAAGTTTATGACCGTCGCGTTTTTTCGTGAAACCATGCTCATACGACTTACCATGGGCTAATACATCGTGAATGGCCAGTATTTTGAATTTCCGAGACGGTGCACGAAAAACTGATCGAAACTCGACTCGCGCGCGACTTCGCGCAAAATTTTTGACCGTCGTATTTTTTTGCGAAAGCGTGTCTGTATGACTTCTCATGGGCTAATAAGACGGGAAAGACCAGTATTTTGAATTTCCGAGACGGCGCACGAAAAACCGATCGAATCTCGACTCTGCGCAAAGTTTATGACCGTCGCGTTTTTTCGTGAAACCATGCTCATAAGAGACTTCAGGCTTTAGTCTATGGCTTGTGTAGACAAAGCTTCTTTGTACAAATCTTTTACAAAATACATTATCTTTACTTACCAAAAAAAAATGAATGGCCAGTATTTTGAATTTCCAAGACGGTGCACGAAAAACCGATCGAAACTCGACTCTGCGCAAAGTTTATGACCGTCGCGTTTTTTCGTGAAACCATGCTCATACGACTTACCATGAGATAATACATCGTGAATGGCCAGTATTTTGAATTTCCGAGACGGTGCACGAAAAACCGATCGAAACTCGACTCGCGCGCGACATCGCGCAAAGTTTATGACCGTCGTATTTTTTTGCGAAAGCGTGTCTGTACGACTTCTCATGGGCTAATAAGATGGGAAAGACCAGTATTTTGAATTTCCGAGACGGTGCACGAAAAACCGATCGAATCTCGACTCTACGCAAAGTTTATGACCGTCGCGTTTTTTCGTGAAACCGTGCTCATACGACTTACCATGGGCTAATACATTGTGAATTGCCAGTATTTTGAATTTCCGAGACGGTGCACGAAAAAACGATCGAAACTCGACTCGCGCGCGACTTCGCGCAAAGTTTTTGACCGTCGTATTTTTTTGCGAAAGCGTGCTTGTATGACTTCTCATGGGCTAATAAGACGGGAAAGACCAGTATTTTGAATTTCCGAGACGGTGCACGAAAACCCGATCGAATCTCGACTCTGCGCAAAGTTTATGATCGTCGCATTTTTTCGTGAAACCATGCTCATACGACTTACCATGGGATAATACATCGTGAATGGCCGGTATTTTGAATTTCCGAGACGGTGCACGAAAAACCGATCGAAACTCGACTCGCGCGCGACATCGCGCAAAGTTTATGACCGTCGTATTTTTTTGCGAAAGCGTGTCTGTACGACTTCTCATGGGCTAATAAGACGGGAAAGACCAGTATTTTGAATTTCCGAGACGGTGCACGAAAAACCGATCGAATCTCGACTCTACGCAAAGTTTATGACCGTCGTGTTTTTTAGTGAAACCATGCTCATACGACTTACCATGGGCTAATACATCGTGAATGGCCAGTATTATGAATTTCCGAGACGGTGCACGAAAAACTGATCGAAACTCGACTCGCGCGCGACTTCGCACAAAGTTTTTGACCGTCGTATTTTTTTGCGAAAGCGTGCTTGTATGACTTCTCATGGGCTAATAAGACGGGAAAGACCAGTATTTTGAATTTCCGAGACGGTGCACGAAAACCCGATCGAATCTCGACTCTACGCAAAGTTTATGACCGTCGCATTTTTTCGTGAAACCATGCTCATACGACTTACCATGGGATAATACATCGTGAATGGCCAGTATTTTGAATTTCCGAGACGGTGCACGAAAAACCGATCGAAACTCGACTCGCGCTCGACATCGCGCAAAGTTTATGACCGTCGTATTTTTTTGCGAAAGCGTGTCTGTACGACTTCTCATGGGCTAATATGACGGGAAAGACCAGTATTTTGAATTTCCGAGACGGTGCACGAAAAACCGATCGAATCTCGACTCTACGCAAAGTTTATGACCGTCGCGTTTTTTCGTGAAACCATGCTCATACGACTTACCATGGGCTAATACATCGTGAATTGCCAGTATTTTGAATTTCCGAGACGGTGCACGAAAAACCGACCGAAACTCGACTCGCGCGCTACTTCGCGCAAAGTTTTTGACCGTCGTATTTTTTTGCGAAAGCGTGTCTGTATGACTTCTCATGGGCTAATAAGACGGGAAAGACCAGTATTTTGAATTTCCGAGACGGCGCACGAAAAACCGATCGAATCTCGACTCTGCGCAAAGTTTATGACCGTCGCGTTTTTCCGTGAAACCATGCTCATACGACTTACCATGGGCTAATACATCATGAATGGCCAGTATTTTGAATTTCCAAGACGGTGCACGAAAAACCGATCGAAACTCGACTCGCGGGCGACTTCGCGCAAAGTTTATGACCGTCATATTTTTTTGCGCAAGCGTGCCTGTACGACTTATCATGGGCTAATAAGTCGGGAAAGACCAATATTTTGAATTTCAGAGACGGTGCACGAAAAACCGATCGAATCTCGACTCGCGCGCGACTTCGCGCAAAGTTTTTGACCGTTGTATTTTTTTGCGAAAGCGTGTCTATACGACTTCTCATGGGCTAATAAGACGGGAAAGACCAGTATTTTGAATTTCCGAGACGGTGCACGAAAAACCGATCGAATCTCGACTCGCGCGACTTCGCGCAAAGTTTACGACCGTCGTATTTTTTTGCGAAAGCGTGTCTGTACGACTTCTCAAGAGCTAATAAGACGGGAAAGACCAGTATTTTGAATTTCCGAGACGGTGCACGAAAAACCGATCGAATCTCAACTCTACGCAAAGTTTATGACCGTCGCGTTTTTTCGTGAAACCATGCTTTTTTTTTTTTGGTAAGTAAAGTCGTGAAACCATGCTCATACGACTTACCAGGGGCTAATACATCGTGAATGGCCAGTATTTTGAATTTCCGAGACGGTGCACGAAAAACTGATCGAAACTCGACTCGCGCACGACTTCGCGCAAAATTTTTGACCGTCGTATTTTTTTGCGAAAGCGTGCTTGTATGACTTCTCATGGGCTAATAAGACGGGAAAGACCAGTATTTTGAAATTCCGAGACGGTGCACGAAAACCCGATCGAATCTCGACTCTGCGCAAAGTTTATGACCGTCGCGTTTTTTCGTGAAACCATGCTCATACGACTTACCATGGGATAATACATCGTGAATGGCCAGTATTTTGAATTTCCGAGACGGTGCACGAAAAACCGATCCAAACTCGACTCGCGCGCGACATCGCGCAATGTTTATGACCGTCGTATTTTTTTGCGAAAGCGTGTCTGTACGACTTCTCATGGGCTAATAAGATGGGAAAGACCAGTATTTTGAATTTCCGAGACGGTGCACGAAAAACCGATCGAATCTCGACTCTACGCAAAGTTTATGACCGTCGCGTTTTTTCGTGAAACCATGCTCATACGACTTACCATGGGCTAATACATCGTGAATAGCCAGTATTTTGAATTTCCGAGACGGTGCACGAAAAACTGATCGAAACTCGACTCGCGCGCGACTTCGCGCAAAGTTTTTGACTGTCGTATTTTTTTGCGAAAGCGTTTCTGTATGACTTCTCATGGGCTAATAAGACGGGAAAGACCAGTATGTTGAATTTCCGAGACGGCGCACGAAAAACCGATCGAATCTCGACTCTGCGCAAAGTTTATGACCATCTCGTTTTTTCGTGAAACCATGCTCATACGACTTACCATGGGCTAATACATCATGAATGGCCAGTATTTTGAATTTCCAAGACGGTGCACGAAAAACCGATCGAAACTCGACTCTGCGCAAAGTTTATGACCGTCGCGTTTTTTCGTGAAACCATGCTCATACGACTTACCATGGGATAATACATCGTGAATGGTCAGTATTTTGAATTTCCGAGACGGTGCACGAAAAACCGATCGAAACTCGACTCACGCGCGACATCGCGCAAAGTTTATGACCGTCGTATTTTTTTGCGAAAGCGTGTCTGTACGACTTCTCATGGGCTAATAAGACGGGAAAGACCAGTATTTTGAATTTCCGAGACGGTGCACGAAAAACCGATCGAATCTCGACTCTACGCAAAGTTTATGACCGTCGCGTTTTTTCGTGAAACCATGCTCATACGACTTACCATGGGCTAATACATCGTGAATTGCCAGTATTTTGAATTTCCGAGACGGTGCACGAAAAACCGACCGAAACTCGACTCGCGCGCGACTTCGCGCAAAGTTTTTGACCGTCGTATTTTTTTGCGAAAGCGTGTCTGTATGACTTCTCATGGGCTAATAAGACGGGAAAGACCAGTATTTTGAATTTCCGAGACGGCGCACGAAAAACCGATCGAATCTCGACTCTGCGCAAAGTTTATGACCGTCGCGTTTTTCCGTGAAACCATGCTCATACGACTTACCATGGGCTAATACATCATGAATGGCCAGTATTTTGAATTTCCAAGACGGTGCACGAAAAACCGATCGAAACTCGACTCGCGGGCGACTTCGCGCAAAGTTTATGACCGTCATATTTTTTTGCGCAAGCGTGCCTGTACGACTTATCATGGGCTAATAAGTCGGGAAAGACCAATATTTTGAATTTCAGAGACGGTGCACGAAAAACCGATCGAATCTCGACTCGCGCGCGACTTCGCGCAAAGTTTTTGACCGTTGTATTTTTTTGCGAAAGCGTGTCTATACGACTTCTCATGGGCTAATAAGACGGGAAAGACCAGTATTTTGAATTTCCGAGACGGTGCACGAAAAACCGATCGAATCTCGACTCGCGCGACTTCGCGCAAAGTTTACGACCGTCGTATTTTTTTGCGAAAGCGTGTCTGTACGACTTCTCAAGAGCTAATAAGACGGGAAAGACCAGTATTTTGAATTTCCGAGACGGTGCACGAAAAACCGATCGAATCTCAACTCTACGCAAAGTTTATGACCGTCGCGTTTTTCCGTGAAACCATGCTCTTTTTTTTTTGGTAAGTAAAGTCGTGAAACCATGCTCATACGACTTACCAGGGGCTAATACATCGTGAATGGCCAGTATTTTGAATTTCCGAGACGGTGCACGAAAAACTGATCGAAACTCGACCCGCGCACGACTTCGCGCAAAATTTTTGACCGTCGTATTTTTTTGCGAAAGCGTGCTTGTATGACTTCTCATGGGCTAATAAGACGGGAAAGACCAGTATTTTGAAATTCCGAGACGGTGCACGAAAACCCGATCGAATCTCGACTCTGCGCAAAGTTTATGACCGTCGCGTTTTTTCGTGAAACCATGCTCATACGACTTACCATGGGATAATACATCGTGAATGGCCAGTATTTTGAATTTCCGAGACGGTGCACGAAAAACCGATCCAAACTCGACTCGCGCGCGACATCGCGCAATGTTTATGACCGTCGTATTTTTTTGCGAAAGCGTGTCTGTACGACTTCTCATGGGCTAATAAGATGGGAAAGACCAGTATTTTGAATTTCCGAGACGGTGCACGAAAAACCGATCGAATCTCGACTCTACGCAAAGTTTATGACCGTCGCGTTTTTTCGTGAAACCATGCTCATACGACTTACCATGGGCTAATACATCGTGAATAGCCAGTATTTTGAATTTCCGAGACGGTGCACGAAAAACTGATCGAAACTCGACTCGCGCGCGACTTCGCGCAAAGTTTTTGACCGTCGTATTTTTTTGCGAAAGCGTTTCTGTATGACTTCTCATGGGCTAATAAGACGGGAAAGACCAGTATGTTGAATTTCCGAGACGGCGCACGAAAAACCGATCGAATCTCGACTCTGCGCAAAGTTTATGACCATCTCGTTTTTTCGTGAAACCATGCTCATACGACTTACCATGGGCTAATACATCATGAATGGCCAGTATTTTGAATTTCCAAGACGGTGCACGAAAAACCGATCGAAACTCGACTCTGCGCAAAGTTTATGACCGTCGCGTTTTTTCGTGAAACCATGCTCATACGACTTACCATGGGATAATACATCGTGAATGGTCAGTATTTTGAATTTCCGAGACGGTGCACGAAAAACCGATCGAAACTCGACTCGCGCGCGACATCGCGCAAAGTTTATGACCGTCGTATTTTTTTGCGAAAGCGTGTCTGTACGACTTCTCATGGGCTAATAAGACGGGAAAGACCAGTATTTTGAATTTCCGAGACGGTGCACGAAAAACCGATCGAATCTCGACTCTACGCAAAGTTTATGACCGTCGCGTTTTTTCGTGAAACCATGCTCATACGACTTACCATGGGCTAATACATCGTGAATTGCCAGTATTTTGAATTTCCGAGACGGTGCACGAAAAACCAACCGAAACTCGACTCGCGCGCGACTTCGCGCAAAGTTTTTGACCGTCGTATTTTTTTGCGAAAGCGTGTCTGTATGACTTCTCATGGGCTAATAAGACGGGAAAGACCAGTATTTTGAATTTCCGAGACGGCGCACGAAAAACCGATCGAATCTCGACTCTGCGCAAAGTTTATGACCGTCGCATTTTTTCATGAAACCATGCTCATACGACTTACCATGGGCTAATACATCATGAATGGCCAGTATTTTGAATTTCCAAGACGGTGCACGAAAAACCGATCGAAACTCGACTCGCGGGCGACTTCGCGCAAAGTTTATGACCGTCATATTTTTTTGCGCAAGCGTGCCTGTACAACTTATCATGGGCTAATAAGACGGGAAAGGCCAATATTTTGAATTTCCGAGACGGTGCACAAAAAACCGATCGAATCTCGACTCACGCGCGACTTCGCGCAAAGTTTTTGACCGTTGTATTTTTTTGCGAAAGCGTGTCTATACGATTTCTCATGGGCTAATAAGACGGGAAAGACCAGTATTTTGAATTTCCGAGACGGTGCACGAAAAACCGATCGAATCTCGACTCTACGCAAAGTTTATGACCGTCGCGTTTTTTCGTGAAACCATGCTCTTTTTTTTTTGGTAAGTAAAGTCGTGAAACCATGCTCATACGACTTACCATGGGCTAATACATCGTGAATGGCCAGTATTTTGAATTTCCGAGACGGTGCACGAAAAACTGATCGAAACTCGACTCGCGCGCGACTTCGCGCAAAGTTTTTGACCGTCGTATTTTTTTGCGAAAGCGTGCTTGTATGACTTCTCATGGGCTAATAAGACGGGAAAGACCAGTATTTTGAATTTCCGAGACGGTGCACGAAAAACCGATCGAAACTCGACTCTGCGCAAATTTCATGACCGTCGCGTTTTTTCGTGAAACCATGCTCATACGACTTACCATGAGCTAATACACCGTGAATTGCCAGTATTTTGAATTTCCGAGACGGTGCACGAAAAACCGATCGAAACTCGACTCGCGCGCGACTTCGCGCAAAGTTTTTGACCGTCGTATTTTTTTGCGAAAGCGTGTCTGTATGACTTCTCATGGGCTAATAAGACGGGAAAGACCAGTATTTTGAATTTCCGAGACGGCGCATGAAAAACCGATCGAATCTCGACTCTGCGCAAAGTTTATGACCGTCGCGTTTTTTCGTGAAACCATGCTCATACGACTTACCAAGGGCTAATACATCGTGAATTGCCAGTATTTTGAATTTCCGAGACGGTGCACGAAAAACCGATCGCAATTCGACTCGCGCGCGACTTCGCGCAAAGTTTTTGACCGTCGTATTTTTTTGCGAAAGCGTGTCTGTATGACTTCTCATGGGCTAATAAGACGGGAAAGACCAGTATTTTGAATTTCCGAGACGGCGCACGAAAAACCGATCGAATCTCGACTCTGCGCAAAGTTTATGACCGTCGCGTTTTTTCGTGAAACCATGCTCATACGACTTACCATGGGATAATACATCGTGAATGGCCAGTATTTTGAATTTCCGAGACGGTGCACCAAAAACCGATCGAAACTCGACTCGCGCTCGACATCGCGCAAAGTTTATGACCGTCGTATTTTTTTGCGAAAGCGTGTCTGTATGACTTCTCATGGGCTAATAAGACGGGAAAGACCATTATTTTGAATTTCTGAGACGGTGCACGAAAAACCGATCGAATCTCGACTCTACGCAAAGTTTATGACCGTCGCGTTTTTTCGTGAAACCATGCTCATACGACTTACCATGGGCTACATCGAGAATGGCCAGTATTTTGAATTTCCGAGACGGTGCACGAAAAACCGATCGAAACTCGACTCGCGCGTGACTTCGCGCAAAGCTTTCGACCGTCGTATTATTTGGCGAAAGCATGCCTGTACGACTTCTCATGGGCTAATAAGACGGGAAACACCAGTATTTTGAATTTCCGAGACGGTACATGAAAAACCGATCGAATCTCGACTCTGCGCAAATTTTATGACCGTCGCGTTTTTTCGTGAAACCATGCTCATACGACTTACCATGGGCTAATACATCGTGAAAGGACAGTATTTTGAAATTCGGAGACGGTGCATGAAAAAACTATCGAAACTTGACTCACGCGCGACTTCGCGCAAAGTTTTTGACCGTCGTATTTTTTTGCGAAAGCGTGCCTGTACGACTTCTCATGGGCTAATAAGACGGGAAAGACAAGTATTTTGAATTTCTGAGATGGTGCACGAAAAACCGATCGAAACTCGACTCGCGCGCGACTTCGCGCAAAGTTTATAACCGTCGTATTTTTTTTCGAAAGCGTGGCTGTACGACTTCTCATGGGCTAATAAGACGGGAAAGACAAGTATTTTGAATTTCCGAGACGGTGCACGAAAAACCGATCGAAACTCGACTCTGCGCAAATTTTATGACCGTCGCGTTTTTTCGTGAAACCATGCTCATACGACTTACCATGGGCTAATACATCGTGAATTGCCAGTATTTTGAATTTCCGAGACGGTGCACGAAAAACCGATCGAAACTCGACTCGCGCGCGACTTCGCGCAAAGTTTTTGACCGTCGTATTTTTTTGCGAAAGCGTGTCTGTATGACTTCTCATAGGCTAATAAGACGGGAAAGACCAGTATTTTGAATTTCCGAGACGGCGCATGAAAAACCGATCGAATCTCGACTCTGCGCAAAGTTTATGACCGTCGCGTTTTTTCGTGAAACCATGCTCATACGACTTACCATGGGCTAATACATCATGAATGGCCAGTATTTTGAATTTCCGAGACGGTGCACGAAAAACCGATCCAAACTCGACTCGCGCGCGACATCGCGCAATGTTTATGACCGTCGTATTTTTTTGCGAAAGCGTGTCTGTACGACTTCTCATGGGCTAATAAGATGGGAAAGACCAGTATTTTGAATTTCCGAGACGGTGCACGAAAAACCGATCGAATCTCGACTCTACGCAAAGTTTATGACCGTCGCGTTTTTTCGTGAAACCATGCTCATACGATTTACCATGGGCTAATACATCGTGAATAGCCAGTATTTTGAATTTCCGAGACGGTGCACGAAAAACTGATCGAAACTCGACTCGCGCGCGACTTCGCGCAAAGTTTTTGACCGTCGTATTTTTTTGCGAAAGCGTTTCTGTATGACTTCTCATGGGCTAATAAGACGGGAAAGACCAGTATGTTGAATTTCCGAGACGGCGCACGAAAAACCGATCGAATCTCGACTCTGCGCAAAGTTTATGACCATCTCGTTTTTTCGTGAAACCATGCTCATACGACTTACCATGGGCTAATACATCATGAATGGCCAGTATTTTGAATTTCCAAGACGGTGCACGAAAAACCGATCGAAACTCGACTCTGCGCAAAGTTTATGACCGTCGCGTTTTTTCGTGAAACCATGCTCATACGACTTACCATGGGATAATACATCGTGAATGGTCAGTATTTTGAATTTCCGAGACGGTGCACGAAAAACCGATCGAAACTCGACTCGCGCGCGACATCGCGCAAAGTTTATGACCGTCGTATTTTTTTGCGAAAGCGTGTCTGTACGACTTCTCATGGGCTAATAAGACGGGAAAGACCAGTATTTTGAATTTCCGAGACGGTGCACGAAAAACCGATCGAATCTCGACTCTACGCAAAGTTTATGACCGTCGCGTTTTTTCGTGAAACCATGCTCATACGACTTACCATGGGCTAATACATCGTGAATTGCCAGTATTTTGAATTTCCGAGACGGTGCACGAAAAACCGACCGAAACTCGACTCGCGCGCGACTTCGCGCAAAGTTTTTTACCGTCGTATTTTTTTGCGAAAGCGTGTCTGTATGACTTCTCATGGGCTAATAAGACGGGAAAGACCAGTATTTTGAATTTCCGAGACGGCGCACGAAAAACCGATCGAATCTCGACTCTGCGCAAAGTTTATGACCGTCGCATTTTTTCATGAAACCATGCTCATACGACTTACCATGGGCTAATACATCATGAATGGCCAGTATTTTGAATTTCCAAGACGGTGCACGAAAAACCGATCGAAACTCGACTCGCGGGCGACTTCGCGCAAAGTTTATGACCGTCATATTTTTTTGCGCAAGCGTGCCTGTACAACTTATCATGGGCTAATAAGACGGGAAAGGCCAATATTTTGAATTTCCGAGACGGTGCACAAAAAACCGATCGAATCACGACTCGCGCGCGACTTCGCGCAAAGTTTTTGACCGTTGTATTTTTTTGCGAAAGCGTGTCTATACGATTTCTCATGGGCTAATAAGACGGGAAAGACCAGTATTTTGAATTTCCGAGACGGTGCACGAAAAACCGATCGAATCTCGACTCTACGCAAAGTTTATGACCGTCGCGTTTTTTCGTGAAACCATGCTCTTTTTTTTTTGGTAAGTAAAGTCGTGAAACCATGCTCATACGACTTACCATGGGCTAATACATCGTGAATGGCCAGTATTTTGAATTTCCGAGACGGTGCACGAAAAACTGATCGAAACTCGACTCGCGCGCGACTTCGCGCAAAGTTTTTGACCGTCGTATTTTTTTGCGAAAGCGTGCTTGTATGACTTCTCATGGGCTAATAAGACGGGAAAGACCAGTATTTTGAATTTCCGAGACGGTGCACGAAAAACCGATCGAAACTCGACTCTGCGCAAATTTCATGACCGTCGCGTTTTTTCGTGAAACCATGCTCATACGACTTACCATGGGCTAATACATCGTGAATTGCCAGTATTTTGAATTTCCGAGACGGTGCACGAAAAACCGATCGAAACTCGACTCGCGCGCGACTTCGCGCAAAGTTTTTGACCGTCGTATTTTTTTGCGAAAGCGTGTCTGTATGACTTCTCATGGGCTAATAAGACGGGAAAGACCAGTATTTTGAATTTCCGAGACGGCGCATGAAAAACCGATCGAATCTCGACTCTGCGCAAAGTTTATGACCGTCGCGTTTTTTCGTGAAACCATGCTCATACGACTTACCAAGGGCTAATACATCGTGAATTGCCAGTATTTTGAATTTCTGAGACGGTGCACGAAAAACCGATCGCAATTCGACTCGCGCGCGACTTCGCGCAAAGTTTTTGACCGTCGTATTTTTTTGCGAAAGCGTGTCTGTATGACTTCTCATGGGCTAATAAGACGGGAAAGACCAGTATTTTGAATTTCCGAGACGGCGCACGAAAAACCGATCGAATCTCGACTCTGCGCAAAGTTTATGACCGTCGCGTTTTTTCGTGAAACCATGCTCATACGACTTACCATGGGATAATACATCGTGAATGGCCAGTATTTTGAATTTCCGAGACGGTGCACCAAAAACCGATCGAAACTCGACTCGCGCTCGACATCGCGCAAAGTTTATGACCGTCGTATTTTTTTGCGAAAGCGTGTCTGTATGACTTCTCATGGGCTAATAAGACGGGAAAGACCAGTATTTTGAATTTCTGAGACGGTGCACGAAAAACCGATCGAATCTCGACTCTACGCAAAGTTTATGACCGTCGCGTTTTTTCGTGAAACCATGCTCATACGACTTACCATGGGCTACATCGAGAATGGCCAGTATTTTGAATTTCCGAGACGGTGCACGAAAAACCGATCGAAACTCGACTCGCGCGTGACTTCGCGCAAAGTTTTCGACCGTCGTATTATTTGGCGAAAGCATGCCTGTACGACTTCTCATGGGCTAATAAGACGGGAAACACCAGTATTTTGAATTTCCGAGACGGTACACGAAAAACCGATCGAATCTCGACTCTGCGCAAATTTTATGACCGTCGCGTTTTTTCGTGAAACCATGCTCATACGACTTACCATGGGCTAATACATCGTGAAAGGCCAGTATTTTGAAATTCGGAGACGGTGCATGAAAAAACTATCGAAACTTGACTCACGCGCGACTTCGCGCAAAGTTTTTGACCGTCGTATTTTTTTGCGAAAGCGTGCCTGTACGACTTCTCATGGGCTAATAAGACGGGAAAGACAAGTATTTTGAATTTCCGAGACGGTGCACGAAAAACCGATCGAAACTCGACTCGCGCGCGACTTCGCGCAAAGTTTATAACCGTCGTATTTTTTTTCGAAAGCGTGGCTGTACGACTTCTCATGGGCTAATAAGACGGGAAAGACAAGTATTTTGAATTTCCGAGACGGTGCACGAAAAACCGATCGAAACTCGACTCTGCGCAAATTTTATGACCGTCGCGTTTTTTCGTGAAACCATGCTCATACGACTTACCATGGGCTAATACATCGTGAATTGCCAGTATTTTGAATTTCCGAGACGGTGCACGAAAAACCGATCGAAACTCGACTCGCGCGCGACTTCGCGCAAAGTTTTTGACCGTCGTATTTTTTTGCGAAAGCGTGTCTGTATGACTTCTCATAGGCTAATAAGACGGGAAAGACCAGTATTTTGAATTTCCGAGACGGCGCATGAAAAACCGATCGAATCTCGACTCTGCGCAAAGTTTATGACCGTCGCGTTTTTTCGTGAAACCATGGTCATACGACTTACCATGGGCTAATACATCATGAATGGCCAGTATTTTGAATTTCCAAGACGGTGCACGAAAAACCGATCGAAACTCGACTCTGCGCAAAGTTTATGACCCTCGCGTTTTTTCGTGAAACCATGCTCATACGACTTACCATGGGATAATACATCGTGAATGGCCAGTATTTTGAATTTCCGAGACGGTGCACGAAAAACCGATCGAAACTCGACTCGCGCTCGACATCGCACAAAGTTTATGACCGTCGTATTTTTTTGCGAAAGCGTGTCTGTACGACTTCTCATGGGCTAATAAGACGGGAAAGACCAGTATTTTGAATTTCTGAGACGGTGCACGAAAAACCGATCGAATCTCGACTCTACGCAAAGTTTATGACCGTCGCGTTTTTTTCGTGAAACCATGCTCATACGACTTACCATGGGCTAATACATCGTGAATTGCCAGTATTTTGAATTTCCGAGACGGTGCACGAAAAACCGATCGCAATTCGACTCGCGCGCGACTTCGCGCAAAGTTTTTGACCGTCGTATTTTTTTGCGAAAGCGTGTCTGTATGACTTCTCATGGGCTAATAAGACTGGAAAGACGGAGAGAGAGGCGGAGAGAGAGAGGAGGAGAGACGGTGCACGCATCTGCTTGGGAATGGGGAGGAATGGGCCTGCGTTCCCTTGCGTGCGTGCGTGAGTGCTCTGCTCTGCTTGGGCTTGCGCTTGCGATCGACGCTGGGGGCGGCAACCTCTTCCCTTGCGCTTGTGCTTGCGATTGCTCCCTTGGGCGATTTCTCCTCTGCGATCGCTCCGCGGCGAGTGGAAGGCCGGCGGTCGCTCCTGCGATCAGCGATTCCAGGCCGGGAATCGGCGATTTCAGGCGTGGAAGGGCGGCGGCTCTTCTCACCTAGGCGCGGGACGGACTCAAGGGCAAGAAACGGTGGAAGCTGCCCTGCGATTGGGGCTGGGTTCACTGCCGCTTCTTGCGGCAACTCCAGCGTGGAAAGGGCGACGGCTGCTTCTGCAATCGGCGTGGAAGGGGCGACGGCTGCGACATTAGTGTGGGCAGGGTGGTGGCTTCGTCTCCCCTAGGCGGCTGGCGGGCTCTAGGGCGAGCGACGCCATGGATGCGAGCGGCCGGACGCGGCACTCTGCTTCGCATCTTCTGTTCCAGCGGGATGCTCCTCCGCTGGCTTCTTCCCAGCGGCTGATTGCTTCACAGCAGAACGCCCCTCTCTAGCAGTCACAGCGGGAGAGGGTTGCTCCTCAGCCGTTGGTTACTTCACCGCAGGAGGGGGTTGATCCTCTCCAACAGCCGCTGGTTCCTCCCCAGCAGCTTAGGCCGGTTTCACACCAGGATGTTCCACCGCTGATTTCTTCTTCTCGACGGGATGCTCCTTCAATGAACCAGGCCCGAGGTCGTTCACGATCTAGATCACGACCTCCAGCTCCTATTTCCCGAGATCCGAAGCCTTGGAGTAGCCTCTTCAAGGCTCCAGTGGGTAGTCCGAATCTTCGATTGGACTTTTATGCTCCAGAAGTACAGGCTGACCAGAAGATTGCTGTGTATGAGGCTATTGATTCCGACGAACTAATTGAGACATGGTCAATGGCAATTGTTGGCTACGTTGTTGGACTAAGAACATCCTTTTTCCCACTATCCTCATACATCAGAACTCGATGGGGAATATCAACATTTGATCTTCATATGTTGGAGACCGGATTCTTTGTATGTAGGCTTTATTCGGAAGAAGATTTACAACGGGTCCTTGAAGGATTTTGGACTATCCGTGGTCATCCAATGATACTACGACGCTGGGCACCTGATGTGAGATTGGAGTTAGACAGTCTACAGTCTATCCCAATATGGGTTTCTTTCCATGGACTTCCACTACATCTCTGGGGTCGTCGTTTTATTGCAAAGCTTTGCAGCACCCTGGGACAGCCAGAGCTTGTGTAATGGTTTCGCAAACGAGATTGACCTTTGCCAGAGCTTGTGTAATGGTTTCTTCTGATGAGGAATTGCCGAATAATGTTTCTTACCGTGATCTTGATGGGAGCACCCGAAAGGTGAAAGTCTCATATTCTTGGAAGCCACAACGATGCAAGGTTTGTCTATCTTTTGGACATGTAAATGGTGCCTGCCAACAGCCTTCACAGAAAATCACACAGGTCTACCGACCACGCCAAGAGCCACAGAATGGGGTCACTACCACTAATCCAAGCACTGATACTCCAGTGCCAACAGTGGTGATGGCGGAGAAGATGATTGAACACTCTGACTCGTTGGGGCAGCGACACGAACAAGAGAAAGACAAGTCAGGACTTCCATCTTTACCTATTATATCAGAGACTTTCACTGCAGGAGCTTCCCAAGGTTCTCACTCCCCAATAACAACCTCGCCTTCACGAATCACTCCTTCAGATAATCAGGAAATTTCATTTCAACAACCTCTTGGGAACCAAGACATTGCAACTCACCAAACTCATCGCTCTTCGACACATCCCGCTATTCAGGACTCCTTGCCTCAAGGTACGCAAAAATTTAAACATTTGCAAGCTGTGGATGAGGTGGATAAATATAGGAATAGAGGATTAAAGGGTAAAGATATTATGCGAGAGGACCATGCAAAATCAAAGGATAAGAAAAAGGATGGTAGTGTCCTCCCAAAATTGCATGCTCTTCCTTCTATCTAGTATTGATGAAAATAAGCTGTTGGAATGTTCGTGGACTTAATAAGACTGAGAAATGTCGGGAGCTCAATAGAATAATCCGATCTGCTGCATGTGACATGGTGATTCTTGTGGAAACAAAAATTAAACCTCATCGTGTTCGAGTTCAGAAGAATTTAATATGGCCTGAGGCAGAACTTTTTACTAATGATTCTCAGGATACTTATGGTCGAGTTTGGGTCTTATGGCATCCTAACCTTGTTACTGCTTGGTTTATTTCTGCTACTAATCAATTCATTCATCTTAAGGCAGAGGATAAACAGACTGGATGTCAATTCAATATTACCGGTATTTATGCATCTAACAGTATGTCTGACAGGAATGCTCTATGGTGTGATCTGGTTAGCATTGCAAATAGTTATCCTACAGTACCTTGGGCTGTTCTCGGTGACTTTAATACTGTCAGATACACAAATGAGAAAGTGGGGGGTAGAGTGCTTTCCGAATGTCAGCTTCAACATTTTAATGATTGTATAGATACTGTTGCATTGACTGACATGAAATCTGTAGGTGATTGGTTCTCATGGAACAATCAAAGTACTGCTGAAAGAAAAATTATGGCTCGACTTGACAGATGTTTGATTAATCAGGAATGGTTAGCAGTTTTCCCAGATTCACTTCTTGAGTACGGTGCTAAGTTATTTTCGGATCACTCTATTATGCATATACATGCAGATAAAGCACTACCCATAGTCAAGAAACCTTTTAGATTTTTTAATATGTGGAGTTCTCACCCGAAGTTCCTCGAAGTTATTAAGTCAGCTTGGGACATTAATGTCTTTGGTTCTCCCCCTTACATCCTATGTCAAAAACTAAAAGCATGCAAAGCAGCACTGAAGAAGTGGAATTCAACTACATTTGGAAATATCAACGATAGGGTTCAGTTATGCAAGAAAGAACTTATGGCTGTGCAAAGCGAGCTAAATCTTCAACCTCTGGATGCGAATCTTATATACAAAGAGGCTGCTGCTAGAAATAACTTTATGCAAGCTTTGAAGCAGGAGGAATGCTTTTTGAAACAGAAGTCACGACAGCATTGGCTTACTTTAGGGGATTCTAATACGAAGTTTTTCTATGCTGCTATTGCTACCAGAAGGGCTACTAATTGCATCAAAAAATGCAAAGGTATAGATGGTAATCTCATTGAGGATCTGGATGAGGTTAAAAATTACACCAAGCAATTTTTTTATTCCTTACTCAATTGTTTTAGCCCATGGTAAGTCGTATGAGCATGTTTCACGAAAAAACGCGACGGTCATAAACTTTGCGCAGAGTCGAGATTCGATCGGTTTTTCGTGCACCGTCTCGGAATTTCAAAATACTGGTCTTTCCCGTCTTATTAGCCCATGAGAAGTCATACAAGCACGCTTTCGCAAAAAAATACGACGGTCAAAAACTTTGCGCGAAGTCGCGCGCGAGTCGAGTTTCGATCGGTTTTTCGTGCACCGTCTCGGAAATTCAAAATACTGGCCATTCACGATGTATTAGCCCATGGTAAGTCGTATGAGCATGGTTTTACGAAAAAACGCGACGGTCATAAAGCTTGCGCAGAGTCGAGATTCGATCGGTTTTTCGTGCACCGTCTCGGAAATTCAAAATACGGGTCTTTCCCGTCTTATTAGCCCATGAGAAGTCATACAAGCACGCTTTCACAAAAAAATACGATGGTCAAAAACTTTGCGCGAAGTAGCGCGCGAGTCAACTTTCGATCGGTTTTTCGTGCACCGTCTCGGGAATTCAAAATACTGGCCATTCACGATGTATTAGCCCATGGTAAGTCGTATGAGCATGTTTCACGAAAAAACGCGACGGTCATAAACTTTGCGCAGAGTCGAGATTCGATCGGTTTTTCGTGCACCGTCTCGGAAATTCAAAATACTGGTCGTTCCAGTCTTATTAGCCCATGAGAAGTCGTACAGGTACGCTTTCACAAAAAAATACGACGGTCATAAACTTTGCGCGAAGTCGCACGCGAGTCTTGTTTCGATCGGTTTTTCGTGCACCGTCTCGGGAATTCAAAATACATGCCATTCACAATGTTTTAGCCCATGGTAAGTCGTATGAGCATGTTTCACGAAAAAACGCGACGGTCATAAACTTTGCGCAGAGTCGAGATTCGATCGGTTTTTCGTGCACCGTCTCGGAAATTCAAAACACTGGTCTTTCCCGTCTTATTAGCCCATGAGAAGTCATACAAGCACGCTTTCGCAAAAAAATACGACGGTAAAAAACTTTGCGCGAAGTCGCGCGCGATTCGAGTTTCGATTGGTTTTTCGTGCACCGTCTCAGAAATTCAAAATACTGTCCATTAACGATGTATTAGCCCATGGTAAGTCGTATGAGCATGGTTTCACGAAAAAACGCGACGGTCATAAACTTTGCGCAGAGTCGAGATTCGATCGGTTTTTCGTGCACCGTCTCGGAAATTCAAAATACTTGTATTTCCCGTCTTATTAGCCCATTAGAAGTCGTACAAGCACACTTTCGCAAAAAAATACGACGGTCATAAACTTTGCGGGAAGTCGCACGCGAGTCGAGTTTCGATCGGTTTTTCGGGCACCATCTCGGAAATTCAAAATACAGGCCATTCACGATGTATTAGCCCATGGTAAGTCGTATGAGCATCGTTTCACGAAAAAACGCGACGGTCATAAACTTTGTGCAGAGTCGAGATTCGATCGGTTTATCGTGCACCGTCTCGAAAATTCAAAATACTGGTCTTTCCCGTCTTATTAGCCCATGAGAAGTCGTACAAGCACACTTTCGCAAAAAAATACGACGGTCATAAACTTTGCGCGAAGTCGCGCGCGAGTCGAGTTTCGATCGATTTTTCGGGCACCTTCTCGGAAATTCAAAATACTGGCCATTCACGATGTATTAGCCCATGGTAAGTCGTATGAACATGGTTTCACGAAAAAACACGACGGTCATCAGCTTTGCGCAGAGTCGAAATTCGATCGATTTTTCGTGCACCGTCTCGGAAATTCAAAATACTGGTCTTTCCCGTCTTATTAGCCCATGAGAAGTCATAAAAGCACGCTTTCGCAAAAAAATGCGACGGTCAACAACTTTGCTCGAAGTCGCACGCGAGTCGAGTTTCGATCGGTTTTTCGTGCACCGTCTCGGAAATTCAAAATACTGGCCATTCACGATGTATTAGCGCATGGTAAGTCGTATGAGCATGGTTTCACGAAAAAACGCGACGGTCATAAACTTTGCGCAGATTCGAGATTCGATCGGATTTTCGTGCACCGTCTCGGAAATTCAAAATACTGGTCTTTCCCATCTTATTAGCCCGTGGGAAGTCGAACAAGCATGCTTTCGCATAAAAATTCGATGGTCATAATCTTTGCGCGAACTTTGCGGTGAGTTGAGTTTCGATCGGTTTTTCATGCACTGTCTTGGAAATTCAAAATACTAGCCATTAACAATGTATTAGCCGATGGTAAGTCATGCGAGCATGGTTTCACGAAAAAACGCGACGGTCATAAACTTTGCGCAGAGTCGAGTTTCGATCGGTTTTTCGTGCACCGTCTCGGAAATTCAAAATACTTGTCTTTCCCGTCTTATTAGCCCATGAGAAGTCGTACAGGCACGCTTTCGCAAAAAAATACGACGGTCAAAAACTTTGCGCGAAGTCGCGCGTGAGTCAAGTTTCGATCGGTTTTTCGTGCACCGTCTCCGAAATTCAAAATACTGGCCATTCACGATGTATTAGCCCATGGTAAGTCGTATGAGCATGGTTTCACGAAAAAACGCGACGGTCATAAATTTGCGCAGAGTCGAGATTCGATCGGTTTTTCGTGCACTGTCTCGGAAATTCAAAATACTGGTCTTTCCCGTCTTATTAGCCCATGAGAAGTCGTACAGCCATGCTTTCGCAAAAAAATACGACGGTTGAAAACTTTGCGCGAAGTCGCGCGAGAGTCGAGTGTCGATCGGTTTTTCGTGCACCGTCTCGGAAATTCAAAATTCTGGCCATTCACGATGTTTTATCCCATGGTAAGTCGTATGAGCATGGTTTCACGAAAAAAACGTGACGGTCATAAACTTTGCGCAGAGTCGAGTTTCGATCGGTTTTTCGTGCACCGTCTCGGAAATTCAAAATACTTTTTTTTTTTTGGTAAGTAAAGATAATGTATTTTGTAAAAGATTTGTACAAAGAAGCTTTGTCTACACAAGCCATAGACTAAAGCCTGAAGTCTCTTAGTGTAGTCGAGAAGATTGTACCCTTCATGAAACTCATTTCCAAGAGTAGCACAAGAAAGTTAATAAAAAAAGCAAAAGCTAGACTGTTCTGGAGTACTTGTGGATACATCACAAAATATAAGCTTTGCCCCATAATACATTACAATCTTCATCATTATTCGAGTGATTATTGACTAATGAAAAAATTGAATCTTGTGAAAATCTCTTTCTCTCTTCTTGTTAGGTGCTCTATATTCAATTCTTGCTCCATGCATGATCGTGAGTCCTGAAGAATCTCTATCAGAATTTGAGCTTTGTTCATGTTGTGACACTCAAAAATTCTGCCACACCTCTCCTTCCAAATCCACCAAATAGCACATCTGAATATAATTCTTGCTAGTTGTGTAAGAGGACCCTTTCTTGAGAAGCCTTGCATTAGCCTTTCTAGTTCATGATGCAAGTTTGGCCGTGGTAGCCTTTGAAGATCAAATCGCTTCAAGATCTCTTCCCATATCCAAGATGAATAATCACAAGCAAAGTATAGATGGTCAACACTTTCTTCCTTTTGCATACACAAAGAGCACCGATTTACAATATAAATACCTCTTCGCTGCATATTGTCCATCGTAGGAAGTTTGCCGAGAAGGGCCTGCCATGTACATAAGGAATGTCGCTGTGAGCATGGACTATCCCATGTCCAACTACTTGGGATCCACTTGTTGTTTCGTCGTCTAATTTGGTTCCATGCAGATGTAGCACTAAATTTACCATTATCATGAAGCCAAATAAGCATATCTGAAGAGTTGTTCTTGATTGGAATAGCCCTAATAGTTGGCCAAAGTAATAACATGTCTGGGGAGGTAGGGTTAGGAAGACACCATGTACCATTGTTAATGAATTCAGAAACCTTCCAGTCTTTGGGAGCCCCCAGATCCTGTCGTACTCTATCACCAAATATCTGAAATATACTTTTCCCATTCACCCAAGGATCATACCACATATTAATATTGGTTCCAGAAGAAATCACATAAGAAATATTGTTACGTAGCCATCTCCTTGCCTTCAGAATTCCTTTCCAAGCAGCAGAATGAGATGTTTTTGCAGATACTTCCCAGATTGATTCCTTGGTAAGGTACCTAGCAAAAACCCATTGTGACCATAAAGAAGACTTGTTTTGTAAAATATCCCATAATTGCTTTACCATACAAGCTTTATTCCAATCTCTAATATGTCGAAGATTCAAGCCCCCTTCATCCTTCGGTTTGCAAATGTTGTCCCAATTCACCATATGCATTGCCTTACCATCTGTGCCATTCCAAAAGAAGTTCATAAGTAATTTATCAATATCATTGAGAAGCCCGGCTGGTAGAAGGAATAAATGAGACCAATAAATAGAATAAGAGATCAACACTGATCGAATAAGTTCAAGTCGTCCAGCTTTAGAAAGAAGCCTATTTTTCCAAGAGGAAATTCTGTTCTTAATTTTTTGTAGGATAGGCTGACAGGAGACTTTGTTGATTCCAGTGGATATAAGTGGAAGACCCAAGTAAGGAACCGGTAAATTTCCTTCAGCAACTCCCAATGTTTGAGCAATATGATCCTTATTTTCAATGCAAGCACCAACGTATACTTTGCTCTTTGCATGGTTTAGCTTAAGACCAGAAACTATACCAAATTCATTAAGAATATCTGCCAGATTACTCACAGAAACTGGATCATCTCGAAGGAAGATAATAAGGTCATCAGCAAATGTTATGTGAGAGATATAAACAGAACCATAATATGGTACCTTAATTTTGCCATTGGAAACAGCCTCTTCTAACATACAACTGAGTCCTTCCATTGCAATCGTAAAAAGATAAGGAGATAGTGGATCGCCTTGCCGAATGCCATTCTTACTCCCGAAGAAGCCAATAGGTGAACCATTAAAGAGAATCGAAAATTTTGGAGTTTCCAAGCAACATTGAATCCATTGAACCCAGCGCTGAGGGAAGCCCATATTATGGAGCATCATGTAAATAAATTGCCTATTGACTGAGTCAAAGGCCTTTCGTAAATCAGCTTTAAAACAGATCTTTTTCCCTCTTGTTTTTGAGTGTAGATCCTTAACCAAATCATTAGCAAGTAGGACATTATGATGGATACTCCTCCCTTTAATAAAAGCAGCCTGATTAGGACTAATGACCTTATTCATGACCTTTTGTAGTCTATCTGCCAGTAACTTCGAGATAACCTTATAAATAAAGTTGCACAGTGAAATAGGACGGTAGTTCTCCAATGAATCGGCTCCATCATTTTTAGGCACTAAAGAAATAAAAGTGCAATTCATTTCTTTAAGAATATGACCTGAGGAGAAAAAATGTCGACACGCTTTTATGACATCGTTGCCTACAATAGACCATGCAATTTGATAAAACTCAGCTGGAAATCCATCTGGACCAGGGCTTTTGTGCTTCGGGGACTTAAAAACAACTTTCACAATTTCATCATCCGTTATTGGGGCATTAAGATGAGAGAGGGCTTCAGAATCAAGTCGTCTTGTAGGCCCAACATGAATTCTATTAGGCTGCTGCTCCTGATTGAGTAAGGAATAAAAAAATTGCTCGGTGTAATTTTTAACCTCATCTAAATCCTCAATGAGATTACCATCTATACCTTTGCATTTTTTGATACGATTAGTAGCCCTTCTGGTAGCAATAACAGCATAGAAAAACTTCGTATTAGAATCCCCTAGAGTAAGCCAATGCTGTCGTGACTTCTGTTTCAAAAAGCATTCCTCCTGCTTCAAAGCTTGCATAAAGTTATTTCTAGCAGCAGCCTCTTTGTATATAAGATTCGCATCCAGAGGTTGAAGATTTAGCTCGCTTTGCACAGTCATAAGTTCTTTCTTGCATAACTGAACCCTGTTGGTGATATTTCCGAATGTAGTTGAATTCCACTTCTTAAGTGCTGCTTTGCATGCTTTTAGCTTTTGACATAGGATGTAAGGAGGAGAACCAAATACATTAATGTCCCAAGCTGAGTTAATAACTTCGAGGAACTTAGGGTGAGAACTCCACATATTAAAAAATCTAAAAGGTTTCTTGACTCTGGGTAGTGCTTTATCTGCATGTATATGCATAATAGAGTGATCCGAAAATAACTTAGCACCGTACTCAAGAAGTGAATCTGGAAAAACTGCTAACCATTCCTGATTTATCAAACATCTGTCAAGTCGAGCCATAATTTTTCTATCAGCAGTACTTTGATTGTTCCATGAGAACCAATCACCTACAGATTTCATGTCAGTCAATGCAGCAGTATCTATACAATCATTAAAATGTTGAAGCTGACATTCGGAAAGCACTCTACCCCCCACTTTCTCATTTGTGTATCTGACAGTATTAAAGTCACCGAGAACAACCCAAGGTACTGTAGGATAACTATTTGCAATGCTAACCAGATCACGCCATAGAGCATTCCTGTCAGACATACTGTTAGATGCATAGATACCGGTAATATTGAATTGACATCCAGTCTGTTTATCCTCTGCCTTAAGATGAATGAATTGATTAGTAGCAAAAATAAACCAAGCAGTAACAAGGTTAGGATGCCATAAGACCCAAACTCGACCATAAGTATCCTGAGAATCATTAGTAAAAAGTTCTGCCTCAGGCCATATTAAATTCTTCTGAACTCGAACACGATGGGTTTTAATTTTTGTTTCCACAAGAATCACAATATCACATGCAGCAGATCGGATTATTCTATTGAGCTCCCGACATTTCTCAGTCTTATTAAGTCCACGAACATTCCAACAGATTATTTTCATCAATACTAGATAGAAGGAAGAGCATGCGATTTTGGGAGGACACTACCATCCTTTTTCTTATCCTTTGATTTTACATGGTCCTCCCGCATAATATCTTTACCCTTTAATCCTTTATTCCTATATTTATCCACCTCATCCCCAGCTTGCAAATGTTTAAACTTTTGCGTACCTTGAGGCAAGGAGTCCTGAATAGTGGGATGTGTCGAAGAGCGATGAGTTTGGTGAGTTGCAATGTCTTTGTTCCCAAGAGGTTGTTGAATTTCCTGATTATCTGAAGGAATGATTCGTGACGGCGAGGTTGTTATTGGGGAGTGAGAACCATGGGAAGCTCCTGTAGTGAAAGTCTCTGATATAATAGGAAAAGATGAAAGTCCTGACTTGTCTTTCTCCTGTTCGTGTCGCTGCCCCAATGAGTCAGAGTGCTCATTCATCTTCTCCGCCATCATCTCTGTTGGCACTGTACTATCAGAGCTTGGTTTAGTGGTAATGACCCCATTCTGTGGCTCTTGGCGTGGTCGGTAGACCTGTGTGATTTTTTGTGAAGGCTGTTGGCAAGCACCATTTACATGTCCAAAAGATAGACAAACCTTGCATCGTTGTGGCTTCCAAGAATATGAGACTTTCACCTTTCGAGTGCTCCCATCAAGATCACGGTAAGAAACTTCATTCGGTAGTTCCTCATCAGAAGAAACCATTACACAAGCTCTGGCAAAGGTCAATCTCGTTTGCGAAGCTGTTGCCTTATCAATATACAATGGCTGTCCCAAGGTGCTGCAAAGCTTTGCAATTAAACGACGACCCCAGAGATGTAGTGGAAGTCCATGGAAAGAAACCCATATTGGGATAGACTGTAGACTGTCTAACTCCAATCTCACATCAGGTGCCCAGCGTCGTAGTATCATTGGATGACCACGGATAGTCCAAAATCCTTCACGGACCCGTTGTAAATCTTCTTCAGAATAAAGCTTGCATACAAAGAATCCGGTCTCCAACATATGAAGATCAAATGTTGATATTCCCCATCGAGTTCTGATATATGAGGATAATGGAAAAAATGATGTTCGTAGTCCAACAACGTAGCCCACAATTGCCATGGACCATGTCTCAATTAGTTCGTCAGAATCAATAGCCTCATACACAGCAATCTTCTGATCAGCCTGTACTTCTGGAGCAAAAAAGTCCAGTCGAAGATCCGGACTACCCACTGGAGCCTTGAAGAGGCTACTCCAAGGCCGAGGATCTCGGGAAATAGGAGCAGGAGGTCGTGATCTAGATCGTGAACGACCTCGGGCCTGGTTCATTGAAGGAGCATCCCGTCGAGAAGAAGAATTCAGCGGTGGAACATCCTGGTGTGAAACCGGCCTAAGCTGCTGGGGAGGAACCAGCGGCTGTTGGAGAGGAGCAACCCCCTCCCGCTGTGAAGTAACCAGCGGTTGAGGAGCAACCCTCTCCCGTTGTGACTGCTGGAGAGGGGCGTTCCGCTGGGAAGCAAGCAGCGCAGGCCGCTGGGAAGAAGCCAGCGGAGGAGCATCCCGCTGGAACAGAGGATGCGAAGCAGAGTCGCTCGCATCCATGGCGTCGCTCGCCCTAGAGACCGCCAGCCTCCTAGGGGAGAGGAAGCCACCACCCTTCTCGCCCTTTCCACGCCGATTGCAGAAGCAGCCGTCGCCCTTGGAGTTGCCGCAGGAAGAGCGGCAGTGAACCCAGCCCCAATCGCAGCGCAGCCTCCACCGTTTCTCGCCCTAGAGTCGGTCCCGCTCCTAGGGGAGAAGAGCCGCCGCCCTTCCACGCCTGAAATCGCCGATTCCCCGCCTGGAATCGCTGATCGCAAGAGCGACCGCCGGCCTTCCTTCGCCGCGGAGCGATCGTAGAGGAGAAATCGCCCAAGGGAGCAATCGCCCTCCGCTGCCCACTCTTCGGTAAGAGATGAGGTTGCCGTCCCCAGCGCCGATCGCAAGCGCAAGCACAAGCAGAGCAGAGCACTCACGCACGCACGCAAGGGAACGCACGCACGCAAGGGAACGCAGGCCCATTCCCCCCCATTCCCAAGCGCAGGCCACCGTCGTTCCTTATGTAATTGTTGGAAGAACTTCGAAACTCGACTCTGCGCAAAGTTTATGACCGTCGCGTTTTTTTCGTGAAACCATGCTCATACGACTTACCATGGGATAACACATCGTGAATGGCCAGAATTTTGAATTTCCGAGATGGTGCACGAAAAACCGATCGACACTCGACTCTCGCGCGACTTCGCGCAAAGTTTTCAACCGTCGTATTTTTTTGCGAAAGCATGGCTGTATGACTTCTCATGGGCTAATAAGACGGGAAAGACCAGTATTTTGAATTTCCGAGACGGTGCACGAAAAACCGATCGAATCTCGACTCTGCGCAAAGTTTATGACCGTCGCGTTTTTTCGTGAAACCATGCTCATACGACTTACCATGGGCTAATACATCGTGAATGACCAGTATTTTGAATTTCGGAGACGGTGCACGAAAAACCGATCGAAACTTGACTCACGCGCGACTTCGCGCAAAGTTTTTGACCGTCGTATTTTTTTGCGAAAGCGTGCCTGTACGACTTCTCATGGGCTAATAAGACGGGAAAGACAAGTATTTTGAATTTCCGAGACGGTGCACGAAAAACCGATCGAAACTCGACTCGCGCGCGACTTCGCGAAAAGTTTATGACCGTCGTATTTTTTTGCGAAAGAGTGGCTGTACGACTTCTCATGGGCTAATAACCGGGAAAGACAAGTATTTTGAATTTCCGAGACGGTGCACGAAAAACCGATCGAAACTCGACTCTGCGCAAAGTTTATGACCGTCGCATTTTTTCGTGAAACCATGCTCATACGACTTACCATGGGCTAATACATCGTGAATGGCCAGTATTTTGAATTTCCGAGACGGTGCACGAAAAACAGATCGACACTCGAATCGCACGCGACTTCGCGCAAAGTTTTTGACCGTCGTATTTTTTTGCGAAAGCGTGTCTGTACGACTTCTCATGGGCTAAGAAGACGGGAAAGATCAGTATTTTGAATTTCCGAGACGGCGCACGAAAAACCGATCGAATCTCGACTCTGCGCAAAGTTTATGACCGTCGCGTTTTTTCATGAAACCATGCTCATACGACTTACCATGGGCTAATACATCATGAATGGCCAGTATTTTGAATTTCCGAGACGGTGCACGATAAACCGATCGAAACTCGACTCGCGCGCGACTTCGTGCAAAGTTTATGACCGTCATATTTTTTTCCACAAGCGTGCCTGTACAACTTATCATGGGCTAATAAGACGGGAAAGACTAATATTTTAAATTTCCGAGATGGTGCACGAAAAACCGATCGAATCTCAACTCACGCGCGACTTCGCGCAAAGTTTATGACCGTCGTATTTTTTGCGAAAGCGTGTCTGTACGACTTCTCATGGGCTAATAAAATGGGAAAGACCAGTATTTTGAATTTCCGAGACGGTGCACGAAAAACCGATCGAATCTCGACTCTGCGCAAAGTTTATGACCATCGCATTTTTTCGTGAAACCATGCTCATATGACTTACCATGGGCTAATACATCGTGAATGGCCAGTATTTTGAATTTCCGAGACGGTGCACGAAAAACCGATCGAAACTCGACTCTGCGCAAAGTTTATGACCGTCGCGTTTTTTCGTGAAACCATGCTCATACGACTTACATGGGATAATACATCGTGAATGGCCAGTATTTTGAATTTCCGAGACGGTGCACGAAAAACCGATCGAAACTCGACTCGCGTGCGACTTCGCGCAAAGTTTATGTCCGTCGTATTTTTTTGCGAAAGCGTGTCTGTACGACTTCTCATGGGCTAATAAGACGGGAAAGACCAGTATTTTGAATTTTCGAGACGGTGCACGAAAAACCGATCGAATCTCGACTCTGCGCAAAGTTTATGACCGTCGCGTTTTTTCATGAAACCATGCTCATACGACTTACCATGGGCTAATACATCATGAATGGCCAGTATTTTGAATTTCCGAGACGGTGCACGATAAACCGATCGAAACTCGACTCGCGCACGACTTCGTGCAAAGTTTATGACCGTCATATTTTTTTCCACAAGCGTGCCTGTACGACTTATCATGGGCTAATAAGACGGGAAAGACTAATATTTTGAATTTCCGAGATGGTGCACGAAAAACCGATCGAATCTCAACTCACGCGCGACTTCGCGCAAAGTTTATGACCGTCGTATTTTTTTGCGAAAGTATGTCTGTACGACTTCTCATGGGCTAATAAAACGGGAAAGACCAGTATTTTGAATTTCCGAGACGGTGCACGAAAAACCGATCGAATCTCGACTCTGCGCAAAGTTTATGACCGTCGCATTTTTTCGTGAAACCATGCTCATATGACTTACCATGGGCTAATACATCGTGAATGGCGAGTATTTTGAATTTCCGAGACGGTGCACGAAAAACCGATCGAAACTCGACTCTGCGCAAAGTTTATGACCGTCGCGTTTTTTCGTGAAACCATGCTCATACGACTTACATGGGATAATACATCGTGAATGGCCAGTATTTTGAATTTCCGAGACGGTGCACGAAAAACCGATCGAAACTCGACTCGCGCGCGACTTCGCGCAAGTTTTTGACCGTCGTATTTTTTTGCGAAACGTGTCTGTATGACTTATCATGGGCTAATAAGACGGGAAAGACCAGTATTTTGAATTTCCGAGACGGCGCACGAAAAACCGATCAAATCTCGACTCTGCGCAAAGTTTATGACCGTCGCATTTTTTCGTAAAACCATGCTCATACTACTTACCATGGGCTAATACATCGTGAATGGCCAGTATTTTGAATTTCGGAGACGGTGCACGAAAAACCGATCGAAACTTGACTCACGCGCGACTTCGCGCAAAGTTTTTGACCGTCGTATTTTTTGCGAAAGCGTGTCTGTACGACTTCTCATGGGCTAAGAAGACGGGAAAGATCAGTATTTTGAATTTCCGAGACGGCGCACGAAAAACCGATCGAATCTCGACAATGCGCAAAGTTTATGACCGTCGCGTTTTTTCGTGAAACCATGCTCATACGACTTACATGGGATAATACATCGTGAATGGCCAGTATTTTGAATTTCCGAGACGGTGCACGAAAAACCGATCGAAACTCGACTAGCGCGCGACTTCGCGCAAGTTTTTGACCGTAGTATTTTTTTGCGAAAGCGTGTCTGTACGACTTCTCATGGGCTAATAAGACAGGAAAGACCAGTATTTTGAATTTCCGAGACGGTGCACGAAAAACCGATCGAATCTCGACTCTACGCAAAGTTTATGACCGTCGCGTTTTTTCGTGAAACCATGCTCATACGACTTACCATGGGCTAATACATCGTGAATTGCCAGTATTTTGAATTTCCGAGACGGTGCACGAAAAACCGACCGAAACTCGACTCGCGCGCGACTTCGCGCAAAGTTTTTGACCGTCGTATTTTTTTGCGAAAGCGTGTCTGTATGACTTCTCATGGGCTAATAAGACGGGAAAGACCAGTATTTTGAATTTCCGAGACGGCGCACGAAAAATCGATCGAATCTCGACTCTGCGCAAAGTTTATGACCGTCGCGTTTTTTCGTGAAACCATGCTCATACGACTTACCATGGGCTAATACATCATGAATAGCCAGTATTTTGAATTTCCAAGACGGTGCACCAAAAACTGATCGAAACTCGACTCGCGCGCGACTTCGCGCAAAGTTTATGACCGTCATATTTTTTTGCGCAAGCGTGCCTGTACGACTTATCATGGGCTAATAAGACGGGAAAGGCCAATATTTTGAATTTCCGAGACGGTGCACGAAAAACCGATCGAATCTCGACTCGCGCGCGACTTCGCGCAAAGTTTTTGACCGTTGTATTTTTTTGCGAAAGCGTGTCTATACGACTTCTCTTGGGCTAATAAGACGGGAAAGACCAGTATTTTGAATTTCCGAGACGGTGCACGAAAAACCGATCGAATCTCGACTCGCGCGCGACTTCGCGCAAAGTTTATGACCGTCGTATTTTTTTGCGAAAGCGTGTCTGTACGACTTCTCATGGGCTAATAAGACGGGAAAGACCAGTATTTTGAATTTCCGAGACGGTGCACGAAAAACCGATCGAAACTCGACTCTACGCAAAGTTTATGACCGTCGCGTTTTTTCGTGAAACCAAGCTGATACGACTTATGGGCTAATACATCGTGAATGGCCAGTATTTTGAATTTCCGAGACGGTGCACGAAAAACCGATGGAAACTCGACTCGTGCGCGACTTCGCGCAAAGTTTATGACCGTCGTATTTTTTTGCGAAAGCGTGCCTGTACGACTTCTCATGGGCTAATAAGACGGGAAAGACCAGTATTTTGAATTTCCGAGACGGTGCACGAAAAACCGATCGAATCTCGACTCTGCGCAAAGTTTATGACCGTCGCGTTTTTTCGTGAAACCATGCTCATACGACTTACCATGGGCTAATACATCGAGAATGGCCAGTATTTTGAATTTTCGAGACGGTGCACCGAAAAACCGATCGAAACTCGACTCGCGCGTGACTTCACGCAAAGTTTATGACCGTCGTATTTTTTTGCGAAAGCGTGCCTGTACGACTTCTCATGGTCTAATAAGACGGGAAAGACCAGTATTTTGAATTTCAGAGACGATGCACGAAAATCCTATTGAATCTCGACTCTGCACAAAGTTTTTTCGATCGGTTTTTCGTGCACCGTCTCGGAAATTCAAAATACTTATCTTTCCCGTCTTATTAGCCCATGAGAAGTCGTACAGCCACGCTTTCGCAAAAAAATACGACGGTCATAAACTTTGCGCGAAGTCGCGCGCGAGTCGAGTTTCGATCGGTTTTTCGTGCACCGTCTCGGAAATTCAAAATACTTGTCTTTCCCGTCTTATTAGCCCATGAGAAGTCGTACAGGCACGCTTTCGCAAAAAAATACGACGGTCAAAAACTTTGCGCGAAGTCGCGCGTGAGTCAAGTTTCGATCGGTTTTTCGTGCACCGTCTCCGAAATTCAAAATACTGGCCATTCACGATGTATTAGCCCATGGTAAGTCGTATGAGCATGGTTTCACGAAAAAACGCGACGGTCATAAATTTGCGCAGAGTCGAGATTCGATCGGTTTTTCGTGCACCGTCTCGGAAATTCAAAATACTGGTCTTTCCCGTCTTATTAGCCCATGAGAAGTCGTACAGCCATGCTTTCGCAAAAAAATACGACGGTTGAAAACTTTGCGCGAAGTCGCGCGAGAGTCGAGTGTCGATCGGTTTTTCGTGCACCGTCTCGGAAATTCAAAATTCTGGCCATTCACGATGTTTTATCCCATGGTAAGTCGTATGAGCATGGTTTCACGAAAAAAACGCGACGGTCATAAACTTTGCGCAGAGTCGAGTTTCGATCGGTTTTTCGTGCACCGTCTCGGAAATTCAAAATACTTTTTTTTTTTTGGTAAGTAAAGATAATGTATTTTGTAAAAGATTTGTACAAAGAAGCTTTGTCTACACAAGCCATAGACTAAAGCCTGAAGTCTCTTAGTGTAGTCGAGAAGATTGTACCCTTCATGAAACTCATTTCCAAGAGTAGCACAAGAAAGTTAATAAAAAAAGCAAAAGCTAGACTGTTCTGGAGTACTTGTGGATACATCACAAAATATAAGCTTTGCCCCATAATACATTACAATCTTCATCATTATTCGAGTGATTATTGACTAATGAAAAAATTGAATCTTGTGAAAATCTCTTTCTCTCTTCTTGTTAGGTGCTCTATATTCAATTCTTGCTCCATGCATGATCGTGAGTCCTGAAGAATCTCTATCAGAATTTGAGCTTTGTTCATGTTGTGACACTCAAAAATTCTGCCACACCTCTCCTTCCAAATCCACCAAATAGCACATCTGAATATAATTCTTGCTAGTTGTGTAAGAGGACCCTTTCTTGAGAAGCCTTGCATTAGCCTTTCTAGTTCATGATGCAAGTTTGGCCGTGGTAGCCTTTGAAGATCAAATCGCTTCAAGATCTCTTCCCATATCCAAGATGAATAATCACAAGCAAAGTATAGATGGTCAACACTTTCTTCCTTTTGCATACACAAAGAGCACCGATTTACAATATAAATACCTCTTCGCTGCATATTGTCCATCGTAGGAAGTTTGCCGAGAAGGGCCTGCCATGTACATAAGGAATGTCGCTGTGAGCATGGACTATCCCATGTCCAACTACTTGGGATCCACTTGTTGTTTCGTCGTCTAATTTGGTTCCATGCAGATGTAGCACTAAATTTACCATTATCATGAAGCCAAATAAGCATATCTGAAGAGTTGTTCTTGATTGGAATAGCCCTAATAGTTGGCCAAAGTAATAACATGTCTGGGGAGGTAGGGTTAGGAAGACACCATGTACCATTGTTAATGAATTCAGAAACCTTCCAGTCTTTGGGAGCCCCCAGATCCTGTCGTACTCTATCACCAAATATCTGAAATATACTTTTCCCATTCACCCAAGGATCATACCACATATTAATATTGGTTCCAGAAGAAATCACATAAGAAATATTGTTACGTAGCCATCTCCTTGCCTTCAGAATTCCTTTCCAAGCAGCAGAATGAGATGTTTTTGCAGATACTTCCCAGATTGATTCCTTGGTAAGGTACCTAGCAAAAACCCATTGTGACCATAAAGAAGACTTGTTTTGTAAAATATCCCATAATTGCTTTACCATACAAGCTTTATTCCAATCTCTAATATGTCGAAGATTCAAGCCCCCTTCATCCTTCGGTTTGCAAATGTTGTCCCAATTCACCATATGCATTGCCTTACCATCTGTGCCATTCCAAAAGAAGTTCATAAGTAATTTATCAATATCATTGAGAAGCCCGGCTGGTAGAAGGAATAAATGAGACCAATAAATAGAATAAGAGATCAACACTGATCGAATAAGTTCAAGTCGTCCAGCTTTAGAAAGAAGCCTATTTTTCCAAGAGGAAATTCTGTTCTTAATTTTTTGTAGGATAGGCTGACAGGAGACTTTGTTGATTCCAGTGGATATAAGTGGAAGACCCAAGTAAGGAACCGGTAAATTTCCTTCAGCAACTCCCAATGTTTGAGCAATATGATCCTTATTTTCAATGCAAGCACCAACGTATACTTTGCTCTTTGCATGGTTTAGCTTAAGACCAGAAACTATACCAAATTCATTAAGAATATCTGCCAGATTACTCACAGAAACTGGATCATCTCGAAGGAAGATAATAAGGTCATCAGCAAATGTTATGTGAGAGATATAAACAGAACCATAATATGGTACCTTAATTTTGCCATTGGAAACAGCCTCTTCTAACATACAACTGAGTCCTTCCATTGCAATCGTAAAAAGATAAGGAGATAGTGGATCGCCTTGCCGAATGCCATTCTTACTCCCGAAGAAGCCAATAGGTGAACCATTAAAGAGAATCGAAAATTTTGGAGTTTCCAAGCAACATTGAATCCATTGAACCCAGCGCTGAGGGAAGCCCATATTATGGAGCATCATGTAAATAAATTGCCTATTGACTGAGTCAAAGGCCTTTCGTAAATCAGCTTTAAAACAGATCTTTTTCCCTCTTGTTTTTGAGTGTAGATCCTTAACCAAATCATTAGCAAGTAGGACATTATGATGGATACTCCTCCCTTTAATAAAAGCAGCCTGATTAGGACTAATGACCTTATTCATGACCTTTTGTAGTCTATCTGCCAGTAACTTCGAGATAACCTTATAAATAAAGTTGCACAGTGAAATAGGACGGTAGTTCTCCAATGAATCGGCTCCATCATTTTTAGGCACTAAAGAAATAAAAGTGCAATTCATTTCTTTAAGAATATGACCTGAGGAGAAAAAATGTCGACACGCTTTTATGACATCGTTGCCTACAATAGACCATGCAATTTGATAAAACTCAGCTGGAAATCCATCTGGACCAGGGCTTTTGTGCTTCGGGGACTTAAAAACAACTTTCACAATTTCATCATCCGTTATTGGGGCATTAAGATGAGAGAGGGCTTCAGAATCAAGTCGTCTTGTAGGCCCAACATGAATTCTATTAGGCTGCTGCTCCTGATTGAGTAAGGAATAAAAAAATTGCTCGGTGTAATTTTTAACCTCATCTAAATCCTCAATGAGATTACCATCTATACCTTTGCATTTTTTGATACGATTAGTAGCCCTTCTGGTAGCAATAACAGCATAGAAAAACTTCGTATTAGAATCCCCTAGAGTAAGCCAATGCTGTCGTGACTTCTGTTTCAAAAAGCATTCCTCCTGCTTCAAAGCTTGCATAAAGTTATTTCTAGCAGCAGCCTCTTTGTATATAAGATTCGCATCCAGAGGTTGAAGATTTAGCTCGCTTTGCACAGTCATAAGTTCTTTCTTGCATAACTGAACCCTGTTGGTGATATTTCCGAATGTAGTTGAATTCCACTTCTTAAGTGCTGCTTTGCATGCTTTTAGCTTTTGACATAGGATGTAAGGAGGAGAACCAAATACATTAATGTCCCAAGCTGAGTTAATAACTTCGAGGAACTTAGGGTGAGAACTCCACATATTAAAAAATCTAAAAGGTTTCTTGACTCTGGGTAGTGCTTTATCTGCATGTATATGCATAATAGAGTGATCCGAAAATAACTTAGCACCGTACTCAAGAAGTGAATCTGGAAAAACTGCTAACCATTCCTGATTTATCAAACATCTGTCAAGTCGAGCCATAATTTTTCTATCAGCAGTACTTTGATTGTTCCATGAGAACCAATCACCTACAGATTTCATGTCAGTCAATGCAGCAGTATCTATACAATCATTAAAATGTTGAAGCTGACATTCGGAAAGCACTCTACCCCCCACTTTCTCATTTGTGTATCTGACAGTATTAAAGTCACCGAGAACAACCCAAGGTACTGTAGGATAACTATTTGCAATGCTAACCAGATCACGCCATAGAGCATTCCTGTCAGACATACTGTTAGATGCATAGATACCGGTAATATTGAATTGACATCCAGTCTGTTTATCCTCTGCCTTAAGATGAATGAATTGATTAGTAGCAAAAATAAACCAAGCAGTAACAAGGTTAGGATGCCATAAGACCCAAACTCGACCATAAGTATCCTGAGAATCATTAGTAAAAAGTTCTGCCTCAGGCCATATTAAATTCTTCTGAACTCGAACACGATGGGTTTTAATTTTTGTTTCCACAAGAATCACAATATCACATGCAGCAGATCGGATTATTCTATTGAGCTCCCGACATTTCTCAGTCTTATTAAGTCCACGAACATTCCAACAGATTATTTTCATCAATACTAGATAGAAGGAAGAGCATGCGATTTTGGGAGGACACTACCATCCTTTTTCTTATCCTTTGATTTTACATGGTCCTCCCGCATAATATCTTTACCCTTTAATCCTTTATTCCTATATTTATCCACCTCATCCCCAGCTTGCAAATGTTTAAACTTTTGCGTACCTTGAGGCAAGGAGTCCTGAATAGTGGGATGTGTCGAAGAGCGATGAGTTTGGTGAGTTGCAATGTCTTTGTTCCCAAGAGGTTGTTGAATTTCCTGATTATCTGAAGGAATGATTCGTGACGGCGAGGTTGTTATTGGGGAGTGAGAACCATGGGAAGCTCCTGTAGTGAAAGTCTCTGATATAATAGGAAAAGATGAAAGTCCTGACTTGTCTTTCTCCTGTTCGTGTCGCTGCCCCAATGAGTCAGAGTGCTCATTCATCTTCTCCGCCATCATCTCTGTTGGCACTGTACTATCAGAGCTTGGTTTAGTGGTAATGACCCCATTCTGTGGCTCTTGGCGTGGTCGGTAGACCTGTGTGATTTTTTGTGAAGGCTGTTGGCAAGCACCATTTACATGTCCAAAAGATAGACAAACCTTGCATCGTTGTGGCTTCCAAGAATATGAGACTTTCACCTTTCGAGTGCTCCCATCAAGATCACGGTAAGAAACTTCATTCGGTAGTTCCTCATCAGAAGAAACCATTACACAAGCTCTGGCAAAGGTCAATCTCGTTTGCGAAGCTGTTGCCTTATCAATATACAATGGTTGTCCCAAGGTGCTGCAAAGCTTTGCAATTAAACGACGACCCCAGAGATGTAGTGGAAGTCCATGGAAAGAAACCCATATTGGGATAGACTGTAGACTGTCTAACTCCAATCTCACATCAGGTGCCCAGCGTCGTAGTATCATTGGATGACCACGGATAGTCCAAAATCCTTCACGGACCCGTTGTAAATCTTCTTCAGAATAAAGCTTGCATACAAAGAATCCGGTCTCCAACATATGAAGATCAAATGTTGATATTCCCCATCGAGTTCTGATATATGAGGATAATGGAAAAAATGATGTTCGTAGTCCAACAACGTAGCCCACAATTGCCATGGACCATGTCTCAATTAGTTCGTCAGAATCAATAGCCTCATACACAGCAATCTTCTGATCAGCCTGTACTTCTGGAGCAAAAAAGTCCAGTCGAAGATCCGGACTACCCACTGGAGCCTTGAAGAGGCTACTCCAAGGCCGAGGATCTCGGGAAATAGGAGCAGGAGGTCGTGATCTAGATCGTGAACGACCTCGGGCCTGGTTCATTGAAGGAGCATCCCGTCGAGAAGAAGAATTCAGCGGTGGAACATCCTGGTGTGAAACCGGCCTAAGCTGCTGGGGAGGAACCAGCGGCTGTTGGAGAGGAGCAACCCCCTCCCGCTGTGAAGTAACCAGCGGTTGAGGAGCAACCCTCTCCCGTTGTGACTGCTGGAGAGGGGCGTTCCGCTGGGAAGCAAGCAGCGCAGGCCGCTGGGAAGAAGCCAGCGGAGGAGCATCCCGCTGGAACAGAGGATGCGAAGCAGAGTCGCTCGCATCCATGGCGTCGCTCGCCCTAGAGACCGCCAGCCTCCTAGGGGAGAGGAAGCCACCACCCTTCTCGCCCTTTCCACGCCGATTGCAGAAGCAGCCGTCGCCCTTGGAGTTGCCGCAGGAAGAGCGGCAGTGAACCCAGCCCCAATCGCAGCGCAGCCTCCACCGTTTCTCGCCCTAGAGTCGGTCCCGCTCCTAGGGGAGAAGAGCCGCCGCCCTTCCACGCCTGAAATCGCCGATTCCCCGCCTGGAATCGCTGATCGCAAGAGCGACCGCCGGCCTTCCTTCGCCGCGGAGCGATCGTAGAGGAGAAATCGCCCAAGGGAGCAATCGCCCTCCGCTGCCCACTCTTCGGTAAGAGATGAGGTTGCCGTCCCCAGCGCCGATCGCAAGCGCAAGCACAAGCAGAGCAGAGCACTCACGCACGCACGCAAGGGAACGCACGCACGCAAGGGAACGCAGGCCCATTCCCCCCCATTCCCAAGCGCAGGCCACCGTCGTTCCTTATGTAATTGTTGGAAGAACTTCGAAACTCGACTCTGCGCAAAGTTTATGACCGTCGCGTTTTTTTCGTGAAACCATGCTCATACGACTTACCATGGGATAACACATCGTGAATGGCCAGAATTTTGAATTTCCGAGATGGTGCACGAAAAACCGATCGACACTCGACTCTCGCGCGACTTCGCGCAAAGTTTTCAACCGTCGTATTTTTTTGCGAAAGCATGGCTGTATGACTTCTCATGGGCTAATAAGACGGGAAAGACCAGTATTTTGAATTTCCGAGACGGTGCACGAAAAACCGATCGAATCTCGACTCTGCGCAAAGTTTATGACCGTCGCGTTTTTTCGTGAAACCATGCTCATACGACTTACCATGGGCTAATACATCGTGAATGACCAGTATTTTGAATTTCGGAGACGGTGCACGAAAAACCGATCGAAACTTGACTCACGCGCGACTTCGCGCAAAGTTTTTGACCGTCGTATTTTTTTGCGAAAGCGTGCCTGTACGACTTCTCATGGGCTAATAAGACGGGAAAGACAAGTATTTTGAATTTCCGAGACGGTGCACGAAAAACCGATCGAAACTCGACTCGCGCGCGACTTCGCGAAAAGTTTATGACCGTCGTATTTTTTTGCGAAAGAGTGGCTGTACGACTTCTCATGGGCTAATAACCGGGAAAGACAAGTATTTTGAATTTCCGAGACGGTGCACGAAAAACCGATCGAAACTCGACTCTGCGCAAAGTTTATGACCGTCGCATTTTTTCGTGAAACCATGCTCATACGACTTACCATGGGCTAATACATCGTGAATGGCCAGTATTTTGAATTTCCGAGACGGTGCACGAAAAACAGATCGACACTCGAATCGCACGCGACTTCGCGCAAAGTTTTTGACCGTCGTATTTTTTTGCGAAAGCGTGTCTGTACGACTTCTCATGGGCTAAGAAGACGGGAAAGATCAGTATTTTGAATTTCCGAGACGGCGCACGAAAAACCGATCGAATCTCGACTCTGCGCAAAGTTTATGACCGTCGCGTTTTTTCATGAAACCATGCTCATACGACTTACCATGGGCTAATACATCATGAATGGCCAGTATTTTGAATTTCCGAGACGGTGCACGATAAACCGATCGAAACTCGACTCGCGCGCGACTTCGTGCAAAGTTTATGACCGTCATATTTTTTTCCACAAGCGTGCCTGTACAACTTATCATGGGCTAATAAGACGGGAAAGACTAATATTTTAAATTTCCGAGATGGTGCACGAAAAACCGATCGAATCTCAACTCACGCGCGACTTCGCGCAAAGTTTATGACCGTCGTATTTTTTGCGAAAGCGTGTCTGTACGACTTCTCATGGGCTAATAAAACGGGAAAGACCAGTATTTTGAATTTCCGAGACGGTGCACGAAAAACCGATCGAATCTCGACTCTGCGCAAAGTTTATGACCGTCGCATTTTTTCGTGAAACCATGCTCATATGACTTACCATGGGCTAATACATCGTGAATGGCCAGTATTTTGAATTTCCGAGACGGTGCACGAAAAACCGATCGAAACTCGACTCTGCGCAAAGTTTATGACCGTCGCGTTTTTTCGTGAAACCATGCTCATACGACTTACATGGGATAATACATCGTGAATGGCCAGTATTTTGAATTTCCGAGACGGTGCACGAAAAACCGATCGAAACTCGACTCGCGTGCGACTTCGCGCAAAGTTTATGTCCGTCGTATTTTTTTGCGAAAGCGTGTCTGTACGACTTCTCATGGGCTAATAAGACGGGAAAGACCAGTATTTTGAATTTTCGAGACGGTGCACGAAAAACCGATCGAATCTCGACTCTGCGCAAAGTTTATGACCGTCGCGTTTTTTCATGAAACCATGCTCATACGACTTACCATGGGCTAATACATCATGAATGGCCAGTATTTTGAATTTCCGAGACGGTGCACGATAAACCGATCGAAACTCGACTCGCGCACGACTTCGTGCAAAGTTTATGACCGTCATATTTTTTTCCACAAGCGTGCCTGTACGACTTATCATGGGCTAATAAGACGGGAAAGACTAATATTTTGAATTTCCGAGATGGTGCACGAAAAACCGATCGAATCTCAACTCACGCGCGACTTCGCGCAAAGTTTATGACCGTCGTATTTTTTTGCGAAAGTATGTCTGTACGACTTCTCATGGGCTAATAAAACGGGAAAGACCAGTATTTTGAATTTCCGAGACGGTGCACGAAAAACCGATCGAATCTCGACTCTGCGCAAAGTTTATGACCGTCGCATTTTTTCGTGAAACCATGCTCATATGACTTACCATGGGCTAATACATCGTGAATGGCGAGTATTTTGAATTTCCGAGACGGTGCACGAAAAACCGATCGAAACTCGACTCTGCGCAAAGTTTATGACCGTCGCGTTTTTTCGTGAAACCATGCTCATACGACTTACATGGGATAATACATCGTGAATGGCCAGTATTTTGAATTTCCGAGACGGTGCACGAAAAACCGATCGAAACTCGACTCGCGCGCGACTTCGCGCAAGTTTTTGACCGTCGTATTTTTTTGCGAAACGTGTCTGTATGACTTATCATGGGCTAATAAGACGGGAAAGACCAGTATTTTGAATTTCCGAGACGGCGCACGAAAAACCGATCAAATCTCGACTCTGCGCAAAGTTTATGACCGTCGCGTTTTTTCGTAAAACCATGCTCATACTACTTACCATGGGCTAATACATCGTGAATGGCCAGTATTTTGAATTTCGGAGACGGTGCACGAAAAACCGATCGAAACTTGACTCACGCGCGACTTCGCGCAAAGTTTTTGACCGTCGTATTTTTTGCGAAAGCGTGTCTGTACGACTTCTCATGGGCTAAGAAGACGGGAAAGATCAGTATTTTGAATTTCCGAGACGGCGCACGAAAAACCGATCGAATCTCGACAATGCGCAAAGTTTATGACCGTCGCGTTTTTTCGTGAAACCATGCTCATACGACTTACATGGGATAATACATCGTGAATGGCCAGTATTTTGAATTTCCGAGACGGTGCACGAAAAACCGATCGAAACTCGACTAGCGCGCGACTTCGCGCAAGTTTTTGACCGTCGTATTTTTTTGCGAAAGCGTGTCTGTATGACTTATCATGGGCTAATAAGACGGGAAAGACCAGTATTTTGAATTTCCGAGACGGCGCACGAAAAACCGATCAAATCTCGACTCGGCGCAAAGTTTATGACCGTCGCGTTTTTTCGTAAAACCATGCTCATACTACTTACCATGGGCTAATACATCGTGAATGGCCAGTATTTTGAATTTCGGAGACGGTGCACGAAAAACCGATCGAAACTTGACTCACGCGCGACTTCGCGCAAAGTTTATGACCGTCGTATTTTTTTGCGAAAGCGTGTCTGTACGACTTCTCATGGGCTAAGAAGACGGGAAAGATCAGTATTTTGAATTTCTGAGACGGCGCACGAAAAACCGATCGAATCTCGACTCTGCGCAAAGTTTATGACCGTCGCGTTTTTTCATGAAACCATGCTCATACGACTTACCATGGGCTAATACATCATGAGTGGCCAGTATTTTGAATTTCCGAGACGGTTGACGATAAACCGATCGAAACTCGACTCGCGCGCGACTTCGTGCAAAGTTTATGACCGTCATATTTTTTTCCACAAGCGTGCCTGTACGACTTATCATGGGCTAATAAGACGGGAAAGACTAATATTTTAAATTTCCGAGATGGTGCACGAAAAACCGATCGAATCTCAACTCACGCGCGACTTCGCGCAAAGTTTATGACCGTCGTATTTTTTGCGAAAGCGTGTCTGTACGACTTCTCATGGGCTAATAAAACGGGAAAGACCAGTATTTTGAATTTCCGACACGGTGCACGAAAAACCGATCGAATCTCGACTCTGCGCAAAGTTTATGACCGTCGCATTTTTTCGTGAAACCATGCTCATATGACTTACCATGGGCTAATACATCGTGAATGGCCAGTATTTTGAATTTCCGAGACGGTGCACGAAAAACCGATCGAAACTCGACTCTGCGCAAAGTTTATGACCGTCGCGTTTTTTCGTGAAACCATGCTCATACGACTTACATGGGATAATACATCGTGAATGGCCAGTATTTTGAATTTCCGAGACGGTGCACGAAAAACCGATCGAAACTCGACTCGCGTGCGACTTCGCGCAAAGTTTATGTCCGTCGTATTTTTTTTGCGAAAGCGTGTCTGTACGACTTCTCATGGGCTAATAAGACGGGAAAGACCAGTATTTTGAATTTTCGAGACGGTGCACGAAAAACCGATCGAATCTCGACTCTGCGCAAAGTTTATGACCGTCGCGTTTTTTCATGAAACCATGCTCATACGACTTACCATGGGCTAATACATCATGAATGGCCAGTATTTTGAATTTCCGAGACGGTGCACGATAAACCGATCGAAACTCGACTCGCGCGCGACTTCGTGCAAAGTTTATGACCGTCATATTTTTTTCCACAAGCGTGCCTGTACGACTTATCATGGGCTAATAAGACGGGAAAGACTAATATTTTGAATTTCCGAGATGGTGCACGAAAAACCGATCGAATCTCAACTCACGCGCGACTTCGCGCAAAGTTTATGACCGTCGTATTTTTTTGCGAAAGCATGTCTGTACGACTTCTCATGGGCTAATAAAACGGGAAAGACCAGTATTTTGAATTTCCGAGACGGTGCACGAAAAACCGATCGAATCTCGACTCTGCGCAAAGTTTATGACCGTCGCATTTTTTCGTGAAACCATGCTCATATGACTTACCATGGGCTAATACATCGTGAATGGCCAGTATTTTGAATTTCCGAGACGGTGCACGAAAAACCGATCGAAACTCGACTCTGCGCAAAGTTTATGACCGTCGCATTTTTTCGTGAAACCATGCCCATACGACTTACATGGGATAATACATCGTTAATGGCCAGTATTTTGAATTTCCGAGACGGTGCACGAAAAACCGATCGAAACTCGACTCGCGCGCGACTTCGCGCAAGTTTTTGACCGTCGTATTTTTTTGCGAAAGCGTGTCTGTATTACTTATCATGGGCTAATAAGACGGGAAAGACCAGTATTTTGAATTTCCGAGACGGCGCACGAAAAACCGATCAAATCTCGACTCTGCGCAAAGTTTATGACCGTCGCGTTTTTTCGTAAAACCATGCTCATACTACTTACCATGGGCTAATACATCGTGAATGGCCAGTATTTTGAATTTCGGAGACGGTGCACGAAAAACCGATCGAAACTTGACTCACGCGCGACTTCGCGCAAAGTTTTTGACCGTCGTATTTTTTTGCGAAAGCATGTCTGTACCACTTCTCATGGGCTAATAAGACGGGAAAGACCAGTATTTTGAATTTCCGACACGGTGCACGAAAAACCGATCGAATCTCGACTCTGCGCAAAGTTTATGACCGTCGCGTTTTTTCGTGAAACCATGCTCATACGACTTACCATGGGCTAATACATCGTGAATGGCCAGTATTTTGAATTTCCGAGACGGTGCACGAAAAACTGATCGAAACTCGACTCGCGCGCGACTTCGCGCAAGTTTTTGACCGTCGTATTTTTTTGCGAAAGCGTGCTTGTATGACTTATCATGGGCTAATAAGACGGGAAAGAACAGTATTTTGAATTTCCGAGACGGCGCAGGAAAAACCGATCGAATCTCGACTCTGCGCAAAGTTTATGACCGTCGCGTTTTTTCGTGAAACCATGCTCATACTACTTACCATGGGCTAATACATCGTGAATGGCCAGAATTTTGAATTTCGGAGACGGTGCACGAAAAACCGATCGAAACTTGACTCACACGCGACTTCGCGCAAAGTTTATGACCGTCATATTTTTTTGCGAAAGCGTGGCTGTACGACTTCTCATGGGCTAATAAGACGGGAAAGACAATTATTTTGAATTTCCGATACGGTGCACGAAAAACCGATCGAAACTCGACTCTGCGCACAGTTTATGACCGTCGCGTTTTTTCGTGAAACCATGCTCATACGACTTACCATGGGCTAATACACCGTTAATGTCCAGTATTTTGAATTTCCGAGACGGTGCACGAAAAACCGATCGAAACTCGACTCGCGCGCGACTTCGCGTAAAGTTTTTGACCGTCGTATTTTTTTGCGAAAGCGTGTCTGTACGACTTCTCATGGGCTAATAAGACGGGAAAGACCAGTATTTTGAATTTCCGAGACGGCGCACGAAAAACCGATCGAATCTCGACTTTGCGCAAAGTTTATGACCGTCGCGTTTTTTCGTGAAACCATGCTCATACGACTTACCATGGGATAATACATCGTGAATGGCCAGTATTTTGAATTTCCGAGATGGTGCACGAAAAATCGATCGAAACTCGACTCGCGCGCGACTTCGCGCAAAGTTTATGACCGTCGTATTTTTTTTCGAAAGTGTGCTTGTACGACTTCACATGGGCTAATAAGACGGGAAAGACCAGTATTTTGAATTTCCGAAACGGTGCACGAAAAACCGATCGAATATCGAATCTGCGCAAAGTTTATGCCCGTCGCGTTTTTCCGTGAAACCATGCTCATACGACTTACCATGGGCTAATACACCGTGAATGGCCAGTCTTTTGAATTTCCGAGACGGTGCACGAAAAACCGATCGAAACTCGACTCGCGCGTGACTTCGCGCAAAGTTTATGACCGTCATATTTTTTTGCGAAAGCGTGGCTGTACGACTTCTCATGTTCTAATAAGATGGGAAAGACAAGTATTTTGAATTTCCGAGACGGTGCACGAAAAACCGATCGAAACTCGACTCTGCGCAAAGTTTATGACCGTCGCGTTTTTTCGTAAAACCATGCTCATACGACTTACCATGGGCTAATACATCGTGAATGGCCAGTATTTTGAATTTCCGAGACGGTGCACGAAAAACCGATCGAAACTCGACTCGTGCGCGACTTCGCGCAAAGTTTATGACCGTCGTATTTTTTTGCGAAAGCGTGTCTGTACGACTTCTCATGGGCTAATAAGACGGGAAAGACCAGTATTTTGAATTTCCGAGACGGTGCACGAAAAACTGATCGAAACTCGACTCGCGCGCGACTTCGCGCAAGTTTTTGACCGTCGTATTTTTTTACGAAAGCGTGCTTGTATGACTTATCATGGGCTAATAAGATGGGAAAGATCAGTATTTTGAATTTCCGAGACGGCGCACGAAAAACCGATCGAATCTCAACTCTGCGCAAAGTTTATGACCGTCGCGTTTTTTCGTGAAACCATGCTCATACTACTTACCATGGGCTAATACATCGTGAATGGCCAGTATTTTGAATTTTGGAGACGGTGCACGAAAAACCGATCGAAACTTGACTCACGCGCGACTTCGCGCAAAGTTTTTGACCGTCGTATTTTTTTGCGAAAGCGTGCCTGTACGACTTCTCATGGGCTAATAAGACGGGAAAGACAAGTATTTTGAATTTCCGAGACGGTGCACGAAAAACCGATCGAAACTCGACTCGCGCGCGATTTCGCGCAAAGTTTATGACCGTCGTATTTTTTTGCGAAAGCGTGGCTGTACGACTTCTCATGGGCTAATAAGACGGGAAAGACAAGTATTTTGAATTTCCGAGACGGTGCACGAAAAACCGATCGAAACTCGACTCGCGCGCGACTTCGCGCAAAGTTTATGACCGTCGTATTTTTTTGCGAAAGCGTGGCTGTACGACTACTCATGGGCTAATAAGACGGGAAAGACAAGTATTTTGAATTTCCGAGACGGTGCACGAAAAACCGATCGAAACTCGACTCTGCGCAAAGTTTATGACCGTCGCGTTTTTTCGTGAAACCATGCTCATACGACTTACCATGGGCTAATACATCGTGAATGGCCAGTATTTTGAATTTCCGAGACGGTGCACGAAAAACCGATCGAAACTCGACTCGCGCGCGACTTCGCGCAAAGTTTTTGACCGTTGTGTTTTTTTGCGAAAGCGTGTCTGTACGACTTCTCATTGGCTAATAAGATGGGAAAGATCAGTATTTTGAATTTCCGAGACGGCGCACGAAAAACCGATCGAATCTCGACTCTGCGCAAAGTTTATGACCGTCGCGTTTTTTCGTGAAACCATGCTCATACGACTTACCATGGGCTAATACATCATGAATGGCCAGTATTTTGAATTTCCGAGACAGTGCACGAAAAACCGATCGAAACTCGACTCGCGCTCGACTTCGCGCAAAGTTTATGACCGTCATATTTTTTTGCGCAAGCGTGCCTGTACGACTTATCATGGGCTAATAAGACGGGAAAGACCAATATTTTGAATTTCCGAGACGGTGCACGAAAAACCGATCGAATCTCAACTCGCGCGCGACTTCGCGCAAAGTTTATGACCGTCGTATTTTTTTGCGAAAGCGTGTCTGTACGACTTCTCATGGGCTAATAAGATGGGACAGACCAGTATTTTGAATTTCCGAGACGGTGCACGAAAAACCGATCGAATCTCGACTCTGCGCAAAGTTTATGACCGTCGCATTTTTTCGTGAAACCATGCTCATACGACTTACCATGGGTTAATACATCGTGAATGGCCAGTATTTTGAATTTCCGAGACGGTGCACGAAAAACCGATCGAAACTCGACTCTGCGCAAAGTTTATGACCGTCGCGTTTTTTCGTGAAACCATACTCATACGACTTACCATGGGATAATACATCGTGAATGGCCAGTATTTTGAATTTCCGAGACGGTGCACGAAAAACCGATCGAAACTCGACTCGCGCGCGACTTCGCGCAAAGTTTATGACCGTCGTATTTTTTTGCGAAAGTGTGTCTGTACGACTTCTCATGGGCTAATAAGACGGGAAAGACCAGTATTTTGAATTTCCGAGACGGTGCACGAAAAACCGATCGAATCTCGACTCTGCGCAAAGTTTATGACCGTCGCGTTTTTTCGTGAAACCATGCTCTTACTACTTACCATGGGCTAATACATCGTGAATGGCCAGTATTTTGAATTTCGGAGACGGTACACGAAAAACCGATCGAAACTTGACTCACGCGCGACTTCGCGCAAAGTTTTTGACCGTCGTATTTTTTTGCGAAAGCGTGCCTGTACGACTTCTCATGGGCTAATAAGACGGGAAAGACAAGTATTTTGAATATCCGAGACGGTGGACGAAAAACCGATCGAAACTCGACTCGCGCGCGACTTCGCGCAAAGTTTATGACCGTCATATTTTTTTGCGAAAGCGTGGCTGTACGACTTCTCATGGGCTAATAAGACGGGAAAGACAAGTATTTTGAATTTCCGAGACGGTGCACGAAAAACCGATCGAAACTCGACTCTGCGCAAAGTTTATGACCGTCGCATTTTTTCGTGAAACCATGCTCATACGACTTACCATGGGCTAATACATCGTGAATGGCCAGTATTTTGAATTTCCGAGACGGTGCACGAAAAACCGATCGACACTCGACTCGCACGCGACTTCGCGCAAAGTTTTTGACCGTCGTATTTTTTTTGCGAAAGCGTGTCTGTACGACTTCTCATGGGAAGAAGACGGGAAAGATCAGTATTTTGAATTTCCGAGACGGCGCACGAAAAACCGATCGAATCTCGACTCTGCGCAAAGTTTATGACCGTCGCGTTTTTTCATGAAACCATGCTCATACGACTTACCATGGGCTAATACATCATGAATGACCAGTATTTTGAATTTCCGAGACGGTGCACGATAAACCGATCGAAACTCGACTCGCGCTCGACTTCGCGCAAAGTTTATGACCGTCATATTTTTTTGCGCAAGCGTGCCTGTACGACTTATCATGGGCTAATAAGACGGGAAAGACCAATATTTTGAATTTCCGAGACGGTGCACGAAAAACCGATCGAATCTCAACTCGCGCGCGACTTCGCGCAAAGTTTATGACCGTCGTATTTTTTTGCGAAAGCGTGTCTGTACGACTTCTCATGGGCTAATAAGATGGGACAGACCAGTATTTTGAATTTCCGAGACGGTGCACGAAAAACCGATCGAATCTCGACTCTGCGCAAAGTTTATGACCGTCGCATTTTTTCGTGAAACCATGCTCATATGACTTACCATGGGCTAATACATCGTGAATGGCCAGTATTTTGAATTTCCGAGACGGTGCACGAAAAACCGATCGAAACTCGACTCTGCGCAAAGTTTATGACCATCGCGTTTTTTCGTGAAACCATGCTCATACGACTTACATGGGATAATACATCGTGAATGGCCAGTATTTTGAATTTCCGAGACGGTGCACGAAAAACCGATCGAAACTCGACTCGCGTGCGACTTCGCGCAAAGTTTATGTCCGTCGTATTTTTTTTGCGAAAGCGTGTCTGTACGACTTCTCATGGGCTAATAAGACGGGAAAGACCAGTATTTTGAATTTTCGAGACGGTGCACGAAAAACCGATCGAATCTCGACTCTGCGCAAAGTTTATGACCGTCGCGTTTTTTCATGAAACCATGCTCATACGACTTACCATGGGCTAATACATCATGAATGGCCAGTATTTTGAATTTCCGAGACGGTGCACGATAAACCGATCGAAACTCGACTCGCGCACGACTTCGTGCAAAGTTTATGACCGTCATATTTTTTTCCACAAGCGTGCCTGTACGACTTATCATGGGCTAATAAGACGGGAAAGACTAATATTTTGAATTTCCGAGATGGTGCACGAAAAACCGATCGAATCTCAACTCACGCGCGACTTCGCGCAAAGTTTATGACCGTCGTATTTTTTTGCGAAAGCATGTCTGTACGACTTCTCATGGGCTAATAAAACGGGAAAGACCAGTATTTTGAATTTCCGAGACGGTGCACGAAAAACCGATCGAATCTCGACTCTGCGCAAAGTTTATGACCGTCGCATTTTTTCGTGAAACCATGCTCATATGACTTACCATGGGCTAATACATCGTGAATAGCCAGTATTTTGAATTTCCGAGACGGTGCACGAAAAACCGATCGAAACTCGACTCTGCGCAAAGTTTATGACCGTCGCGTTTTTTCGTGAAACCATGCTCATACGACTTACATGGGATAATACATCGTGAATGGCCAGTATTTTGAATTTCCGAGACGTTGCACGAAAAACCGATCGAAACTCGACTCGCGCGCGACTTCGCGCAAGTTTTTGACCGTCGTATTTTTTTGCGAAAGCGTGTCTGTATGACTTATCATGGGCTAATAAGACGGGAAAGACCAGTATTTTGAATTTCCGAGACGGCGCACGAAAAACCGATCAAATCTCGACTCTGCGCAAAGTTTATGACCGTCGCGTTTTTTCGTAAAACAATGCTCATACTACTTACCATGGGCTAATACATCGTGAATGGCCAGTATTTTGAATTTCGGAGACGGTGCACGAAAAACATATCGAAACTTGACTCACGCGCGACTTCGCGCAAAGTTTTTGACCGTCGTATTTTTTTGCGAAAGCATGTCTGTACCACTTCTCATGGGCTAATAAGACAGGAAAGACCAGTATTTTGAATTTCCGAGACGGTGCACGAAAAACCGATCGAATCTCGACTCTGCGCAAAGTTTATGACCGTCGCGTTTTTTCGTGAAACCATGCTCATACGACTTACCATGGGCTAATACACCGTTAATGGCCAGTATTTTGAATTTCCGAGACGGTGCACGAAAAACCGATCGAAACTCGACTCGCGCGCGACTTCGCGTAAAGTTTTTGACCGTCGTATTTTTTTGCGAAAGCGTGTCTGTACGACTTCTCATGGGCTAATAAGACGGGAAAGACCAGTATTTTGAATTTCCGAGACGGCGCACGAAAAACCGATCGAATCTCGACTTTGCGCAAAGTTTATGACCGTCGCGTTTTTTCGTGAAACCATGCTCATACGACTTACCATGGGATAATACATCGTGAATGGCCAGTATTTTGAATTTCCGAGATGGTGCACGAAAAATCGATCTAAACTCGACTCGCGCGCGACTTCGCGCAAAGTTTATGACCGTCGTATTTTTTTTCGAAAGTGTGCTTGTACGACTTCACATGGGCTAATAAGACGGGAAAGACCAGTATTTTGAATTTCCGAAACGGTGCACGAAAAACCGATCGAATATCGAATCTGCGCAAAGTTTATGCCCGTCGCGTTTTTCCGTGAAACCATGCTCATACGACTTACCATGGTCTAATACACCTTGAATGGCCAGTCTTTTGAATTTCCGAGACGGTGCACGAAAAACCGATCGAAACTCGACTCGCGCGTGACTTCGCGCAAAGTTTATGACCGTCATATTTTTTTGCGAAAGCGTGGCTGTACGACTTCTCATGTGCTAATAAGATGGGAAAGACAAGTATTTTGAATTTCCGAGACGGTGCACGAAAAACCGATCGAAACTCGACTCTGCGCAAAGTTTATGACCGTCGCGTTTTTTCGTGAAACCATGCTCATACGACTTACCATGGGCTAATACATCGTGAATGGCCAGTATTTTGAATTTCCGAGACGGTGCACGAAAAACCGATCGAAACTCGACTCGTGCGCGACTTCACGCAAAGTTTATGACCGTCGTATTTTTTTGCGAAAGCGTGTCTGTACGACTTCTCATGGGCTAATAAGACGGGAAAGACCGGTATTTTGAATTTCCGAGACGGTGCACGAAAAACCGATCGAATCTCGACTCTGCGCAAAGTTTATGACCGTCTCATTTTTTCGTGAAACCATGCTCATACGACTTACCATGGGCTAATACTCGTGAATGGCCAGTATTTTGAATTTCCGAGACGGTGCACGAAAAACTGATCGAAACTCGACTCGCGCGCGACTTCGCGCAAGTTTTTGACCGTCGTATTTTTTTACGAAAGCGTGCTTGTATGACTTATCATGGGCTAATAAGACGGGAAAGATCAGTATTTTGAATTTCCGAGACGGCGCACGAAAAACCGATCGAATCTCGACTCTGCGCAAAGTTTATGACCGTCACGTTTTTTCGTGAAACCATGCTCATACTACTTACCATGGGCTAATACATCGTGAATGGCCAGTATTTTGAATTTCGGAGACGGTGCACGAAAAACCGATCGAAACTTGACTCACGCGCGACTTCGCGCAAAGTTTTTGACTGTCGTATTTTTTTGCGAAAGCGTGCCTGTACGACTTCTCATGGGCTAATAAGACGGGAAAGACAAGTATTTTGAATTTCCGAGACGGTGCACGAAAAACCGATCGAAACTCGACTCGCGCGCGATTTCGCGCAAAGGTTATGACCGTCGTATTTTTTTGCGAAAGCGTGGCTGTACAACTTCTCATGGGCTAATAAGACGGGAAAGACAAGTATTTTGAATTTCCGAGACGGTGCACGAAAAACCGATCGAAACTCGACTCGCGCGCGACTTCGCGCAAAGTTTATGACCGTCGTATTTTTTTTGCGAAAGCGTGGCTGTACGACTACTCTTTTTTTTGGTAAGTAAAGATAATGTATTTTGTAAAAGATTTGTACAAAGAAGCTTTGTCTACACAAGCCATAGACTAAAGCCTGAAGTCTCTTAGTGTAGTCGAGAAGATTGCACCCCACCTAAAGAAGGTGAAGTGGGCACGCTTCATCGAACTCATCTCCAAGAGTAGCACAAGGAAGTTAATAAATAAAAATGCAATAGCTAGGCTGTACGACTACTCATGGGCTAATAAGACGGGAAAGACAAGTATTTTGAATTTCCGAGACGGTGCACGAAAAACCGATCGAAACTCGACTCTGCGCAAAGTTTATGACCGTCGCGTTTTTTCGTGAAACCATGCTCATACGACTTACCATGGGCTAATACATCGTGAATGGCCAGTATTTTGAATTTCCGAGACGGTGCACGAAAAACCGATCGAAACTCGACTCGCGCGCGACTTCGCGCAAAGTTTTTGACCGTTGTGTTTTTTTGCGAAAGCTTGATTGTACGACTTCTCATGGGCTAATAAGACGGGAAAGACCAGTATTTTGAATTTCCGAGACGGCGCACGAAAAACCGATCGAATCTCGACTCTGCGCAAAGTTTATGACCGTCGCGTTTTTTCGTGAAACCATGCTCATACGACTTACCATGGGCTAATACATCGTGAATGGCCAGTATTTTGAATTTCGGAGACGGTGCACGAAAAACCGATCGAAACTCGACTCGCACTCGACTTCGCGCAAAGTTTATGACCGTCATATTTTTTTGTGCAAGCGTGCCTGTACGACTTATCATGGGCTAATAAGACGGGAAAGACCAATATTTTGAATTTCCGAGACGGTGCACGAAAAACCGATCGAATCTCAACTCGCGCGCGACTTCGCGCAAAGTTTATGACCGTCGTATTTTTTTGCGAAAGCGTGTCTGTACGACTTCTCATGGGCTAATAAGCCGGGACAGACCAGTATTTTGAATTTCCGAGACGGTGCACGAAAAACCGATCGAATCTCGACTCTGCGCAAAGTTTATGACCGTCGCATTTTTTCGTGAAACCATGCTCATACGACTTACCATGGGTTAATACATCGTGAATGGCCAGTATTTTGAATTTCCGAGACGGTGCACGAAAAACCGATCGAAACTCGACTCTGCGCAAAGTTTATGACCGTCGCGTTTTTTCGTGAAACCATACTCATACGACTTACCATGGGATAATACATCGTGAATGGCCAGTATTTTGAATTTCCGAGACGGTGCACGAAAAACCGATCGAAACTCGACTCGCGCGCGACTTCGCGCAAAGTTTATGACCGTCGTATTTTTTTTCGAAAGTGTGTCTGTACGACTTCTCATGGGCTAATAAGACGGGAAAGACCAGTATTTTGAATTTCCGAGACGGTGCACAAAAACCGATCGAATCTCGACTCTGCGCAAAGTTTATGACCGTCGCGTTTTTTCGTGAAACCATGCTCTTTCTACTTACCATGAGCTAATACATCGTGAATGGCCAGTATTTTGAATTTCGGAGACGGTGCACGAAAAACCGATCGAAACTTGACTCACGCGCGACTTCGCGCAAAGTTTTTGACCGTCGTATTTTTTTGCGAAAGCGAGCCTGTACGACTTCTCATGGGCTAATAAGACGGGAAAGACAAGTATTTTGAATTTCCGAGACGGTGGACGAAAAACCGATCGAAACTCGACTCGCGCGCGACTTCGCGCAAAGTTTATGACCGTCATATTTTTTTCCGAAAGCGTGGCTGTACGACTTCTCATGGGCTAATAAGATGGGAAAGACAAGTATTTTGAATTTCCGAGACGGTGCACGAAAAACCGATCGAAACTCGACTCTGCGCAAAGTTTATGCCCGTCGCGTTTTTTCGTGAAACCATGCTCATACGACTTACCATGGGCTAATACATCGTTAATGGACTGTATTTTGAATTTCCGAGACGGTGCACGAAAAACCGATCGAAACTCGACTCGCGCGCGACTTCGCTCAAAGTTTTTGACCGTCGTATTTTTTTGCGAAAGCGTGGCTGTACGACTTCTCATGTGCTAATAAAACGGGAAAGACATGTATTTTGAATTTCCGAGACGGTGCACCAAAAACCGATCGAAACTCAACTCGCGCGCGACTTCGTGCAAAGTTTATGACCGTCGTATTTTTTTGCGAAAGCGTGCCTGTACGACTTCTCATGGGCTAATAAGACGGGAAAGACAAGTATTTTGAATTTCCGAGACAGTGCACGAAAAACCGATCGAAACTCGACTCGCGCGCGACTTCGCGCAAAGTTTATGACCGTCATATTTTTTTGCGAAAGCGTGGCTGTACCACTTCTCATGGGCTAATAAGACGGGAAAGACAAGTATTTTGAATTTCCGAGACGGTGCACGAAAAACCGATCGAATCTCGACCCTGCGCAAAGTTTATGACCGTCGCGTTTTTTCGTGAAACCATGCTCATACGACTTACCATGGGCTAATACATCGTGAATGGCCAGTATTTTGAATTTCCGAGACGGTGCACGAAAAACTGATCGAAACTCGACTCGCGCGTGACTTCGCGCAAGTTTTTGACCGTCGTATTTTTTTGCGAAAGCGTGCTTGTATGACTTATCATGGGCTAATAAGACGGGAAAGATCAGTATTTTGAATTTCCGAGACGGCGCACGAAAAACCGATCGAATCTCGACTCTGCGCAAAGTTTATGACCGTCGTATTTTTTTGCGAAAGCGTGTCTGTACGGCTTCTCATGGGCTAATAAGACGGGAAAGACCAGTATTTTGAATTTCCGAGACGGTGCACAAAAAACCGATCGAATCTCGACTCTGCGCAAAATTTATGACCGTCGCGTTTTTTCGTGAAACCATGCTCATGCGACTTACCATGGGCTAATACATCGTGAATGGCCAGTATTTTGAATTTCCGAGACGGTGCACGAAAAACTGATCGAAACTCGACTCGCGCGCGACTTCGCGCAAGTTTTTGACCGTCGTATTTTTTTGCGAAAGCGTGCTTGTATGACTTATCATGGGCTAATAAGACGGGAAAGATCAGTATTTTGAATTTCCGAGACGACGCACGAAAAACCGATCGAATCTCGACTCTGCGCAAAGTTTATGACCGTCGCGTTTTTTCATGAAACCATGCTCATACTTCTTACCATGGGCTAATACATCGTGAATGGCCAGTATTTTGAATTTCGGAGACGGTGCACGAAAAACCGATCGAAACTTGACTCTCGCGCGACTTCGCGCAAAGTTTTTGACCGTCGTATTTTTTTGCGAAAACGTGTCTGTACGACTTCTCATGGGCTAATAAGACGGGAAAGACCAGTATTTTGAATTTCCGAGATGGTGCACGAAAAACCGATCGAATCTCGACTCTGCGCAAAGTTTATGACCGTCGCGTTTTTTCGTGAAACCATGCTCATACGACTTACCATGGGCTAATACATCGTGAATGGCCAGTATTTTGAATTTCGGAGACGGTGCACGAAAAACCGATCGAAACTTGACTCACGCGCGACTTCGCGCAAAGTTTTTGACCGTCGTATTTTTTTGGAAAGCGTGCCTGTACGACTTCTCATGGGCTAATAAGACGGGAAAGACAAGTATTTTGAATTTCCGAGACGGTGCACGAAAAACCGATCGAAACTCGACTCGCGCGCGACTTCGCGCAAAGTTTATGACCGTCATATTTTTTGCGAAAGCGTGGCTGTACGACTTCTCATGGGCTAATAAGACGGGAAAGACCAGTATTTTGAATTTCCGAGACGGTGCACAAAAACCGATCGAAACTCGACTCTGCGCAAAGTTTATGACCGTCGCGTTTTTTCGTGAAACCATGCTCATACGACTTACCATGGGCTAATACATCGTGAATGGCCAGTATTTTGAATTTCCGAGACGGTGCACGAAAAACTGATCGAAACTCGACTCGCGCGCGACTTCGCGCAAGTTTTTGACCGTCGTATTTTTTTGCGAAAGCGTGCTTGTATGACTTATCATGGGCTAATAAGACGGGAAAGATCAGTATTTTGAATTTCCGAGACGGCGCACGAAAAACCGATCGAATCTCGACTCTGCGCAAAGTTTATGACCGTCGCGTTTTTTCGTGAAACCATGCTCATGCTACTTACCATGGGCTAATACATCGTGAATGGCCAGTATTTTGAATTTCGGAGACGGTGCACGAAAAACCGATCGAAACTCGACTCACGCGCGACTTCGTGCAAAGTTTTTGACCGTCGTATTTTTTTGCGAAAGCGTGCCTGTACGACTTCTCATGGGCTAATAAGACGGGAAAGACAAGTATTTTGAATTTCCGAGACGTGCACGAAAAACCGATCGAAACTCGACTCGCGCGCGACTTCGCGCAAAGTTTATAACCGTCATATTTTTTTGCGAAAGCGTGGCTGTACGACTTCTCATGGGCTAATAAGACGGGAAGGACAAGTATTTTTAATTTCCGAGACGGTGCACAAAAAACCGATCGAATCTCGACTTGCGCGCGACTTCGCGCAAAGTTTATTACCGTCATATTTTTTTACGAAAGCGTGGCTGTACGACTTCTCATGGGCTAATAAGACGGGAAAGACAAGTATTTTTAATTTCCGAGACGGTGCACGAAAAACCGATCGAATCTCGACTCTGCGCAAAATTTATGACCGCCGCGTTTTTTCGTGAAACCATGCTCATACGACTTACCATGGGCTAATACATCGTGAATGGCCAGTATTTTGAATTTCCGAGACGGTGCACGAAAAACTAATCGAAACTCGACTCGCGCGCGACTTCGCACAAGTTTTTGACCGTCGTATTTTTTTGCGAAAGCGTGCTTGTATGACTTATCATGGGCTAATAAGACGCGAAAGATCAGTATTTTGAATTTCCGAGACGGCGCACGAAAAACCGATAGAATCTCGACTCTGCGCAAAGTTTATGACCGTCGCGTTTTTTCGTGAAACCATGCTCATACGACTTAACATGGGCTAATACATCGTGAATGGCCAGTATTTTGAATTTCCGTGACGGTGCACGAAAAACTGATCGAAACTCGACTCGCGCGCGACTTCGCGCAAGTTTTTGACCGTCGTATTTTTTTGCGAAAGCGTGCTTGTATGACTTATCATGGGCTAATAAGACGGGAAAGATCAGTATTTTGAATTTCCGAGACGGCGCACGAAAAACCGATCGAATCTCGACTCTGCGCAAAGTTTATGACCGTCGCGTTTTTTCGTGAAACCATGCTCATGCTACTTACCATGGGCTAATACATCGTGAATGGCCAGTATTTTGAATTTCGGAGACGGTGCACGAAAAACCGATCGAAACTTGACTCACGCGCGACTTCGCGCAAAGTTTTTGACCGTCGTATTTTTTTGCGAAAGCGTGTCTGTACGATTTCTCATGGGCTAATAAGACGGGAAAGACCAGTATTTTGAATTTCCGAGACGGTGCACGAAAAACCGATCGAATCTCGACTCTGCGCAAAGTTTATGACCGTCGCGTTTTTTCATGAAACCATGCTCATACGACTTACCATGGGCTAATACACAATGAATGGCCAGTATTTTGAATTTCCGAGACGGTGCACTAAAAACTGATCGAAACTCGACTCGCGCGCGACTTCGCGCAAGTTTTTGACCGCCGTATTTTTTTGCGAAAGCGTGCTTGTATGACTTATCATGGGCTAATAAGACGGGAAAGATCAGTATTTTGAATTTCCGAGACGGCGCACGAAAAACCGATCGAATCTCGACTCTGCGCAAAGTTTATGACCGTCGCGTTTTTTCGTGAAACCATGCTCATGCTACTTACCATGGGCTAATACATCGTGAATGGCCAGTATTTTGAATTTCGGAGACGGTGCACGAAAAACCGATCGCAACTCGACTCACGCGCGACTTCGTGCAAAGTTTTTGACCGTCGTATTTTTTTGCGAAAGCGTCCCTGTACGACTTCTCATGGGCTAATAAGACGGGAAAGACAAGTATTTTGAATTTCCGAGACGGTGCACGAAAAACCGATCGAAACTCGACTCGCGCGCGACTTCGCGCAAAGTTTATGACCGTCATATTTTTTTGCGAAAGCGTGGCTGTACGACTTCTCATGGGCTAATAAGACGGGAAAGACAAGTATTTTTAATTTCCGAGACGGTGCACAAAAAACCGATCGAATCTCGACTCGCGCGCGACTTCGCGCAAAGTTTATTACCGTCATATTTTTTTTCGAAAGCGTGGCTGTACGACTTCTCATGGGCTAATAAGACGGGAAAGACAAGTATTTTTAATTTCCGAGACGGTGCACGAAAAACCGATCGAATCTCGACTCTGCGCAAAATTTATGACCGCCGCGTTTTTTCGTGAAACCATGCTCATACGACTTACCATGGGCTAATACATCGTGAATGGCCAGTATTTTGAATTTCCGAGACGGTGCACGAAAAACTAATCGAAACTCGACTCGCGCGCGACTTCGCACAAGTTTTTGACCGTCGTATTTTTTTGCGAAAGCGTGCTTGTATGACTTATCATGGGCTAATAAGACGGGAAAGATCAGTATTTTGAATTTCCGAGACGGCGCACGAAAAACCGATCGAATCTCGACTCTGCGCAAAGTTTATGACCGTCGCGTTTTTTCGTGAAACCATGCTCATACGACTTAACATGGGCTAATACATCGTGAATGGCCAGTATTTTGAATTTCCGTGACGGTGCACGAAAAACTAATCGAAACTCGACTCGCGCGCGACTTCGCGCAAGTTTTTGACCGTCGTATTTTTTTTGCGAAAGCGTGCTTGTATGACTTATCATGGGCTAATAAGACGGGAAAGATCAGTATTTTGAATTTCCGAGACGGCGCACGAAAAACCGATCGAATCTCGACTCTGCGCAAAGTTTATGACCGTCGCGTTTTTTCGTGAAACCATGCTCATGCTACTTACCATGGGCTAATACATCGTGAATGGCCAGTATTTTGAATTTCGGAGACGGTGCACGAAAAACCGATCGAAACTTGACTCACGCGCGACTTCGCGCAAAGTTTTTGACCGTCGTATTTTTTTGCGAAAGCGTGTCTGTACGATTTCTCATGGGCTAATAAGACGGGAAAGACCAGTATTTTGAATTTCCGAGACGGTGCACGAAAAACCGATCGAATCTCGACTCTGCGCAAAGTTTATGACCGTCGCGTTTTTTCATGAAACCATGCTCATACGACTTACCATGGGCTAATACATCATGAATGGCCAGTATTTTGAATTTCCGAGACGGTGCACTAAAAACTGATCGAAACTCGACTCGCGCGCGACTTCGCGCAAGTTTTTGACCGCCGTATTTTTTTGCGAAAGCGTGCTTGTATGACTTATCATGGGCTAATAAGACGGGAAAGAACAGTATTTTGAATTTCCGAGACGGCGCACGAAAAACCGATCGAATCTCGACTCTGCGCAAATTTATGACCGTCGCGTTTTTTCGTGAAACCATGCTCATACGACTTACCATGGGCTAATACATCGTGAATGGCCAGTATTTTGAATTTCGGAGACGGTGCACGGAAAACCGATCGAAACTTGACTCACGCGCGACTTCGCGCAAAGTTTTTGACCGTCGTATTTTTTTGGAAAGCGTGCCTGTACGACTTCTCATGGGCTAATAAGACGGGAAAGACAAGTATTTTGAATTTCCGAGACGGTGCACGAAAAACCGATCGAAACTCGACTCGCGCGCGACTTCGCGCAAAGTTTATGACCGTCATATTTTTTGCGAAAGCGTGCCTGTACGACTTCTCATGGGCTAATAAGACGGGAAAGACAAGTATTTTTAATTTCCGAGACGGTGCACGAAAAACCGATCGAATCTCGACTCTGCGCAAAATTTATGACCGCCGCGTTTTTTCGTGAAACCATGCTCATACGACTTACCATGGGCTAATACATCGTGAATGGCCAGTATTTTGAATTTCCGAGACGGTGCACGAAAAACTAATCGAAACTCGACTCGCGCGCGACTTCGCACAAGTTTTTGACCGTCGTATTTTTTTGCGAAAGCGTGCTTGTATGACTTATCATGGGCTAATAAGACGGGAAAGATCAGTATTTTGAATTTCCGAGACGGCGCACGAAAAACCGATCGAATCTCGACTCTGCGCAAAGTTTATGACCGTCGCGTTTTTTCGTGAAACCATGCTCATACGACTTAACATGGGCTAATACATCGTGAATGGCCAGTATTTTGAATTTCCGTGACGGTGCACGAAAAACTAATCGAAACTCGACTCGCGCGCGACTTCGCGCAAGTTTTTGACCGTCGTATTTTTTTGCGAAAGCGTGCTTGTATGACTTATCATGGGCTAATAAGACGGGAAAGATCAGTATTTTGAATTTCCGAGACGGCGCACGAAAAACCGATCGAATCTCGACTCTGCGCAAAGTTTATGACCGTCGCGTTTTTTCGTGAAACCATGCTCATGCTACTTACCATGGGCTAATACATCGTGAATGGCCAGTATTTTGAATTTCGGAGACGGTGCACGAAAAACCGATCGAAACTTGACTCACGCGCGACTTCGCGCAAAGTTTTTGACCGTCGTATTTTTTTGCGAAAGCGTGTCTGTACGATTTCTCATGGGCTAATAAGACGGGAAAGACCAGTATTTTGAATTTCCGAGACGGTGCACGAAAAACCGATCGAATCTCGACTCTGCGCAAAGTTTATGACCGTCGCGTTTTTTCATGAAACCATGCTCATACGACTTACCATGGGCTAATACATCATGAATGGCCAGTATTTTGAATTTCCGAGACGGTGCACTAAAAACTGATCGAAACTCGACTCGCGCGCGACTTCGCGCAAGTTTTTGACCGCCGTATTTTTTTGCGAAAGCGTGCTTGTATGACTTATCATGGGCTAATAAGACGGGAAAGAACAGTATTTTGAATTTCCGAGACGGCGCACGAAAAACCGATCGAATCTCGACTCTGCGCAAATTTATGACCGTCGCGTTTTTTCGTGAAACCATGCTCATACTACTTACCATGGGCTAATACATCGTGAATGGCCAGTATTTTGAATTTCGGAGACGGTGCACGAAAAACCGATCGAAACTTGACTCATGCGCGACTTCGCGCAAAGTTTTTGACCGTCGTATTTTTTTGCGAAAGCGTGTCTGTACGACTTCTCATGGGCTAATAAGACGGGAAAGACCAATATTTTGAATTTCCGAGACGGTGCACGAAAAACCGATCGAATCTCGACTCTGCGCAAAGTTTATGACCGTCGCGTTTTTTCGTGAAACCATGCTCATACGACTTACCATGGGCTAATACATCGTGAATGGCCAGTATTTTGAATTTCCGAGACGGTGCACGAAAAACTGATCGAAACTCGACTCGCGCACGACTTCGCGCAAGTTTTTGACCGTCGTATTTTTTTGCGAAAGCGTGGCTGTACGACTTCTCATGGGCTAATAAGACGGGAAAGACAAGTATTTTGAATTTCCGAGACGGTGCACGAAAAACCGATCGAAACTTCACTCTGCGCAAAGTTTATGACTGTCGCGTTTTTTCGTGAAACCATGCTCATACGACTTACCATGGGCTAATACACCGTTAATGGCCAGTATTTTGAATTTCCGAGACGGTGCACGAAAAACCGATCGAAACTCGACTCGCGCGCGACTTCGCGTAAAGTTTTTGACCGTCGTATTTTTTTGCGAAAGCGTGTCTGTACGACTTCTCATGGGCTAATAAGACGGGAAAGACCAGTATTTTGAATTTCCGAGACGGCGCACGAAAAACCGATCGAATCTCGACTATGCGCAAAGTTTATGACCGTCGCGTTTTTTCGTGAAACCATGTTCATACGACTTACCATGGGATAATATATCGTGAATGGCCAGTATTTTGAATTTCCGAGACGGTGCACGAAAAACCGATCGAAACTCGACTCGCGCGCGACTTCGCGCAAAGTTTATGACCGTCGTATTTTTTTTCGAAAGTGTGCTTGTACGACTTCACATGGGCTAATAAGATGGGAAAGACTAGTATTTTGAATTTCCGAAACGGTGCACGAAAAACCGATCGAATATCGAATCTGCGCAATGTTTATGCCCGTCGCGTTTTTCCGTGAAACCATGCTCATACGACTTACCATGGGCTAATACACCGTGAATGGCCAGTCTTTTGAATTTCCGAGACGGTGCACGAAAAACCGATCGAAAATCGACTCGCGCGCGACTTCGCACAAAGTTTATGACCGTCATATTTTTTTGCGAAAGCGTGGCTGTACGACTTCTCATGTGCTAATAAGACGGGAAAGAGATCTGTGTTGACCTCTTATTCTATTTATTGGTCTCATGCATTCCTTCTACCAGCCGGGCTTCTCCATGATATTGATAAATTACTTATGAACTTCTTTTGGAATGGCACAGATGGTAAGGCATTGCACATGGTGAATTGGGACAGCATTTGCAAACCGAAGGATGAAGGGGGGCTGAATCTTCGACATATTAGAGATTGGAATAAAGCTTGTATGGTAAAGCAATTATGGGATATTTTACAAAACAAGTCTTCCTTATGGTCACAATGGGTTTTTGCTAGGTACCTTACCAAGGAATCAATCTGGGAAGTATCTGCAAAAACATCTCATTCTGCTGCTTGGAAAGGAATTCTGAAGGCAAGGAGATGGCTACGTAACAATATTTCTTATGTGATTTCTTCTGGAACCAATATTAATATGTGGTATGATCCTTGGGTGAATGGGAAAAGCATATTTCAGATATTTGGTGATAGAGTACGACAGGATCTGGGGGCTCCCAAAGACTGGAAGGTTTCTGAATTCATTAACAATGGTACTTGGTGTCTTCCCAACCCTACCTCCCCTGACATGTTATTACTTTGGCCGACTATTAGGGCTATTACAATCAAGAACAACTCTTCAGATATGCTTATTTGGCTTCATGATAACGGTAAATTTAGTGCTACATCTGCATGGAACCAAATTAGACGACGAAACAACAAGTGGATCCAAAGTAGTTGGACATGGGATAGTCCATGCTCACAGCGACATTCCTTATGTACATGGCAGGCCCTTCTCGGCAAACTTCCTACGATGGACAATATGCAGCGAAGAGGTATTTATATTGTAAATCGGTGCTCTTTGTGTATGCAAAATGAAGAAAGTGTTGACCATCTCTACTTTGCTTGTGATTATTCATCTTGGATATGGAAGGAGATCTTGAAGCGATTTGATTTTCAAAGGCTACCACGGCCAAACTTGCATCATGAATTAGAAATGCTTATGCAAAGCTTCTCAAGAAAGGGGCCTCTTACACAACTAGCACGAATTATATTCAGATGTGCTATTTGGTGGATTTGGAAGGAGAGGTGTGGCAGAATTTTTGAGTGTCACAACATGAACAAAGCTCAAATTCTGATAGAGATTCTTCAGGACTCACGATCATGTATGGAGCAAGAATTGAATACAGAGCACCTAACAAGAAGAGAGAAAGATATTTTCACAAGATTCAATTTTTCAATTCGTCAAGAATCACTCGAATAATGATGAAGATTGTAATGTATTATATGGGGCAAAGCTTATATTTTGTGATGTATCCACAAGTAGTCCAGAACAGTCTAGCTATTGCATTTTATTATTTATTAACTTCCTTATGCTACTCTTGGAGATGAGTTTGATGAAGCGTGCCCATTTCACCTTCTTTAGTTGGGTGCAATCTTCTCGACTACACTAAGAGACTTCAGGCTTTAGTCTATGGCTTGTGTAGACAAAGCTTCTTTGTACAAATCTTTTACAAAATACAATATCTTTACTTACCAAAAAAAAATAATAAGACGGGAAAGACAAGTATTTTGAATTTCCGAGACGGTGCACGAAAAACCGATCGAAACTCGACTCGTGCGCGACTTCGCGCAAAGTTTATGACCGTCGTATTTTTTTGAGAAAGCGTGTCTGTACGACTTCTCATGGGCTAATAAGACGGGAAAGACCAGTATTTTGAATTTCCGAGACGGTGCACGAAAAACCGATCGAATCTCGACTCTGCGCAAAGTTTATGACCGTCGCGTTTTTTCGTGAAACCATGCTCATACGACTTACCATGGGCTAATACATCGTGAATGGCCAGTATTTTGAATTTCCGAGACGGTGCACGAAAAACTGATCGAAACTCGACTCGCGCGCGACTTCGCGCAAGTTTTTGACCGCCGTATTTTTTTGCGAAAGCGTGTCTGTATGACTTATCATGGGCTAATAAGACTGGAAAGATCAGTATTTTGAATTTCCGAGACGGCGCACGAAAAACCGATCGAATCTCGACTCTGCGCAAAGTTTATGACCGTCGCGTTTTTTCGTGAAACCATGCTCATACTACTTACCATGGGCTAATACATCGTGAATGGCCAGTATTTTGAATTTCGGAGACGGTGCACGAAAAACCGATCGAAACTTGACTCATGCGCGACTTCGCGCAAAGTTTTTGACCGTCGTATTTTTTTGCGAAAGCGTGTCTGTACGACTTCTCATGGGCTAATAAGACGGGAAAGACCAGTATTTTGAATTTCCGAGACGGTGCACGAAAAACCGATCGAATCTCGACTCTGCGCAAAGTTTATGACCGTCGCGTTTTTTCGTGAAACCATGCTCATACGACTTACCATGGGCTAATACATCGTGAATGGCCAGTATTTTGAATTTTCGAGACGGTGCACGAAAAACTGATCGAAACTCGACTCGCGCGCGACTTCGCGCAAGTTTTTGACCGTCGTATTTTTTTGCGAAAGCATGGCTGTACGACTTCTCATAGGCTAATAAGACGGGAAAGACAAGTATTTTGAATTTCCGAGACGGTGCACGAAAAACCGATCGAAACTTCACTCTGCGCAAAGTTTATGACCGTCGCGTCTTTTCGTGAAACCATGCTCATACGACTTACCATGGGCTAATACACCGTTAATGGCCAGTATTTTGAATTTCCGAGACGGTGCACGAAAAACCGATCGAAACTCGACTCGCGCGCGACTTCGCGTAAAGTTTTTGACCGTCGTATTTTTTTGCGAAAGCGTGTCTGTACGACTTCTCATGGGCTAATAAGACGGGAAAGACCAGTATTTTGAATTTCCGAGACGGCGCACGAAAAACCGATCGAATCTCGACTCTGCGCAAAGTTTATGACCGTCGCGTTTTTTCGTGAAACCATGTTCATACGACTTACCATGGGATAATACATCGTGAATGGCCAGTATTTTGAATTTCCGAGACGGTGCAGGAAAAACCGATCGAAACTCGACTCGCGCGCGACTTCGCGCAAAGTTTATGACCGTCGTATTTTTTTTCGAAAGTGTGCTTGTACGACTTCACATGGGCTAATAAGATGGGAAAGACTAGTATTTTGAATTTCCGAAACGGTGCACGAAAAACCGATCGAATATCGAATCTGCGCAAAGTTTATGCCCGTCGCGTTTTTCCGTGAAACCATGCTCATACGACTTACCATGGGCTAATACACCGTGAATGGCCAGTCTTTTGAATTTCGAGACGGTGCACGAAAAACCGATCGAAAATCGACTCGCGCGCGACTTCGCGCAAAGTTTATGACCGTCATATTTTTTTTTTTTTTTTTTGGTAAGTAAAGATATTGTATTTTGTAAAAGATTTGTACTCCGTCATATTTTTTTGCGAAAGCGTGGCTGTACGACTTCTCATGTGCTAATAAGACGGGAAAGACAAGTATTTTGAATTTCCGAGACGGTGCACGAAAAACCGATCGAAACTCGACTCGTGCGCGACTTCGCGCAAAGTTTATGACCGTCGTATTTTTTTGAGAAAGCGTGTCTGTACGACTTCTCATGGGCTAATAAGACGGGGAAGACCAGTATTTTGAATTTCCGAGACGGTGCACGAAAAACCGATCGAATCTCGACTCTGCGCAAAGTTTATGACCGTCGCGTTTTTTCGTGAAACCATGCTCATACGACTTACCATGGGCTAATACATCGTGAATGGCCAGTATTTTGAATTTCCGAGACGGTGCACGAAAAACTGATCGAAACTCGACTCGCGCGCGACTTCGCGCAAGTTTTTGACCGCCGTATTTTTTTTGCGAAAGCGTGTCTGTATGACTTATCATGGGCTAATAAGACTGGAAAGATCAGTATTTTGAATTTCCGAGACGGCGCACGAAAAACCGATCGAATCTCGACTCTGCGCAAAGTTTATGACCGTCGCGTTTTTTCGTGAAACCATGCTCATACTACTTACCATGGGCTAATACATCGTGAATGGCCAGTATTTTGAATTTCGGAGACGGTGCACGAAAAACCGATCGAAACTTGACTCATGCGCGACTTCGCGCAAAGTTTTTGACCGTCGTATTTTTTTGCGAAAGCGTGTCTGTACGACTTCTCATGGGCTAATTAGACGGGAAAGACAAGTATTTTGAATTTCCGAGACGGTGCACGAAAAACCGATCGAAACTCGACTCGTGCGCGACTTCGCGCAAAGTTTAAGACCGTCGTATTTTTTTGAGAAAGCGTGTCTGTACGACTTCTCATGGGCTAATAAGACGGGAAAGACCAGTATTTTGAATTTCCGAGACGGTGCACGAAAAACCGATCGAATCTCGACTCTGCGCAAAGTTTATGACCGTCGCGTTTTTTCGTGAAACCATGCTCATACGACTTACCATGGGCTAAATAAAAATCGTGAATGGCCAGTATTTTGAATTTCCGAGACGGTGCACGAAAAACTGATCGAAACTCGACTCGCGCGCGACTTCGCGCAAGTTTTTGACCGCCGTAATTTTTTGCGAAAGCATGTCTGTATGACTTATCATGGGCTAATAAGACTGGAAAGATCAGTATTTTGAATTTCCGAGACGGCGCACGAAAAACCGATCGAATCTCGACTCTGCGCAAAGTTTATGACCGTCGCGTTTTTTCGTGAAACCATGCTCATACTACTTACCATGGGCTAATACATCGTGAATGGCCAGTATTTTGAATTTCGGAGACGGTGCACGAAAAACCGATCGAAACTTGACTCATGCGCGACTTCGCGCAAAGTTTTTGACCGTCGTATTTTTTTGCGAAAGCGTGTCTGTACGACTTCTAATGGGCTAATAAGACGGGAAAGACCAGTATTTTGAATTTCCGAGACGGTGCACGAAAAACCGATCCAATCTCGACTTTGCGCAAAGTTTATGACCGTCGCGTTTTTTCGTGAAACCATGCTCATACGACTTACCATGGGCTAATACATCGTGAATGGCCAGTATTTTGAATTTCTGAGACGGTGCACGAAAAACTGATCGAAACTCGACTCGCGCGCGACTTCGCGCAAGTTTTTGACCGTCGTATTTTTTTGCGAAAGTGTGGCTGTACGACTTCTCATGGGCTAATAAGACGGGAAAGACAAGTATATTGAATTTCCGAGACGGTGCACGAAAAACCGATCGAAACTTCAATCTGCGCAAAGTTTATGACCGTCGCGAAACCATACTCATACGACGAAACCATGCTCATACGACGAAACCATGCTCATACGACTTACCATGGGCTAATACACCGTTAATGGCCAGTATTTTGAATTTCCGAGACGGTGCACGAAAAACCGATCGAAACTCGACTCGCGCGCGACTTCGCGTAAAGTTTTTGACCGTCGTATTTTTTTGCGAAAGCGTGTCTGTACGACTTCTCATGGGCTAATAAGACGGGAAAGACCAGTATTTTGAATTTCCGAGACGGCGCACGAAAAACCGATCGAATCTCGACTATGCTCAAAGTTTATGACCGTCGCGTTTTTTCGTGAAACCTTGTTCATACGACTTACCATGGGATAATACATCGTGAATGGCCAGTATTTTGAATTTCCGAGACGGTGCACGAAAAACCGATCGAAACTCGACTCGCGCGCGACTTCGCGCAAAGTTTATGACCGTCGTATTTTTTTTAAAAAGTGTGCTTGTACGACTTCACATGGGCTAATAAGACGGGAAAGACCAGTATTTTGAATTTCCGAAACGGTGCACGAAAAACCGATCGAATATCGAATCTGCGCAAAGTTTATGCCCGTCGCATTTTTCCGTGAAACCATGCTCATACGATTTACCATGGGCTAATACACTGTGAATGGCCAGTCTTTTGAATTTCCGAGACGGTGCACGAAAAACCGATCGAAACTCGACTCGCGCGCGACTTCGCGCAAAGTTTTTGACCGTCATATTTTTTTGCGAAAGCGTGCTTGTATGACTTCTCATGGGCTAATAAGACGGGAAAGACCAGTGTTTTGAATTTCCGAGACGGCGCACGAAAAACCGATCGAATCTCGACTCTGTGCAAAGTTTATGACCATCGTGTTTTTTCGTGAAACCATGCTCATACGACTTACCATGAGATAATACATCGTGAATGGCCAGTATTTTGAATTTCCGAGACGGTGCACGAAAAACCAATCGAAACTCGACTCGCGCGCGACTTCGCGCAAAGTTTATGACCGTCGTATTTTTTTGCGAAAGCGTGGCTGTACGACTTCTCATGGGCTAATAAGACGGGAAAGACAGGTATTTTGAATTTTCGAGACGGTGCACGAAAAACCGATCGAAACTTGACTCTGCGCAAAGTTTATGACCGTCGCGTTTTTTCGTGAAACCATGCTCATACGACTTACCATGGGCTAATACATCGTGAATGGCCAGTATTTTGAATTTCCGAGACGGTGCACCAAAAACCGATCGAAACTCGACTCGCGTGCGACTTCGCGCAAAGTTTATGACCGTCATATGTTTTTGCGAAAGCGTGTCTGTACGACTTCTCATGGCCTAATAAGACGGGAAAAACAAGTATGTTGAATTTTCGAGACGGTGCACGAAAAACCGATCGAATCTCAACTCTGCGTAAAGTTTATGACCATCGTATTTTTTTGCGAAAGCGTGCCGTACGACTTCTCATGGGCTAATAAGACGGGAAAGACAAGTATTTTGAATTTCCGAGACGGTGCACGAAAAACCGATCGAAACTCGACTCGCGCGCGACTTCGCGCAAAGTTTATGACCGTCATATTTTTTTGTGCAAGCTTGCCTGTACGACTTCTCATGGGCTAATAAGACGGGAAAGACCAGTATTTTGAATTTCCGAGATGGTGCACGAAAAACCGATCGAATCTCGACTCTGCGCAAAGTTTATGACCGTCGCGTTTTTTCGTGAAACCATGCTCATACGACTTACCATGGGCTAATACACCGTTAATGGCCAGTATTTTGAATTTCCGAGATGGTGCACGAAAAACCGATCGAAACTCGACTCGCGCGCGACTTCGCGTAAAGTTTTTGACCGTCGTATTTTTTTGCGAAAGCGTGTCTGTACGACTTCTCATGGGCTAATAAGACGGGAAAGACCAGTATTTTGAATTTCCGAGACGGCGCACGAAAAACCGATCGAATCTCGACTATGCTCAAAGTTTATGACCGTCGCGTTTTTTCGTGAAACCTTGTTCATACGACTTACCATGGGATAATACATCGTGAATGGCCAGTATTTTGAATTTCCGAGACGGTGCACGAAAAACCGATCGAAACTCGACTCGCGCGCGACTTCGCGCAAAGTTTATGACCGTCGTATTTTTTTTCGAAAGTGTGCTTGTACGACTTCACATGGGCTAATAAGACGGGAAAGACCAGTATTTTGAATTTCCGAAACGGTGCACGAAAAACCGATCGAATATCGAATCTGCGCAAAGTTTATGCCCGTCGCATTTTTCCGTGAAACCATGCTCATACGACTTACCATGGGCTAATACACCGTGAATGGCCAGTCTTTTGAATTTCCGAGACGGTGCACGAAAAACCGATCGAAACTCGACTCGCGCGCGACTTCGCGCAAAGTTTTTGACCGTCATATTTTTTTGCTAAAGCGTGCTTGTATGACTTCTCATGGGCTAATAAGACGGGAAAGACCAGTGTTTTGAATTTCCGAGACGGCGCACGAAAAACCGATCGAATCTCGACTCTGTGCAAAGTTTATGACCATCGTGTTTTTTCGTGAAACCATGCTCATACGACTTACCATGAGATAATACATCGTGAATGGCCAGTATTTTGAATTTCCGAGACGGTGCACGAAAAACCAATCGAAACTCGACTCGCGCGCGACTTCGCGCAAAGTTTATGACCGTCGTATTTTTTTGCGAAAGCGTGGCTGTACGACTTCTCATGGGCTAATAAGACGGGAAAGACAGGTATTTTGAATTTTCGAGACGGTGCACGAAAAACCGATCGAAACTTGACTCTGCGCAAAGTTTATGACCGTCGCATTTTTTCGTGAAACCATGCTCATACGACTTACCATGGGCTAATACATCGTGAATGGCCAGTATTTTGAATTTCCGAGACGGTGCACCAAAAACCGATCGAAACTCGACTCGCGTGCGACTTCGCGCAAAGTTTATGACCGTCATATGTTTTTGCGAAAGCGTGTCTGTACGACTTCTCATGGGCTAATAAGACGGGAAAAACAAGTATGTTGAATTTTCGAGACGGTGCACGAAAAACCGATCGAATCTCAACTCTGCGTAAAGTTTATGACCATCGTATTTTTTTGCGAAAGCGTGCCGTACGACTTCTCATGGGCTAATAAGACGGGAAAGACAAGTATTTTGAATTTCCGAGACGGTGCACGAAAAACCGATCGAAACTCGACTCGCGCGCGACTTCGCGCAAAGTTTATGACCGTCATATTTTTTTGTGCAAGCTTGCCTGTACGACTTCTCATGGGCTAATAAGACGGGAAAGACCAGTATTTTGAATTTCCGAGATGGTGCACGAAAAACCGATCGAATCTCGACTCTGCGCAAAGTTTATGACCGTCGCGTTTTTTCGTGAAACCATGCTCATACGACTTACCATGGGCTAATACATCGTGAAATGCCAGTATTTTGAATTTCCGAGATGGTGCACGAAAAACTGATCGAAACTCGACTCGCGCGCGACTTTGCGCAAAGTTTTTGACCGTCGTATTTTTTTGTGAAAGCGTGCTTGTATGACTTCTCATGGGCTAATAAGACGGGAAAGACCAGTATTTTGAATTTCCGAGACGGCGCACGAAAAACCGATCCAATCTCGACTCTGCGCAAAGTTTATGACCGTCGCGTTTTTTCGTGAAACCATGCTCATACGACTTACCATGGGATAATACATCGTGAATGGCCAGTATTTTGAATTTCCGAGACGGTGCACGAAAAACCGATCGAAACTCGACTCGCGCGCGACTTCGCGCAAAGTTTATGAACGTCGTATTTTTTTGCGAAAGTGTGCTTGTACGACTTCTCATGGGCTAATAAGACGGGAAAGACCAGTATTTTGAATTTCCGACATGGTGCACGAAAAACCGATCGAATATCGAATCTTCGCAAAGTTTACGACCGTCGAGTTTTTTCGTGAAACCATGCTCATACGACTTACCATGGTCTAATACACCGTGAATGGCCAGTCTTTTGAATTTCCGAGACGGTGCACGAAAAACCGATCGAAACTCGACTCGCGCGCGACTTCGCGCAAAGTTTTTGACCGTCATATTTTTTTGCGAAAGCGTGCTTGTATGACTTCTCATGGGCTAATAAGACGGGAAAGACCAGTGTTTTGAATTTCCGAGACGGCGCACGAAAAACCGATCGAATCTCGACTCTGTGCAAAGTTTATGACCATCGTGTTTTTTCGTGAAACCATGCTCATACGACTTACCATGAGATAATACATCGTGAATGGCCAGTATTTTGAATTTCCGAGACGGTGCACGAAAAACCAATCGAAACTCGACTCGCGCGCGACTTCGCGCAAAGTTTATGACCGTCGTATTTTTTTGCGAAAGCGTGGCTGTACGACTTCTCATGGGCTAATAAGACGGGAAAGACAGGTATTTTGAATTTTCGAGACGGTGCACGAAAAACCGATCGAAACTTGACTCTGCGCAAAGTTTATGACCGTCGCGTTTTTTCGTGAAACCATGCTCATACGACTTACCATGGGCTAATACATCGTGAATGGCCAGTATTTTGAATTTCCGAGACGGTGCACCAAAAACCGATCGAAACTCGACTCGCGTGCGACTTCGCGCAAAGTTTATGACCGTCATATGTTTTTGCGAAAGCGTGTCTGTACGACTTCTCATGGGCTAATAAGACGGGAAAAACAAGTATGTTGAATTTTCGAGACGGTGCACGAAAAACCGATCGAATCTCAACTCTGCGTAAAGTTTATGACCATCGTATTTTTTTGCGAAAGCGTGCCGTACGACTTCTCATGGGCTAATAAGACGGGAAAGACAAGTATTTTGAATTTCCGAGACGGTGCACGAAAAACCGATCGAAACTCGACTCGCGCGCGACTTCGCGCAAAGTTTATAACCGTCGTATTTTTTTGCGAAAGCGTGGCTGTACGACTTCTCATGAGCTATTAAGATTGGAAAGACCAGTATTTTGAATTTCCGAAACGGTCCACGAAAAACCGATCGAACATCGAATCTGCGCAAAGTTTATGCCCGTCGCGTTTTTTCGTGAAACCATGCTCATACGACTTACCATGGGCTAATACATCGTGAATGGCCAGTATTTTGAATTTCCGAGACGGTGCACCAAAAATCGATCGAAACTCGACTCGCGCGCGACTTCGCGCAAAGTTTATAACCGTCGTATTTTTTTGCGAAAGTGTGCTTGTACGACTTCTCATGGGCTAATAAGACGGGAACGACAAGTATTTTGAATTTTCGAGACGGTGCACGAAAAACCGATCGAAACTCGACTCTGCGCAAAGTTTATGACCGTCGCGTTTTTTCGTGAAACCATGCTCATACGACTTACCATGGGCTAATACATCGTGAATGGCCAGTATTTTGAATTTCCGAGACGGTGCACCAAAAATCAATCGAAACTCGACTCGCGCGCGACTTCGCGCAAAGTTTATAACCGTCGTATTTTTTTGCGAAAGTGTGCTTGTACGACTTCTCATGGGCTAATAAGACGGGAAAGACAAGTATTTTGAATTTTCGAGACGGTGCACGAAAAACCGATCGAATCTCGACTCTGCGCAAAGTTTATGACCGTCGTATTTTTTTGCGAAAGCGTGCCGTACGACTTCTCATGGGCTAATAAGACGGGAAAGACAAGTATTTTGAATTTTCGAGACGGTGCACGAAAAACCGATCGAAACTCGACTCTGCGCAAAGTATATGACCGTCACGTTTTTTCATGAAAGCATGCTCATACGACTTACCATGGGCTAATACATCGTGAAATGCCAGTATTTTGAATTTCCGAGATGGTGCACGAAAAACTGATCGAAACTCGACTCGCGCGCGACTTCGCGCAAAGTTTTTGACCGTCGTATTTTTTTGCGAAAGCGTGCTTGTATGACTTCTCATGGGCTAATAAGACGGGAAAGACCAGTATTTTGAATTTCCGAGACGGCGCACGAAAAACCGATCGAATCTCGACTCTGCGCAAAGTTTATGACTGTCGTGTTTTTTCGTGAAACCATGCTCATACGACTTACCATGGGATAATACATCGTGAATGGCCAGTATTTTGAATTTCCGAGACGGTGCACGAAAAACCGATCGAAACTCGACTCGTGTGCGACTTTGCGCAAAGTTTATGACCGTCATATTTTTTTGCGCAAGCGTGCCTGTACGACTTCTCATGGGCTAATAAGACGGGAAAGACCAATATTTTGAATTTCCGAGACAGTGCACGAAAAACCGATCGAATCTCGACTCGCGCGTGACTTCGCGCAAAGTTTATGACCGTCGTATTTTTTTGCGAAAGCGTGTCTGTACGACTTCTCATTGGCTAATAAGATGGGAAAGACCAGTATTTTGATTTTCCGAGACGGTGCACGAAAAACCGATCGAATCTCGACTCTGCGCAAAGTTTATGACCGTCGCGTTTATTCGTGAAACCAAGCTCATACGACTTACCATGGGCTAATACATCGTGAATGGCCAGTATTTTGAATTTCCGAGACGGTGCACGAAAAACCGATCGAAACTCGACTCGCGCGCGACTTCGCGCAAAGTTTTTGACCGTCGTAATTTTTTGCGAAAGCGTGCTTGTACGACTTCTCATGGGCTAATAAGTCGGGAAAGACAAGTATTTTGAATTTCCGAGACGGTGCACGAAAATCTGATCGAAACTCAACTCGCGCGCGACTTCGCGCAAAGTTTATGACCGTCGTATTTTTTTGCAAAAGCGTGCTTGTACGACTTCTCATGGGCTAATAAGATGAAAAAGACAAGTATTTGGAATTTCCGAGATGGTGCACGAAAATCTGATCGAAACTCAACTCGCGCGCGACTTCGCACAAAGTTTATGACCGTCGTATTTTTTTGCGAAAGCGTGCTTTTACGACTTCTCATGGGCTAATAAGACGAGAAAGACCAGTATTTTGAATTTCTGAGACTGTGCACAAAAAACCGATCGACACTCGACTCGCACGCTACTTCGCAAAAAGTTTATGACCGTCGTATTTTTTTGCGAAAGTGATCTTGTACGACTTCTCATGGGCTAATAAGACGAGAAAGACCAGTATTTTGAATTTCCGAGACGGTGCACGAAAAACCGATCGAAACTCGACTCTGCGCAAAGTTTATGACCGTCGTGTTTTTTCGTGAAACATGCTCATACGACTTACCATGGGCAAATACATCGTGAATGGCCAGTATTTTGAATTCCCGAGACGGTGCACGAAAGACCGATCGAAACTCGACTCGCGCGCTACTTCGCGCAAAGTTTTTAACCGTCGTATTTTTTTGCGAAACCATGCTCATACGACTTACCGTGGGCTAATACATCGTGAATGGCCAGTATTTTGAATTTCCGAGATGGTGCCCGAAAAACCGATCGAAACTCGACTCGCGCGCGACTTCGCGCAAAGTTTATGACCGTCGTATTTTTTTGCGAAAGTGTGCTTGTACGACTTCTCATGGGCTAATAAGATGGGAAAGACAAGTATTTTGAATTTCCGAGACGGTGCACGAAAATCTGATCGAAACTCAACTCGCGCACGACTTCGCGCAAAGTTTATGACCGTCGTATTTTTTTTGCGAAAGCGTGCTTGTATGACTTCTCATGGGCTAATAAGACGGGAAAGACCAGTATTTTGAATTTCCGAGACGGTGCACGAAAATCTGATCGAAACTCAACTCGCGCGCGACTTCGCGCAAAGTTTATGACCGTCGTATTTTTTTGCGAAAGCGTGCTTGTACGACTTCTCATGGGCTAATAAGACGAGAAATATTACAAAAAAAAAAAGACGAGAAAGACAAGTATTTTGAATTTCCGAGACGGTGCACGAAAATCTGATCGAAACTCAACTCGCGCGCGACTTCGCGCAAAGTTTATGACCGTCGTATTTTTTTGCGAAAACGTGCTTGTACGACTTCTCATGGGCTAATAAGACGAGAAAGACCAGTATTTTGAATTTCCGAGACGGTGCACGAAAAACCGATCGAAACTCGACTCTGCGCAAAGTTTATGACCGTTGCGTTTTTTCGTGCAACATGCTCATACGACTTACCATGGGCTCATACATCGTGAATGGCCAGTATTTTGAATTCCCGAGACGGTGCACGAAAGACCGATCGAAACTCGACTCGCGCGCTACTTCGCGCAAAGTTTTTGACCGTCGTATTTTTTTGCGAAAGCATGCTTGTATGACTTCTCATGGGCTAATAAGACGGGAAAGCCCAGTTTTTTTAATTTGCGAGACGGTGCACGAAAAACCGATCGAATCACGACTCTGCGAAAAGTTTATGACCGTCGCGTTTTTTCGTAAAACCATGCTCATACGACTTACCATGGGCTAATACATCGTGAATGGACAGTATTTTGAATTTCCGAGACGGTGCACGAAAAACCGATCGAAACTCGACTCGCGCGCGACTTCGCGCAAAGTTTTTGACCGTCGTATTTTTTTGCGAAAGCGTGCCTGTACGACTTCTCATGGGCTAATAAGACTGGAACGACCAATATTTTGAATTTCCGAGACGGTGCACGAAAAACCGATCGAATCTCGACTCTGCGCAAAGTTTATGACCGTCGCGTTTTTTCGTGAAACATGCTCATACGACTTACCATGGGCTAATACATTGTGAATGGCCAGTATTTTGAATTCCCGAGACGGTGCACGAAAGACCGATCGAAACTCGACTCGCGCGCTACTTCGCGCAAAGTTTTTGACCGTCGTATTTTTTTGCGAAAGCGTGCTTGTATGACTTCTCATGGGCTAATAAGACGAGAAAGACCAGTATTTTGAATTTCTGAGACGGTGCACGAAAAACCGATCGAAACTCGACTCGCACGCTACTTCCCGCAAAGTTTATGACCGTCATATTTTTTTTTGCGAAAGCGTGCCTGTACGACTTTTCATGGGCTAATAAGACGGGAAAGACAAGTATTTTGAATTTCCGAGACGGTGCACGAAAAACCGATCGAAACTCGACTCTGCGCAAAGTTTATGACCGTCACGTTTTGTCGTGAAACCATGCCCATATGACTTACCGTGGGCTAATACATCGTGAATGGCCAGTATTTTGAATTTCCGAGATGGTGCCCGAAAAACCGATCGAAACTCGACTCGCGCGCGACTTCGCGCAAAGTTTATGACCGTCGTATTTTTTTGCGAAAGTGTGCTTGTACGACTTCTCATGGGCTAATAAGACGGGAAAGACAAGTATTTTGAATTTCCGAGACGGTGCACGAAAATCTGATCGAAACTCAACTCGCGCGCGACTTCGCGCAAAGTTTATGACCGTCGTATTTTTTTGCGAAAGCGTGCTTGTACGACTTCTCATGGGCTAATAAGATGAGAAAGACAAGTATTTTGAATTTCCGAGACGGTGCACGAAAATCTGATCGAAACTCAACTCGCGTGCGACTTCGCGCAAAGTTTATGACCGTCGTATTTTTTTGCGAAAGCGTGCTTGTACGACTTCTCATGGGCTAATAAGACGAGAAAGACCAGTATTTTGAATTTCCAAGACGGTGCACGAAAAACCGATCGAAACTCGACTCGCACGCGACTTCGCGCAAAGTTTACGACCGTCGTATTTTTTTTGCGAAAGCGTGCTTATATGACTTCTCATGGGCTAATAAGACGGGAAAGACCAGTATTTTGAATTTCCGAGACGGTGCACGAAAATCTGATCGAAACTCAACTCGCGCGCGACTTCGCGCAAAGTTTATGACCGTCATATTTTTTTGCGAAAGCGTGCTTGTACGACTTCTAATGGGCTAATAAGACGAGAAAGACAAGTATTTTGAATTTCCGAGACGGTGCACGAAAATCTGATCGAAACTCAACTCGCGCGCGACTTCGCTCAAAGTTTATGACCGTCGTATTTTTTTCCGAAAGCGTGCTTGTACGACTTCTCATGGGCTAATAAGACGAGAAAGACCAGTATTTTGAATTTCCGAGACGGTGCAAGAAAAACCGATCGAATCTCGACTCTGCGCAAAGTTTATGACCGTCGTGTTTTTTCGTGAAACCATGCTCATACGACTTACCATGGGATAATACATCGTGAATGGCCAGTATTTTGAATTTCCGAGACGGTGCACGAAAAACCGATCGAAACTCGACTCGTGCGCGACTTCGCGCAAAGTTTATGACCGTCGTATTTTTTTGCGAAAGCGTGTCTGTACGACTTCTCATGGGCTAATAAGACGGGAAACTGCGCTTGAGAATGGGGGGGAATGGGCCTGCGTTCCCTTGCGTGCGTGCGTGAGTGCTCTGCTCTGCTTGGGCTTGCGCTTGCGATCGGCGCTGGGGACGGCAACCTCATCTCTTACCGAAGAGTGGGCAGGGGAGGGCGATTGCTCCCTTGGGCGATTTCTCCTCTACGATCGCTCCGCGGCGAAGGAAGGCCGGCGGTCGCTCCTGCGATCAGCGTTTCCAGGCGGGGAATCGGCGATTTCAGGCGTGGAAGGGCGGCGGCTCTTCTCCCCTAGGCGCGGGACAGACTCTAGGGCGACAAACGGTGGAAGCTGCGCTGCGATTGGGGCTGGGATCACTGTCGCTTCCTGCGGCAACTCCAGCGTGGAAAGGGCGACGGCTGCTTCTGCAATCGGCGTGGAAGGGGCGACGGCTGCGACATTAGTGGGGGCAGGGTGGTGGCTTCCTCTCCCCTAGGCGGCTGGCGGTCTCTAGGGCGAGCGACGCCATGGATGCGAGTGGCCGGACGCGGCACTCTGCTTCGCATCCTCTGTTCCAGCGGGATGCTCCTCCGCTGGCTTCTTCCCAGCGGCCTGCGCCGATTGCTTCACAGCAGAACGCCCCTCTCCAGCAGTCACAGCGGGAGAGGGTTGCTCCTCAGCCGCTGGTTACTTCACCGCGGGAGGGGGTTGCTCCTCTCCAACAGCCGCTGGTTCCTCCCCAGCAGCTTAGGCCGGTTTCACACCAGGATGTTGCACCGCTGATTTCTTCTTCTCGACGGGATGCTCCTTCAATGAACCAGGCCCGAGGTCGTTCACGATCTAGATCACGACCTCCAGCTCCTATTTCCCGAGATCCTCGGCCTTGGAGTAGCCTCTTCAAGGCTCCAGAAGTACAGGCTGACCAGAAGATTGCTGTGTATGAGGCTATTGATTCTTACGAACTAATTGAGACATGGTCCATGGCAATTGTGGGCGACGTTGTTGGACTGAGAACATCCTTTTTCCCACTATCCTCATACATCAGAACTCGATGGGGAATATCAACATTTGATCTTCATATGTTGGAGACCGGATTCTTTGTATGCAGGCTTTATTCGGAAGAAGATTTACAACGGGTCCTTGAAGGATTTTGGACTGTCTGTGGTCATCCAATGATACTACGACGCTGGGCACCTGATGTGAGATTGGAGTTAGACAGTCTACAGTCTATCCCAATATGGGTTTCTTTCCATGGACTTCCACTACATCTCTGGGGTCGTCGTTTTATTGCAAAGCTTTGCAGCACCCTGGGACAGCCATTGTATCTTGATAAGGCAACAGCTTCGCAAACGAGATTGACCTTTGCCAGAGCTTGTGTAATGGTTTCTTCTGATGAGGAACTGCCGAATGATGTTTCTTACCGTGATCTTGATGGGAGCACCCGAAAGGTTAAAGTCTCATATTCTTGGAAGCCACAACGATGCAAGGTTTGTCTATCTTTTGGACATGTAAATGGTGCCTGCCAACAGCCTTCACAAAAAATCACACAGGTCTACCGACCACGCCAAGAGCCACAGAATGGGGTCACTACCACTAATCCAAGCACTGATACTCCAGTGCCAACAGTGGTGATGGCGGAGAAGATTATTGAACACTGACTCGTTGGGGCAGCGACACGAACAAGAGAAAGACAAGTCAGGACTTCCATCTTTACCTATTATATCAGAGACTTTCACTGCAGGAGCTTCCCAAGGTTCTCACTCCCCAATAACAACCTCGCCTTCACGAATCACTCCTTCAGATAATCAGGAAATTTCATTTCAACAACCTCTTGGGAACCAAGACATTGCAACTCACCAAACTCATCGCTCTTCGACACATCCCGCTATTCAGGACTCCTTGCCTCAAGGTACGCAAAAATTTAAACATTTGCAAGCTGTGGATGAGGTGGATAAATATAGGAATAGAGGATTAAAGGGTAAAGATATTATGCGAGAGGACCATGCAAAATCAAAGGATAAGAAAAAGGATGGTAGTGTCCTCCCAAAATCGCATGCTCTTCCTTCTATTTAGTATTGATGAAAATAAGTTGTTGGAATGTTCGTGGACTTAATAAGACTGAGAAATGTCGGGAGCTCAATAGAATAATCCGATCTGCTGCATGTGACATGGTGATTCTTGTGGAAACAAAAATTAAACCTCATCGTGTTCGAGTTCAGAAGAATTTAATATGGCCTGAGGCAGAACTTTTTACTAATGATTCTCATGATACTTATGGTCGAGTTTGGGTCTTATGGCATCCTAACCTTGTTACTGCTTGGTTTATTTCTGCTACTAATCAATTCATTCATCTTAAGGCAGAGGATAAACAGACTGGATGTCAATTCAATATTACCGGTATTTATGCATCTAACAGTATGTCTGACAGGAATGCTCTATGGCGTGATCTGGTTAGCATTTCAAATAGTTATCCTACAGTACCTTGGGTTGTTCTCGGTGACTTTAATACTGTCTTTTTTTTTGTAAGTAAAGATAATGTATTTTGTAAAAGATTTGTACAAAGAAGCTTTGTCTACACAAGCCATAGACTAAAGCCTGAAGTCTCTTAGTGTAGTCGAGAAGATTGCACCCCACCTAAAGAAGGTGAAATGGGCACGCTTCATCAAACTCATCTCCAAGAGTAGCATAAGGAAGTTAATAAATAATAAAATGCAATAGCTAGACTGTTCTGGACTACTTGTGGATACATCACAAAATATAAGCTTTGCCCCATATAATACATTATAATCTTCATCATTATTCGAGTGATTCTTGACGAATGGAAAAATTGAATCTTGTGAAAATATCTTTCTCTCTTCTTGTTAGGTGCTCTGTATTCAATTCTTGCTCCATACATGATCGTGAGTCCTGAAGAATCTCTATCAGAATTTGAGCTTTGTTCATGTTGTGACACTCAAAAATTCTGCCACACCTCTCGTCTTGTAGGCCCAACATGAATACTATTAGGCTGCTGTTCCTGATTGAGTAAGGAATAAAAAAATTGCTCGGTGTAATTTTTAACCTCATCCAGATCCTCAATGAGATTACCATCTATACCTTTGCATTTTTTGATGCGATTAGTAGCCCTTCTGGTAGCAATAGCAGCATAGAAAAACTTCGTATTAGAATCCCCTAGAGTAAGCCAATGCTGTCGTGACTTCTGTTTCAAAAAGCATTCCTCCTGCTTCAAAGCTTGCATAAAGTTATTTCTAGCAGCAGCCTCTTTGTATATAAGATTCGCATCCAGAGGTTGAAGATTTAGCTCGCTTTGCACAGTCATAAGTTCTTTCTTGCATAACTGAACCCTATCGTTGATATTTCCAAATGTAGTTGAATTCCACTTCTTCAGTGCTGCTTTGCATGCTTTTAGTTTTTGACATAGGATGTAAGGGGGAGAACCAAAGACATTAATGTCCCAAGCTGACTTAATAACTTCGAGGAACTTCGGGTGAGAACTCCACATATTAAAAAATCTAAAAGGTTTCTTGACTCTGGGTAGTGCTTTATCTGCATGTATATGCATAATAGAGTGATCCGAAAATAACTTAGCACCGTACTCAAGAAGTGAATCTGGGAAAACTGCTAACCATTCCTGATTAATCAAACATCTGTCAAGTCGAGCCATAATTTTTCTTTCAGCAGTACTTTGATTGTTCCATGAGAACCAATCACCTACAGATTTCATGTCAGTCAATGCAGCAGTATCTATACAATCATTAAAATGTTGAAGCTGACATTCGGAAAGCACTCTACCCCCCACTTTCTCATTTGTGTATCTGACAGTATTAAAGTCACCGAGAACAGCCCAAGGTACTGTAGGATAACTATTTGCAATGCTAACCAGATCACGCCATAGAGCATTCCTGTCAGACATACTGTTAGATGCATAAATACCGGTAATATTGAATTGACATCCAGTCTGTTTATCCTCTGCCTTAAGATGAATGAATTGATTAGTAGCAGAAATAAACCAAGCAGTAACAAGGTTAGGATGCCATAAGACCCAAACTCGACCATAAGTTCTGCCTCAGGCCATATTAAATTCTTCTGAACTCGAACACGATGAGGTTTAATTTTTGTTTCCACAAGAATCACCATGTCACATGCAGCAGATCGGATTATTCTATTGAGCTCCCGACATTTCTCAGTCTTATTAAGTCCACGAACATTCCAACAGCTTATTTTCATCAATACTAGATAGAAGGAAGAGCATGCAATTTTGGGAGGACACTACCATCCTTTTTCTTATCCTTTGATTTTGCATGGTCCTCTCGCATAATATCTTTACCCTTTAATCCTCTATTCCTATATTTATCCACCTCATCCACAGCTTGCAAATGTTTAAATTTTTGCGTACCTTGAGGCAAGGAGTCCTGAATAGCGGGATGTGTCGAAGAGCGATGAGTTTGGTGAGTTGCAATGTCTTGGTTCCCAAGAGGTTGTTGAAATGAAATTTCCTGATTATCTGAAGGAGTGATTCGTGAAGGCGAGGTTGTTATTGGGGAGTGAGAACCTTGGGAAGCTCCTGCAGTGAAAGTCTCTGATATAATAGGTAAAGATGGAAGTCCTGACTTGTCTTTCTCTTGTTCATGTCGCTGCCCCAACGAGTCAGAGTGTTCAATCATCTTCTCCGCCATCACCACTGTTGGCACTGGAGTATCAATGCTTGGATTAGTGGTAGTGACCCCATTCTGTGGCTCTTGTCGTGGTCGGTAGACCTGTGTGATTTTCTGTGAAGGCTGTTGGCAGGCACCATTTACATGTCCAAAAGATAGACAAACCTTGCATCGTTGTGGCTTCCAAGAATATGAGACTTTCACCTTTCGGGTGCTCCCATCAAGATCACGGTAAGAAACATTATTCGGCAATTCCTCATCAGAAGAAACATTATTCGGCAATTCCTCATTTGTGTATCTGACTTTAATACTGTCAGATACACAAATGAGAAAGTGGGGGGTAGAGTGCTTTCCGAATGTCAGCTTCAACATTTTAATGATTGTATATATACTGCTGCATTGACTGACATGAAATCTGTAGGTGATTGGTTCTCATGGAACAATCAAAGTACTGCTGAAAGAAAAATTATGGCTCGACTTGACAGATGTTTGATTAATCAGGAATGGTTAGCAGTTTTCCCAGATTCACTTCTTGAGTACGGTGCTAAGTTATTTTCGGATCACTCTATTATGCATATACATGCAGATAAAGCACTACCCAGAGTCAAGAAACCTTTTAGATTTTTTAATATGTGGAGTTCTCACCCGAAGTTCCTCGAAGTTATTAAGTCAGCTTGGGACATTAATGTATTTGGTTCTCCCCCTTACATCCTATGTCAAAAACTAAAAGCATGCAAAGCAGCACTTAAGAAGTGGAATTCAACTACATTTGGAAATATCACCGACAGGGTTCAGTTATGCAAGAAAGAACTTATGGCTGTGCAAAGCGAGCTAAATCTTCAACCTCTGGATGCGAATCTTATATACAAAGAGGCTGCTGCTAGAAATAACTTTATGCAAGCTTTGAAGCAGGAGGAATGCTTTTTGAAACAGAAGTCACGACAGCATTGGCTTACTCTAGGGGATTCTAATACGAAGTTTTTCTATGCTGCTATTGCTACCAGAAGGGTTACTAATCGTATCAAAAAATGCAAGGTATAGATGGTAATCTCATTGAGGATTTGGATGAGGTTAAAAATTACACCAAGCAATTTTTTTATTCCTTACTCAATCAGGAGCAGCAGCCTAATAGTATTCATGTTGGGCCTACAAGACGACTTGATTCTGAAGCCCTCTCTCATCTTAATGCCCCAATAACGGATGATGAAATTGTGAAAATTGTTTTTAAGTCCCCGAAGCACAAAAGCCCTGGTCCAGATGGATTTCCAGCTGAGTTTTATCAAATTGCATGGGCTATTGTAGGCAACGATGTCATAAAAGCTTGTCGACATTTTTTCTCCTCAGGTCATATTCTTAAAGAAATGAATTGCACTTTTATTTCTTTAGTGCCTAAAAATGATGGAGCCGATTCATTGGAGAACTACCGTCCTATTTCACTGTGCAACTTTATTTATAAGGTTATCTCGAAGTTACTGACAGATAGACTAGAAAAGGTCATGAATAAGGTCATTAGTCCTAATCAGACTGCTTTTATTAAAGGGAGGAGTATCCATAATAATGTCCTGCTTGCTAATGATTTGGTTAAGGATCTACACTCAAAAACAAGAGGGAAAAAGATCTGTTTTAAAGCTGATTTACGGAAGGCCTTTGACTCAATCAATAGGCAATTTATTTACATGATGCTCCATAATATGGGCTTCCCTCAGCGCTGGGTTCAATGGATTCAATGTTGCTTGGAAACTCCAAAATTTTCGATTCTCTTTAATGGTTCACCTATTGGCTTCTTCGGGAGTAAGAATGACATTCGGCAAGGCGATCCACTATCTCCTTATCTTTTTACGATTGCAATGGAAGGACTCAGTTGTATGTTAGAAGAGGCTGTTTCCAATGGCAAAATTAAGGTACCATATTATGGTTCTATTTATATCTCTCACATAACATTTGCTGATGACCTTATTATCTTCCTTCGAGATGATCCAGTTTCTGTGAGTAATCTAGCAGATATTCTTAATGAATTTGGTATAGTTTCTGGTCTTAAGCTAAACCATGCAAAGAGCAAAGTATACGTTGGTGCTTGCATTGAAAATAAGGATCATATTGCTCAAACATTGGGAGTTGCTGAAGGAAATTTACCGGTTCCTTACTTGGGTCTTCCACTTATATCCACTGGAATCAACAAAGTCTCCTGTCAGCCTATCCTACAAAAAATTAAGAACAGAATTTCCTCTTGGAAAAATAGGCTTCTTTCTAAAGCTGGACGACTTGAACTTATTCGATCAGTGTTGATCTCTTATTCTATTTATTGGTCTCATGCATTCCTTCTACCAGCCGGGCTTCTCAATGATATTGATAAATTACTTATGAACTTCTTTTGGAATGGCACAGATGGTAAGGCAATGCATATGGTGAATTGGGACAACATTTGCAAACCGAAGGATGAAGGGGGCTTGAATCTTCGACATATTAGAGATTGGAATAAAGCTTGTATGGTAAAGCAATTATGGGATATTTTACAAAACAAGTCTTCTTTATGGTCACAATGGGTTTTTGCTAGGTACCTTACCAAGGAATCAATCTGGGAAGTATCTGCAAAAACATCTCATTCTGCTGCTTGGAAAGGAATTCTGAAGGCAAGGAGATGGCTACGTAACAATATTTCTTATGTGATTTCTTCTGGAACCAATATTAATATGTGGTATTATCCTTGGGTGAATGGGAAAAGTATATTTCAAATATTTGGTGATAGAGTACGACAGGATCTGGGGGCTCCCAAAGACTGGAAGGTTTCTGAATTCATTAACAATGGTACATGGTGTCTTCCTAACCCTACCTCCCCAGACATGTTATTACTTTGGCCGACTATTAGGGCTATTCCAATCAAGAACAACTCTTCAGATATGCTTATTTGGCTTCATGATAATGGTAAATTTAGTGCTACATCTGCATGGAACCAAATTAGACGACGAAACAACAAGTGGATCCCAAGTAGTTGGACATGGGATAGTTCATGCTCACAGCGACATTCCTTATGTACATGGCAGGCTCTTCTCGGCAAACTTCCTACGATGGATAATATGCAGCGAAGAGGTATTTATATTATAAATCGGTGCTCTTTGTGTATGCAAAAGGAAGAAAGCGTTGACCATCTATACTTTGCTTGTGATTATTCATCTTGGATATGGGAAGAGATCTTGAAGCGATTTGATCTTCAAAGGCTACCACGGCCAAACTTGCATCATGAACTAGAAAGGCTAATGCAAGGCTTCTCAAGAAAGGGTCCTCTTACACAACTAGCAAGAATTATATTCAGATGTGCTATTTGGTGGATTTGGAAGGAGAGGTGTGGCAGAATTTTTGAGTGTCACAACATGAACAAAGCTCAAATTCTGATAGAGATTCTTCAGGACTCACGATCATGCATGGTGCAAGAATTGAATATAGAGCACCTAACAAGAAGAGAGAGAGATTTTCACAAGATTCAATTTTTTCATTAGTCAATAATCACTCGAATAATGATGAAGATTGTAATGTATTATGGGGCAAAGCTTATATTTTGTGATGTATCCACAAGTACTCCAGAACAGTCTAGCTATTGTATTTTTTATTAACTTCCTTGTGCTACTCTTGGAAATGAGTTTGATGAAGTGTGCCCATTTCACCTTCTTTAGGTGGGGTACAATCTTCTCGACTACACTAGGAGACTTCAGGCTTTAGTCTATGGCTTGTGTAGACAAAGCTTCTTTGTACAAATCTTTTACAAAATATATTATCTTTACTTACCAAAAAAATAATAAGACGGGAAAGACCAGTATTTTGAATTTCCGAGACGGCGCACGAAAAACCGATCGAATATCGACTCTGCGCAAAGTTTATGACCGTCGCGTTTTTCCCTGAAACCATGCTCATACGACTTACCATGGGCTAATACACCGTGAATGGCCAGTCTTTTGAATTTCCGAGACGGTGCACGAAAAACCGATCGAAACTCGACTCGCGCGCGACTTCGCGCAAAATTTATGACCGTCGTATTTTTTTGCGAAAGCGTGGCTGTACGACTTCTCATGTGCTAATAAAACGGGAAAGACAAGTATTTTGAATTTCCGAGACGGTGCACGAAAAACCGATCGAAACTCGACTCTGCGCAAAGTTTATGACCGTCGCGTTTTTTCGTGAAACCATGCTCATACGACTTACCATGGGCTAATACATCGTGAATGGCCAGTATTTTGAATTTCCGAGACGGTGCACGAAAAACCGATCGAAACTCGACTCGTGCGCGACTTCGCGCAAAGTTTATGACCGTCGTATTTTTTTGCGAAAGCGTGTCTGTACGACTTCTCATGGGCTAATAAGACGGGAAAGACCAGTATTTTGAATTTCCGAGACGGTGCACGAAAAACCGATCGAATCTCGACTCTGCGCAAAGTTTATGACCGTCGCGTTTTTTCGTGAAACCATGCTCATACGACTTACCATGGGCTAATACATCGTGAATGGCCAGTATTTTGAATTTCCGAGACGGTGCACGAAAAACTGATCGAAACTCGACTCGCGCGCGACTTCGCGCAAGTTTTTGACCGTCGTATTTTTTTGCGAAAGCGTGTCTGTATGACTTATCATGGGCTAATAAGACGGGAAAGATCAGTATTTTGAATTTCCGAGACGGCGCACGAAAAACCGATCGAATCTCGACTCTGCGCAAAGTTTATGACCGTCGCGTTTTTTCGTGAAACCATGCTCATACTACTTACCATGGGCTAATACATCGTGAATGGCCAGTATTTTGAATTTCGGAGACGGTGCACGAAAAACTGATCGAAACTTGACTCACGCGGGACTTCGCGCAAAGTATTTGACCGTCGTATTTTTTTGCGAAAGCGTGTCTGTACGACTTCTCATGGGCTAATAAGACGGGAAAGACCAGTATTTTGAATTTCCGAGACGGTGCACGAAAAACCGATCGAATCTCGACTCTGCGCAAAGTTTATGACCGTCGCGTTTTTTCGTGAAACCATGCTCATACGACTTACCATGGGTTAATACATCGTGAATGGCCAGTATTTTGAATTTCCGAGACGGTGCACGAAAAACTGATCGAAACTCAACTCGCGCGCGACTTCTCGCAAGTTTTTGACGGTCGTATTTTTTTGCGAAAGCGTGCTTGTATGACTTATCATGGGCTAATAAGACGGGAAAGATCAGTATTTTGAATTTCCGAGACGGCGCACGAAAAACCGATCGAATCTCGACTCTGCGCAAAGTTTATGACCGTCGCGTTTTTTCGTGAAACCATGCTCATACTACTTACCATGGGCTAATACATCGTGAATGGCCAGTATTTTGAATTTCGGAGACGGTGCACGAAAAACCGATCGAAACTTGACTCGCGCGTCTTCGCGCAAAGTTTTTGACCGTCGTATTTTTTTGCGAAAGCGTGGCTGTACGACTTCTCATGTGCTAATAAGACGGGAAAGACAAGTATTTTGAATTTCCGAGACGGTGCACGAAAACCGATCGAAACTCGACTCTGCGCAAAGTTTATGACCGTCGCGTTTTTTCGTGAAACCATGCTCATACGACTTACCATGGGCTAATACATCGTGAATGGCCAGTATTTTGAATTTCCCTTGCGTTTGGAGAGAGAGAGAGGCGGAGAGAGAGAGGAGGAGAGACGGTGCACGCATCTGCTTGGGAATGGGGAGGAATGGGCCTGCGTTCCCTTGCGTGCGTGCGTGAGTGCTCTGCTCTGCTTGGGCTTGCGCTTGCGATCGACGCTGGGTGCGGCAACCTCTTCCCTTGCGCTTGTGCTTGCGATTGCTCCCTTGGGCGATTTCTCCTCTGCGATCGCTCCGCGGCGAGTGGAAGGCCGGCGGTCGCTCCTGCGATCAGCGATTCCAGGCAGGGAATCGGCGATTTCAGGCGTGGAAGGGCGGCGGCTCTTCTCCCCTAGGCGCGGGACGGACTCTAGGGCAAGAAACGGTGGAAGCTGCCCTGCGATTGGGGCTGGGTTCACTGCCGCTTCCTGCGGCAACTCCAGCGTGGAAAGGGCGACGGCTGCTTCTGCAATCGGCGTGGAAGGGGCGACGGCTGCGACATTAGTGTGGGCAGGGTGGTGGCTTCGTCTCCCCTAGGCGGCTGGCGGTCTCTAGGGCGAGCGACGCCATGGATGCGAGCGGCCGGACGCGGCACTCTGCTTCGCATCCTCTGTTCCAGCGGGATGCTCCTCCGCTGGCTTCTTCCCAGCGGCTGATTGCTTCACAGCAGAACGACCCTCTCCACCAGTCACAGCGGGAGAGGGTTGCTCCTCAGCCGCTGGTTACTTCACCGCGGGAGGGGGTTGCTCCTCTCCAACAGCCGCTGGTTCCTCCCCAGCAGCTTAGGCCGGTTTCACACCAGGATGTTCCACCGCTGATTTCTTCTTCTCGACGGGATGCTCCTTCAATGAACCAGGCCCGAGGTCGTTCACGATCTAGATCACGACCTCCAGCTCCTATTTCCCGAGATCCGAAGCCTTGGAGTAGCCTCTTCAAGGCTCCAGTGGGTAGTCCGGATCTTCGACTGGACTTTTTTGCTCCAGAAGTACAGGCTGACCAGAAGATTGCTGTGTATGAGGCTATTGATTCCGACGAACTAATTGAGACATGGTCAATGGCAATTGTGGGCTACGTTGTTGGACTAAGAACATCCTTTTTCCCACTATCCTCATACATCAGAACTCGATGGGGAATATCAACATTTGATCTTCATATGTTGGAGACCGGATTCTTTGTATGCAGGCTTTATTCGGAAGAAGATTTACAACGGGTCCTTGAAGGATTTTGGACTATCCGTGGTCATCCAATGATACTACGACGCTGGGCACCTGATGTGAGATTGGAGTTAGACAGTCTACAGTCTATCCCAATATGGGTTTCTTTCCATGGACTTCCACTACATCTCTGGGGTCGTCGTTTTATTGCAAAGCTTTGCAGCACCCTTGGACAGCCATTGTATCTTGATAAGGCAACAGCTTCGCAAACGAGATTGACCTTTGCCAGAGCTTGTGTAATGGTTTCTTCTGATGAGGAACTGCCGAATAATGTTTCTTACCGTGATCTTGATGGGAGCACCCGAAAGGTGAAAGTCTCATATTCTTGGAAGCCACAACGATGCAAGTTTTGTCTATCTTTTGGACATGTAAATGGTGCCTGCCAACAGCCTTCACAGAAAATCACACAGGTCTACCGACCACGCCAAGAGCCACAGAATGGGGTCACTACCACTAATCCAAGCACTGATACTCCAGTGCCAACAGTGGTGATGGCGGAGAAGATGATTGAACACTCTGACTCGTTGGGGCAGCGACACGAACAAGAGAAAGACAAGTCAGGACTTCCATCTTTACCTATTATATCAGAGACTTTCACTGCAGGAGCTTCCCAATGTTCTCACTCCCCAATAACAACCTCGCCTTCACGAATCACTCCTTCAGATAATCAGGAAATTTCATTTCAACAACCTCTTGGGAACCAAGACATTGCAACTCAGCAAACTCATCGCTCTTCGACACATCCCGCTATTCAGGACTCCTTGCCTCAAGGTACGCAAAAATTTAAACATTTGCAAGCTGTGGATGAGGTGGATAAATATAGGAATAGAGGATTAAAGGGTAAAGATATTATGCGAGAGGACCATGCAAAATCAAAGGATAAGAAAAAGGATGGTAGTGTCCTCCCAAAATCGCATGCTCTTCCTTCTATCTAGTATTGATGAAAATAAGCTGTTGGAATGTTCGTGGACTTAATAAGACTGAGAAATGTCGGGAGCTCAATAGAATAATCCGATCTGCTGCATGTGACATGGTGATTCTTGTGGAAACAAAAATTAAACCTCATCGTGTTCGAGTTCAGAAGAATTTAATATGGCCTGAGGCAGAACTTTTTACTAATGATTCTCAGGATACTTATGGTCGAGTTTGGGTCTTATGGCATCCTAACCTTGTTACTGCTTGGTTTATTTCTGCTACTAATCAATTCATTCATCTTAAGGCAGAGGATAAACAGACTGGATGTCAATTCAATATTACCGGTATTTATGCATCTAACAGTATGTCTGACAGGAATGCTCTATGGCGTGATCTGGTTAGCATTGCAAATAGTTATCCTACAGTACCTTGGGCTGTTCTCGGTGACTTTAATACTGTCAGATACACAAATGAGAAAGTGGGGGGTAGAGTGCTTTCCGAATGTCAGCTTCAACATTTTAATGATTGTATAGATACTGCTGCATTGACTGACATGAAATCTGTAGGTGATTGGTTCTCATGGAACAATCAAAGTACTGCTGAAAGAAAAATTATGGCTCGACTTGACAGATGTTTGATTAATCAGGAATGGTTAGCAGTTTTCCCAGATTCACTTCTTGAGTACGGTGCTAAGTTATTTTCGGATCACTCTATTATGCATATACATGCAGATAAAGCACTACCCAGAGTCAAGAAACCTTTTAGATTTTTTAATATGTGGAGTTCTCACCCAAAGTTCCTCGAAGTTATTAAGTCAGCTTGGGACATTAATGTCTTTGGTTCTCCCCCTTACATCCTATGTCAAAAACTAAAAGCATGCAAAGCAGCACTGAAGAAGTGGAATTCAACTATATTTGGAAATATCAACGATAGGGTTCAGTTATGCAAGAAAGAACTTATGGCTGTGCAAAGCGAGCTAAATCTTCAACCTCTGGATGCGAATCTTATATACAAAGAGGCTGCTGCTAGAAATAACTTTATGCAAGCTTTGAAGCAAGAGGAATGCTTTTTGAAACAGAAGTCACGACAGCATTGGCTTACTTTAGGGGATTCTAATACGAAGTTTTTCTATGCTGCTATTGCTACCAGAAGGGCTACTAATCGTATCAAAAAATGCAAAGGTATAGATGGTAATCTCATTGAGGATCTGGATGAGGTTAAAAATTACACCGAGCAATTTTTTTATTCCTTACTCAATCAGGAGCAGCAGCCTAATAGTATTCATGTTGGGCCTACAAGACGACTTGATTCTGAAGCCCTCTCTCATCTTAATGCCCCAATAACGGATGATGAAATTGTGAAAGTTATTTTTAAGTCCCCGAAGCACAAAAGCCCTGGTCCAGATGGATTTCCAGCTGAGTTTTATCAAATTGCATGGGCTATTGTAGGCAACGATGTCATAAAAGCTTGTCGACATTTTTTCTCCTCAGGTCACATTCTTAAAGAAATGAATTGCACTTTTATTTCTTTAGTGCCTAAAAATGATGGAGCCGATTCATTGGAGAACTACCGTCCTATTTCACTGTGCAACTTTATTTATAAGGTTATCTCTAAGTTGCTGGCAGATAGACTACAAAAGGTCATGAATAAGGTCATTAGTCCTAATCAGGCTGCTTTTCTTAAAGGGAGGAGTATCCATCATAATGTCCTGCTTGCTAATGATTTGGTTAAGGATCTACATTCTAAAACACGAGGAAAAAAGATCTGTTTTAAAGCTGATTTACGAAAGGCCTTTGACTCAGTCAATAGGAATTTTATTTACATGATGCTCCATAATATGGGCTTCCCTCAGCACTGGGTTAAATGGATTCAATGTTGTTTGGAAACTCCAAAATTTTCAATTCTCTTTAATGGTTCACCTATTGGCTTCTTTGGGAGTAAGAATGGCATTCGGCAAGGCGATCCACTATCTCCTTATCTTTTTACCATTGCAATGGAAGGGCTCAGTTGTATGTTAGAAGAGGCTGTTTCCAATGGCAAAATTAAGGTACCACATTATGGTTCTGTTTATATCTCTCACATAACATTTGCCGACGACCTTATTATCTTCCTTCGAGATGATCCAGTTTCTGTGAGTAATCTGGCAGATATTCTTAATGAATTTGGTAAAGTTTCTGGTCTTAAGCTAAACCATGCAAAGAGCAAAGTATATGTGGGTGCTTGCATTGACAATAAGGATCATATTGCTCAAACATTGGGAGTTGCTGAAGGAAATTTACCGGTTCCTTACTTGGGTCTCCCACTTATATCCACTGGAATCAACAAAGCCTCCTGTCAGCCTATCATACAAAAAATTAAGAACAGAATTTCCTCTTGGAAAAATAGGCTTCTTTCTAAAGCTGGACGACTTGAACTTATTCGATCTGTGTTGACCTCTTATTCTATTTATTGGTCTCATGCATTCCTTCTACCAGCCGGGCTTCTCCATGATATTGATAAATTACTTATGAACTTCTTTTGGAATGGCACAGATGGTAAGGCAATGCACATGGTGAATTGGGACAGCATTTGCAAACCGAAGGATGAAGGGGGGCTGAATCTTCGACATATTAGAGAATGGAATAAAGCTTGTATGGTAAAGCAATTATGGGATATTTTACAAAACAAGTCTTCCTTATGGTCACAATGGGTTTTTGCTAGGTACCTAACTAAGGAATCAATCTGGGAAACATCTGCAAAAACATCTCATTCTTCTGCTTGGAAAGGAATTCTGAAGGCAAGGCGATGGCTACGTAACAATATTTCTTATGTGATTTCTTCTGGAACCAATATTAATATGTGGTATGATCCTTGGGTGAATGGGAAAAGTATATTTCAGATATTTGGTGATAGAGTACGACAGGATCTGGGGGCTCCCAAAGACTGGAAGGTTTCTGAATTCATTAACAATGGTACTTGGTGTCTTCCCAACCCTACCTCCCCTGACATGTTATTACTTTGGCCGACTATTAGGGCTATTCCAATCATGAACAACTCTTCAGATATGCTTATTTGGATTCATGATAACGGTAAATTTAGTGCTACATCTGCATGGAACCAAATTAGACGACGAAACAACAAGTGGATCCAAAGTAGTTGGACATGGGATAGTCCATGCTCACAGCGACATTCCTTATGTACATGGCAGGCCCTTCTCGGCAAACTTCCTACGATGGACAATATGCAGCGAAGAGGTATTTATATTGTAAATCGGTGCTCTTTGTGTATGCAAAATGAAGAAAGTGTTGACCATCTCTACTTTGCTTGTGATTATTCATCTTGGATATGGAAGGAGATCTTGAAGCGATTTGATTTGCAAAGGCTACCACGACCAAACCTGCATCATGAATTAGAAATGCTTATGCAAAGCTTCTCAAGAAAGGGGCCTCTTACACAACTAGCAAGAATTATATTCAGAAGTGCTATATGGTGGATTTGGAAGGAGAGGTGTGGCAGAATTTTTGAGTGTCACAACATGAACAAAGCTCAAATTCTGATAGAGATTCTTCAGGACTCACGATCATGTATGGAGCAAGAATTGAATACAGAGCACCTAACAAGAAGAGAGAAAGATATTTTCACAAGATTCAATTTTTCCATTCGTCAAGAATCACTCGAATAATGATGAAGATTGTAATGTATTATATGGGGCAAAGCTTATATTTTGTGATGTATCCACAAGTAGTCTAGAACAGTCTAGCTATTGCATTTTATTATTTATTAACTTCCTTATGCTACTCTTGGAGATGAGTTTGATGAAGAGTGCCCATTTCACCTTCTTTAGGTGGGGTGCAATCTTCTCGACTACACTAAGAGACTTCAGGCTTTAGTCTATGGCTTGTGTAGACAAAGCTTCTTTGTACAAATCTTTTACAAAATACATTATCTTTACTTACCAAAAAAAAAAAGTATTTTGAATTTCCGAGACGGTGCACGAAAAACCGATCGAAACTCGACTCGTGCGCGACTTCGCGCAAAGTTTATGACAGTCGTATTTTTTTGCGAAAGCGTGTCTGTACGACTTCTCATGGGCTAATAAGACGGGAAAGACCAGTATTTTGAATTTCCGAGACGGCGCACGAAAAACCGATCGAATCTCGACTCTGCGCAAAGTTTATGACCGTCGCGTTTTTCCGTGAAACCATGCTCATACGACTTACCATGGGCTAATACATCGTGAATGGCCAGTATTTTGAATTTCCGAGACGGTGCACGAAAAACTGATCGAAACTCGACTCGCGCGCGACTTCGCGCAAGTTTTTGACCGTCGTATTTTTTTGCGAAAGCGTGTCTGTATGACTTATTATGGGCTAATCAGACGGGGAAGACCAGTATTTTGAATTTCCGAAACGGTGCACGAAAAACCGATCGAATCTCGACTCTGCGCAAAGTTTATGACCGTCGCGTTTTTCCGTGAAACCATGCTCATACGACTTACCATGTGCTAATACATCGTGAATGGCCAGTATTTTGAATTTCTGAGACGGTGCACGAAAAACCGATCGAAACTCGACTCGCGTGCGACTTCGCGCAAAGTTTATGACCGTCATATTTTTTTGCGCAAGCGTGCCTGTACGACTTCTCATGTGCTAATAAGACGGGAAAGACCAATATTTTGAATTTCCAAGACGGTGCACGAAAAACCGATCGAATCTCGACTCGTGCGCGACTTCGCGCAAAGTTTATGACCGTCGTATTTTTTTGCAAAAGCGTGTCTGTACGACATCTCATGGGCTAATAAGACGGGAAAGACCAGTATTTTGAATTTCCGAGACGGTGCACGAAAAACCGATCGAATCTCGACTCTGCGCAAAGTTTATGACCATCGCGTTTTTTCGTGAAACCATGCTCATACGACTTACCATGGGCTAATACATCATGAATGGCCAGTATTTTGAATTTCCGAGATGGTGAACGAAAAACTGATCGAAACTCGACTCGCGCGCGACTTCGCGCAAATTTTTGACCGTCGTATTTTTTTGCGAAAGCGTGCTTGTATGACTTCCCATGGGCTAATAAGACGGGAAAGACCAGTATTTTGAATTTCCGAGACGGCGCACGAAAAACCGATCGAATCTCGACTCTGCGCAAAGTTTATGACCGTCGCGTTTTTTCGTGAAACCATGCTCTTACGACTTACCATGGGCTAATACACTAAGAGACTTCAGGCTTTAGTCTATGGCTTGTGTAGACAAAGCTTTTTGTACAAATCTTTTACAAAATACATTATCTTTACTTACCAAAAAAAAAATACCATGGGCTAATACATCGTGAATGGCCAGTATTTTGAATTTCCGAGACGGTGCACGAAAAACCGATCGAAACTCGACTCCCGCGCGACTTCGCGCAAAGTTTATGACCGTCGTATTTTTTTGCGAAAGCGTGTCTGTACGACTTCTCATGGGCTAATAAGACGGGAAAGACCAGTATTTTGAATTTCCGAGACGGTGCACGAAAAACCGATCGAATCTCGACTCTGCGCAAAGTTTATGACCGTCGCGTTTTTTCGTGAAACCATGCTCATACGACTTACCATGGGCTAATACATCGTGAATGGCCAGTATTTTGAATTTCCGAGACGGTGCACGAAAAACTGATCGAAACTCAACTCGCGCGCGACTTCTCGCAAGTTTTTGACCGTCGTATTTTTTTGCGAAAGCATGCTTGTATGACTTATCATGGGCTAATAAGACGGGAAAGATCAGTATTTTGAATTTCCGAGACGGCGCACGAAAAACCGATCGAATCTCGACTCTGCGCAAAGTTTATGACCGTCGCGTTTTTTCGTGAAACGATGCTCATACGACTTACCATGGGCTAATACATCGTGAATGGCCAGTATTTTGAATTTCCGAGACGGTGCACGAAAAACTAATCGAAACTCGACTCGCACGCGACTTCGCGCAAAGTTTTTGACCGTCGTATTTTTTTGCGAAAGCGTGCTTGTATGACTTCTCATGGGCTAATAAGACGGGAAAGACAAGTATTTTGAATTTCCGAGGTGGTGCACGAAAAACCGATCGAAACTCGACTCTCACGCGACTTCGCGCAAAGTTTATGACCGTTGTATTTTTTGCGAAAGCGTGTCTGTACGACTTCTCATGGGCTAATACATCGTGAATGGCCAGTATTTTGAATTTCCGAGACGGTGAACGAAAAACTTATCGAAACTCGACTCGCGCGCGACTTCGCGCAAAGTTTTTGACCGTCGTATTTTTTTGCGAAAGTGTGCTTGTATGACTTCTCAAGGGCTAATAAGACGGGAAAGACCAGTATTTTGAATTTCCGAGACGGTGCACGAAAATCTGATCGAAACTCAACTCGCGCGCGACTTCGCGCAAAGTTTATGACCGTCGTATTTTTTTGCGAAAGCGTGCTTGTACGACTTCTCATGGGCTAATAAGACGAGAAAGACAAGTATTTTGAATTTCCGAGACGGTACACGAAAAACCGATCGAAACTCGACTCGCGCGTGACTTCACGCAAAGTTTATGACCGTCGTATTTTTTTGCGTAAGTGTGCTTGTACGACTTCTCATGGGCTAATAAGACGGGAAAGACCAGTATTTTGAATTTCAGAGACGGTGCACGAAAAACCGATTGAATCTCGACTCTGCGCAAAGTTTATGACCGTCGCGTTTTTTCATGAAACCATGCTCATACGACTTATCATGGGCTAATACATCGTGAATGGCCAATATTTTGAATTTCCGAGACGGTGCACGAAAAACCGATCGAAACTCGACTCGTGCGCGACTTCGTGCAAAGTTGATAACCGTCGTATTTTTTTGTGAAAGCGTGCCTGTACGACTTCTCATGGGCTAATAAGCCGAGAGAGACAAGTATTTTGAATTTCCGAGACGGTGCACGAAAAACCGATCGAATCTCGACTCGCGCGCGACTTCGCGCAAAGTTTATGACCGTCGTATTTTTTTGCGAAAGCGTGCCTGTACGACTTCTCATGGGCTAATAAGACGGGAAAGACCAGTATTTTGAATTTCCGAGACGGTGCACGAAAAACCGATCGAATCTCGACTCTGCGCAAAGTTTATGACCGGCGTGTTTTTTCGTGAAACCATGCTCATACGACTTACCATGGGCTAATACATCGTGAATGACCAGTATTTTGAATTTCCGAGACGGTGCACGAAAAACCGATTGACACTCGACTCGCGCGCTACTTCGCGCAAAGTTTTTGACCGTCGTATTTTTTTGCGAAAGCATGCCTGTACGACTTCTCATGGGCTAATAAGACGGGAAAGACAAGTATTTTGAATTTCCGAGACGGTGCACGAAAAACCGATCGAAACTCTTTTTTTTGGTAAGTAAAGATAATGTATTTTGTAAAAGATTTGTACAAAGAAGCTTTGTCTACACAAGCCATAGACTAAAGCCTGAAGTCTCTTAGTGTAGTCGAGAAGATTGCACCCCACCTAAAGAAGGTGAAATAGGCACGCTTCATCAAACTCATCTCCAAGAGTAGCATAAGGAAGTTAATAAATAATAAAATGCAATAGCTAGACTGTTCTGGACTACTTGTGGATACATCACAAAATATAAGTTTTGCCCCATATAATACATTACAATCTTCATCATTATTCGAGTGATTCTTGACGAATGGAAAAATTGAATCTTGTGAAAATATCTTTCTCTCTTCTTGTTAGGTGCTCTGTATTCAATTCTTGCTCCATACATGATCGTGCGTCCTGAAGAATCTCTATCAGAATTTGAGCTTTGTTCATGTTGTGACACTCAAAAATTCTGCCACACCTCTCCTTCCAAATCCACCATATAGCACATCTGAATATAATTCTTGCTAGTTGTGTAAGAGGCCCCTTTCTTGAGAAGCTTTGATTAAGCATTTCTAATTCATGATGCAAGTTTGGCCGTGGTAGCCTTTGAAAATCAAATCGCTTTAAGATCTCCTTCCATATCCAGGATGAATAATCACAAGCAAAGTAGAGATGGTCAACACTTTCTTCATTTTGCATACACAAAGAGCACCGATTTACAATATAAATAACTCTTCGCTGCATATTGTCCATCGTAGAAAGTTTGCCGAGAAGGGCCTGCCATGTACATAAGGAATGTCGCTGTGAGCATGGACTATCCCATGTCCAACTACTTTGGATCCACTTGTTGTTTCGTCGTCTAATTTGGTTCCATGCAGATGTAGCACTAAATTTACCGTTATCATGAAGCCAAATAAGCATATCTGAAGAGTTGTTCATAATTGGAATAGCCCTAATAGTCGGCCAAAGTAATAACATGTCAGGGGAGGTAAAACCGATCGAAACTCGACTCTGCGCAAAGTTTATGACCGTCGCGTTTTTTCTTGAAACCATGCTCATACGACTTACCATGGGCTAATACATCGTGAATGACCAGTATTTTGAATTTCCGAGACGGTGCACGAAAAACCGATCGAAACTCGACTCTGCGCAAAGTTTATGACCGTCGCGTTTTTTCGTGAAACCATGCTCATACGACTTACCATTGGCTAATACATCGTGAATAACCAGAATTTTGAATTTCCGAGACGGTGCACGAAAAACCGATCGACAATAGACTCGCGCGCGACTTCGCGCAAAGTTTTTGACCGTCGTATTTTTTTGCGAAAGCGTGTCTGTACGACTTCTCTTGGGCTAATAAGACGGGAAAGACCAGTATTTTGAATTTCCGAGACGGCGCACGAAAAACCGATCGAATCTCGACTCTGCGCAAAGTTTATGACCGTCGCGTTTTTTCATGAAACCATGCTCATACGACTTACCATGGGCTAATACATCATGAATGGCCAGTATTTTGAATTTCCGAGACGGTGCACGAAAAACCGATCGAAACTCGACTCGCGCGCGTCTTCGTGCAAAGTTTATGACCGTCATATTTTTTTGCACAAGCGTGCCTGTACGACTTATCATGGGCTAATAAGACGGGAAAGACTAATATTTTAAATTTCCGAGACGGTGCACGAAAAACCGATCGAATCTCAACTCACGCGCGACTTCGCGCAAAGTTTATGACCGTCGTATTTTTTTGCGAAAGCGTGTCTGTACGACTTCTCATGGGCTAATAAGACGGGAAAGACCAGTATTTTGAATTTCCGAGACGGTGCACGAAAAACCGATCGAATCTCGACTCTGCGCAAAGTTTATGACCGTCGCATTTTTTCGTGAAACCATGCTCGTATGACTTACCATGGGCTAATACATCGTGAATGACCAGTATTTTGAATTTCCGAGACGGTGCACGAAAAACCGATCGAAACTCGACTCTGCGCAAAGTTTATGACCGTCGCGTTTTTTCGTGAAACCATGCTCATACGACTTACCATGGGATAATACATCGTGAATGACCAGTATTTTGAATTTCCGAGACGGTGCACGAAAAACCGCTTGACACTCGACTCGCGCGCGACTTCGCGCAAATTTTTTGACCGTCGTATTTTTTTGCAAAAGCATGCCTGTACGACTTCTCATGGGCTAATAAGACGGGAAAGACAAGTATTTTGAATTTCCGAGACGGTGCACGAAAAACCGATCGAAACTCGACTCGCGCGTGACTTTACGCAAAGTTTATGACCGTCGTATTTTTTTGCGAAAGTGTGCTTGTACGACTTCTCATGGGCTAATAAGACGGGAAAGACCAGTATTTTGAATTTCGGAGATGGTGCACGAAAAACCGATTGAAACTCGACTCACGCGCGACTTCGCGCAAAGTTTTTGACCGTCGTATTTTTTTGCGAAAGCGTGCCTGTACGACTTCTCATGGGCTAATAAGACGGGAAAGACAAGTATTTTGAATTTCCGAGACGGTGCACGAAAAACCGATCGAAACTCGACTCTGCGCAAAGTTTAGGACCGTCGCGTTTTTTCGTGAAACCAAGCTCATACGACTTACCATGGGCTAATACATCGTGAATGGCCAGTATTTTGAATTTCCGAGACGGTGCACGAAAAACCGATTGACACTCGACTCGCGCGCTACTTCGCGCAAAGTTTTTTACCGTCGTATTTTTTTGCGAAAGCATGCCTGTACGACTTCTCATGGGCTAATAAGACGGGAAAGACAAGTATTTTGAATTTCCGAGACGGTGCACGAAAAACCGATCGAAACTCGACTCGCGCGTGACTTCACGCAAAGTTTATGACCGTCGTATTTTTTTGCTTAAGTGTGCTTGTACGACATCTCATGGGCTAATAAGACGGGAAAGACCACTATTTTGAATTTTAGAGACGGTGCACGAAAAACCGATTGAATCTCGACTCTGCGCAAAGTTTCTGACCGTCGCGTTTTTTCATGAAACCATGCTCATACGACTTATCATGGGCTAATAAATCATGAATGGCCAATATTTTGAATTTCCGAGACGGTGCACGTAAAACCGATCGAAACTCGACTCGCGCGCGACTTCGCGCAAAGTTTATAACCGTCGTATTTTTTTGTGAAAGCGTGCCTGTACGACTTCTCATGGGCTAATAAGCCGGGAGAGACCAGTATTTTGAATTTCCGAGACGGTGCACGAAAAACCGATCGAATCTCGACTCGCGCGCCACTTCGCGCAAAGTTTATGACCGTCGTATTTTTTTGCGAAAGCGTGGCTGTACGACTTCTCATGGGCTAATAAGACGGGAAAGACAAGTATTTTGAATTTCCGAGACGGTGCACGAAAAACCGATCGAAACTCGACTCTGCGCAAATTTTATGACCGTCACGTTTTTTCGTGAAACCATGCTCATACGACTTACCATGGGCTAATACATCGTGAGAGACCAGTATTTTGAATTTCCGAGACGGTGCACGAAAAACCGATCGAAACTCGACTCGCGCGCGACTTCGTGCAAAGTTTATGACCGTCATATTTTTTTGCACAAGCGTGCCTGTACGACTTATCATGGGCTAATAAGACGGGAAAGACTAATATTTTGAATTTCCGAGACGGTGGACGAAAAACCGATCGAATCTCAACTCACGCGCGACTTCGCGCAAAGTTTATGACCGTCGTATTTTTTTGCGAAAGCGTGTTTGTACGACTTCTCATGGGCTAATAAGACGGGAAAGACCAGTATTTTGAATTTCCGAGACGGTGCACGAAAACCCGATCGAATCTCGACTCTGCGCAAAGTTTATGACCGTCGCATTTTTTCGTGAAACCATGCTCATATGACTTACCATGGGCTAATACATCGTGAATGGCCAGTATTTTGAATTTCCGAGACGGTGCACGAAAAACCGATCGAAACTCGACTCTGCGCAAAGTTTATGACCATCGCGTTTTTTCGTGAAACCATGCTCATACGACTTACCATGGGATAATACATCGTGAATGGCCAGTATTTTGAATTTCCGAGACGGTGCACGAAAAACCGATCGAAACTCGACTCGCGCGCGACTTCGCGCAAAGTTTATGACTGTCGTATTTTTTTGCGAAAGCGTGTCTGTACGACTTCTCATGGGCTAATAAGATGGGAAAGACCAGTATTTTGAATTTCCGAGACGGCGCACGAAAAACCGATCGAATCTCGACTCTGCGCAAAGTTTATGACCGTCGTGTTTTTTCGTGAAACCATGCTCATACGACTTACCATGGGCTAATACATCCAGAATGGCCAGTATTTTGAATTTCCGAGACAGTGCACGAAAAACCGATCGAAACTCGACTCGCGCGCGACTTCGCGCAAAGTTTATGACTGTCATATTTTTTTGCGCAAGTGTGCCTGTACGACTTATCATGGGCTAATAAGATCGGAAAGACCAATATTTTGAATTTCCGAGACGGTGCACGAAAAACCGATCGAATCTCAACTCGCGCGCGACTTCGCGTAAAGTTTATGACCGTCGTATTTTTTTGCGAAAGCGTGTCTGTACGACTTCTCACGGGCTAATAAGACGGGAAACTCCAGTATTTTGAATTTCCGAGACGGAGCACGAAAAACCGATCGAATCTCGAATCTGTGCAAAGTTTATGACCGTCGCATTTTTTCGTGAAACCATGCTCATACGACTTACCATGGGCTAATACATCGTGAATGGCCAGTATTTTGAATTTCCGAGACGGTGCACGAAAAACCGATCGAAACTCGACACTGCGCAAAGTTTATGACCGTCGCGTTTTTTCGTGAATCCATGCTCATACGACTTACCATGGGATAATACATCGTGAATGGCCAGTATTTTGAATTTCCGAGACGGTGCACGAAAAACCGATCGAAACTCGACTCGCGCGCGACTTCGCGCAAAGTTTATGACCGTCGTATTTTTTTGCGAAAGCGTGTCTGTACGACTTCTCATGGGCTAATAAGACGGGAAAGACCAGTATTTTGAATTTTCGAGATGGTGCACGAAAAACCGATCGAATCTCGACTCTACGCAAAGTTTATGACCGTCTCGTTTTTTCGTGAAACCATGCTCATACGACTTACCATGGGATAATACATCGTGAATGGCCAGTATTTTGAATTTCCGAGACGGTGCACGAAAAACCGATCGAATATCAAATCTGCGCAAAGTTTATGACCGTCGCGTTTTTTCGTGAAACCATGCTCATACGACTTACCATGGGCTAATACACCGTGAATGGCCAGTCTTTTGAATATCCGAGACGGTGCACGAAAAACCGATCGAAACTCGACTCGCTCGCGACTTCGCGCAAAGTTTATGACCGTCGTATTTTTGCTTGTGATTATTCATCTTGGATATGCTAATAAGACGGGAAAGACCAGTATTTTGAATTTCCGAGATGGTGCACGAAAAACCGATTGAATCTCGACTCTGCGCAAAGTTTATGACCGTCGCGTTTTTTCGTGAAACCATGCTCATACGACTTACCATGGGCTATTACATCGTGAATGGCCAGTATTTTGAATTTCCGAGACGGTGCACGAAAAACTGATCGAAACTCGACTCGCGCGTGACTTCGCGCAAGTGTTTGACCGTCGTATTTTTTTGCGAAAGCATGCTTGTATGACTTATCATGGGCTAATAAGACGGGAAAGATCAGTATTTTGAATTTCCGAGACGGCGCACGAAAAACCGATCTAATCTCGACTCTGCGTAAAGTTTATGACCGTCGCGTTTTTTCGTGAAACCATGCTCATACTACTTACCATGGGCTAATACATCGTGAATGGCCAGTATTTTGAATTTCGGAGACGGTGCACGAAAAACCGATCGAAACTTGACTCACGCGCGACTTCGCGCAAAGTTTTTGACCGTCGTATTTTTTTGCGAAAGCGTGCCTGTACGACTTCTCATGGGCTAATAAGACGGGAAAGACAAGTATTTTGAATTTCCGAGACGGTGCACGAAAAACCGATCGAAACTCGACTCGCGCGCGACTTCGCGCAAATTTTATGACCGTCGTATTTTTTTGCGAAAGCGTGGCTGTACGACTTCTCATGAGCTATTAAGATTGGAAAGACCAGTATTTTGAATTTCCGAAACGGTGCACGAAAAACCGATCGAACATCGAATCTGCGCAAAGTTTATGCCCGTCGCGTTTTTTCGTGAAACCATGCTCATACGACTTACCATGGGATAATACATCGTGAATGGCCAGTATTTTGAATTTCCGAGACGGTGCACGAAAAACCGATCGAAACTCGACTCGCGCGTGACTTCGCGCAAAGTTTATGACCGTCGTATTTTTTTTCGAAAGTGTGCTTGTACGACTTCACATGGGCTAATAAGACGGGAAAGACCAGTATTTTGAATTTCCAAAACGGTGCACGAAAAACCGAACGAATATCGAATCTGCGCAAAGTTTATGCCCGTCGCGTTTTTCCGTGAAACCATGCTCATACGACTTACCATGGGCTAATACACCGTGAATGGCCAGTCTTTTGAATTTCTGAGACGGTGCACGAAAAACCGATCAAAACTCGACTCGCGCGCGACTTCATGCAAAGTTTATGACCGTCGTATTTTTTTGCGAAAGCGTAGCTGTACGACTTCTCATGTGCTAATAAGCGTAGCTGTACGACTTCTCAGAAATTCGAAAATTTATGACCGTCGCGTTTTTTCGTGAAACCATGCTCATACGACTTACCATGGGCTAATACATCGTGAATGGCCAGTATTATGAATTTCCGAGAAGGTGCACGAAAAACCGATCGAAACTCGACTCGCGCGCGACTTCGCGCAAAGTTTATGACCGTCGTATTTTTTTGCGAAAGTGTGCTTGTACGACTTCACATGGGCTAATAAGACGGGAAAGACCAGTATTTTGAATTTCCGAGACGGTGCACGAAAAACCGATCGAATATCGAATCTGCGCAAAGTTTATGACCGTCGCGTTTTTTCGTGAAACCATGCTCATACGACTTACCATGGGCTAATACATCGTGAATAGCCAGTATTTTGAATTTGGGAGATGGTGCGCGAAAAACTGATCGAAACTCGACTCACGCGCGACTTCGCGCAAAGTTTTTGACCGTAGTATTTTTTTGCGAAAGCGTGCCTGTACGACTTCTCTTGGGCTAATAAGACGGGAAAGACAAGTATTTTGAATTTCCGAGATGGTGCACGAAAAACCGATCGAAACTTAACTCTGCGCAAAGTTTATGACCGTCGCGTTTTTTCGTGAAACCATGCTCATAAGACTTACCATGGGCTAATACATCGTGAATGGCCAGTATTTTGAATTTCCGAGACGGTGCACGAAAAACCGATCGACACTCGACTCGCGCGCTACTTCGCTCAAAGTTTTTGACCGTCGTATTTTTTTGCGAAAGCATGCCTGTACGAGTTCTCATGGGCTAATAAGACGGGAAAGACAAGTATTTTGAATTTTCGAGACGGTGCACGAAAAACCGATCGAAACTCGACTCTGCGCAAAGTTTATGACTGTCGCGTTTTTTCGTGAAACCATGCTCATACGACTTACCATTGGCTAATACATCGTGAATGGCCAGTATTTTGAATTTCCGAGATGGTGCACGAAAAACCGATCGAAACTCGACTCGCGCGCGACTTCGCGCAAATTTTTGAACGTAGTATTTTTTTGCGAAAGCATGCCTGTACGACTTCTCATGGGCTAATAAGACGGGAAAGACAAGTATTTTGAATTTCCGAGACGGTGCACGAAAAACCGATCGAAACTCGACTCTGCGCAAAGTTTATGACCGTCGCATTTTTTCGTGAAACCATGCTCATACGACTTACCATGGGCTAATACATCGTGAATGGCCAGTATTTTGAATTTCCGAGACGGTGCACGAAAAACCGATCGAAACTCGACTCGCGCGTGACTTCACGCAAAGTTTATGACCGTCGTATTTTTTTTGCGAAAGTGTGCTTGTACGACTTCTCATGGGCTAATAAGACGGGAAAGACCAGTATTTTGAATTTCTGAGACGGTGCACGAAAAACCGATTGAATCTCGAATCTCCGCAAAGTTTATGACCGTCGAGTTTTTTCATGAAACCATGCTCATACGACTTACTATGGGCTAATACATCGTGAATGGCCAGTATTTTGAATTTCCGAGACGGTGCACGAAAAACCGATCGAAACTCGACTCGCGCGCGACTTCGCGCAAAGTTTATAACCGTCGTATTTTTTTGCGAAAGCGTGCCTGTACGACTTCTCATGGGCTAATAAGACGGGAAAGACCAGTATTTTGAATTTCCGAGACGGTGCACGAAAAACCGATCGACATTCGACTCGCGCGCGAATTCGCGCAAAGTTTTTGACCGTCGTATTTTTTTGCGAAAGCATGCCTGTACGACTTCTCATGGGCTAATAACACGGGAAAGTCCAGTATTTTGAATTTCCGAGACGGTGCACGAAAAACCGATCGAATCTCGACTCTGCGCAAAGTTTATGACCGTCGTGTTTTTTCGTGAAACCATGCTCATACGACTTACCATGGGCTAATACATCGTGAATGGCCAGTATTTTTAATTTCCGAGACGGTGCACGAAAAACTGATCGAAACTCGACTCGCGCGTGACTTCGCGCAAGTGTTTGACCGTCGTATTTTTTTGCGAAAGCATGCTTGTATGACTTATCATGGGCTAATAAGACGGGAAAGATCAGTATTTTGAATTTCCGAGACGGCGCACGAAAAACCGATCTAATCTCGACTCTGCGCAAAGTTTATGACCGTCGCGTTTTTTCGTGAAACCATGCTCATACTACTTACCATGGGCTAATACATCGTGAATGGCCAGTATTTTGAATTTCGGAGACGGTGCACGAAAACCCGATCGAAACTTGACTCACGCGCGACTTCGCGCAAAGTTTTTGACCGTCGTATTTTTTTGCGAAAGCGTGCCTGTACGACTTCTCATGGGCTAATAAGACGGGAAAGACAAGTATTTTGAATTTCCGAGACGGTGCACGAAAAACCGATCGAAACTCGACTCGCGCGCGACTTCGCGCAAATTTTATGACCGTCGTATTTTTTTGCGAAAGCGTGGCTGTACGACTTCTCATGAGCTATTAAGATTGGAAAGACCAGTATTTTTAATTTCCGAAACGGTGCACGAAAAACCGATCGAACATCGAATCTGCGCAAAGTTTATGCCCGTCGCGTTTTTTCGTGAAACCATGCTCATACGACTTACCATGGGATAATACATCGTGAATGGCCAGTATTTTGAATTTCCGAGACGGTGCACGAAAAACCGATCGAAACTCGACTCGCGCGTGACTTCGCGCAAAGTTTATGACCGTCGTATTTTTTTTCGAAAGTGTGCTTGTACGACTTCACATGGGCTAATAAGACGGGAAAGACCAGTATTTTGAATTTCCGAAACGGTGCACGAAAAACCGAACGAATATCGAATCTGCGCAAAGTTTATGCCCGTCGCGTTTTTCCGTGAAACCATGCTCATACGACTTACCATGGGCTAATACACCGTGAATGGCTAGTCTTTTGAATTTCCGAGACGGTGCACGAAAAACCGATCGAAACTCGACTCGCGCGCGACTTCGTGCAAAGTTTATGACCGTCGTATTTTTTTGCGAAAGCGTAGCTGTACGACTTCTCATGTGCTAATAAGCGTAGCTGTACGACTTCTCGGAAATTCGAAAATTTATGACCGTCGCGTTTTTTCGTGAAACCATGCTCATACGACTTACCATGGGCTAATACATCGTGAATGGCCAGTATTATGAATTTCCGAGAAGGTGCACGAAAAACCGATCGAAACTCGACTCGCGCGCGACTTCGCGCAAAGTTTATGACCGTCGTATTTTTTTGCGAAAGTGTGCTTGTACGACTTCACATGGGCTAATAAGACGGGAAAGACCAGTATTTTGAATTTCCGAGACGGTGCACGAAAAACCGATCGAATATCGAATCTGCGCAAAGTTTATGACCGGCGCGTTTTTTCGTGAAACCATGCTCATACGACTTACCATGGGCTAATACATCGTGAATAGCCAGTATTTTAAATTTCGGAGATGGTGCGCGAAAAACTGATCGAAACTCGACTCACGCGCGACTTCGCGCAAAATTTTTGACCGTAGTATTTTTTTGCGAAAGCGTGCCTGTACGACTTCTCATGGGCTAATAAGACGGGAAAGACAAGTATTTTGAATTTCCGAGATGGTGCACGAAAAACCGATCGAAACTTAACTCTGCGCAAAGTTTATGACCGTCGCGTTTTTTCGTGAAACCATGCTCATAAGACTTACCATGGGCTAATACATCGTGAATGGCCAGTATTTTGAATTTCCGAGACGGTGCACGAAAAACCGATCGACACTCGACTCGCGCGCTACTTCGCTCAAAGTTTTTGACCGTCGTATTTTTTTGCGAAAGCATGCCTGTACGAGTTCTCATGGACTAATAAGACGGGAAAGACAAGTATTTTGAATTTTCGAGACGGTGCACGAAAAACCGATCGAAACTCGACTCTGCGCAAAGTTTATGACTGTCGCGTTTTTTCGTGAAACCATGCTCATACGACTTACCATTGGCTAATACATCGTGAATGGCCAGTATTTTGAATTTCCGAGATGGTGCACGAAAAACCGATCGAAACTCGACTCGCGCGCGACTTCGCGCAAATTTTTGAACGTCGTATTTTTTTGCGAAAGCATGCCTGTACGACTTCTCATGGGCTAATAAGACGGGAAAGACAAGTATTTTGAATTTCCGAGACGGTGCACGAAAAACCGATCGAAACTCGACTCTGCGCAAAGTTTATGACCGTCGCATTTTTTCGTGAAACCATGCTCATACGACTTACCATGGGCTAATACATCGTGAATGGCCAGTATTTTGAATTTCCGAGACGGTGCACGAAAAACCGATCGAAACTCGACTCGCGCGTGACTTCACGCAAAGTTTATGACCGTCGTATTTTTTTTGCGAAAGTGTGCTTGTACGACTTCTCATGGGCTAATAAGACGGGAAAGACCAGTATTTTGAATTTCCGAGACGGTGCACGAAAAACCGATTGAATCTCGAATCTCCGCAAAGTTTATGACCGTTGAGTTTTTTCATGAAACCATGCTCATACGACTTACTATGGGCTAATACATCGTGAATGGCCAGTATTTTGAATTTCCGAGACGGTGCACGAAAAACCGATCGAAACTCGACTCGCGCGCGACTTCGCGCAAAGTTTATAACCGTCGTATTTTTTTGCGAAAGCGTGCCTGTACGACTTCTCATGGGCTAATAAGACGGGAAAGACCAGTATTTTGAATTTCCGAGACGGTGCACAAAAAACCGATCGACATTCGACTCGCGCGCGAATTCGCGCAAAGTTTTTGATCGTCGTATTTTTTTGCGAAAGCATGCCTGTACGACTTCTCATGGGCTAATAAGACGGGAAAGTCCAGTATTTTGAATTTCCGAGACGGTGCACGAAAAACCGATCGAATCTCGACTCTGCCCAAAGTTTATGACCGTCGCGTTTTTTCGTGAAACTATGCTCATACAACTTTTTTTTTGGTAAGTAAAGATAATGTATTTTGTAAAAGATTTGTACAAAGAAGCTTTGTCTACACAAGCCATAGACTAAAGCCTGAAGTCTCTTAGTGTAGTCGAGAAGATTGCACCCCACCAAAAGAAGGTGAAATGGGCACGCTTCATCGAACTCATCTCCAAGAGTAGCACAAGGAAGTTAATAAAAAATGCAATAGCTAGACTGTTCTGGAGTACTTGTGGATACATCACAAAATATAAGTTTTGCCCCATAATACATTACAATCTTCATCATTATTCGAGTGATTATTGACTAATGAAAAAATTGAATCTTGTGAAAATCTCTTTCTCTCTTCTTGTTAGGTGCTCTATATTCAATTCTTGCTCCATGCATGATCGTGAGTCCTGAAGAATCTCTATCAGAATTTGAGCTTTGTTCATGTTGTGACACTCAAAAATTCTGCCACACCTCTCCTTCCAAATCCACCAAATAGCACATCTGAATATAATTCTTGCTAGTTGTGTAAGAGGACCCTTTCTTGAGAAGGCTTGCATTAGCCTTTCTAGTTCATGATGCAAGTTTGGCCGTGGTAGCCTTTGAAGATCAAATCGCTTCAAGATCTCTTCCCATATCCAAGATGAATAATCACAAGCAAAGTATAGATGGTCAACGCTTTCTTCCTTTTGCATACACAAAGAGCACCGATTTACAATATAAATACCTCTTCGCTGCATATTATCCATCGTAGGAAGTTTGCCGAGATGGGCCTGCCATGTACATAAGGAATGTCGCTGTGAGCATGGACTATCCCATTGCTCATACAACTTACCATGGGCTAATACATCGTGAATGGCCAGTATTATGAATTTCCGAGACGGTGCACGAAAAACCGATCGAAACTCGACTCGCGCGCGACTTCGCGCAAAGTTTTATGACCGTAGCATTTTTTCATGAAACCATGCTCATACGACTTACCATGGGCTAATACATCGTGAATGGCCAGTATTTTGAATTTTCGAGACGGTGCACGAAAAACCGATCGAAACTAGACTCGCGCGCGACTTCGCGCAAAGTTTATAACCGTCGTATTTTTTTACGAAAGCGTGCCTGTACAACTTCTCATGGGCTAATAAGACGGGAAAGACCAGTATTTTGAATTTCCGAGACGGTGCACGAAAAACCGATCGAATCTCGACTCTGCGCAAAGTTTATGACCGTCGCGTTTTTTCGTGAAACCATGCTCATACGACTTACCATGGGCTAATACATCGTGAATGGCCAGTATTATGACCGTCGCGTTTTTTCGTGAAACCATGCTCATACGACTTACCATAGGCTAATACATCATGAATAGCCAGTATTTTGAATTTCGGAGATGGTGCACGAAAAACCGATCGAAACTCGACTCACGCGTGACTTCGCGCAAAGTTTTTGACCGTAGTATTTTTTTAAGAAAGCGTGCCTGTACGACTTCTCATGGGCTAATAAGACGGGAAAGACAAGTATTTTGAATTTCCGAGACGGCGCACGAAAAACCGATCGAAACTTGACTCTGCGTAAAGTTTATGACCGTCGCGTTTTTTCGTGAAACCATGCTTATAAGAATTACCATGGGCTAATACATCGTGAATGGCCAGTATTTTGAATTTCCGAGACGGTGCACGAAAAACCGATCGACACTAGACTCGCGCGCGACTTCGCGCAAAGTTTTTGACCGTCGTATTTTTTTGCGAAAGCGTGTCTGTACGACTTCTCATGGGCTAATAAGACGGGAAAGACCAGTATTTTGAATTTCCGAGACGGCGCACGAAAAACCGATCGAATCTCGACTCTGCGCAAAGTTTATGACCATCGCGTTTTTTCGTGAAACTATGCTCATACGACTTACCATGGGCTAATACATCATGAATGGCCAGTATTTTGAATTTCCGAGACGGTGCACGAAAAACCGATCGAAACTCGACTCGCGCGCGACTTCGCGCAAAGTTTATGACAGTCGTATTTTTTTGCGCAAGCGTGCCTGTACGACTTATCATGGGCTAATAAGACGGGAAAGACCAATATTTTGAATTTCCGAGACGGTGCACGAAAAACCGATCGAATCTCGACTCGCGCGCGACTTCGCGCAAAGTTTATGACCGTCGTATTTTTTTGCGAAAGCGTGTCTGTACGACTACTCATGGGCTAATAAGACGGGACAGACAAGTATTTTGAATTTCCGAGACGGTGCACGAAAAACCGATCGAAACTCGACTCTGCGCAAAGTTTATTTTTTTTTTGGTAAGTAAAGATAATGTATTTTGTAAAAGATTTGTACAAAGAAGCTTTGTCTACACAAGCCATAGACTAAAGCCTGAAGTCTCTTAGTGTAGTCGAGAAGATTGCACCCCACCTAAAGAAGGTGAAATGGGCACACTTCATCAAACTCATTTCCAAGAGTAGCACAAGGAAGTTAATAAAAAATGCAATATTTTTTTTTTGGTAAGTAAAGATATTATATTTTGTAAAAGATTTGTACAAAGAAGCTTTGTCTACACAAGCCATAGACTAAAGCCTGAAGTCTCTTAGTGTAGTCGAGAAGATTGCACCCCACCTAAAGAAGGTGAAATGAGCACGCTTCATCAAACTCATCTCCAAGAGTAGCATAAAGAAGTTAATAAATAATAAAATGCAATAGCTAGACTGTTCTGGACTACTTGTGGATACATCACAAATTATAAGCTTTGCCCCATATAATTACAATCTTCATCATTATTCGAGTGATTCTTGACGAATGGAAAAATTGAATCTTGTGAAAATATCTTTCTCTCTTCTTGTTAGGTGCTCTGTATTCAATTCTTGCTCCATACATGATCGTGAGTCCTGAAGAATCTCTATCAGAATTTGAGCTTTCTTCATGTTGTGACACTCAAAAATTCTGCCACACCTCTCCTTCCAAATCCACCAAATAGCACATCTGAATATAATTCGTGCTAGTTGTGTAAGAGGCCCCTTTCTTGAGAAGCTTTGCATAAGCATTTCTAATTCATGATGCAAGTTTGGCCGTGGTAGCCTTTGAAAATCAAATCGCTTCAAGATCTCCTTCCATATCCAAGATGAATAATCACAAGCAAAGTAGAGATGGTCAACACTTTCTTCATTTTGCATACACAAAGAGCACCGATTTACAATATAAATACCTCTTCGCTGCATATTGTCCATCGTAGGAAGTTTGCCTAGAAGGGCCTGCCATGTACATAAGGAATGTCGCTGTGAGCATGGACTATCCCATGTCCAACTACTTTGGATCCACTTGTTGTTTCGTCGTCTAATTTGGTTCCATGCAGATGTAGCACTAAATTTACCGTTATCATGAAGCCAAATAAGCATATCTGAAGAGTTGTTCTTGATTGTAATAGCCCTAATAGTCGGCCAAAGTAATAACATGTCAGGGGAGGTAGGGTTGGGAAGACACCAAGTACCATTGTTAATGAATTCAGAAACCTTCCAGTCTTTGGGAGCCCCCAGATCCTGTCGTACTCTATCACCAAATATCTGAAATATGCTTTTCCCATTCACCCAAGGATCATACCACATATTAATATTGGTTCCAGAAGAAATCACATAAGAAATATTGTTACGTAGCCATCTCCTTGCCTTTAGAATTCCTTTCCAAGCAGCAGAATGAGATGTTTTTGCAGATACTTCCCAGATTGATTCCTTGGTAAGGTACCTAGCAAAAACCCATTGTGACCATAAGGAAGACTTGTTTTGTAAAATATCCCATAATTGCTTTACCATACAAGCTTTATTCCAATCTCTAATATGTCGAAGATTCAGCCCCCCTTCATCCTTCGGTTTGCAAATGCTGTCCCAATTCACCATGTGCATTGCCTTACCATCTGTGCCATTCCAAAAGAAGTTCATAAGTAATTTATCAATATCATGGAGAAGCCCGGCTGGTAGAAGGAATGCATGAGACCAATAAATAGAATAAGAGGTCAACACAGATCGAATAAGTTCAAGTCGTCCAGCTTTAGAAAGAAGCCTATTTTTCCAAGAGGAAATTCTGTTCTTAATTTTTTGTATGATAGGCTGACAGGAGGCTTTGTTGATTCCAGTGGATATAAGTGGGAGACCCAAGTAAGGAACCGGTAAATTTCCTTCAGCAACTCCCAATGTTTGAGCAATATGATCCTTATTGTCAATGCAAGCACCCACATATACTTTGCTCTTTGCATGGTTTAGCTTAAGACCAGAAACTATACCAAATTCATTAAGAATATCTGCCAGATTACTCACAGAAACTGGATCATCTCGAAGGAAGATAATAAGGTCATCAGCAAATGTTATGTGAGAGATATAAATAGAACCATAATATGGTACCTTAATTTTGCCATTGGAAACAGCCTCTTCTAACATACAACTGAGTCCTTCCATTGCAATCGTAAAAAGATAAGGAGATAGTGGATCGCCTTGCCGAATGCCATTCTTACTCCCGAAGAAGCCAATAGGTGAACCATTAAAGAGAATCGAAAATTTTGGAGTTTCCAAGCAACATTGAATCCATTGAACCCAGCGCTGAGGGAAGCCCATATTATGGAGCATCATGTAAATAAATTGCCTATTGACTGAGTCAAAGGCCTTCCGTAAATCAGCTTTAAAACAGATCTTTTTCCCTCTTGTTTTTGAGTGTAGATCCTTAACCAAATCATTAGCAAGCAGGACATTATGATTGATACTCCTCCCTTTAATAAAAGCAGCCTGATTAGGACTAATGACCTTATTCATGACCTTTTGTAGTCTATCTGCCAGCAACTTAGAGATAACCTTATAAATAAAGTTGCACAGTGAAATAGGACGGTAGTTCTCCAATGAATCGGCTCCATCATTTTTAGGCACTAAAGAAATAAAAGTGCAATTCATTTCTTTCAGAATGTGACCTGAGGAGAAAAAATGTCGACAAGCTTTTATGACATCGTTGCCTACAATAGCCCATGCAATTTGATAAAACTCAGCTGGAAATCCATCTGGACCAGGGCTTTTGTGCTTCGGGGACTTAAAAACAACTTTCACAATTTCATCATCCGTTATTGGGGCATTAAGATGAGAGAGGGCTTCAGAATCAAGTCGTCTTGTAGGCCCAACATGAATACTATTAGGCTGCTGTTCCTGATTGAGTAAGGAATAAAAAAAATTGCTCGTTGTAATTTTTAACCTCATCCAGATCCTCAATGAGATTACCATCTATACCTTTGCATTTTTTGATGCGATTAGTAGCCCTTCTGGTAGCAATAGCAGCATAGAAAAACTTCGTATTAGAATCCCCTAGAGTAAGCCAATGCTGTCGTGACTTCTGTTTCAAAAAGCATTCCTCCTGCTTCAAAGCTTGCATAAAGTTATTTCTAGCAGCAGCCTCTTTGTATATAAGATTCGCATCCAGAGGTTGAAGATTTAGCTCGCTTTGCACAGCCATAAGTTCTTTCTTGCATAACTGAACTCTGTCGTTGATATTTCCAAATGTAGTTGAATTCCACTTCTTCAGTGCTGCTTTGCATGCTTTTAGTTTTTGACATAGGATGTAAGGGGGAGAACCAAATACATTAATGTCCCAAGCTGACTTAATAACTTCGAGGAACTTTGGGTGAGAACTCCACATATTAAAAAATCTAAAAGGTTTCTTGACTCTTGGTAGTGCTTTATCTGCATGTATATGCATAATAGAGTGATCCGAAAATAACTTAGCACCGTACTCAAGAAGTGAATCTGGAAAAACTGCTAACCATTCCTGATTTATCAAACATCTGTCAAGTCGAGCCATAATTTTTCTTTCAGCAGTACTTTGATTGTTCCATGAGAACCAATCACCTACAGATTTCATGTCAGTCAATGCAGCAGTATCTATACAATCATTAAAATGTTGAAGCTGACATTCGGAAAGCACTCTACCCCCCACTTTCTCATTTGTGTATCTGACAGTATTAAAGTCACCGAGAACAACCCAAGGTACTGTAGGATAACTATTTGAAATGCTAACCAGATCACGCCATAGAGCATTCCTGTCAGACATACTGTTAGATGCATAAATACCGGTAATATTGAATTGACATCCAGTCTGTTTATCCTCTGCCTTAAGATGAATGAATTGATTAGTAGCAGAAATAAACCAAGCAGTAACAAGATTAGGATGCCATAAGACCCAAACTCGACCATAAGTATCCTGAGAATCATTAGTAAAAAGTTCTGCCTCAGGCCATATTAAATTCTTCTGAACTTGAACACGATGAGGTTTAATTTTTGTTTCCACAAGAATGACAATGTCACATGCAGCAGATCGGATTATTCTATTGAGCTCCCGACATTTCTCAGTCTTATTAAGTCCACGAACATTCCAACAGCTTATTTTCATCAATACTAGATAGAAGGAAGAGCATGCGATTTTGGGAGGACACTACCATCCTTTTTCTTATCCTTTGATTTTGCATGGTCCTCTCGCATAATATCTTTACCCTTTAATCCTTTATTCCTATATTTATCCACCTCATCCACAGCTTGCAAATGTTTAAATTTTTGCGTACCTTGAGGCAAGGAGTCCTGAATAGCGGGATGTGTCGAAGAGCGATGAGTTTGGTGAGTTGCAATGTCTTGGTTCCCAAGAGGTTGTTGAAATGAAATTTCCTGATTATCTGAAGGAGTGATTCGTGAAGGCGAGGTTGTTATTGGGGAGTGAGAACCTTGGAAAGCTCCTGCAGTGAAATTCTCTGATATAATAGGTAAAGATGGAAGTCCTGACTTGTCTTTCTCTTGTTCGTGTCGCTGCCCCAACGAGTCAGAGTGTTCAATCATCTTCTCCGCCATCACCACTGTTGGCACTGGAGTATCAGTGCTTGGATTAGTGGTAGTGACCCCATTCTGTGGCTCTTGGCGTGGTCGGTAGACCTGTGTGATTTTTTGTGAAGGCTGTTGGCAGGCACCATTTACATGTCCAAAAGATAGACAAACCTTGCATCGTTGTGGCTTCCAAGAATATGAGACTTTCACCTTTCGGGTGCTCCCATCAAGATCACGGTAAGAAACATCATTCGGCAGTTCCTCATCAGAAGAAACCATTACACAAGCTCTGGCAAAGGTCAATCTCGTTTGCGAAGCTGTTGCCTTATCAAGATACAATGGTTGTCCCAGGGTGCTGCAAAGCTTTGCAATAAAACGACGACCCCAGAGATGTAGTGGAAGTCCATGAAAAGAAACCCATATTGGGATAGACTGTAGACTGTCTAACTCCAATCTCACATCAGGTGCCCAGCGTCGTAGTATCATTGGATGACCACGGATAGTCCAAAATCCTTCAAGGACCCGTTGTAAATCTTCTTCCGAATAAAGCCTGCATACAAAGAATCCGGTCTCCAACATATGAAGATCAAATGTTGATATTCCCCATCGAGTTCTGATGTATGAGGATAGTGGGAAAAAGGATGTTCTTAGTCCAACAACGTAGCCCACAATTGCCATTGACCATGTCTCAATTAGTTCGTCGGAATCAATAGCCTCATACACAGCAATCTTCTGGTCAGCCTGTACTTCTGGAGCAAAAAAGTCCAGTCGAAGATCCGGACTACCCACTGGAGCCTTGAAGAGGCTACTCCAAGGCTTCGGATCTCGGGAAATAGGAGCTGGAGGTCGTGATCTAGATCGTGAACGACCTCGGGCCTGGTTCATTGAAGGAGCATCCCGTCGAGAAGAAGAAATCAGCGGTGGAACATCCTGGTGTGAAACCGGCCTAAGCTGCTGGGGAGGAACCAGCGGCTGTTGGAGAGGAGCAACCCCCTCCCGCGGTGAAGTAATCAGCGGCTGAGGAGCAACCCTCTCCCGCTGTGACTGCTGGAGAGGGGCGTTCTGCTGTGAAGCAATCAGCCGCTGGGAAGAAGCCAGCGGAGGAGCATCCCGCTGGAACAGAGGATGCGAAGCAGAGTGCCGCGTCCGGCCGCTCGCATCCATGGCGTCGCTCGCCCTAGCCGCCAGCCGCCTAGGGGAGAGGAAGCCACCACCCTGCCCACACTAATGTCGCAGCCGTCGCCCCTTCCACGCCGATTGCAGAAGCAGCCGTCGCCCTTTCCACGCTGGAGTTGCCGCAGGAAGCGGCAGTGAACCCAGCCCCAATCGCAGCGCAGCTTCCACCGTTTCTTGCCCTAGAGTCCGTCCCGCGCCTAGGGGAGAAGAGCCGCCGCCCTTCCACGCCTGAAGTCGCCGATTCCCGGCCTGGAATCGCTGATCGCAGGAGCGACCGCCGGCCTTCCACTCGCCGCGGAGTGATCGTAGAGGAGAAATCGCCCAAGGGAGCAATCGCAAGCACAAGCGCAAGGGAAGAGGTTGCCGTCCCCAGCGTCGATCGCAAGCGCAAGCGCAAGCCCAAGCAGAGCAGAGCACTCACGCACGCACGCAAGGGAACGCAGGCCCATTCCCCCCCATTCCCAAGCCGATGCGTGCACCGTCTCTCCTTAATAAAAAATGCAATAGCTAGACTGTTCTGGAGTACTTGTGGATACATCACAAAATATAAGCTTTGCCCCATAATACATTACAATCTTCATCATTATTCGAGTGATTATTGACTAATGAGAAAATTGAATCTTGGGAAAATCTCTTTCTCTCTTCTTGTTAGGTGCTCTATATTCAATTCTTGCTCCATGCATGATCGTGAGTCCTGAAGAATCTCTATCAGAATTTGAGCTTTGTTCATGTTGTGACACTCAAAAATTCTGCCACACCTCTCCTTCCAAATCCACCAAATAGCATATCTGAATATAATTCTTGCTAGTTGTGTAAGAGGACCCTTTCTTGAGAAGGCTTGCATTAGCCTTTCTAGTTCATGATGCAAGTTTGGCCGTGGTAGCCTTTGAAGATTAAATCGCTTCAAGATCTCTTCCCATATCCAAGATGAATAATCACAAGCAAAGTATAGATGGTCAACGCTTTCTTCCTTTTGCATACACAAAGAGCACCGATTTACAATATAAATACCTCTTCGCTGCATATTATCCATCGTAGGAAGTTTGCCGAGAAGGGCCTGCCATGTACATAAGGAATGTCGCTGTGAGCATGGACTATCCCATGTCCAACTACTTGGGATCCACTTGTTGTTTCGTCGTCTAATTTGGTTCCATGCAGATGTAGCACTAAATTTACCATTATCATGAAGCCAAATAAGCATATCTGAAGAGTTGTTCTTTATTGGAATAGCCCTAATAGTCGCCAAAGTAATAACATGTCTGGGGAGGTAGGGTTAGGAAGACACCATGTACCATTGTTAATGAATTCAGAAACCTTCCAGTCTTTGGGAGCCCCCAGATCCTGTCGTACTCTATCACCAAATATCTGAAATATACTTTTCCCATTCACCCAAGGATCATACCACATATTAATATTGGTTCCAGAAGAAATCACATAAGAAATATTGTTACGTAGCCATCTCCTTGCCTTCAGAATTCCTTTCCAAGCAGAAGAATGAGATGTTTTTGCAGATACTTCCCAGATTGATTCCTTGGTAAGGTACCTAGCAAAAACCCATTGTGACCATAAAGAAGACTTGTTTTGTAAAATATCCCATAATTGCTTTACCATACAAGCTTTATTCCAATCTCTAATATGTCGAAGATTCAAGCCCCCTTCATCCTTCGGTTTGCAAATGTTGTCCCAATTCACCATATGCATTGCCTTACCATCTGTGCCATTCCAAAAGAAGTTCATAAGTAATTTATCAATATCATTGAGAAGCCCGGCTGGTAGAAGGAATGCATGAGACCAATAAATAGAATAAGAGATCAACACTGATCGAATAAGTTCAAGTCGTCCAGCTTTAGAAAGAAGCCTATTTTTCCAAGAGGATATTCTGTTCTTAATTTTTTGTAGGATAGGCTGACAGGAGACTTTGTTGATTCCAGTGGATATAAGTGGAAGACCCAAGTAAGGAACCAGTAAATTTCCTTCAGCAACTCCCAATGTTTGAGCAATATGATCCTTATTTTCAATGCAAGCACCAACGTATACTTTGCTCTTTGCATGGTTTAGCTTAAGACCAGAAACTATACCAAATTCATTAAGAATATCTGCCAGATTACTCAGAGAAACTGGATCATCTCGAAGGAAGATAATAAGGTCATCAGCAAATGTTATGTGAGAGATATAAACAGAACCATAATATGGTACCTTAATTTTGCCATTGGAAACAGCCTCTTCTAACATACAACTGAGTCCTTCTATTGCAATCGTAAAAAGATAAGGAGATAGTTGATCGCCTTGCCGAATGCCATTCTTACTCCCGAAGAAGCCAATAGGTGAACCATTAAAGAGAATCGAAAATTTTGGAGTTTCCAAGCAACATTGAATCCATTGAACCCAGTGCTGAGGGAAGCCCATATTATGGAGCATCATGTAAATAAATTGCCTATTGACTGAGTCAAAGGCCTTTCGTAAATCAGCTTTAAAACATATCTTTTTTCCTCTTGTTTTTGAGTGTAGATCCTTAACCAAATCATTAGGAAGCAGGACATTATGATGGATACTCCTCCCTTTATTTAATAAAAGCAGCCTGATTAGGACTAATGACCTTATTCATGACCTTTTGTAGTCTATCTGCCAGTAACTTCGAGATAACCTTATAAATAAAGTTGCACAGTGAAATAGGACGATAGTTCTCCAATGAATCGGCTCCATCATTTTTAGGCACTAAAGAAATAAAAGTGCAATTCATTTCTTTAAGAATATGACCTGAGGAGAAAAAATGTCGACAAGCTTTTATAACATCGTTGCCTACAATAGACCATGCAATTTGATAAAACTCAGCTGGAAATCCATCTGGACCAGGGCTTTTGTGCTTCGGGGACTTAAAAACAGCTTTCACAATTTCATCATCCGTTATTGGGGCATTAAGATGAGAGAGGGCTTCAGAATCAAGTCGTCTTGTAGGCCCAACATGAATACTATTAGGCTGCTGCTCCTGATTAAGTAAGGAATAAAAAAATTGCTCGGTGTAATTTTTAACCTCATCCAAATCCTCAATTAGATTACCATCTATACCTTTGCATTTTTTGATACGATTAGTAGTCCATCTGGTAGCAATAGCAGCATAGAAAAACTTCGTATTAGAATCCCCTAGAGTAAGCCAATGCTGTCGTGACTTCTGTTTCAAAAAGCATTCCTCCTGCTTCAAAGCTTGCATAAAGTTATTTCTAGCAGCAGCCTCTTTGTATATAAGATTCGCATCCAGAGGTTGAAGATTTAGCTCGCTTTGCACAGTCATAAGTTCTTTCTTGCATAACTGAACCCTGTTGGTGATATTTCCGAATGTAGTTGAATTCCACTTCTTAAGTGCTGCTTTGCATGCTTTTAGCTTTTGACATAGGATGTAAGGAGGAGAACCAAATACATTAATGTCCCAAGCTGACTTAATAACTTCGAGGAACTTAGGGTGAGAACTCCACATATTAAAAAATCTAAAAGGTTTCTTGACTCTGGGTAGTGCTTTATCTGCATGTATATGCATAATAGAATGATCCGAAAATAACTTAGCACCGTACTCAAGAAGTGAATCTGGGAAAACTGCTAACCATTCCTGATTTATCAAACATCTGTCAAGTCGAGCCATAATTTTTCTATCAGCAGTACTTTGATTGTTCCATGAGAACCAATCACCTACAGATTTCATGTCAGTCAATGCAGCAGTATCTATACAATTATTAAAATGTTGAAGCTGACATTCTGAAAGCACTCTACCCCCCACTTTCTCATTTGTGTATCTGACAGTATTAAAGTCACCGAGAACAACCCAAGGTACTGTAGGATAACTATTTGCAATGCTAACCAGATCACTCCATAGAGCATTCCTATCAGGCATACTGTTAGATGCATAGATACCGGTAATATTGAATTGACATCCAGTCTGTTTATCCTCTGCCTTAAGATGAATGAATTGATTAGTAGCAGAAATAAACCAAGCAGTAACAAGGTTAGGATGCCATAAGACCCAAACTCGACCATAAGTATCCTGAGAATCATTAGTAAAAAGTTCTGCCTCAGGCCATATTAAATTCTTCTGAACTCGAAAACGATGGGTTTTAATTTTTGTTTCCACAAGAATCACAATATCACATGCAGCAGATCTGATTAGTCTATTGAGCTCCCGACATTTCTCAGTCTTATTAAGTCCACGAACATTCCAACAGATTATTTTCATCAATACTAGATAGAAGGAAGAGCATGCGATTTTGGGAGGACACTACCATCCTTTTTCTTATCCTTTGATTTTACATGGTCCTCCCGCATAATATCTTTACCCTTTAATCCTTTATTCCTATATTTATCCATCTCATCCACAGCTTGCAAATGTTTAAACTTTTGCGTACCTGGAGGCAAGGAGTCCTGAATAGTGGGATGTGTCGAAGAGCGATGAGTTTGATGAGTTGCAATGTCTTTGTTCCCAAGAGGTTGTTGAAATGAAATTTCCTGATTATCTGAAGGAATGATTCGTGACGGCGAGTTGTTATTGGGGAGTGAGAACCATGGGAAGCTCCTGCAGTGAAAGTCTCTGATATAATAGGAAAAGATGAAAGTCCTGACTTGTCTTTCTCCTGTTCGTGTCGCTGCCCCAACGAGTCAGAGTGCTCATTCATCTTCTCCGCCATCATCTCTGTTGATACTGGAGTATCAGTGCTTGGTTTAGTGGTAATGACCCCATTCTGTGGCTCTTGGCGTGGTCGGTAGACCTGTGTGATTTTTTGTGAAAGCTGTTGGCAAGCACCATTTACATGTCCAAAAGATAGACAAACCTTGCATCGTTGTGGCTTCCAAGAATATGAGACTTTCACCTTTCGAGTGCTCCCATCAAGATCACGGTAAGAAACTTCATTCGGTAGTTCCTCATCGGAAGAAACCATTACACAAGCTCTGGCAAAGGTCAATTTCGTTTGCGAAGCTGTTGCCTTATCAATATACAATGGCTGTCCCAAGGTGCTGCAAAGCTTTGCAATAAAACGACGACCCCAGAGATGTAGTGGAAGTCCATGGAAAGAAACCCATATTGGGATAGATTGTAGACTGTCTAACTCCATTCTCACATCAGGTGCCCAGCGTCGTAGTATCATTGGATGACCACGGATAGTCCAAAATCCTTCAAGGACCCGTTGTAAATCTTCTTCAGAATAAAGCTTGCATACAAAGAATCCGGTCTCCAACATATGAAGATCAAATGTTGATATTCCCCATCGAGTTCTGATATATGAGGATAATGGAAAAAATGATGTTCTTAGTCCAACAACGTAGCCCACAATTGCCATGGACCATGTCTCAATTAGTTCGTCAGAATCAATAGCCTCATACACAGCAATCTTCTGATCAGCCTGTACTTCTGGAGCAAAAAAGTCCAGTCGAAGATCCGGACTACCCACTGGAGCCTTGAAGAGGCTACTCCAAGGCCGAGGATCTCGGGAAATAGGAGCAGGAGGTCGTGATCTAGATCGTGAACGACCTCGGGCCTGGTTCATTGAAGGAGCATCCCGTCGAGAAGAAGAATTCAGCGGTGGAACATCCTGGTGTGAAACCGGCCTAAGCTGCTGGGGAGGAACCAGCGGCTGTTGGAGAGGAGCAACCCCCTCCCGCTGTGAAGGAACCAGCGGTTGAGGAGCAACCCTCTCATATGACCGTCGAAACTCGAATGGCCAGTATTTTGAATTTCCAAGACGGTGCACGAAAAACCGATCGAAACTCGACTTTGCGCAAAGTTTATGACCGTAGCGTTTTTTCGTGAAACCATGCTCATACGACTTACCATGGGCTAATACATCGTGAATGGCCAGTATTTTGAATTTCCGAGACGGTGCACGAAAAACTGATCGAAACTCGACTCGCGCGCGACTTCGCGCAAAGTTTTTGACCGTCGTATTTTTTTGCGAAAGCTTGTCTGTATGACTTCTCATGGGCTAATAAGATGGGAAAGACCAGTATTTTGAATTTCCGAGACGGCGCATGAAAAACCGATCGAATCTCGACTCTGCGCAAATTTTATGACCGTCGCGTTTTTTCGTGAAACCATGCTCATACGACTTACCATGGGCTAATACATCATGAATGGCCAGTATTTTGAATTTCCAAGACGGTGCACGAAAAACCGATCGAAACTCGACTCTGCGCAAAGTTTATGACCGTCGCGTTTTTTCGTGAAACCATGCTCATACGACTTACCATGCGATAATACATCGTGAATGGCCAGTATTTTGAATTTCCGAGACGTGCACGAAAAACCGATCGAAACTCGACTCGCGCGCGACATCGCGCAAAGTTTATGACCGTCGTATTTTTTTGCGAAAGCGTGTCTGTACGACTTCTCATGGGCTAATAAGATGGGACAGACCAGTATTTTGAATTTCCGAGACGGTGCACGAAAAATCGATCGAATCTCGACTCTACGCAAAGTTTATGACCGTCGCGTTTTTTCGTGAAACCATGCTCATACGACTTACCATGGGCTAATACATCTTGAATGGCCAGTATTTTGAATTTCCAAGATGGTGCACGAAAAACCGATCGAAACTCGACTTTGCGCAAAGTTTTTGACCGTCGCGTTTTTTCGTGAAACCATGCTCATACGACTTACCATGGGCTAATACATCGTGAATGGCCAGTATTTTGAATTTCCGAGACGGTGCACGAAAAACTGATCGAAACTCGACTCGCGCGCGACTTCGCGCAAAGTTTTTGACCGTCGTATTTTTTTGCGAAAGCGTGTCTGTACGACTTCTCATGGGCTAATAAGACGGGAAAGACCAGTATTTTGAATTTCCGAGACGGCGCATGAAAAACCGATCGAATATCGAATCTGCGCAAAGTTTATGACCGTCGCGTTTTTTCGTGAAACCATGCTCATACGACTTACCATGGGCTAATACATCATGAATAGCCAGTATTTTGAATTTCGGAGATGGTGCACGAAAAACCGATCGAAACTCGACTCTGCGCAAAGTTTATGACCGTCGCGTTTTTTCGTGAAACCATGCTCATACGACTTACCATGCGATAATACATCGTGAATGGCCAGTATTTTGAATTTCCGAGACGGTGCACGAAAAACCGATCGAAACTCGACTCGCGCGCGACATCGCGCAAAGTTTATGACCGTCGTATTTTTTTGCGAAAGCGTGTCTGTACGACTTCTCATGGGCTAATAAGACGTGAAAGACCAGTATTTTGAATTTCCGAGACGGCGCACGAAAAACCGATCGAATCTCGACTCTGCGCAAAGTTTATGACCATCGCGTTTTTTCGTGAAACTATGCTCATACGACTTACCATGGGCTAATACATCATGAATGGCCAGTATTTTGAATTTCCGAGACGGTGCACGAAAAACCGATCGAAACTCGACTCGCGCGTGACTTCGCGCAAAGTTTATGACCGTCGTATTTTTTTGCGCAAGCGTGCCTGTACGACTTATCATGGGCTAATAAGACGGGAAAGGCCAATATTTTGAATTTCCGAGACGGTGCACGAAAAACCGATCGAATCTCGACTCGCGCGCGACTTCGAGCAAAGTTTTTGACCGTTGTATTTTTTTGCGAAAGCGTGTCTATACGACTTCTCATGGGCTAATAAGACGGGAAAGACCAGTATTTTGAATTTCCGAGACGGTGCACGAAAAACCGATCGAATCTCGACTCGCGCGCGACTTCGCGCAAAGTTTATGACCGTCGTATTTTTTTGCGAATGCATTTCTGTACGACTTCTCATGGGCTAATAAGACGGGAAAGACCAGTATTTTGAATTTCCGAGACGGTGCACGAAAAACCGATCGAATCTCGACTCTACGCAAAGTTTATGACCGTCGTGTTTTTTCGTGAAACCATGCTCATACGACTTACCATGGGCTAATACATCGTGAATAGCCAGTATTTTGAATTTCCGAGACGGTGCACGAAAAACTGATCGAAACTCGACTCGCGCGCGACTTCGCGCAAAGTTTTTGACCGTCGTATTTTTTTGCGAAAGCGTGCTTGTATGACTTCTCATGGGCTAATAAGACGGGAAAGACCAGTATTTTGAATTTCCGAGACGGTGCACGAAAACCCGATCGAATCGTGACTCTGCGCAAAGTTTATGACCGTCGCGTTTTTTCGTGAAACCATGCTCATACGACTTACCATGGGATAATACATCGTGAATGGCCAGTATTTTGAATTTCCGAGACGGTGCACGAAAAACCGATCGAAACTCGACTCGCGCGCGACATCGCGCAAAGTTTATGACCGTCGTATTTTTTTGCGAAAGCGTGTCTGTACGACTTCTCATGGGCTAAAAGACGGGAAAGACCAGTATTTTGAATTTCCGAGACGGTGCACGAAAAACCGATCGAATCTCCACTCTACGCAAAGTTTATGACCGTCGCGTTTTTTCGTGAAACCATGCTCATACGACTTACCATGGGCTAATACATCGTGAATGGCCAGTATTTTGAATTTTCGAGACGGTGCACGAAAAACTGATCGAAACTCGACTCGCGCGCGACTTCGCGCAAAGTTTTTGACCGTCGTATTTTTTTATGAAAGCGTGTCTGTATGACTTCTCATGGGCTAATAAGACGGGAAAGACCAGTATTTTGAATTTCCGAGACGGCGCATGAAAAACCGAACGAATCTCGACTCTGCGCAAATTTAATGACCGTCGCGTTTTTTCGTGAAACCATGCTCATACGACTTACCATGGGCTAATACATCATGAATGGCCAGTATTTTGAATTTCCAAGACGGTGCACGAAAAACCGATCGAAACTCGACTCTGCGCAAAGTTTATGACCGTCGCGTTTTTTCGTGAAACCATGCTCATACGACTTACCATGGGATAATACATCGTGAATGGCCAGTATTTTGAATTTCCGAGACGGTGCACGAAAAACCGATCGAAACTCGACTCGCGCGCGACATCGCGCAAAGTTTATGACCGTCGTATTTTTTTGCGAAAGCGTGTCTGTACGACTTCTCATGGGCTAATAAGATGGGAAAGACCAGTATTTTGAATTTCCGAGACGGTGCACGAAAAACCGATCGAATCTCGACTCTACGCAAAGTTTATGACCGTCGCGTTTTTTCGTGTAACCATGCTCATACGACTTACCATGGGCTAATACATCGTGAATTGCCAGTATTTTGAATTTCCGAGACGGTGCACGAAAAACCGATCGAAACTCGACTCGCGCGCGACTTCGCGCAAAGTTTTTGACCGTCGTATTTTTTTGCGAAAGCGTGTCTGTATGACTTCTCATGGGCTAATAAGCCGGAAAGACCAGTATTTTGAATTTCTGAGACGGCGCACGAAAAACCGATCGAATCTCGACTCTGCGTAAAGTTTATGACCGTCGCGTTTTTTCGTGAAACCATGCTCATACGACTTACCATGGGCTAATACATCATGAATGGCTAGTATTTTGAATTTCCAAGATGGAGCACGAAAAACCGATCGAAACTCGACTCGCGCGCGACTTCGCGCAAAGTTTTTGACCGTCGTATTTTTTTGCGAAAGCGTGTCTGTATGACTTCTCATGGGCTAATAAGACGGGAAAGACCAGTATTTTGAATTTCCGAGACGGCGCACGAAAAACCGATCGAATATCGAATCTGCGCAAAGTTTATGACCGTCGCGTTTTTTCGTGAAACCATGCTCATACGACTTACCATGGGCTAATACATCATGAATAGCCAGTATTTTGAATTTCGGAGATGGTGCACGAAAAACCGATCGAAACTCGACTCTGCGCAAAGTTATTGACCGTCGCGTTTTTTCGTGAAACCATGCTCATACGACTTACCATGGGATAATACATCGTGAATGGCCAGTATTTTGAATTTCCGAGACGGTGCACGAAAAACCGATCGAAACTCGACTCGCGCGCGACATCGCGCAAAGTTTATGACCGTCGTATTTTTTTGCGAAAGCGTGTCTGTACGACTTCTCATGGGCTAATAAGATGGGAAAGACCAGTATTTTGAATTTCCGAGACGGTGCACGAAAAATCGATCGAATCTCGACTCTACGCAAAGTTTATGACCGTCGCGTTTTTTCGTGAAACCATGCTCATACGACTTACCATGGGCTAATACATCTTGAATGGCCGGTATTTTGAATTTCCAAGACGGTGCACGAAAAACCGATCGAAACTCGACTTTGCGCAAAGTTTATGACCGTCGAGTTTTTTCGTGAAACCATGCTCATACGACTTACCATGGGCTAATACATCGTGAATGGCCAGTATTTTGAATTTCCGAGACGGTGCACGAAAAACTGATCGAAACTCGACTCGCGCGCGACTTCGCGCAAAGTTTTTGACCGTCCTATTTTTTTGTGAAAGCTTGTCTGTATGACTTCTCATGGGCTAATAAGACGGGAAAGACCAGTATTTTGAATTTCCGAGACGGCGCATGAAAAACCGATCGAATCTCGACTCTGCGCAAATTTTATGACCGTCGCGTTTTTTCGTGAAACCATGCTCATACGACTTACCATGGGCTAATACATCATGAATGGCCAGTATTTTGAATTTCCAAGACGGTGCACGAAAAACCGATCGAAACTCGACTCTGCGCAAAGTTTATGACCGTCGCGTTTTTTCGTGAAACCATGCTCATACGACTTACCATGGGATAATACATCGTGAATGGCCAGTATTTTGAATTTCCGAGACGGTGCACGAAAAACCGATCGAAACTCGACTCGCGCGCGACATCGCGCAAAGTTTATGACCGTCGTATTTTTTTGCGAAAGCGTGTCTGTACGACTTCTCATGGGCTAATAAGACGGGAAAGACCAGTATTTTGAATTTCCGAGACGGTGCACGAAAAACCGATCGAATCTCGACTCTACGCAAAGTTTATGACCGTCGCGTTTTTTCGTGTAACCATGCTCATACGACTTACCATGGGCTAATACATCGTGAATTGCCAGTATTTTGAATTTCCGAGACGGTGCACGAAAAACCGATCGAAACTCGACTCGCGCGCGACTTCGCGCAAAGTTTTTGACCGTCATATTTTTTGGCGAAAGCGTGTCTGTATGACTTCTCATGGGCTAATAAGACGGGAAAGACCAGTATTTTGAATTTCCGAGACGGCGCACGAAAAACCGATCGAATCTCGACTCTGCGCAAAGTTTATGACCGTCGCGTTTTTTCGTGAAACCATGCTCATACGACTTACCATGGGCTAATACATCATGAATGGCCAGTATTTTGAATTTCCAAGACGGTGCACGAAAAACCGATCGAAACTCGACTCGAGCGCGACTTCGCGCAAAGTTTATGACCGTCATATTTTTTTGCGCAAGCGTGCCTGTACGACTTCTCATGGGCTAATAAGACGGGAAAGACCAGTATTTTGAATTTCCGAGACGGTGCACGAAAAACCGATCGAATCTCGACTCGCGCGCGACTTCGCGCAAAGTTTATGACCGTCGTATTTTTTTGCGAAAGCGTGTCTGTACGACTTCTCATGGGCTAATAAGACGGGAAAGACCAGTATTTTGAATTTCCGAGACGATGCACGAAAAACCGATCAAATCTCGACTCTACGCAAAGTTTATGACCGTCGCGTTTTTTCGTGAAACCATGCTCATACGACTTACCATGGGCTAATACATCGTGAATGGCCAGTATTTTGAATTTCCGAGACGGTGCACGAAAAACTGATCGAAACTCGACTCGCGCGCGACTTCGCGCAAATTTTTAACCGTCGTATTTTTTTGCGAAAGCGTGCTTGTATGACTTCTCATGGGCTAATAAGACGGGAAAGACCAGTATTTTGAATTTCCGAGACAGTGCACGAAAACCCGATCGAATCTCGACTCTGCGCAAAGTTTATGACCGTCGCGTTTTTTCGTGAAACCTTGCTCATACGACTTACCATGTGCTAATACATCATGAATGGCCAGTATTTTGAATTTCCAAGACGGTGCACGAAAACCGATCGAAACTCGACTCGCGCGCGACTTCGCGCAAAGTTTTTAACCGTCGTATTTTTTTGCGAAAGCGTGTCTGTATGACTTCTCATGGGCTAATAAGACGGGAAAGACCAGTATTTTGAGTTTCCGAGACAGTGCACGAAAACCCGATCGAATCTCGACTCTGCGCAAAGTTTATGACCGTCGCGTTTTTTCGTGAAACCTTGCTCATACGACTTACCATGGGCTAATACATCATGAATGGCCAGTATTTTGAATTTCCAAGACGGTGCACGAAAAACCGATCGAAACTCGACTCTACGCAAAGTTTATGACCGTCGCGTTTTTTCGTGAAACCATGCTCATACGACTTACCATGGGCTAATACATCATGAATGGCCAGTATTTTGAATTTCCAAGACGGTGCACGAAAAACCGATCGAAACTCGACTCTGCGCAAAGTTTATGACCGTCACGTTTTTTCGTGAAACCATGCTCATACGACTTACCATGGGATAATACATCGTGAATGGCCAGTATTTTGAATTTCCGAGACGGTGCAAGAAAAACCGATCGAAACTCGACTCGCGCGCGACATCGCGCAAAGTTTATGACCGTCGTATTTTTTGGCGAAAGCATGTCTGTACGACTTCTCATGGGCTAATAAGACGGGAAAGACCAGTATTTTGAATTTCCGAGACGGTGCACGAAAAACCGATCGAATCTCGACTCTACGCAAAGTTTATGACCGTCGCGTTTTTTTGTGAAACCGTGCTCATACGACTTACCATGGGCTAATACATCGTGAATTGCCAGTATTTTGAATTTCCGAGACGGTGCACGAAAAACCGATCGAAACTCGACTCACGCGCGACTTCGCGCAAAGTTTTTGACCGTCGTATTTTTTTGCGAAAGCGTGTCTGTATGACTTCTCATGGGCTAATAAGAGGGGAAAGACCAGTATTTTGAATTTCCGAGACGGCGCACGAAAAACCGATCGAATCTCGACTCTGCGCAAAGTTTATGACCGTCGCGTTTTTTCGTGAAACCATGCTCATACGACTTACCATGGGCTAATACATCATGAATGGCCAGTATTTTGAATTTCCAAGACGGTGCACGAAAAACCGATCGAAAGTCGACTCTGCGCAAAGTTTGTGACCGTCGCGTTTTTTCGTGAAACAATGCTCATACGACTTACCATGGGATAATACATCGTGAATGGCCAGTATTTTGAATTTCCGAGACGGTGCACTAAAAACCGATCGAATCTCTACTCTACGCAAAGTTTATGACCGTCGCATTTTTTCGTGAAACCATGCTCATACGACTTACCATGGGCTAATACATCATGAATGGCCAGTATTTTGAATTTCCGAGACGGTGCACGAAAAACTGATCGAAACTCGACTCGCGCGCGACTTCGCGCAAAGTTTTTGACCGTCGTATTTTTTTGCGAAAGCGTGTCTGTATGACTTCTCATGGGCTAATAAGACGGGAAAGACCAGTATTTTGAATTTCCGAGACGGTGCACGAAAAACCGATCGAATATCGAATCTGCGCAAAGTTTATGACCGTCGCGTTTTTTCGTGAAACCATGCTCATACGACTTACCATGGGCTAATACATCGTGAATAGCCAGTATTTTGAATTTCGGAGATGGTGCACGAAAAACTGATCGAAATTCGACTCACGCGCGACTTCGCGCAAAGTTTTTGACCGTAGTATTTTTTTGCGAAAGCGTGCCTGTACGACTTCTCATGGGCTAATAAGACGGGAAAGACAAGTATTTTGAATTTCCGAGATGGTGCACGAAAAACCGATCGAAACTTGACTCTGCGCAAAGTTTATAACCGTCACGTTTTTTCGTGAAACCATGCTCATAAGACTTACCATGGGCTAATACATCGTGAATGGCCAGTATTTTGAATTTCCGAGACGGTGCACGAAAAACCGATCGACACTCGACTCGCGCGCTACTTCGCTCAAAGTTTTTGACCGTCGTATTTTTTTGCGAAAGTATGCCTGTACGACTTCTCATGGGCTAATAAGACGGGAAAGACAAGTATTTTGAATTTTCGAGACGGTGCACGAAAAACCGATCGAAACTCGACTCTGCGCAAAGTTTATGACTGTCGCGTTTTTTCGTGAAACCATGCTCATACGACTTACCATTGGCTAATACATCGTGAATGGCCAGTATTTTGAATTTCCGAGATGGTGCACGAAAAACCGATCGAAAATCGACTCGCGCGCGACTTCGCGCAAATTTTTGAACGTCGTATTTTTTTGCGAAAGCATGCCTGTACGACTTCTCATGGGCTAATAAGACGGGAAAGACAAGTATTTTGAATTTCCGAGACGGTGCACGAAAAACCGATCGAAACTCGACTCTGCGCAAAGTTTATGACCGTCGCATTTTTTCGTGAAACCATGCTCATACGACTTACCATGGGCTAATACATCGTGAATGGCCAGTATTTTGAATTTCCGAGACGGTGCTCGAAAAACCGATCGAAACTCGACTCGCGCGTGACTTCACGCAAAGTTTATGACCGTCGTATTTTTTTTGCGAAAGTGTGCTTGTACGACTTCTCATGGGCTAATAAGACGGGAAAGACCAGTATTTTGAATTTCCGAGACGGTGCACGAAAAACCGATTGAATCTCGAATCTCCGCAAAGTTTATGACCGTCGCGTTTTTTCATGAAACCATGCTCATACGACTTACTATGGGCTAATACATCGTGAATGGCCAGTATTTTGAATTTCCGAGACGGTGCACGAAAAACCGATCGAAACTCGACTCGCGCGCGACTTCGCGCAAAGTTTATAACCGTCGTATTTTTTTGCGCAAGCGTGTCTGTACGACTTCTCATGGGCTAATAAGACGGGAAAGACCAGTATTTTGAATTTCCGAGACGATGCACGAAAAACCGATCGAATCTCGACTCTACGCAAAGTTTATGACCGTCGCGTTTTTTTGTGAAACCGTGCTCATACGACTTACCATGGGCTAATACATCGTGAATTGCCAGTATTTTGAATTTCCGAGACGGTGCACGAAAAACCGATCGAAACTCGACTCGCACGCGACTTCGCGCAAAGTTTTTGACCGTCGTATTTTTTTGCGAAAGCGTGTCTGTATGACTTCTCATGGGCTAATAAGACGGGAAAGACTAGTATTTTGAATTTCCGAGACGGCGCACGAAAAACCGATCGAATATCGACTCTGCGCAAAGTTTATGACCGTCGCGTTTTTTCGTGAAACCATGCTCATACGACTTACCATGGGCTAATACATCATGAATGGCCAGTATTTTGAATTTCCAAGACGGTGCACGAAAAACCGATCGAAACTCGACTCGCGCGCGACCTCGCGCAAAGTTTTTGACCGTCGTGTTTTTTTGCGAAAGCGTGTCTGTATGACTTCTCATGGGCTAATAAGACGGGAAAGACTAGTAATTTGAATTTCCGAGACGGCGCACGAAAAACCGATCGAAACTTGACTCTGCGCAAAGTTTATGACCGTCGCGTTTTTTCGTGAAACCATGCTCATAAGACTTACCATGGGCTAATACATCGTGAATGGCCAGTATTTTGAATTTCCGAGACGGTGCACGAAAAACCGATCGACACTGGACTCGCGCGCGACTTCGCGCAAAGTTTTTGACCGTCGTATTTTTTTGCGAAAGCGTGTCTGTACGACTTCTCATGGGCTAATAAGACGTGAAATACCAGTATTTTGAATTTCCGAGACGGCGCACGAAAAACCGATCGAATCTCGACTCTGCGCAAAGTTTATGACCATCGCGTTTTTTCGTGAAACTATGCTCATACGACTTACCATGGGCTAATACATCATGAATGGCCAGTATTTTGAATTTCCGAGACGGTGCACGAAAAACCGATCGAAACTCGACTCGCGCGTGACTTCGCGCAAAGTTTATGACCGTCGTATTTTTTTGCGCAAGCGTGCCTGTACGACTTATCATGGGCTAATAAGACGGGAAAGGCCAATATTTTGAATTTCCGAGACGGTGCACGAAAAACCGATCGAATCTCGACTCGCGCGCGACTTCGAGCAAAGTTTTTGACCGTTGTATTTTTTTGCGAAAGCGTGTCTATACGACTTCTCATGGGCTAATAAGACGGGAAAGACCAGTATTTTGAATTTCCGAGACGGTTCACGAAAAACCGATCGAATCTCGACTCGCGCGCGACTTCGCGCAAAGTTTATGACCGTCGTATTTTTTTGCGAATGCATTTCTGTACGACTTCTCATGGGCTAATAAGACGGGAAAGACCAGTATTTTGAATTTCCAAGACGGTGCACGAAAAACCGATCGAATCTCGACTCTACGCAAAGTTTATGACCGTCGTGTTTTTTCGTGAAACCATGCTCATACGACTTACCATGGGCTAATACATCGTGAATAGCCAGTATTTTGAATTTCCGTGACGGTGCACGAAAAACTGATCGAAACTCGACTCGCGCGCGACTTCGCGCAAAGTTTTTGACCGTCGTATTTTTTTGCGAAAGCGTGCTTGTATGACTTCTCATGGGCTAATAAGACGGGAAAGACCAGTATTTTGAATTTCCGAGACGGTGCACGAAAACACGATCGAATCGTGACTCTGCGCAAAGTTTATGACCGTCGCGTTTTTTCGTGAAACCATGCTCATACGACTTACCATGGGATAATACATCGTGAATGGCCAGTATTTTGAATTTCCGAGACGGTGCACGAAAAACCGATCGAAACTCGACTCGCGCGCGACATCGCGCAAAGTTTATGACCGTCGTATTTTTTTGCGAAAGCGTGTCTGTACGACTTCTCATGGGCTAAAAGATGGGAAAGACCAGTATTTTGAATTTCCGAGACGGTGCACGAAAAACCGATCGAATCTCCACTCTACGCAAAGTTTATGACCGTCGCGTTTTTTCGTGAAACCATGCTCATACGACTTACCATGGGCTAATACATCGTGAATGGCTAGTATTTTGAATTTTCGAGACGGTGCACGAAAAACTGATCGAAACTCGACTCGCGCGCGACTTCGCGCAAAGTTTTTGACCGTCGTATTTTTTTGCGAAAGCGTGTCTGTATGACTTCTCATGGGCTAGTAAGACGGGAAAGACCAGTATTTTGAATTTCCGAGACGGCGCATGAAAAACCGAACGAATCTCGACTCTGCGCAAATTTTATGACCGTCGCGTTTTTTCGTGAAACCATGCTCATACGACTTACCATGGGCTAATACATCATGAATGGCCAGTATTTTGAATTTCCAAGACGGTGCACGAAAAACCGATCGAAACTCGACTCTGCGCAAAGTTTATGACCGTCACGTTTTTTCGTGAAACCATGCTCATACGACTTACCATGGGATAATACATCGTGAATGGCCAGTATTTTGAATTTCCGAGACGGTGCACGAAAAACCGATCGAAACTCGACTCGCGCGCGACATCGCGCAAAGTTTATGACCGTCGTATTTTTTTGCGAAAGCGTGTCTGTACGACTTCTCATGGGCTAATAAGATGGGAAAGACCAGTATTTTGAATTTCCGAGACGGTGCACGAAAAACCGATCGAATCTCGACTCTACCCAAAGTTTATGACCGTCGCGTTTTTTCGTGTAACCATGCTCATACGACTTACTATGGGCTAATACATCGTGAATTGCCAGTATTTTGAATTTCCGAGACGGTGCACGAAAAACCGATCGAAACTCGACTCGCGCGCGACTTCGCGCAAAGTTTTTGACCGTCGTATTTTTTTGCGAAAGCGTGTCTGTATGACTTCTCATGGGCTAATAAGCCGGAAAGACCAGTATTTTGAATTTCTGAGACGGCGCACGAAAAACCGATCGAATCTCGACTCTGCGCAAAGTTTATGACCGTCGCGTTTTTTCGTGAAACCATGCTCATACGACTTACCATGGGCTAATACATCATGAATGGCTAGTATTTTGAATTTCCAAGATGGAGCACGAAAAACCGATCGAAACTCGACTCGCGCGCGACTTCGCGCAAAGTTTTTGACCGTCGTATTTTTTTGCGAAAGCGTGTCTGTATGACTTCTCATGGGCTAATAAGACGGGAAAGACCAGTATTTTGAATTTCCGAGACGGCGCACGAAAAACCGATCGAATATCGAATCTGCGCAAAGTTTATGACCGTCGCGTTTTTTCGTGAAACCATGCTCATACGACTTACCATGGGCTAATACATCATGAATAGCCAGTATTTTGAATTTCCGAGACGGCGCACGAAAAACCGATCGAATATCGAATCTGCGCAAAGTTTATGACCGTCGCGTTTTTTCGTGAAACCATGCTCATACGACTTACCATGGGCTAATACATCGTGAATAGCCAGTATTTTGAATTTCCGAGACGGTGCACGAAAAACTGATCGAAACTCGACTCGCGCGCGACTTCGCGCAAAGTTTTTGACCGTCGTATTTTTTTGCGAAAGCGTGCTTGTATGACTTCTCATGGGCTAATAAGACGGGAAAGGCCAATATTTTGAATTTCCGAGACGGTGCACGAAAAACCGATCGAAACTCGACTCGCGCGTGACTTCGCGCAAAGTTTATGACCGTCGTATTTTTTTGCGCAAGCGTGCCTGTACGACTTATCATGGGCTAATAAGACGGGAAAGGCCAATATTTTGAATTTCCGAGACGGTGCACGAAAAACCGATCGAATCTCGACTCGCGCGCGACTTCGAGCAAAGTTTTTGACCGTTGTATTTTTTTGCGAAAGCGTGTCTATACGACTTCTCATGGGCTAATAAGACGGGAAAGACCAGTATTTTGAATTTCCGAGACGGTGCACGAAAAACCGATCGAATCTCGACTCGCGCGCGACTTCGCGCAAAGTTTATGACCGTCGTATTTTTTTGCGAAAGCATGTCTGTACGACTTCTCATGGGCTAATAAGACGGGAAAGACCAGTATTTTGAATTTCCGAGACGGTGCACGAAAAACCGATCGAATCTCGACTCTACGCAAAGTTTATGACCGTCGCGTTTTTTTGTGAAACCGTGCTCATACGACTTACCATGGGCTAATACATCGTGAATTGCCAGTATTTTGAATTTCCGAGACGGTGCACGAAAAACCGATCGAAACTCGACTCGCACGCGACTTCGCGCAAAGTTTTTGACCGTCGTATTTTTTTGCGAAAGCGTGTCTGTATGACTTCTCATGGGCTAATAAGAGGGGAAAGACCAGTATTTTGAATTTCCGAGACGGCGCACGAAAAACCGATCGAATCTCGACTCTGCGCAAAGTTTATGACCGTCGCGTTTTTTCGTGAAACCATGCTCATACGACTTACCATGGGCTAATACATCATGAATGGCCAGTATTTTGAATTTCCAAGACGGTGCACGAAAAACCGATCGAAAGTCGACTCTGCGCAAAGTTTATGACCGTCGCGTTTTTTCGTGAAACCATGCTCATACGACTTACCATGGGATAATACATCGTGAATGGCCAGTATTTTGAATTTCCGAGACGGTGCACGAAAAACCGATCGAATCTCTACTCTACGCAAAGTTTATGACCGTCGCATTTTTTCGTGAAACCATGCTCATACGACTTACCATGGGCTAATACATCGTGAATTGCCAGTATTTTGAATTTCCGAGACGGTGCACGAAAAACCGATCGAAACTCGACTCGCGCGCGACTTCGCGCAAAGTTTTTGACCGTCGTATTTTTTTGCGAAAGCGTGTCTGTATGACTTCTCATGGGCTAATAAGACGGGAAAGACTAGTATTTTGAATTTCCGAGACGGCGCACGAAAAACCGATCGAATATCGACTCTGCGCAAGGTTTATGACCGTCGCGTTTTTTCGTGAAACCATGCTCATACGACTTACCATGGGCTAATACATCATGAATGGCCAGTATTTTGAATTTCCAAGACGGTGCACGAAAAACCGATCGAAACTCGACTCGCGCGCGACCTCGCGCAAAGTTTTTGACCGTCGTGTTTTTTTGCGAAAGCGTGTCTGTATGACTTCTCATGGGCTAATAAGACGGGAAAGACTAGTAATTTGAATTTCCGAGACGGCGCACGAAAAACCGATCGAAACTTGACTCTGCGCAAAGTTTATGACCGTCGCGTTTTTTCGTGAAACCATGCTCATAAGACTTACCATGGGCTAATACATCGTGAATGGCCAGTATTTTGAATTTCCGAGATGGTGCACGAAAAACCGATCGACACTGGACTCGCGCGCGACTTCGCGCAAAGTTTTTGACCGTCGTATTTTTTTGCGAATGCATTTCTGTACGACTTCTCATGGGCTAATAAGACGGGAAAGACCAGTATTTTGAATTTCCAAGACGGTGCACGAAAAACCGATCGAATCTCGACTCTACGCAAAGTTTATGACCGTCGTGTTTTTTCGTGAAACCATGCTCATACGACTTACCATGGGCTAATACATCGTGAATAGCCAGTATTTTGAATTTCCGTGACGGTGCACGAAAAACTGATCGAAACTCGACTCGCGCGCGACTTCGCGCAAAGTTTTTGACCGTCGTATTTTTTTGCGAAAGCGTGCTTGTATGACTTCTCATGGGCTAATAAGACGGGAAAGACCAGTATTTTGACTTTCCGAGACGGTGCACGAAAACACGATCGAATCGTGACTCTGCGCAAAGTTTATGACCGTCGCGTTTTTTCGTGAAACCATGCTCATACGACTTACCATGGGATAATACATCGTGAATGGCCAGTATTTTGAATTTCCGAGACGGTGCACGAAAAACCGATCGAAACTCGACTCGCGCGCGACATCGCGCAAAGTTTATGACCGTCGTATTTTTTTGCGAAAGCGTGTCTGTACGACTTCTCATGGGCTAAAAGACGGGAAAGACCAGTATTTTGAATTTCCGAGACGGTGCACGAAAAACCGATCGAATCTCCACTCTACGCAAAGTTTATGACCGTCGCGTTTTTTCGTGAAACCATGCTCATACGACTTACCATGGGCTAATACATCGTGAATGGCTAGTATTTTGAATTTTCGAGACGGTGCACGAAAAACTGATCGAAACTCGACTCGCGCGCGACTTCGCGCAAAGTTTTTGACCGTCGTATTTTTTTGCGAAAGCGTGTCTGTATGACTTCTCATGGGCTAGTAAGACGGGAAAGACCAGTATTTTGAATTTCCGAGACGGCGCATGAAAAACCGAACGAATCTCGACTCTGCGCAAATTTTATGACCGTCGCGTTTTTTCGTGAAACCATGCTCATACGACTTACCATGGGCTAATACATCATGAATGGCCAGTATTTTGAATTTCCAAGACGGTGCACGAAAAACCGATCGAAACTCGACTCTGCGCAAAGTTTATGACCGTCACGTTTTTTCGTGAAACCATGCTCATACGACTTACCATGGGATAATACATCGTGAATGGCCAGTATTTTGAATTTCCGAGACGGTGCACGAAAAACCGATCGAAACTCGACTCGCGCGCGACATCGCGCAAAGTTTATGACCGTCGTATTTTTTTGCGAAAGCGTGTCTGTACGACTTCTCATGGGCTAATAAGATGGGAAAGACCAGTATTTTGAATTTCCGAGACGGTGCACGAAAAACCGATCGAATCTCGACTCTACGCAAAGTTTATGACCGTCGCGTTTTTTCGTGTAACCATGCTCATACGACTTACTATGGGCTAATACATCGTGAATAGCCAGTATTTTGAATTTCCGAGACGGTGCACGAAAAACTGATCGAAACTCGACTCGCGCGCGACTTCGCGCAAAGTTTTTGACCGTCGTATTTTTTTGCGAAAGCGTGCTTGTATGACTTCTCATGGGCTAATAAGACGGGAAAGGCCAATATTTTGAATTTCCGAGACGGTGCACGAAAAACCGATCGAAACTCGACTCGCGCGTGACTTCGCGCAAAGTTTATGACCGTCGTATTTTTTTGCGCAAGCGTGCCTGTACGACTTATCATGGGCTAATAAGACGGGAAAGGCCAATATTTTGAATTTTCGAGACGGTGCACGAAAAACCGATCGAATCTCGACTCGCGCGCGACTTCGAGCAAAGTTTTTGACCGTTGTATTTTTTTGCGAAAGCGTGTCTATACGACTTCTCATGGGCTAATAAGACGGGAAAGACCAGTATTTTGAATTTCCGAGACGGTGCACGAAAAACCGATCGAATCTCGACTCGCGCGCGACTTCGCGCAAAGTTTATGACCGTCGTATTTTTTTGCGAAAGCATGTCTGTACGACTTCTCATGGGCTAATAAGACGGGAAAGACCAGTATTTTGAATTTCCGAGACGGTGCACGAAAAACCGATCGAATCTCGACTCTACGCAAAGTTTATGACCGTCGCGTTTTTTTGTGAAACCGTGCTCATACGACTTACCATGGGCTAATACATCGTGAATTGCCAGTATTTTGAATTTCCGAGACGGTGCACGAAAAACCGATCGAAACTCGACTCGCACGCGACTTCGCGCAAAGTTTTTGACCGTCGTATTTTTTTGCGAAAGCGTGTCTGTATGACTTCTCATGGGCTAATAAGAGGGGAAAGACCAGTATTTTGAATTTCCGAGACGGCGCACGAAAAACCGATCGAATCTCGACTCTGCGCAAAGTTTATGACCGTCGCGTTTTTTCGTGAAACCATGCTCATACGACTTACCATGGGCTAATACATCATGAATGGCCAGTATTTTGAATTTCCAAGACGGTGCACGAAAAACCGATCGAAAGTCGACTCTGCGCAAAGTTTATGACCGTCGCGTTTTTTCGTGAAACCATGCTCATACGACTTACCATGGGATAATACATCGTGAATGGCCAGTATTTTGAATTTCCGAGACGGTGCACGAAAAACCGATCGAATCTCTACTCTACGCAAAGTTTATGACCGTCGCATTTTTTCGTGAAACCATGCTCATACGACTTACCATGGGCTAATACATCGTGAATTGCCAGTATTTTGAATTTCCGAGACGGTGCACGAAAAACCGATCGAAACTCGACTCGCGCGCGACTTCGCGCAAAGTTTTTGACCGTCGTATTTTTTTGCGAAAGCGTGTCTGTATGACTTCTCATGGGCTAATAAGACGGGAAAGACTAGTATTTTGAATTTCCGAGACGGCGCACGAAAAACCGATCGAATATCGACTCTGCGCAAGGTTTATGACCGTCGCGTTTTTTCGTGAAACCATGCTCATACGACTTACCATGGGCTAATACATCATGAATGGCCAGTATTTTGAATTTCCAAGACGGTGCACGAAAAACCGATCGAAACTCGACTCGCGCGCGACCTCGCGCAAAGTTTTTGACCGTCGTGTTTTTTTGCGAAAGCGTGTCTGTATGACTTCTCATGGGCTAATAAGACGGGAAAGACTAGTAATTTGAATTTCCGAGACGGCGCACGAAAAACCGATCGAAACTTGACTCTGCGCAAAGTTTATGACCGTCGCGTTTTTTCGTGAAACCATGCTCATAAGACTTACCATGGGCTAATACATCGTGAATGGCCAGTATTTTGAATTTCCGAGATGGTGCACGAAAAACCGATCGACACTGGACTCGCGCGCGACTTCGCGCAAAGTTTTTGACCGTCGTATTTTTTTGCGAAAGCGTGTCTGTACGACTTCTCATGGGCTAATAAGACGTGAAAGACCAGTATTTTGAATTTCCGAGACGGCGCACGAAAAACCGATCGAATCTCGACTCTGCGCAAAGTTTATGACCATCGCGTTTTTTCGTGAAACTATGCTCATACGACTTACCATGGGCTAATACATCATGAATGGCCAGTATTTTGAATTTCCGAGACGGTGCACGAAAAACCGATCGAAACTCGACTCGCGCGTGACTTCGCGCAAAGTTTATGACCGTCGTATTTTTTTGCGCAAGCGTGCCTGTACGACTTATCATGGGCTAATAAGACGGGAAAGGCCAATATTTTGAATTTCCGAGACGGTGCACGAAAAACTGATCGAATCTCGACTCGCGCGCGACTTCGAGCAAAGTTTTTGACCGTTGTATTTTTTTGCGAAAGCGTGTCTATACGACTTCTCATGGGCTAATAAGACGGGAAAGACCAGTATTTTGAATTTCCGAGACGGTGCACGAAAAACCGATCGAATCTCGACTCGCGCGCGACTTCGCACAAAGTTTATGACCGTCGTATTTTTTTGCGAATGCATTTCTGTACGACTTCTCATGGGCTAATAAGACGGGAAAGACCAGTATTTTGAATTTCCGAGACGGTGCACGAAAAACCGATCGAATCTCGACTCTACGCAAAGTTTATGACCGTCGTGTTTTTTCGTGAAACCATGCTCATACGACTTACCATGGGCTAATACATCGTGAATAGCCAGTATTTTGAATTTCCGAGACGGTGCACGAAAAACTGATCGAAACTCGACTCGCGCGCGACTTCGCGCAAAGTTTTTGACCGTCGTATTTTTTTGCGAAAGCGTGCTTGTATGACTTCTCATGGGCTAATAAGACGGGAAAGACCAGTATTTTGAATTTCCGAGACGGTGCACGAAAAACTGATCGAATCTCGACTCTACGCAAAGTTTATGACCGTCACGTTTTTTCGTGAAACCATGCTCATACGACTTACCATGGGCTAATACATCGTGAATGGCCAGTATTTTGAATTTCCGAGACGGTGCACGAAAAACTGATCGAAACTCGACTCGCGCGCGACTTCGCGCAAAGTTTTTGACCGTCGTGTTTTTTTGCGAAAGCGTGTCTGTATGACTTCTCATGGGCTAATAAGACGAGAAAGACCAGTATTTTGAATTTCCGAGACGGCGCACGAAAAACCGATCGAATCTCGACTCTGCGCAAAGTTTATGACCGTCGCATTTTTTCGTGAAACCATGCTCATACGACTTACCATGGGCTAATACATCATGAATGGCCAGTATTTTGAATTTCCAAGACGGTGCATGAAAAACCGATCGAAACTCGACTCTACGCAAAGTTTATGACCGTCGCGTTTTTTCGTGAAACCATGCTCATACGACTTACCCTGGGATAATACATCGTGAATGGCCAGTATTTTGAATTTCCGAGCGGTGCACGAAAAACTGATCGAAACTCGACTCGCGCGCGACATCGCGCAAAGTTTATGACCGTCGTATTTTTTTGCGAAAGCGTGTCTGTACGACTTCTCATGGGCTAATAAGACGGGAAAGACCAGTATTTTGAATTTCCGAGACGGTGCACGAAAAACCGATCGAATCTCGACTCTACGCAAAGTTTATGACCGTCGCATTTTTTCGTGAAACCGTGCTCATACGACTTACCATGGGCTAATACATTGTGAATTGCCAGTATTTTGAATTTCCGAGACGGTGCACGAAAAAACGATCGAAACTCGACTCGCGCGCGACTTCGCGCAAAGTTTTTGACCGTCGTATTTTTTTGCGAAAGCGTGCTTGTATGACTTCTCATGGGCTAATAAGACGGGAAAGACCAGTATTTTGAATTTCCGAGACGGTGCACGAAAACCTGATCGAATCTAGACTCTGCGCAAAGTTTATGACCGTCGCGTTTTTTCGTGAAACCATGCTCATACGACTTACCATGGGATAATACATCGTGAATGGCCAGTATTTTGAATTTCCGAGACGGTGCACGAAAAACCGATCGAAACTCGACTCGCGCGCGACATCGCGCAAAGTTTATGACCGTCGTATTTTTTTGCGAAAGCGTGTCTGTACGACTTCTCATGGGCTAATAAGACGGGAAAGACCAGTATTTTGAATTTCCGAGACGGTGCACGAAAAACCGATCGAATCTCCACTCTACGCAAAGTTTATGACCGTCGCGTTTTTTCGTGAAACCATGCTCATACGACTTACCATGGGCTAATACATCGTGAATGGCCAGTATTTTGAATTTTCGAGACGGTGCACGAAAAACTGATCGAAACTCGACTCGCGCGCGACTTCGCGCAAAGTTTTTGACCGTCGTATTTTTTTGCGAAAGCGTGTCTGTATGACTTCTCATGGGCTAATAAGACGGGAAAGACCAGTATTTTGAATTTCCGAGACGGCGCACGAAAAACCGATCGAATCTCGACTCTGCGCAAAGTTTATGACCGTCGCGTTTTTTCGTGAAACCATGCTCATACGACTTACCATGGGCTAATACATCATGAATGACCAGTATTTTTAATTTCCAAGACGGTGCACGAAAAACCTATCGAAACTCGACTCTGCGCAAAGTTTATGACCGTCGCGTTTTTTCGTGAAACCATGCTCTTTTTTTTTGGTAAGTAAAGATAATGTATTTTGTAAAAGATTTGTACAAAGAAGCTTTGTCTACACAAGCCATAGACTAAAGCCTGAAGTCTCTTAGTGTAGTCGAGAAGATTGTACCCCACCTAAAGAAGGTGAAATGGGCACACTTCATCAAACTCATTTCCAAGAGTAGCACAAGGAAGTTAATAAAAAAATGCAAAAGCTAGACTGTTCTGGAGTACTTGTGGATACATCACAAAATATAAGCTTTGCCCCATAATACATTACAATCCTCGTCATTATTCGAGTGATTATTGACTAATGAAAAAATTGAATCTTGTGAAAATCTCTTTCTCTCTTCTTGTTAGGTGCTCTATATTCAATTCTTGCTCCATGCATGATCGTGAGTCCTGAAGAATCTCTATCAGAATTTGAGCTTTGTTCATGTTGTGACACTCAAAAATTCTGCCACACCTCTCCTTCCAAATCCACCAAATAGCACATCTGAATATAATTCTTGCTAGTTGTGTAAGAGGACCCTTTCTTGAGAAGCCTTGCATTAGCCTTTTTAGTTCATGATGCAAGTTTGGCCGTGGTAGCCTTTGAAGATCAAATCGCTTCAAGATCTCTTCCCATATCCAAGATGAATAATCACAAGCAAAGTATAGATGGTCAACACTTTCTTCCTTTTGCATACACAAAGAGCACCGATTTACAATATAAATACCTCTTCGCTGCATATTGTCTATCGTAGGAAGTTTACCGAGAAAGGCCTGCCATGTACATAAGGAATGTCGCTGTGAGCATGGACTATCCCATGTCCAACTACTTGGGATCCACTTGTTGTTTCGTCGTCTAATTTGGTTCCATGCAGATGTAGCACTAAATTTACCATTATCATGAAGCCAAATAAGCATATCTGAAGAGTTGTTCTTGATTGGAATAGCCCTAATAGTCGGCCAAAGTAATAACATGTCTGGGGAGGTAGGGTTAGGAAGACACCATGTACCATTGTTAATGAATTCAGAAACCTTCCAGTCTTTGGGAGCCCCCAGATCCTGTCGTACTCTATCACCAAATATCTGAAATATACTTTTCCCATTCACCCAAGGATCATACCACATATTAATATTGGTTCCAGAAGAAATCACATAAGAAATATTGTTACGTAGCCATCTCCTTGCCTTCAGAATATCGTGAAACCATGCTCATACGACTTACCATGGGATAATACATCGTGAATGGTCAGTATTTTGAATTTCCGAGACGGTGCACGAAAAACCGATCGAAACTCGACTCGCGCGCGACATCGCGCAAAGTTTATGACCGTCGTATTTTTTTGCGAAAGCGTGTCTGTACGACTTCTCATGGGCTAATCAGACGGGAAAGACCAGTATTTTGAATTTCCGAGACGGTGCACGAAAAACCGATCGAATCTCGACTCTACGCAAAGTTTATGACCGTCGCGTTTTTTCGTGAAACCATTCTCATACGACTTACCATGGGCTAATACATCGTGATTTGCCTGTATTTTGAATTTCCGAGACGGTGCACGAAAAACCGACCGAAACTCGACTCGCGCGCGACTTCGCGCAAAGTTTTTGACCGTCGTATTTTTTTGCGAAAGCGTGTCTGTATGACTTCTCATGGGCTAATAAGACGGGAAAGACCAGTATTTTGAATTTCCGAGACGACGCACGAAAAACCGATCGAATCTCGACTCTGCGCAAAGTTTATGACCGTCTCGTTTTTTAGTGAAACCATGCTCATACGACTTACCATGGGCTAATACATCATGAATGGCCAGTATTTTGAATTTCCAAGACGGTGCACGAAAAACCGATCGAAACTCGACTCGCGGGCGACTTCGCGCAAAGTTTATGACTGTCATATTTTTTTGCGCAAGCATGCCTGTACGACTTATCATGGGCTAATAAGACGGGAAATTCACACCAGCAGCTTAGGCCGGATTCACACCAGGATGTTCCACCGATGATTTCTTCTTCTCGACGGGATGCTCCTTCAATGAACCAGGCCCGAGGTCGTTCACGATCTAGATCACGACCTCCAGCACCTATTTCCCGAGATCCTCGGCCTTGGAGTAGCCTCTTCAAGGCTCCAGTGGGTAGTCCGGATCTTCGACTAGACTTTTTTGCTCCAGAAGTACAGTCTGACCAGAAGATTGCTGTGTATGAGGCTATTGATTCTGACGAACTAATTGAGACATGGTCCATGGCAATTGTGGGCTACGTTGTTGGACTAAGAACATCATTTTTCCCACTATCCTCATACATCATAACTCGATGGGGAATATCAACATTTGATCTTCATATGTTGGAGACCGGATTCTTTGTATGCAGACTTTATTCGGAAGAAGATTTACAACGGGTACTTGAAGGATTTTGGACTATTCGTGGTCATCCAATGATACTACGACGCTGGGCACCTGATGTGAGATTGGAGTTAGACAGTCTACAGTCTATCCCAATATGGGTTTCTTTTCATGGACTTCCACTACATCTCTGGGGTCGTCGTTTTATTGCAAAGCTTTGCAGCACCCTGGGACAGCCATTGTATCTTGATAAGGCAACAGCTTCGCAAACAAGATTGACCTTTGCCAGAGCTTGTGTAATGGTTTCTTCTGATGAGGAACTGCCGAATGATGTTTCTTACCGTGATCTTGATGGGAGCACTCGAAAGGTGAAAGTCTCATATTCTTGGAAGCCACAACGATGCAAGGTTTGTCTATCTTTTGGACATGTAAATGGTGCCTGCCAACAGCCTTCACAAAAAATCACACAGGTCTACCGACCACGCCAAGAGCCACAGAATGGGGTCACTACCACTAATCCAAGCACTGATACTCCAGTGCCAACAGTGGTGATGGCGGAGAAGATAGTTGGACACTCTGACTCGTTGGGGCAGCGACACGAACAAGAGAAAGACAAGTCAGGACTTCCATCTTTACCTATTATATCAGAGACTTTCACTGCAGGAGCTTCCCAAGGTTCTCACTCCCCAATAACAGCCTCGCCTTCACGAATCACTCCTTCAGATAATCAGGAAATTTCATTTCAACAACCTCTTGGGAACCAAGACATTGCAACTCAGCAAACTCATCGCTCTTCGACACATCCCGCTATTCAGGACTCCTTGCCTCAAGGTACGCAAAAATTTAAACATTTGCAAGCTGTGGATGAGGTGGATAAATATAGGAATAAAGTATTAAAGGGTAAAGATATTATGCGAGAGGACCATGCAAAATCAAAGGATAAGAAAAAGGATGGTAGTGTCCTCCTAAAATCGCATGCTCTTCCTTCTATCTAGTATTGATGAAAATAAGCTGTTGGAATGTTCGTGGACTTAATAAGACTGAGAAATGTCAGGAGCTCAATAGAATAATCCGATCTGCTGCATGTGACATGGTGATTCTTGTGGAAACAAAAATTAAACCTCATCGTGTTCGAGTTCAGAAGAATTTAATATGGCCTGAGGCAGAACTTTTTACTAATGATTCTCAGGATACTTATGGTCGAGTTTGGGTCTTATGGCATCCTAACCTTGTTACTGCTTGGTTTATTTCTGCTACTAATCAATTCATTCATCTTAAGGCAGAGGATAAACAGACTGGATGTCAATTCAATATTACCGGTATTTATGCATCTAACAGTATGTCTGACAGGAATGCTCTATGGCGTGATCTGGTTTGCATTGCAAATAGTTATCCTACAGTACCATGGGTTGTTCTCGGTGACTTTAATACTGTCAGATACACAAATGAGAAAGTGGGGGTAGAGTGCTTTCCGAATATCAGCTTCAACATTTTAATGATTGTATAGATACTGCTGCATTGACTGACATGAAATCTGTAGGTGATTGGTTCTCATGGAACAATCAAAGTACTGCTGACAGGAAAATTATGGCTCGACTTGACAGATGTTTGATTAATCAGGAATGGTTAGCAGTTTTTCCAGATTCACTTCTTGAGTATGGTGCTAAGTTATTTTCGGATCACTCTATTATGCATATACATGCAGATAAAGCACTACCCGGAGTAAAGAAACCTTTTAGATTTTTTAATATGTGGAGTTCTCACCCAAAGTTCCTCGAAGTTATTAAGTCAGCTTGGGACATTAATGTATTTGGTTCTCCCCCTTACATCCTATGTCAAAAACTAAAAGCATGCAAAGCAGCACTTAAGATGTGGAATTCAACTACATTTGGAAATATCAACGACAGGGTTCAGTTATGCAAGAAAGAACTTATGGCTGTGCAAAGCGAGCTGAATCTTCAACCTCTGGATGAGAATCTTATATACAAAGAGGCTGCTGCTAGAAATAACTTTTTGCACGCTTTGAAGCAGGAGGAATGCTTTTTGAAACAGAAGTCACGACAGCATTGGCTTACTCTAGGGGATTCTAATACGAAGTTTTTCTATGCTGCTATTGCTACCAGAAGGGCTACTAATCTGATCAAAAAATGCAAAGGTATAGATGGTAATCTCATTGAGGATCTGGATGAGGTTAAAAATTACACCAAGCAATTTTTTTATTCCTTACTCAATCAGGAACAGCAGCCTAATAGTATTCATGTTGGGCCTACAAGACGACTTGATTCTGAAGCCCTCTCTCATCTTAATGCCCCAATAACGGATGATGAAATTGTGAAAGTTGTTTTTAAGTCCCCGAAGCACAAAAGCCCTGGTCCAGATGGATTTCCAGCTGAGTTTTATCAAATTGCATGGGCTATTGTAGGCAACGATGTCATAAAAGCTTGTCGACATTTTTTCTCCTCAGGTCATATTCTTAAAGAAATGAATTGCACTTTTATTTCTTTAGTGCCTAAAAATGATGGAGCCGATTCATTGGAGAACTACCGTCCTATTTCACTGTGCAACTTTATTTATAAGGTTATCTCTAAGTTGCTGACAGATAGACTACAAAAGGTCATGAATAAGGTCATTAGTCCTAATCAGGCTGCTTTTCTTAAAGGGAGGAGTATCCATCATAATGTCCTGCTTGCTAATGATTTGGTTAAGGATCTACATTCTAAAACAAGAGGGAAAAAGATCTGTTTTAAAGCTGATTTACGAAAGGCCTTTGACTCAGTCAATAGGAATTTTATTTACATGATGCTCCATAATATGGGCTTCCCTCAGCACTGGGTTAAATGGATTCAATGTTGCTTTGAAACTCCAAAATTTTCGATTCTCTTTAATGGTTCACCTATTGGCTTCTTCGGGAGTAAGAATGGCATTCGGCAAGGCGATTCGGGAGTAAGAACAGTCTAGCTATTGCATTTTTATTTCCTTGTGCTACACTTGGAGATGAGTTCGATGAAGCGTGCCCACTTCACCTTCTTTAGGTGGGGTGCAATCTTCTCGACTACACTAAGAGACTTCAGGCTTTAGTCTATGGCTTGTGTAGACAAAGCTTCTTTGTACAAATCTTTTACAAAATACATTATCTTTACTTACCAAAAAAAAAAATAAGACGGGAAAGGCCAATATTTTGAATTTCCGAGACGGTGCACGAAAAACCGATCGAATCTCGACTCGCGCGCGACTTCGCGCAAAGTTTTTGACCGTCGTATTTTTTTGCGCAAGCGTGCCTGTACGACTTATCATGGGCTAATAAGACGGGAAAGGCCAATATTTTGAATTTCCGAGACGGTGCACGAAAAACCGATCGAATCTCGACTCGCGCGACTTCGCGCAAAGTTTATGACCGTTGTATTTTTTTGCGAAAGCGTGTCTGTACGACTTCTCAAGGGCTAATAAGACGGGAAAGACCAGTATTTTGAATTTCCGAGACGGTGCACGAAAAACCGATCGAATCTCGACTCTACGCAAAGTTCATCACCGTCGCGTTTTTTCGTGAAACCATGCTCTTTTTTTTTTTGGTAAGTAAAGTCGTGAAACCATGCTCATACGACTTACCATGGGCTAATACATCGTGAATGGCCAGTATTTTGAATTTCCGAGACGGTGCACGAAAAACTGATCGAAACTCGACTCGCGCGCGACTTCGCGCAAAGTTTTTGACCGTCGTATTTTTTTGCGAAAGCGTGCTTGTATGACTTCTCATGGGCTAATAAGACGGGAAAGACCAGTATTTTGAATTTCCGAGACGGTGCACGAAAACCCGATCGAATCTCGACTCTGCGCAAAGTTTATGACCGTCGCGTTTTATCGTGAAACCATGCTCATACGACTTACCGTGGGATAATACATCGTGAATGGCCAGTATTTTGAATTTCCGAGACGGTGCACGAAAAACCGATCGAAACTCGACTCGCGCGCGACATCGCGCAAAGTTTATGACCGTCGTATTTTTTTGCGAAAGTGTGTCTGTACGACTTCTCATGGGCTAATAAGATGGGAAAGACCAGTATTTTGAATTTCCGAGACGGTGCACGAAAAACCGATCGAATCTCGACTCTACGCAAAGTTTATGACCGTCGCGTTTTTTCGTGAAACCATGCTCATACGACTTACCATGGGCTAATACATCGTGAATGGCCAGTATTTTGAATTTCCGAGACGGTGCACGAAAAACTGATCGAAACTCGACTCGCGCGCGACTTCGCGCAAAGTTTTTGACCGTCGTATTTTTTTGCGAAAGCGTGTCTGTATGACTTCTCATGGGCTAATAAGACGGGAAAGACCAGTATTTTGAATTTCCGAGACGGTGCACGAAAAACCGATCGAATCTCGACTCTACGTAAAGTTTATGACCGTCGCGTTTTTTCGTGAAACCATGCTCATACGACTTACCATGGGCTAATACATCATGAATTGCCAGTATTTTGAATTTCCGAGACGGTGCACGAAAACCGACCGAAACTCGACTCGCGCGCGACTTCGCGCAAAGTTTTTGACCGTCGTATTTTTTTGCGAAAGCATGTCTGTATGACTTCTCATGGGCTAATAAGACGGTAAAGACCAGTATTTTGAATTTCCGAGACGGCGCACGAAAAACCGATCGAATCTCGACTCTGCGCAATGTTTATGACCGTCACGTTTTTTCGTGAAACCATGCTCATACGACTTACCATGGGCTAATACATCATGAATGGCCAGTATTTTGAATTTCCAAGACGGTGCACGAAAAACCGATCGAAACTCGACTCTGCGCAAAGTTTATGACCGTCACGTTTTTTCGTGAAACCATGCTCATACGACTTACCATGGGATAATACATTGTGAATGGCCAGTATTTTGAATTTCTGAGACGGTGCACGAAAAACCGATCGAAACTCGACTCTACGCAAAGTTTATGACCGTCGCGTTTTTTCGTGAAACCATTCTCATACGACTTACCATGGGCTAATACATCATGAATGGCCAGTATTTTGAATTTCCAAGACGGTGCACGAAAAACCGATCGAAACTCGACTCGCGCGCGACCTCGCGCAAAGTTTTTGACCGTCGTATTTTTTTGCGAAAGCGTGTCTGTATGACTTCTCATGGGCTAATAAGACGGGAAAGACTAGTATTTTGAATTTCCGAGACGACGCACGAAAAACCGATCGAAACTTGACTCTACGCAAAGTTTATGACCGTCGCGTTTTTTCGTGAAACCATGCTCATAAGACTTACCATGGGCTAATACATCGTGAATGGCCAGTATTTTGAATTTCCGAGACGGTGCACGAAAAACCGATCGACACTGGACTCGCGCGCGACTTCGCGCAAAGTTTTTGACCGTCGTATTTTTTTGCGAAAGCGTGTCTGTACGACTTCTCATGGGCTAATAAGACGGGAAAGACCAGTATTTTGAATTTCCGAGACGGCGCACGAAAAACCGATCGAATCTCGACTCTGCGCAAAGTTTATGACCATCGCGTTTTTTCGTGAAACTATGCTCATACGACTTACCATGGGCTAATACATCATGAATGGCCAGTATTTTGAATTTCCGAGACGGTGCACGAAAAACCGATCGAAACTCGACTCGCGCGCGACTTCGCGCAAAGTTTATGACCGTCGTATTTTTTTGCGCAAGCGTGCCTGTACGACTTATCATGGGCTAATAAGACGGGAAAGGCCAATATTTTGAATTTCCGAGACGGTGCACGAAAAACCGATCGAATCTCGACTCGCGCGCGACTTCGAGCAAAGTTTTTGACCGTTGTATTTTTTTGTGAAAGCGTGTCTATACGACTTCTCATGGGCTAATAAGACGGGAAATACCAGTATTTTGAATTTCCGCGACGGTGCACGAAAAACCGATCGAATCTCGACTCGCGCGCGACTTCGCGCAAAGTTTATGACCGTCGTATTTTTTTGCGAATGCGTTTCTGTACAACTTCTCATGGGCTAATAAGACGGGAAAGACCAGTATTTTGAATTTCCGAGACGGTGCACGAAAAACCGATCGAATCTCGACTCTACGCAAAGTTTATGACCGTCGCGTTTTTTCGTGAAACCATGCTCATACGACTTACCATGGGCTAATACATCGTGAATAGCCAGTATTTTGAATTTCCGAGACGGTGCACGAAAAACTGATCGAAACTCGACTCGCGCGCGACTTCGCGCAAAGTTTTTGACCGTCGTATTTTTTTGCGAAAGCGTGCTTGTATGACTTCTCATGGGCTAATAAGACGGGAAAGACCAGTATTTTGAATTTCCGAGACGGTGCACGAAAACCCGATCGAATCTCGACTCTGCGCAAAGTTTATGACCGTCGCGTTTTTTCGTGAAACCATGCTCATACGACTTACCATGGGATAATACATCGTGAATGGCCAGTATTTTGAATTTCCGAGACGTTGCACGAAAAACCGATCGAAACTCGACTCGTGCGCGACATCGCGCAAAGTTTATGACCGTCGTATTTTTTTGCGAAAGCGTGTCTGTACGACTTCTCATGGGCTAATAAGACGGGAAAGACCAGTATTTTGAATTTCCGAGACGGTGCACGAAAACCCGATCGAATCTCGACTCTGCGCAAAGTTTATGACCGTCGCGTTTTTTCGTGAAACCATGCTCATATGACTTACCATGGGATAATACATCGTGAATGGCCAGTATTTTGAATTTCCGAGACGTTGCACGAAAAACCGATCGAAACTCGACTCGTGCGCGACATCGCGCAAAGTTTATGACCGTCGTATTTTTTTGCGAAAGCGTGTCTGTACGACTTCTCATGGGCTAATAAGACGGGAAAGACCAGTATTTTGAATTTCCGAGACGGTGCACGAAAAACCGATCGAATCTCGACTCTACGCAAAGTTTATGACCGTCGCATTTTTTCGTGAAACCATGCTCATACGACTTACCATGGGCTAATACATCGTGAATGGCCAGTATTTTGAATTTCCGAGACGGTGCACGAAAAACTGATCGAAACTCGACTCGCGCGCGACTTCGCGCAAAGTTTTTGACCGTCGTATTTTTTTGCGAAAGCGTGTCTGTATGACTTCTCATGGGCTAATAAGACGAGAAAGACCAGTATTTTGAATTTCCGAGACGGCGCACGAAAAACCGATCGAATCTCGACTCTGCGCAAAGTTTATGACCGTCGCGTTTTTTCGTGAAACCATGCTCATACGACTTACCATGGGCTAATACATCATGAATGGCCAGTATTTTGAATTTCCAAGACGGTGCACGAAAAACCGATCGAAACTCGACTCTGCGCAAAGTTTATGACCGTCGCGTTTTTTCGTGAAACCATGCTCATACGACTTACCATGGGATAATACATCGTGAATGACCAGTATTTTGAATTTCTGAGACGGTGCACGAAAAACCGATCGAATCTCGACTCTACGCAAAGTTTATAACCGTCGCGTTTTTTCGTGAAACCGTGCTCATACGACTTACCATGGGCTAATACATTGTGAATTGCCAGTATTTTGAATTTCTGAGACGGTGCACGAAAAAACGATCGAAACTCGACTCGCGCGCGACTTCGCGCAAAGTTTTTGACCGTCGTATTTTTTTGCGAAAGCGTGCTTGTATGACTTCTCATGGGCTAATAAGACAGGAAAGACCAGTATTTTGAATTTCCGAGACGTTGCACGAAAACCCGATCGAATCTAGACTCTGCGCAAAGTTTATGACCGTCGCATTTTTTCGTGAAACCATGCTCATACGACTTACCATGGGATAATACATCGTGAATGGCCAGTATTTTGAATTTCCGAGACGGTGCACGAAAAACCGATCGAAACTCGACTCGCGCGCGACATCGCGCAAAGTTTATGACCGTCGTATTTTTTTGTGAAAGCGTGTCTGTACGACTTCTCATGGGCTAATAAGACGGGAAAGACCAGTATTTTGAATTTCCGAGACGGTGCACGAAAAACCGATCGAATCTCGACTCTACGCAAAGTTTATGACCGTCGCTTTTTTTCGTGAAACCATGCTCATACGACTTACCATGGGCTAATACATCGTGAATGGCCAGTATTTTGAATTTCCGAGACGGTGCACGAAAAACTGATCGAAACTCGACTCGCGCGCGACTTCGCGCAAAGTTTTTGACCGTCGTATTTTTTTGCGAAAGCGTGTCTGTATGACTTCTCATGGGCTAATAAGACGGGAAAGACCAGTATTTTGAATTTTCGAGACGGCGCACGAAAAACCGATCGAATCTCGACTCTGCGCAAAGTTTATGACCGTCGCGTTTTTTCGTGAAACCATGCTCATACGACTTACCATGGGCTAATACATCATGAATGGCCAGTATTTTTAATTTCCAAGACGGTGCACGAAAAACCTATCGAAACTCGACTCTGCGCAAAGTTTATGACCGTCGCGTTTTTTCGTGAAACCATGCTCTTTTTTTTTGGTAAGTAAAGATAATGTATATTGTAAAAGATTTGTAGAAAGAAGCTTTGTCTACACAAGCCATAGACTAAAGCCTGAAGTCTTTTAGTGTAGTCGAGAAGATTGTACCCCACCTAAAGAAGGTGAAATGGGCACACTTTATCAAACTCATTTCCAAGAGTAGCACAAGGAAGTTAATAAAAAAATGCAAAAGCAAGACTGTTCTGGAGTACTTGTGGATACATCACAAAATATAAGCTTTGCCCCATAATACATTACAATCCTCGTCATTATTCGAGTGATTATTGACTAATGAAAAAATTGAATCTTGTGAAAATCTCTTTCTCTCTTCTTGTTAGGTGCTCTGTATTCAATTCTTGCTCCATACATGATCGTGAGTCCTGAAGAATCTCTATCAGAATTTGAGCTTTGTTCATGTTGTGACACTCAAAAATTCTGCCACACCTCTCCTTCCAAATCCACCAAATAGCACATCTGAATATAATTCTTGCTAGTTGTGTAAGAGGACCCTTTCTTGAGAAGCCTTGCATTAGCCTTTCTAGTTCATGATGCAAGTTTGGCCGTGGTAGCCTTTGAAGATCAAATCGCTTCAAGATCTCTTCCCATATCCAAGATGAATAATCACAAGCAAAGTATAGATGGTCAACACTTTCTTCCTTTTGCAATATAAATACCTCTTCGCTGCATATTGTCTATCGTAGGAAGTTTACCGAGAAGGGCCTGCCATGTACATAAGGAATGTCGCTGTGAGCATGGACTATCCCATGTCCAACTACTTGGGATCCACTTGTTGTTTCGTCGTCTAATTTGGTTCCATACAGATGTAGCACTAAATTTACCATTATCATGAAGCCAAATAAGCATATCTGAAGAGTTGTTCTTGATTGTAAATAGCCCTAATAGTCGGCCAAATTAATAACATGTCTGGGGAGGTAGGGTTAGGAAGACACCATGTACCATTGTTAATGAATTCAGAAACCTTCCAGTCTTTGGGAGCCCCCAGATCCTGTCGTACTCTATCACCAAATATCTGAAATATACTTTTCCCATTCACCCAAGGATCATACCACATATTAATATTGGTTCCAGAAGAAATCACATAAGAAATATTGTTACGTAGCCATCTCCTTGCTTTCAGAATATCGTGAAACCATGCTCATACGACTTACCATGGGATAATACATCGTGAATGGTCAGTATTTTGAATTTCCGAGACGGTGCACGAAAAACCGATCGAAACTCGACTCGCGCGCGACATCGCGCAAAGTTTATGACCGTCATATTTTTTTGCGAAAGCGTGTCTGTACGACTTCTCATGGGCTAATCAGACGGGAAAGACCAGTATTTTGAATTTCCGAGACGGTGCACGAAAAACCGATCGAATCTCGACTCTACGCAAAGTTTATGACCGTCGCGTTTTTTCGTGAAACCATGCTCATACGACTTACCATGGGCTAATACATCGTGAATTGCCTGTATTTTGAATTTCCGAGACGGTGCACGAAAAACCGACCGAAACGCGACTCGCGCGCGACTTCGCGCAAAGTTTTTGACCGTCGTATTTTTTTGCGAAAGCGTGTCTGTATGACTTCTCATGGGCTAATAAGACGGGAAAGACCAGTATTTTGAATTTCCGAGACGGCGCACGAAAAACCGATCGAATCTCGACTCTGCGCAAAGTTTATGACCGTCTCGTTTTTTAGTGAAACCATGCTCTTTTTTTTTGGTAAGTAAAGATATTGTATTTTGTAAAAGATTTGTACAAAGAAGCTTTGTCTACACAAGCCATAGACTAAAGCCTGAAGTCTCTTAGTGTAGTCGAGAAGATTGCACCCCACCTAAAGAAGGTGAAATGAGCACGCTTCATCAAACTCATCTCCAAGAGTAGCATAAGGAAGTTAATAAATAATAAAATGCAATAGCTAGACTGTTCTGGACTACTTGGGGATACATCACAAAATATAAGCTTTGCCCCATATAATACATTACAATCTTCATCATTATTCGAGTGATTCTTGACGAATGGAAAAATTGAATCTTGTGAAAATATCTTTCTCTCTTCTTGTTAGGTGCTCTGTATTCAATTCTTGCTCCATACATGATCTGAATGTCAAAGTGAAGAAATTCAACCAAGCGCGGGTAAACGGCGGGAGTAACTATGACTCTCTTAAGGTAGCCAAATGCCTCGTCATCTAATTAGTGAAACCATGCTCATACGACTTACCATGGGCTAATACATCATGAATGGCCAGTATTTTGAATTTCCAAGACGGTGCACGAAAAACCGATCGAAACTCGACTCGCGGGCGACTTCGCGCAAAGTTTATGACCGTCATATTTTTTTGCGCAAGCGTGCCTGTACGACTTATCATGGGCTAATAAGACGGGAAAGGCCAATATTTTGAATTTCCGAGATGGTGCACGAAAAACCGATCGAATCTCGACTCGCGCGCGACTTCGCGCAAAGTTTTTGACCGTTGTATTTTTTTGCGAAAGCGTGTCTATACGACTTCTCATGGGCTAATAAGACGGGAAAGACCAGTATTTTGAATTTCCGAGACGGTGCACGAAAAACCGATCGAATCTCGACTCTACGCAAAGTTTATGACCGTCGCGTTTTTTCGTGAAACCATGCTCATACGACTTACCATGGGCTAATACATCGTGAATGGCCAGTATTTTGAATTTCTGAGACGGTGCACGAAAAACTGATCGAAACTCGACTCGCGCGCGACTTCGCGCAAAGTTTTTGACCGTCGTATTTTTTTGCGAAAGCGTGCTTGTATGACTTCTCATGGGCTAATAAGACGGGAAAGACCAGTATTTTGAATTTCCGAGACGGTGCACGAAAACCCGATCGAATCTCGACTCTGCGCAAAGTTTATGACCGTCGCGTTTTTTCGTGAAACCATGCTCATATGACTTACCGTGGGATAATACATCGTGAATGGCCAGTATTTTGAATTTCCGAGACGGTGCACGAAAAACCGATCGAAACTCGACTCGCGCGCGACATCGCGCAAAGTTTATGACCGTCGTATTTTTTTGCGAAAGTGTGTCTGTACGACTTCTCATGGGGTAATAAGATGGGAAAGACCAGTATTTTGAATTTCCGAGACGGTGCACGAAAAACCGATCGAATCTCGACTCTATGCAAAGTTTATGACCGTCGCGTTTTTTCGTGAAACCATGCTCATACGACTTACCATGGGCTAATACATCGTGAATGGCCAGTATTTTGAATTTCCGAGACGGTGCACGAAAAACTGATCAAAACTCGACTCGCGCGCGACTTCGCGCAAAGTTTTTGACCGTCGTATTTTTTTGCGAAAGCGTGTCTGTATGACTTCTCATGGGCTAATAAGACGGGAAAGACCAGTATTTTGAATTTCCGAGACGGCGCACGAAAAACAGATCGAATCTCGACTCTGAGCAAAGTTTATGACCGTCTTGTTTTTTTGTGAAACCATGCTCATACGACTTACCATGGGCTAATACATCATGAATGGCCAGTATTTTGAATTTCCAAGACGGTGCACGAAAAACCGATCGAAACTCGACTCTGCGCAATGTTTATGACCGTCGCGTTTTTTCGTGAAACCATGCTCATACGACTTACCATGGGATAATACATTGTGAATGGCCAGTATTTTGAATTTCCGAGACGGTGCACGAAAAACCGATCGAAACTCGACTCTACGCAAAGTTTATGACCGTCGCGTTTTTTCGTGAAACCATGCTCATACGACTTACCATGGGCTAATACATCATGAATGGCCAGTATTTTGAATTTCCAAGACGGTGCACGAAAAACCGATCGAAACTCGACTCTGCGCAAAGTTTATGACCGTCGCGTTTTTTCGTGAAACCATGCTCATACGACTTACCGTGGGATAATACATCGTGAATGGCCAGTATTTTGAATTTCCGAGACGGTGCACGAAAAACCGATCGAAACTCGACTCGCGCGCGACATCGCGCAAAGTTTATGACCGTCGTATTTTTTTGCGAAAGCGTGTCTGTACGACTTCACATGGGCTAATAAGACGGGAAAGACCAGTATTTTGAATTTCCGAGACGGTGCACGAAAAACCGATCGAATCTCGACTCTACGCAAAGTTTATGACCGTCGCGATTTTCGTGAAACCATGCTCATACGACTTACCATGGGCTAATACATCGTGAATTGCCAGTATTTTGAATTTCCGAGACGGTGCACGAAAAACCGACCGAAACTCGACTCGCGCGCGACTTCGCGCAATGTTTTTGACCGTCGTATTTTTTTGCGAAAGCGTGTCTGTATGACTTCTCATGGGCTAATAAGACGGGAAAGACCAGTATTTTGAATTTCCGAGACGGCGCACGAAAAACCGATCTGATCTCGACTCTGCGCAAAGTTTATGACCGTCGCGTTTTTTCGTGAAACCATCCTCATACGACTTACCATGGGCTAATACATCATTTTTTTTTTTTTTTTTTTTTTTGGTAAGTAAAGATCTTGTATTTTGTAAAAGATTTGTACAAAGAAGCTTTGTCTACACAAGCCATAGACTAAAGCCTGAAGTCTCTTAGTGTAGTCGAGAAGATTGCACCCCACCTAAAGAAGGTGAAATGAGCACGCTTCATCAAACTCATCACCAAGAGTAGCATAAGGAAGTTAATAAATAATAAAATGCAATAGCTAGACTGTTCTGGACTACTTGTGGATACATCACAAAATATAAGCTTTGCCCCATATAATTACAATCTTCATCATTATTCTAGTGATTCTTGACGAATGGAAAAATTGAATCTTGTGAAAATATCTTTCTCTCTTCTTGTTAGGTGCTCTGTATTCAATTCTTGCTCCATACATGATCGCGAGTCCTGAAGAATCTCTATCAGAATTTGAGCTTTCTTCATGTTGTGACACTCAAGAATTTCCGAGACGGCGCACGAAAAACAGATCGAATCTCGACTCTGAGCAAAGTTTATGACCGTCTTGTTTTTTTGTGAAACCATGCTCATACGACTTACCATGGGCTAATACATCATGAATGGCCAGTATTTTGAATTTCCAAGACGGTGCACGAAAAACCGATCGAAACTCGACTCTGCGCAATGTTTATGACCGTCGCGTTTTTTCGTGAAACCATGCTCATACGACTTACCATGGGATAATACATTGTGAATGGCCAGTATTTTGAATTTCCGAGACGGTGCACGAAAAACCGATCGAAACTCGACTCTACGCAAAGTTTATGACCGTCGCGTTTTTTCGTGAAACCATGCTCATACGACTTACCATGGGCTAATACATCATGAATGGCCAGTATTTTGAATTTCCAAGACGGTGCACGAAAAACCGATCGAAACTCGACTCTACGCAAAGTTTATGACCGTCGCGTTTTTTCGTGAAACCATGCTCATACGACTTACCATGGGCTAATACATCGTGAATGGCCAGTATTTTGAATTTCTGAGACGGTGCACGAAAAACTGATCGAAACTCGACTCGCGCGCGACTTCGCGCAAAGTTTTTGACCGTCGTATTTTTTTGCGAAAGCGTGCTTGTATGACTTCTCATGGGCTAATAAGACGGGAAAGACCAGTATTTTGAATTTCCGAGACGGTGCACGAAAACCCGATCGAATCTCGACTCTGCGCAAAGTTTATGACCGTCGCGTTTTTTCGTGAAACCATGCTCATATGACTTACCGTGGGATAATACATCGTGAATGGCCAGTTTTTGAATTTCCGAGACGGTGCACGAAAAACCGATCGAAACTCGACTCGCGCGCGACATCGCGCAAAGTTTATGACCGTCGTATTTTTTTGCGAAAGCGTGTCTGTACGACTTCTCATGGGCTAATAAGACGGGAAAGACCAGTATTTTGAATTTCCGAGACGGTGCACGAAAAACCGATCGAATCTCGACTCTACGCAAAGTTTATGACCGTCGCGTTTTTTCGTGATACCATGCTCATACGACTTACCATGGGCTAATACATCGTGAATTGCCAGTATTTTGAATTTCCGAGACGGTGCACGAAAAACAGACCGAAACTCGACTCGCGCGCAACTTCGCGCAAAGTTTTTGACCGTCGTATTTTTTTGCGAAAGCGTGTCTGTATGACTTCTCATGGGCTAATAAGACGGGAAAGACCAGTATTTTGAATTTCCGAGACGACGCACGAAAAACCGATCGAATCTCGACTCTGCGTAAACTTTATGACCGTCGCGTTTTTTCGTGAAACCATGCTCATACGACTTACCATGGGCTAATACATCATTAATGGCCAGTATTTTGAATTTCCAAGACGGTGCACGAAAAACCGATCGAAACTCGACTCTGCGCAAAGTTTATGACCGTCACGTTTTTTCGTGAAACCATGCTCATACGACTTACCATGGGATAATACATTGTGAATGGCCAGTATTTTGAATTTCCGAGACGGTGCACGAAAAACCGATCGAAACTCGACTCTACGCAAAGTTTATGACCGTCGCGTTTTTTCGTGAAACCATGCTCATACGACTTCCCATGGGCTAATACATCATGAATGGCCAGTATTTTGAATTTCCAAGACGGTGCACGAAAAACCGATCGAAACTCGACTATGCGCAAAGTTTATGACCGTCGCGTTTTTTCGTGAAACCATGCTCATACGACTTACCGTGGGATAATACATCGTGAATGGCCAGTATTTTGAATTTCCTAGACGGTGCACGAAAAACCAATCGAAACTCGACTCGCGCGCGACATCGCGCAAAGTTTATGACTGTCGTATTTTTTTGCGAAAGCGTGTCTGTACGACTTCTCATGGGCTAATAAGACGGGAAAGACCAGTATTTTGAATTTCCGAGACGGTGCACGAAAAACCGATCGAATCTCGACTCTACGCAAAGTTTATGACCGTCGCATTTTTTCGTGAAACCATGCTCATACGACTTACCATGGGCTAATACATCGTGAATTGCCAGTATTTTGAATTTCCGAGACGGTGCACGAAAAACCGACCGAAACTCGACTCGCGCGCGACTTCGCGCAATGTTTTTGACCGTCGTATTTTTTTGCGAAAGCGTGTCTGTATGACTTCTCATGGGCTAATAAGACGGGAAAGACCAGTATTTTGAATTTCCGAGACGGCGCACGAAAAACCGATCGAATCTCGACTCTGCGCAAAGTTTATGACCGTCGCGTTTTTTCGTGAAACCATGCTCATACGACTTACCATGGGCTAATACATCATGAATGGCCAGTATTTTGAATTTCCAAGATGGTGCACGAAAAACCGATCGAAACTCGACTCTGCGCAAAGTTTATGACCGTCGCGTTTTTTCGTGAAACCATGCTCATACGACTTACCATGGGATAATACATCGTGAATGGCCAGTATTTTGAATTTCCGAGACGGTGCACGAAAAATCGATCGAAACTCGACTCTTCGCAAAGTTTATGACCGTCGCGTTTTTTCGTGAAACCATGCTCATACGACTTACCATGGTTTAATACATCGTGAATGGCCAGTATTTTGAATTTCTGAGACGGTGCACGAAAAACCGATCGACACTCGACTCTGCGCAATGTTTATGACCGTCGCATTTTTTTGTGAAACCATGCTCATACGACTTACCATGCGATAATACATCGTGAATGGCCAGTATTTTGAATTTCTGAGACGGTGCACGAAAAACCGATCGACACTCGACTCGCGCGCGACTTCGCGCAAATTTTTTGACCGTCGTATTTTTTGCGAAGCATGCCTGTACGACTTCTCATGGGCTAATAAGACGGGAAAGACAAGTATTTTCAATTTCCGAGACGGTGCACGAAAAACCGATCGAAACTCGACTCTGCGCAATGTTTATGACCGTCGCGTTTTTTTGTGAAACCATGCTCATACGACTTACCATGGGATAATACATCGTGAATGGCCAGTATTTTGAATTTCTGAGACGGTGCACGAAAAACCGATCGACACTCGACTCGCGCGCGACTTCGCGCAAATTTTTTGACCGTCGTATTTTTTGCGAAAGCATGCCTGTACGACTTCTCATGGGCTAATAAGACGGGAAAGACAAGTATTTTCAATTTCCGAGACGGTGCACGAAAAACCGATCGAAACTCGACTCTGCGCAAAGTTTATGACCGTCGCGTTTTTTCGTGAAACCATGCTCATACGACTTACCATGGGCTACATCGAGAATGGCCAGTATTTTGAATTTCCGAGACGGTGCACGAAAAACCGATCGAAACTCGACTCGCGCGTGACTTCGCGCAAAGTTTTCGACCGTCGTATTATTTGCGAAAGCATGCCTGTACGACTTCTCATGGGCTAATAAGACGGGAAACACCAGTATTTTAAATTTTCGAGACGGTGCACGAAAAACCGATCGAATCTCGACTCTGCGCAAATTTTATGACCGTCACGTTTTTTCGTGAAACCATGCTCATACGACTTACCATGGGCTAATACATCGTGAATGGCCAGTATTTTGAATTTCGGAGACGGTGCATGAAAAACTGATCGAAACTTGACTCACGCGCGACTTCGCGCAAAGTTTTTGACCGTCGTATTTTTTTGCGAAAGCGTGCCTGTACGACTTCTCATGGGCTAATAAGACGGGAAAGACAAGTATTTTGAATTTCCGAGACGGTGCACGAAAAACCGATCGAAACTCGACTCGCGCGCGACTTCGCGCAAAGTTTATAACCGTCGTATTTTTTTTCGAAAGCGTGGCTGTACGACTTCTCATGGGCTAATAAGACGGGAAAGACAAGTATTTTGAATTTCCGAGACGGTGCACGAAAAACCGATCGAAACTCGACTCTGCGCAAATTTTTTGACCGTCGCGTTTTTTCGTGAAACCATGCTCATACGACTTACCATGGGCTAATACATCGTGAATTGCCAGTATTTTGAATTTCCAAGACGGTGCACGAAAAACCGATCGAAACTCGACTCGCGCGCGACTTCGCGCAAAGTTTTTGACCGTCGTATTTTTTTGCGAAAGCGTGTCTGTATGACTTCTCATGGGCTAATAAGACGGGAAAGACCAGTATTTTGAATTTCCGAGATGGCGCATGAAAAACCGATCGAATCTCGACTCAGCGCAAAGTTTATGACCGTCGCGTTTTTTCGTGAAACCATGCTCATACGACTTACCATGGGCTAATACATCTTGAATGGCCAGTATTTTGAATTTCAAAGACCGTGCACGAAAAACCGATCGAAACTCGACTCTACGCAAAGTTTATGACCGTCGCGTTTTTTCGTGAAACCATGCTCATACGACTTACCATGGGCTAATATTTTTTTTTTGGTAAGTAAAGATATTGTATTTTGTAAAAGATTTGTACAAAGAAGCTTTGTCTACACAAGCCATAGACTAAAGCCTGAAGTCTCTTAGTGTAGTCGAGAAGATTGCACCCCACCTAAAGAAGGTGAAATGAGCACGCTTCATCAAACTCATCTCCAAGAGTAGCATAAGGAAGTTAATAAATAATAAAATGCAATAGCTAGACTGTTCTGGACTACTTGTGGATACATCACAAAATATAAGCTTTGCCCCATATAATTACAATCTTAATCATTATTCGAGTGATTCTTGACGAATGGAAAAATTGAATCTTGTGAAAATATCTTTCTCTCTTCTTGTTAGGTGCTCTGTATTCAATTCTTGCTCCATACATTATCGTGAGTCCTGAAGAATCTCTATCAGAATTTGAGTTTTCTTCATGTTGTGACACTCAAAAATTCTGCCACACCTCTCCTTCCAAATCCACCAAATAGCACATCTGAATATAATTTGTGCTAGTTGTGTAAGAGGCCCCTTTCTTGAGAAGCTTTGCATAAGCATTTCTAATTCATGATGCAAGTTTGGCTGTGGTAGCCTTTGAAAATCAAATCGCTTCAAGATCTCCTTCCATATCCAAGATGAATAATCACAAGCAAAGTAGAGATGGTCAACACTTTCTTCATTTTGCATACACAAAGAGCACCGATTTACAATATAAATACCTCTTCGCTGCATATTGTCCATCGTAGGAAGTTTGCCGAGAAGGGCCTGCCATGTACATAAGGAATGTCGCTGTGAGCATGGACTATCCCATGTCCAACTACTTTGGATCCACTTGTTGTTTCGTCGTCTAATTTGGTTCCATGCAGATGTAGCACTAAATTTACCGTTATCATGAAGCCAAATAAGCATATCTGAAGAGTTGTTCTTGATTGTAATAGCCCTAATAGTCGGCCAAAGTAATAACATGTCAGGGGAGGTAGGGTTGGGAAGACACCAAGTACCATTGTTAATGAATTCAGAAACCTTCCAGTCTTTGGGAGCCCCCAGATCCTGTCGTACTCTATCACCAAATATCTGAAATATGCTTTTCCCATTCACCCAAGGATCATACCACATATTAATATTGGTTCCAGAAGAAATCACATAAGAAATATTGTTACGTAGCCATCTCCTTGCCTTTAGAATTCCTTTCCAAGCAGCAGAATGAGATGTTTTTGCAGATACTTCCCAGATTGATTCCTTGGTAAGGTACCTAGCAAAAACCCATTGTGACCATAAGGGCTAATACATCATGAATGGCCAGTATTTTGAATTTCCAATACGGTGCACGAAAAACCGATCGAAACTCGACTCTGCGCAAAGTTTATGACCGTCGCGTTTTTTCGTGAAACCATGCTCATACGACTTACCATGGGATAATACATCGTGAATGGCCAGTATTTTGAATTTCCGAGACGGTGCACGAAAAATCGATCGAAACTCGACTCTACGCAAAGTTTATGACCGTCGCGTTTTTTCATGAAACCATGCTCATACGACTTACCATGGGCTAATACATCATGAATGGCCAGTATTTTGAATTTCCAAGACGGTGCACGAAAAACCGATCGAAACTCGACTCTGCGCAATGTTTATGACCGTCGCGTTTTTTTGTGAAACCATGCTCATACGACTTACCATGGGATAATACATCGTGAATGGCCAGTATTTTGAATTTCCGAGACGGTGCACGAAAAACCGATCGACACTCGACTCGCGCGCGACTTCGCGCAAATTTTTTGACCGTCGTATTTTTTTGCGAAAGCATGCCTGTACGACTTCTCATGGGCTAATAAGACGGGAAAGACAAGTATTTTCAATTACCGAGACGGTGCACGAAAAACCGATCGAAACTCGACTCTGCGCAAAGTTTATGACCGTCGCGTTTTTTCGTGAAACCATGCTCATACGACTTACCATGGGCTACATCGAGAATGGCCAGTATTTTGAATTTCCGAGACGGTGCACGAAAAACCGATCGAAACTCGACTCGCGCGTGACTTCGCGCAAAGTTTTCGACCGTCGTATTATTTTGCGAAAGCATGCCTGTACGACTTCTCATGGGCTAATAAGACGGGAAACACCAGTATTTTAAATTTCCGAGACGGTGCACGAAAAACCGATCGAATCTCGACTCTGCGCAAATTTTATGACCGTCGCGTTTTTTCGTGAAACCATGCTCATACGACTTACCATGGGCTAGTACATCGTGAATGGCCAGTATTTTGAATTTCGGAGACGGTGCATGAAAAACCGATCGAAACTTGACGAACGCGCGACTTCGCGCAAAGTTTTTGACCGTCGTATTTTTTTGCGAAAGCGTGCCTGTACGACTTCTCATGGGCTAATAAGACGGGAAAGACAAGTATTTTGAATCTCCGAGACGGTGCACGAAAAACCGATCGAAACTCGACTCTGCGCAAATTTTATGACCGTCGCGTTTTTTCGTGAAACCATGCTCATACGACTTACCATGGGCTAATACATCGTGAATTGCCAGTATTTTGAATTTCCGAGATGGTGCACGAAAAACCGATCGAAACTCGACTCGCGCGCGACTTCGCGCAAAGTTTTTGACCGTCGTATTTTTTTGCGAAAGCGTGTCTGTATGACTTCTCATGGGCTAATAAGACGGGAAAGACCAGTATTTTGAATTTCCGAGATGGCGCATGAAAAACCGATCGAATCTCGACTCAGCGCAAAGTTTATGACCGTCGCGTTTTTTCGTGAAACCATGCTCATACGACTTACCATGGGCTAATACATCATGAATGGCCAGTATTTTGAATTTCCAAGACGGTGCACGAAAAACCGATCGAAACTCGACTCTGCGCAATGTTTATGACCGTCGCGTTTTTTTTGTGAAACCATGCTCATACGACTTACCATGGGATAATACATCGTGAATGGCCAGTATTTTGAATTTCCGAGACGGTGCACGAAAAACCGATCGACACTCGACTCGCGCGCGACTTTGCGCAAATTTTTTGACCGTCGTATTTTTTTGCGAAAGCATGCCTGTACGACTTCTCATGGGCTAATAAGACGGGAAAGACAAGTATTTTCAATTTCCGAGACGGTGCACGAAAAACCGATCGAAACTCGACTCGGCGCAAAGTTTATGACCGTCGCGTTTTTTCGTGAAACCATGCTCATACGACTTACCATGGGCTACATCGAGAATGGCCAGTATTTTGAATTTCCGAGACGGTGCACGAAAAACCGATCGAAACTCGACTCGCGCGTGACTTCGCGCAAAGTTTTCGACCGTCGTATTATTTTGCGAAAGCATGCCTGTACGACTTCTCATGGGCTAATAAGACGGGAAACACCAGTATTTTAAATTTCCGAGACGGTGCACGAAAAATCGATCGAATCTCGACTCTGCGCAAATTTTATGACCGTCGCGTTTTTTCATGAAACCATGCTCATACGACTTACCATGGGCTAATACATCGTGAATGGCCAGTATTTTGAATTTCGGAGACGGTGCATGAAAAACCGATCGAAACTTGACTCACGCGCGACTTCGCGCAAAGTTTTTGACCGTCGTATTTTTTTGCGAAAGCGTGCCTGTACGACTTCTCATGGGCTAATAAGACGGGAAAGACAAGTATTTTGAATTTCCGAGACGGTGCACGAAAAACCGATCGAAACTCGACTCGCGCGCGACTTCGCGCAAAGTTTATAACCGTCATATTTTTTTTCGAAAGCGTGGCTGTACGACTTCTCATGGGCTAATAAGACGGGAAAGACAAGTATTTTGAATTTCCGAGACGGTGCACGAAAAACCGATCGAAACTCGACTCTGCGCAAATTTTTTGACCGTCGCGTTTTTTCGTGAAACCATGCTCATACGACTTACCATGGGCTAATACATCGTGAATTGCCAGTATTTTGAATTTCCAAGACGGTGCACGAAAAACCGATCGAAACTCGACTCGCGCGCGACTTCGCGCAAAGTTTTTGACCGTCGTATTTTTTTGCGAAAGCGTGTCTGTATGACTTCTCATGGGCTAATAAGACGGGAAAGACCAGTATTTTTAATTTCCGAGATGGCGCATGAAAAACCGATCGAATCTCGACTCAGCGCAAAGTTTATGACCGTCGCGTTTTTTCGTGAAACCATGCTCATACGACTTACCATGGGCTAATACATCTTGAATGGCCAGTATTTTGAATTTCAAAGACCGTGCACGAAAAACCGATCGAAACTCGACTCTGCGCAAAGTTTATGACCGTCGCGTTTTTTCGTGAAACCATGCTCATACGACTTACCATGGGATAATATTTTTTTTTGGTCAGTAAAGATAATGTATTTTGTAAAAGATTTGTACAAAGAAGCTTTGTCTACACTATTTTGAATTTCCGAGACGGTGCACGAAAAACCGATCGAAACTCGACTCTGCGCAAAGTTTATGACCGTCACGTTTTTTCGTGAAACCATGCTCATACGACTTACCATGGGCTAATACATCGTGAATGGCCAGTATTTTGAATTTCCGAGACGGTGCACGAAAAACTGATCGAAACTCGACTCGGGCGCTACTTCGCGCAAAGTTTTTGACCCTCGTATTTTTTTGCGAAAGCGTGTCTGTATGACTTCTCATGGGCTAATAAGACGGGAAAGACCAGTATTTTGAATTTCCGAGACGGCGCACGAAAAACCGATCGAATCTCGACTCTGCGCAAAGTTTATGACCGTCGCGTTTTTTCGTGAAACCATGCTCATACGACTTACCATGGGCTAATACATCTTGAATGGCCAGTATTTTGAATTTCCAAGACGGTGCACGAAAAACCGATCGAAACTCGACTCTGCGCAAAGTTTATGACCGTCGCGTTTTTTCGTGAAACCATGCTCATACGACTTACTATGGGATAATACATCGTGAATGGCCAGTATTTTGAATTTCCGAGACGGTGCACGAAAAACCGATCGAAACTCGACTCTGCGCAAAGTTTATGACCGTCGCGTTTTTTCGTGAAACCATGCTCATACGACTTACCATGGGCAAATACATCGTGAATGGCCAGTATTTTGAATTTCCGAGACGGTGCACGAAAAACTGATCGAAACTCGACTCATGCGCTACTTCGCGCAAAGTTTTTGTCCATCGTATTTTTTTGCGAAAGCGTGTCTGTATGACTTCTCATGGGCTAATAAGACGTGAAAGACCAGTATTTCGAATTTCCGAGACGGCGCACGAAAAACCGATCGAATCACGACTCTGCGCAAAGTTTATGACCGTCGCGTTTTTTCGTGAAACCATGCTCATACGACTTACCATGGGCTAATACATCTTGAATGGCCAGTATTTTGAATTTCCAAGACGGTGCACGAAAAACCGATCGAAACTCGACTCTGCGCAAAGTTTATGACCGTCGCGTTTTTTCGTGAAACCATGCTCATACGACTTACCATGGGATAATACATCGTGAATGGCCAGTATTTTGAATTTCCGAGACGGTGCACGAAAAACCGATCGAAACTCGACTCTGCGCAAAGTTTATGACCGTCACGTTTTTTCGTGAAACCATGCTCATACGACTTACCATGGGCTAATACATCATGAATGGCCAGTTTTTGAATTTCCGAGACGGTGCACGAAAAACCGATCGAAACTCGACTCGCGCGCGACATCGCGCAAAGTTTATGACCGTCGTATTTTTTTGCGAAAGCGTGTCTGTACGACTTCTCATGGGCTAATAAGACGGGAAAGACCAGTATTTTGAATTTCCGAGACGGTGCACGAAAAACCGATCGAATCTCGACTCTACGCAAAGTTTATGACCGTCGCGTTTTTTCGTGATACCATGCTCATACGACTTACCATGGGCTAATACATCGTGAATTGCCAGTATTTTGAATTTCCGAGACGGTGCACGAAAAACAGACCGAAACTCGACTCGCGCGCAACTTCGCGCAAAGTTTTTGACCGTCGTATTTTTTTGCGAAAGCGTGTCTGTATGACTTCTCATGGGCTAATAAGACGGGAAAGACCAGTATTTTGAATTTCCGAGACGACGCACGAAAAACCGATCGAATCTCGACTCTGCGTAAACTTTATGACCGTCGCGTTTTTTCGTGAAACCATGCTCATACGACTTACCATGGGCTAATACATCATTAATGGCCAGTATTTTGAATTTCCAAGACGGTGCACGAAAAACCGATCGAAACTCGACTCTGCGCAAAGTTTATGACCGTCACGTTTTTTCGTGAAACCATGCTCATACGACTTACCATGGGATAATACATTGTGAATGGCCAGTATTTTGAATTTCCGAGACGGTGCACGAAAAACCGATCGAAACTCGACTCTACGCAAAGTTTATGACCGTCGCGTTTTTTCGTGAAACCATGCTCATACGACTTCCCATGGGCTAATACATCATGAATGGCCAGTATTTTGAATTTCCAAGACGGTGCACGAAAAACCGATCGAAACTCGACTATGCGCAAAGTTTATGACCGTCGCGTTTTTTCGTGAAACCATGCTCATACGACTTACCGTGGGATAATACATCGTGAATGGCCAGTATTTTGAATTTCCTAGACGGTGCACGAAAAACCAATCGAAACTCGACTCGCGCGCGACATCGCGCAAAGTTTATGACTGTCGTATTTTTTTGCGAAAGCGTGTCTGTACGACTTCTCATGGGCTAATAAGACGGGAAAGACCAGTATTTTGAATTTCCGAGACGGTGCACGAAAAACCGATCGAATCTCGACTCTACGCAAAGTTTATGACCGTCGCATTTTTTCGTGAAACCATGCTCATACGACTTACCATGGGCTAATACATCGTGAATTGCCAGTATTTTGAATTTCCGAGACGGTGCACGAAAAACCGACCGAAACTCGACTCGCGCGCGACTTCGCGCAATGTTTTTGACCGTCGTATTTTTTTGCGAAAGCGTGTCTGTATGACTTCTCATGGGCTAATAAGACGGGAAAGACCAGTATTTTGAATTTCCGAGACGGCGTACGAAAAACCGATCGAATCTCGACTCTGCGCAAAGTTTATGACCGTCGCGTTTTTTCGTGAAACCATGCTCATACGACTTACCATGGGCTAATACATCATGAATGGCCAGTATTTTGAATTTCCAAGATGGTGCACGAAAAACCGATCGAAACTCGACTCTGCGCAAAGTTTATGACCGTCGCGTTTTTTCGTGAAACCATGCTCATACGACTTACCATGGGATAATACATCGTGAATGGCCAGTATTTTGAATTTCCGAGACGGTGCACGAAAAATCGATCGAAACTCGACTCTTCGCAAAGTTTATGACCGTCGCGTTTTTTCGTGAAACCATGCTCATACGACTTACCATGGTTTAATACATCGTGAATGGCCAGTATTTTGAATTTCTGAGACGGTGCACGAAAAACCGATCGACACTCGACTCTGCGCAATGTTTATGACCGTCGCATTTTTTTGTGAAACCATGCTCATACGACTTACCATGCGATAATACATCGTGAATGGCCAGTATTTTGAATTTCTGAGACGGTGCACGAAAAACCGATCGACACTCGACTCGCGCGCGACTTCGCGCAAATTTTTTGACCGTCGTATTTTTTGCGAAAGCATGCCTGTACGACTTCTCATGGGCTAATAAGACGGGAAAGACAAGTATTTTCAATTTCCGAGACGGTGCACGAAAAACCGATCGAAACTCGACTCTGCGCAATGTTTATGACCGTCGCGTTTTTTTGTGAAACCATGCTCATACGACTTACCATGGGATAATACATCGTGAATGGCCAGTATTTTGAATTTCTGAGACGGTGCACGAAAAACCGATCGACACTCGACTCGCGCGCGACTTCGCGCAAATTTTTTGACCGTCGTATTTTTTGCGAAAGCATGCCTGTACGACTTCTCATGGGCTAATAAGACGGGAAAGACAAGTATTTTCAATTTCCGAGACGGTGCACGAAAAACCGATCGAAACTCGACTCTGCGCAAAGTTTATGACCGTCGCGTTTTTTCGTGAAACCATGCTCATACGACTTACCATGGGCTACATCGAGAATGGCCAGTATTTTGAATTTCCGAGACGGTGCACGAAAAACCGATCGAAACTCGACTCGCGCGTGACTTCGCGCAAAGTTTTCGACCGTCGTATTATTTGCGAAAGCATGCCTGTACGACTTCTCATGGGCTAATAAGACGGGAAACACCAGTATTTTAAATTTTCGAGACGGTGCACGAAAAACCGATCGAATCTCGACTCTGCGCAAATTTTATGACCGTCACGTTTTTTCGTGAAACCATGCTCATACGACTTACCATGGGCTAATACATCGTGAATGGCCAGTATTTTGAATTTCGGAGACGGTGCATGAAAAACTGATCGAAACTTGACTCACGCGCGACTTCGCGCAAAGTTTTTGACCGTCGTATTTTTTTGCGAAAGCGTGCCTGTACGACTTCTCATGGGCTAATAAGACGGGAAAGACAAGTATTTTGAATTTCCGAGACGGTGCACGAAAAACCGATCGAAACTCGACTCGCGCGCGACTTCGCGCAAAGTTTATAACCGTCGTATTTTTTTTCGAAAGCGTGGCTGTACGACTTCTCATGGGCTAATAAGACGGGAAAGATAAGTATTTTGAATTTCCGAGACGGTGCACGAAAAACCGATCGAAACTCGACTCTGCGCAAATTTTTTGACCGTCGCGTTTTTTCGTGAAACCATGCTCATACGACTTACCATGGGCTAATACATCGTGAATTGCCAGTATTTTGAATTTCCAAGACGGTGCACGAAAAACCGATCGAAACTCGACTCGCGCGCGACTTCGCGCAAAGTTTTTGACCGTCGTATTTTTTTGCGAAAGCGTGTCTGTATGACTTCTCATGGGCTAATAAGACGGGAAAGACCAGTATTTTGAATTTCCGAGATGGCGCATGAAAAACCGATCGAATCTCGACTCAGCGCAAAGTTTATGACCGTCGCGTTTTTTCGTGAAACCATGCTCATACGACTTACCATGGGCTAATACATCTTGAATGGCCAGTATTTTGAATTTCAAAGACCGTGCACGAAAAACCGATCGAAACTCGACTCTACGCAAAGTTTATGACCGTCGCGTTTTTTCGTGAAACCATGCTCATACGACTTACCATGGGCTAATATTTTTTTTTTGGTAAGTAAAGATATTGTATTTTGTAAAAGATTTGTACAAAGAAGCTTTGTCTACACAAGCCATAGACTAAAGCCTGAAGTCTCTTAGTGTAGTCGAGAAGATTGCACCCCACCTAAAGAAGGTGAAATGAGCACGCTTCATCAAACTCATCTCCAAGAGTAGCATAAGGAAGTTAATAAATAATAAAATGCAATAGCTAGACTGTTCTGGACTACTTGTGGATACATCACAAAATATAAGCTTTGCCCCATATAATTACAATCTTAATCATTATTCGAGTGATTCTTGACGAATGGAAAAATTGAATCTTGTGAAAATATCTTTCTCTCTTCTTGTTAGGTGCTCTGTATTCAATTCTTGCTCCATACATTATCGTGAGTCCTGAAGAATCTCTATCAGAATTTGAGCTTTCTTCATGTTGTGACACTCAAAAATTCTGCCACACCTCTCCTTCCAAATCCACCAAATAGCACATCTGAATATAATTTGTGCTAGTTGTGTAAGAGGCCCCTTTCTTGAGAAGCTTTGCATAAGCATTTCTAATTCATGATGCAAGTTTGGCTGTGGTAGCCTTTGAAAATCAAATCGCTTCAAGATCTCCTTCCATATCCAAGATGAATAATCACAAGCAAAGTAGAGATGGTCAACACTTTCTTCATTTTGCATACACAAAGAGCACCGATTTACAATATAAATACCTCTTCGCTGCATATTGTCCATCGTAGGAAGTTTGCCGAGAAGGGCCTGCCATGTACATAAGGAATGTCGCTGTGAGCATGGACTATCCCATGTCCAACTACTTTGGATCCACTTGTTGTTTCGTCGTCTAATTTGGTTCCATGCAGATGTAGCACTAAATTTACCGTTATCATGAAGCCAAATAAGCATATCTGAAGAGTTGTTCTTGATTGTAATAGCCCTAATAGTCGGCCAAAGTAATAACATGTCAGGGGAGGTAGGGTTGGGAAGACACCAAGTACCATTGTTAATGAATTCAGAAACCTTCCAGTCTTTGGGAGCCCCCAGATCCTGTCGTACTCTATCACCAAATACCTGAAATATGCTTTTCCCATTCACCCAAGGATCATACCACATATTAATATTGGTTCCAGAAGAAATCACATAAGAAATATTGTTACGTAGCCATCTCCTTGCCTTTAGAATTCCTTTCCAAGCAGCAGAATGAGATGTTTTTGCAGATACTTCCCAGATTGATTCCTTGGTAAGGTACCTAGCAAAAACCCATTGTGACCATAAGGAAGACTTGTTTTGTAAAATATCCCATAATTGCTTTACCATACAAGCTTTATTCCAATCTCTAATATGTCGAAGATTCAGCCCCCCTTCATCCTTCGGTTTGCAAATGCTGTCCCAATTCACCATGTGCATTGCCTTACCATCTGTGCCATTCCAAAAGAAGTTCATAAGTAATTTATCAATATCATGGAGAAGCCCGGCTGGTAGAAGGAATGCATGAGACCAATAAATAGAATAAGAGGTCAACACAGATCGAATAAGTTCAAGTCGTCCAGCTTTAGAAAGAAGCCTATTTTTCCAAGAGGAAATTCTGTTCTTAATTTTTTGTATGATAGGCTGACAGGAGGCTTTGTTGATTCCAGTGGATATAAGTGGGAGACCCAAGTAAGGAACCGGTAAATTTCCTTCAGCAACTCCCAATGTTTGAGCAATATGATCCTTATTGTCAATGCAAGCACCCACATATACTTTGCTCTTTGCATGGTTTAGCTTAAGACCAGAAACTATACCAAATTCATTAAGAATATCTGCCAGATTACTCACAGAAACTGGATCATCTCGAAGGAAGATAATAAGGTCATCAGCAAATGTTATGTGAGAGATATAAATAGAACCATAATATGGTACCTTAATTTTGCCATTGGAAACAACCTCTTCTAACATACAACTGAGTCCTTCCATTGCAATCGTAAAAAGATAAGGAGATAGTGGATCGCCTTGCCGAATGCCATTCTTACTCCCGAAGAAGCCAATAGGTGAACCATTAAATAGAATCGAAAATTTTAGAGTTTCCAAGCAACATTGAATCCATTGAACCCAGCGCAGAGGGAAGCCCATATTATGGAGCATCATGTAAATAAATTGCCTATTGACTGAGTCAAAGGCCTTCCGTAAATCAGCTTTAAAACAGATCTTTTTCCCTCTTGTTTTTGAGTGTAGATCCTTAACCAAATCATTAGCAAGCAGGACATTATGATGGATACTCCTCCCTTTAATAAAAGCAGCCTGATTAGGACTAATGACCTTATTCATGACCTTTTGTAGTCTATCTGCCAGCAACTTAGAGATAACCTTATAAATAAAGTTGCACAGTGAAATAGGACGGTAGTTCTCCAATGAATCGGCTCCATCATTTTTAGGCACTAAAGAAATAAAAGTGCAATTCATTTATTTCAGAATGTGACCTGAGGAGAAAAAATGTCGACAAGCTTTTATGACATCGTTGCCTACAATAGCCCATGCAATTTGATAAAACTCAGCTGGAAATCCATCTGGACCAGGGCTTTTGTGCTTCGGGGACTTAAAAACAACTTTCACAATTTCATCATCCGTTATTGGGGCATTAAGATGAGAGAGGGCTTCAGAATCAAGTCGTCTTGTAGGCCCAACATGAATACTATTAGGCTGCTGTTCCTGATTGAGTAAGGAATAAAAAAATTGCTCGGTGTAATTTTTAACCTCATCCAGATCCTCAATGAGATTACCATCTATACCTTTGCATTTTTTGATGCGATTAGTAGCCCTTCTGGTAGCAATAGCAGCATAGAAAAACTTCGTATTAGAATCCCCTAGAGTAAGCCAATGCTGTCGTGACTTCTGTTTCAAAAAGCATTCCTCCTGCTTCAAAGCTTGCATAAAGTTATTTCTAGCAGCAGCCTCTTTGTATATAAGATTCGCATCCAGAGGTTGAAGATTTAGCTCGCTTTGCACAGCCATAAGTTCTTTCTTGCATAACTGAACTCTGTCGTTGATATTTCCAAATGTAGTTGAATTCCACTTCTTCAGTGCTGCTTTGCATGCTTTTAGTTTTTGACATAGTAAGGGGGAGAACCGAATACATTAATGTCCCAAGCTGACTTAATAACTTCGAGGAACTTTGGGTGAGAACTCCACATATTAAAAAATCTAAAAGGTTTCTTGACTCTTGGTAGTGCTTTATCTGCATGTATATGCATAATAGAGTGATCCGAAAATAACTTAGCACCGTACTCAAGAAGTGAATCTGGAAAAACTGCTAACCATTCCTGATTTATCAAACATCTGTCAAGTCGAGCCATAATTTTTCTTTCAGCAGTACTTTGATTGTTCCATGAGAACCAATCACCTACAGATTTCATGTCAGTCAATGCAGCAGTATCTATACAATCATTAAAATGTTGAAGCTGACATTCGGAAAGCACTCTACCCCCCACTTTCTCATTTGTGTATCTGACAGTATTAAAGTCACCGAGAACAACCCAAGGTACTGTAGGATAACTATTTGCAATGCTAACCAGATCACGCCATAGAGCATTCCTGTCAGACATACTGTTAGATGCATAAATACCGGTAATATTGAATTGACATCCAGTCTGTTTATCCTCTGCCTTAAGATGAATGAATTGATTAGTAGCAGAAATAAACCAAGCAGTAACAAGATTAGGATGCCATAAGACCCAAACTCGACCATAAGTATCCTGAGAATCATTAGTAAAAAGTTCTGCCTCAGGCCATATTAAATTCTTCTGAACTTGAACACGATGAGGTTTAATTTTTGTTTCCACAAGAATGACAATGTCACATGCAGCAGATCGGATTATTCTATTGAGCTCCCGACATTTCTCAGTCTTATTAAGTCCACGAACATTCCAACAGCTTATTTTCATCAATACTAGATAGAAGGAAGAGCATGCGATTTTGGGAGGACACTACCATCCTTTTTCTTATCCTTTGATTTTGCATGGTCCTCTCGCATAATATCTTTACCCTTTAATCCTTTATTCCTATATTTATCCACCTCATCCACAGCTTGCAAATGTTTAAATTTTTGCGTACCTTGAGGCAAGGAGTCCTGAATAGCGGGATGTGTCGAAGAGCGATGAGTTTGGTGAGTTGCAATGTCTTGGTTCCCAAGAGGTTGTTGAAATGAAATTTCCTGATTATCTGAAGGAGTGATTCGTGAAGGCGAGGTTGTTATTGGGGAGTGAGAACCTTGGGAAGCTCCTGCAGTGAAATTCTCTGATATAATAGGTAAAGATGGAAGTCCTGACTTGTCTTTCTCTTGTTCGTGTCGCTGCCCCAACGAGTCAGAGTGTTCAATCATCTTCTCCGCCATCACCACTGTTGGCACTGGAGTATCAGTGCTTGGATTAGTGGTAGTGACCCCATTCTGTGGCTCTTGGCGTGGTCGGTAGACCTGTGTGATTTTTTGTGAAGGCTGTTGGCAGGCACCATTTACATGTCCAAAAGATAGACAAACCTTGCATCGTTGTGGCTTCCAAGAATATGAGACTTTCACCTTTCGGGTGCTCCCATCAAGATCACGGTAAGAAACATCATTCGGCAGTTCCTCATCAGAAGAAACCATTACACAAGCTCTGGCAAAGGTCAATCTCGTTTGCGAAGCTGTTGCCTTATCAAGATACAATGGTTGTCCCAGGGTGCTGCAAAGCTTTGCAATAAAACGACGACCCCAGAGATGTAGTGGAAGTCCATGAAAAGAAACCCATATTGGGATAGACTGTAGACTGTCTAACTCCAATCTCACATCAGGTGCCCAGCGTCGTAGTATCATTGGATGACCACGGATAGTCCAAAATCCTTCAAGGACCCGTTGTATGAGGATAGTGGGAAAAAGGATGTTCTTAGTCCAACAACGTAGCCCACAATTGCCATTGACCATGTCTCAATTAGTTCGTCGGAATCAATAGCCTCATACACAGCAATCTTCTGGTCAGCCTGTACTTCTGGAGCAAAAAAGTCCAGTCGAAGATCCGGACTACCCACTGGAGCCTTAAAGAGGCTACTCCAAGGCTTCGGATCTCGGGAAATAGGAGCTGGAGGTCGTGATCTAGATCGTGAACGACCTCGGGCCTGGTTCATTGAAGGAGCATCCCGTCGAGAAGAAGAAATCAGCGGTGGAACATCCTGGTCGCATGCATTCCTTCTACCAGCCGGGCTTCTCAATGATATTGATAAATTACTTATGAACTTCTTTTGGAATGACACAGATGGTAAGGCAATGCATATGGTGAATTTGGACAACATTTGCAAACCGAAGGATGAAGGGGGCTTGAATCTTCGACATATTAGAGATTGGAATAAAGCTTGTATGGTAAAGCAATTATGGGATATTTTACAAAACAAGTCTTCTTTATGGTCACAATGGGTTTTTGCTAGGTACCTTACCAAGGAATCAATCTGGGAAGTATCTGCAAAAACATCTCATTCTTCTGCTTGGAAAGGAATTCTGAAGGCAAGGAGATGGCTACGTAATAATATTTCTTATGTGATTTCTTCTGGAACCAATATTAATATGTGGTATGATCCTTGGGTGAATGGGAAAAGTATATTTCAGATATTTGGTGATAGAGTACGACAGGATCTGGGGGCTCCCAAAGACTGGAAGGTTTCTGAATTCATTAACAATGGTACATGGTGTCTTCCTAACCCTACCTCCCCAGACATGTTATTACTTTGGCCGACTATTAGGGCTATTCCAATAAAGAACAACTCTTCAGATATGCTTATTTGGCTTCATGATAATGGTAAATTTAGTGCTACATCTGCATGGAACCAAATTAGACGACGAAACAACAAGTGGATCCCAAGTAGTTGGACATGGGATAGTCCATGCTCACAGCGACATTCCTTATGTACATGGCAGGCCCTTCTCGGCAAACTTCCTACGATGGATAATATGCAGCGAAGAGGTATTTATATTGTAAATCGGTGCTCTTTGTGTATGCAAAAGGAAGAAAGCGTTGACCATCTATACTTTGCTTGTGATTATTCATCTTGGATATGGGAAGAGATCTTGAAGCGATTTGATCTTCAAAGGCTACCACGGCCAAACTTGCATCATGAACTAGAAAGGCTAATGTAAGGCTTCTCAAGAAAGGGTCCTCTTACACAACTAGCAAGAATTATATTCAGATATGCTATTTGGTGGATTTGGAAGGAGAGGTGTGGCAGAATTTTTGAGTGTCACAACATGAACAAAGCTCAAATTCTGATAGAGATTCTTCAGGACTCACGATCATGCATGGAGCAAGAATTGAATATAGAGCACCTAACAAGAAGAGAGAAAGAGATTTTCACAAGATTCAATTTTCTCATTAGTATTGTCACTCGAATAATGATGAAGATTGTAATGTATTATGGGGCAAAGCTTATATTTTGTGATGTATCCACAAGTACTCCAGAACAGTCTAGCTATTGCATTTTTTATTAACTTCCTTGTGCTACTCTTGGAAATAAGTTTGATGAAGTGTGCCCATTTCACCTTCTCTAGGTGGGGTGCAATCTTCTCGACTACACTAAGAGACTTCAGGCTTTAGTCTATGGCTTGTGTAGACAAAGCTTCTTTGTACAAATCTTTTACAAAATATATTATCTTTACTTACCAAAAAAAAAATAAACTTTGCGCAGAGTCGAGTTTCGATCGATTTTTCGTGCACCGTCTCGGAAATTCAAAATACTTGTCTTTCCCGTCTTATTAGCCCATGAGTAGTCGTACAGACACGCTTTCGCAAAAAAATACGACGGTCATAAACTTTGCGCGAAGTCGCGCGCGAGTCGAGATTCGATCGGTTTTTCGTGCACCGTCTCGGAAATTCAAAATATTGGTCTTTCCCGTCTTATTAGCCCATGATAAGTCGTACAGGCATGCTTGCGCGAAAAAATACGACTGTCATAAACTTTGCGCGAAGTCGCGCGCGAGTCGAGTTTCGATCGGTTTTTCGTGCACCGTCTCGGAAATTCAAAATACTGGCCATTCATGATGTATTAGCCCATGGTAAGTCGTATGAGCATAGTTTCACGAAAAAACGCGATGGTCATAAACTTTGCGCAGAGTCGAGATTCGATCGGTTTTTCGTGCGCCGTCTCGGAAATTCAAAATACTGGTCTTTCCCGTCTTATTAGCCCATGAGAAGTCGTACTGACACGCTTTCGCAAAAAAATACGACGGTCAAAAACTTTGCGCGAAGTCGCGCGCGAGTCCAGTGTCGATCGGTTTTTCGTGCACCGTCTCGGAAATTCAAAATACTGGCCATTCACGATGTATTAGCCCATGGTAAGTCTTATGAGCATGGTTTCACGAAAAAACGCGACGGTCATAAACTTTGCGCAGAGTCAAGTTTCGATCGGTTTTTCGTGCGCCGTCTCGGAAATTCAAAATACTTGTCTTTCCCGTCTTATTAGCCCATGAGAAGTCGTACAGGCACGCTTTCGCAAAAAAATACTACGGTCAAAAACTTTGCGCGAAGTCACGCGTGAGTCGAGTTTCGATCGGTTTTTCGTGCACCATCTCCGAAATTCAAAATACTGGCTATTCATGATGTATTAGCCCATGGTAAGTCGTATGAGCATGGTTTCACGAAAAAACGCGACGGTCATAAACTTTGCGCAGATTCGATATTCGATCGGTTTTTCGTGCACCGTCTCGGAAATTCAAAATACTGGTCTTTCCCGTCTTATTAGCCCATGTGAAGTCGTACAAGCACACTTTCGCAAAAAAATACGACGGTCATAAACTTTGCGCGAAGTCGCGCGCGAGTCGAGTTTCGATCGGTTTTTCGTGCACCTTCTCGGAAATTCATAATACTGGCCATTCACGATGTATTAGCCCATGGTAAGTCGTATGAGCATGGTTTCACAAAAAAACGCGACGGTCATAAACTTTGCGCAGAGTCGAGATTCGATCGGTTTTTCGTGCACCGTCTCGGAAATTCAAAATACTGGCCTTTCCCGTCTTATTAGCCCATGAGAAGTTGTACAGGCACGCTTTCGTAAAAAAATACGACGGTTATAAACTTTGCGCGAAGTCGCGCGCGAGTCGAGTTTCGATCGGTTTTTCGTGCACCGTCTCGAAAATTCAAAATACTGGCCATTCACGATGTATTAGCCCATGGTAAGTCGTATGAGCATGGTTTCATGAAAAAATGCTACGGTCATAAAACATTGCGCGAAGTCGCGCGCGAGTCGAGTTTCGATCGGTTTTTCGTGCACCGTCTCGGAAATTCATAATACTGGCCATTCACGATTTATTAGCCCATGGTAAGTTGTATGAGCAATGGGATAGTCCATGCTCACAGCGACATTCCTTATGTACATGGCAGGCCCTTCTCGGCAAACTTCCTACGATGGATAATATGCAGCGAAGAGGTATTTATATTGTAAATCGGTGCTCTTTGTGTATTCAAAAGGAAGAAAGCGTTGACCATCTATACTTTGCTTGTGATTATTCATCTTGGATATGGGAAGAGATCTTGAAGCGATTTGATCTTCAAAGGCTACCACGGCCAAACTTGCATCATGAACTAGAAAGGCTAATGCAAGGCTTCTCAAGAAAGGGTCCTCTTACACAACTAGCAAGAATTATATTTAGATGTGCTATTTGGTAGATTTGGAAGGAGAGGTGTGGCAGAATTTTTGAGTGTCACAACATGAACAAAGCTCAAATTCTGATAGAGATTCTTCAGGACTCACGATCATGCATGGAGCAAGAATTGAATATAGAGCACCTAACAAGAAGAGAGAAAGAGATTTTCACAAGATTCAATTTTTTCATTAGTCAATAATCACTCGAATAATGATGAAGATTGTAATGTATTATGGGGCAAAGCTTATATTTTGTGATGTATCCACAAGTACTCCAGAACAGTCTAGCTATTGCATTTTTTATTAACTTCCTTGTGCTACTCTTGGAGATGAGTTCGATGAAGCGTGCCCATTTCACCTTCTTTTGGTGGGGTGCAATCTTCTCGACTACACTAAGAGACTTCAGGCTTTAGTCTATGGCTTGTGTAGACAAAGCTTCTTTGTAAAAATCTTTTACAAAATAAATTATCTTTACTTACCAAAAAAAAAGTTGTATGAGCATAGTTTCACGAAAAAACGCGACGGTCATAAACTTTCGGCAGAGTCGAGATTCGATCGGTTTTTCGTGCACCGTCTCGGAAATTCAAAATACTGGACTTTCCCGTCTTATTAGCCCATGAGAAGTCGTACAGGCATGCTTTCGCAAAAAAATACGACGGTCAAAAACTTTGCGCGAAGTCGCGCGCGAGTCGAATGTCGATCGGTTTTTCGTGCACCGTCTCGGAAATTCAAAATACTAGTCTTTCCCGTCTTATTAGCCCATGAGAAGTCGTACAGGCACGCTATCGCAAAAAAATACGACGGTTATAAACTTTGCGCGAAGTCGCGCGCGAGTCGAGTTTCGATCGGTTTTTCGTGCACCGTCTCGGAAATTCAAAATACTGGCCATTCATGATGTATTAGCCCATAGTAAGTCGTATGAGCATGGTTTCATGAAAAAACTCGATGGTCATAAACTTTGCGGAGATTCGAGATTCAATCGGTTTTTCGTGCACCGTCTCGGAAATTCAAAATACTGGTCTTTCCCGTCTTATTAGCCCATGAGAAGTCGTACAAGCACACTTTCGCAAAAAAAATACGACGGTCATAAACTTTGCGTGAAGTCACGCGCGAGTCGAGTTTCGATCGGTTTTTCGTGCACCGTCTCGGAAATTCAAAATACTGGCCATTCACGATGTATTAGCCCATGGTAAGTCGTATGAGCATTGTTTCACGAAAAAATGCGACGGTCATAAACTTTGCGCAGAGTCGAGTTTCGATCGGTTTTTCGTGCACCGTCTCGGAAATTCAAAATACTTGTCTTTCCCGTCTTATTAGCCCATGAGAAGTCGTACAGGCATGCTTTCGCAAAAAAATACGACGTTCAAAAATTTGCACGAAGTCGCGCGCGAGTCGAGTTTCGATCGGTTTTTCGTGCACCATCTCGGAAATTCAAAATACTGGCCATTCACGATGTATTAGCCAATGGTAAGTCGTATGAGCATGGTTTCACGAAAAAATGCGACAGTCATAAACTTTGCGCCGAGTCGAGTTTCGATCGGTTTTTCGTGCACCGTCTCGAAAATTCAAAATACTTGTCTTTCCCGTCTTATTAGCCCATGAGAACTCGTACAGGCATGCTTTCGCAAAAAAATACGACGGTCAAAAACTTTGAGCGAAGTAGCGCGCGAGTCGAGTGTCGATCGGTTTTTCGTGCACCGTCTCGGAAATTCAAAATACTGGCCATTCACGATGTATTAGCCCATGGTAAGTCTTATGAGCATGGTTTCACGAAAAAACGCGACGGTCATAAACTTTGCGCAGAGTTAAGTTTCGATCGGTTTTTCGTGCACCATCTCGGAAATTCAAAATACTTGTCTTTCCCGTCTTATTAGCCCATGAGAAGTCGTACAGGCACGCTTTCGCAAAAAAATACTACGGTCAAAAACTTTGCGCGAAGTCGCGCGTGAGTCGAGTTTCGATCAGTTTTTCGTGCACCATCTCCGAAATTCAAAATACTGGCTATTCACGATGTATTAGCCCATGGTAAGTCGTATGAGCATGGTTTCACGAAAAAATGCGACGGTCATAAACTTTGCGCAGATTCGATATTCGATCGGTTTTTCGTGCACCGTCTCGGAAATTCAAAATACTGGTCTTTCCCGTCTTATTAGCCCATGTGAAGTCGTACAAGCACACTTTCGCAGAAAAATACGACGGTCATAAACTTTGCGCGAAGTCGCGCGCGAGTCGAGTTTCGATCGGTTTTTCGTGCACCTTCTCGGAAATTCATAATACTGGCCATTCACGATGTATTAGCCCATGGTAAGTCGTATGAGCATGGTTTCACGAAAAAACGCGACGGTCATAAATTTCCGAATTTCCGAGAAGTCGTACAGCTACGCTTATTAGCACATGAGAAGTCGTACAGCTACGCTTTCGCAAAAAAATACGACGGTCATAAACTCTGCACGAAGTCGCGCGCGAGTCGAGTTTCGATCGGTTTTTCGTGCACCGTCTCGGAAATTCAAAAGACTGGCCATTCACGGTGTATTAGCCCATGGTAAGTCGTATGAGCATGGTTTCACGGAAAAACGCGACGGGCATAAACTTTGCGCAGATTCGATATTCGATCGGTTTTTCGTGCACCGTTTCGGAAATTCAAAATACTGGTCTTTCCCGTCTTATTAGCCCATGTGAAGTCGTACAAGCACACTTTCGAAAAAAAATACGACGGTCATAAACTTTGCGCGAAGTCACGCGCGAGTCGAGTTTCGATCGGTTTTTCGTGCACCGTATCGGAAATTCAAAATACTGGCCATTCACGATGTATTATCCCATGGTAAGTCGTATGAGCATGGTTTCATGAAAAAACGCGACGGGCATAAACTTTGCGCAGATTCGATGTTCGATCTGTTTTTCGTGCACCGTTTCGGAAATTCAAAATACTGGTCTTTCCTATCTTAATAGATCATGAGAAGTCGTACAGCCACGCTTTCGCAAAAAAATACGACGGTCATAAAATTTGCGCGAAGTCGCGCGCGAGTCGAGTTTCGATCGGTTTTTCGTGCACCGTCTCGGAAATTCAAAATACTTGTCTTTCCCGTCTTATTAGCCCATGAGAAGTCGTACAGGCACGCTTTCGCAAAAAAATACGACGGTCAAAAACTTTGTGCGAAGTCGCGCGTGAGTCAAGTTTCGATCTGTTTTTCGTGCACCGTCTCCGAAATTCAAAATACTGGCCATTCACGATGTATTAGCCCATGGTAATTAGTATGAGCATGGTTTCACGAAAAAACGCGACGGTCATAAACTTTGCGCAGAGTCGAGATTCGATCGGTTTTTCGTGCGCCGTCTCGGAATTTCAAAATACTGATCTTTCCCGTCTTATTAGCCCATGATAAGTCATACAAGCATGCTTTCGCAAAAAAATACGACGGTCAAACACTTGCGCGAAGTCACGCGCGAGTCGAGTTTCGATCAGTTTTTCGTGCACCGTCTCGGAAATTCAAAATACTGGCCATTCACGATGTATTAGCCCATGGTAAGTCGTATGAGCATGGTTTCACGAAAAAACGCGACGGTCATAAACTTTGCGCAGAGTCGAGATTCGATCGGTTTTTCGTGCACCGTCTGGGAAATTCAAAATACTGGTCTTTCCCGTCTTATTAGCATATCCAAGATGAATAATCACAAGCAAAAATACGACGGTCATAAACTTTGCGCGAAGTCGCGAGCGAGTCGAGTTTCGATCGGTTTTTCGTGCACCGTCTCGGATATTCAAAAGACTGGCCATTCACGGTGTATTAGCCCATGGTAAGTCGTATGAGCATGGTTTCACGAAAAAACGCGACGGTCATAAACTTTGCGCAGATTCTATATTCGATCGGTTTTTCGTGCACCGTCTCGGAAATTCAAAATACTGGTCTTTCCCGTCTTATTAGCCCATGTGAAGTCGTACAAGCACACTTTCGCAAAAAAATACGACGGTCATAAACTTTGCGCGAAGTCGCGCGCGAGTCGAGTTTCGATCGGTTTTTCGTGCACTGTCTCGGAAATTCAAAATACTGGCCATTCACGATGTATTATCCCATGGTAAGTCGTATGAGCATGGTTTCACGAAAAAACGAGACGGTCATAAACTTTGCGTAGAGTCGAGATTCGATCGGTTTTTCGTGCACCATCTCGAAAATTCAAAATACTGGTCTTTCCCGTCTTATTAGCCCATGAGAAGTCGTACAGACACACTTTCGCAAAAAAATACGACAGTCATAAACTTTGCGCGAAGTCGCGCGCGAGTCGAGTTTCGATCGGTTTTTCGTGCACCGTCTCGGAAATTCAAAATACTGGCCATTCACGATGTATTATCCCATGGTAAGTCGTATGAGCATGGATTCACGAAAAAACGCGACGGTCATAAACTTTGCGCAGTGTCGAGTTTCGATCGGTTTTTCGTGCACCGTCTCGGAAATTCAAAATACTGGCCATTCATGATGTATTAGCCCATGGTAAGTCGTATGAGCATGGTTTCACGAAAAAATGCGACGGTCATAAACTTTGCACAGAGTCGAGATTCGATCGGTTTTTCGTGCTCCGTCTCGGAAATTCAAAATACTGGTGTTTCCCGTCTTATTAGCCCGTGAGAAGTCGTACAGACACGCTTTCGCAAAAAAATACGACGGTCATAAACTTTGCGCGAAGTCGCGCGCGAGTTGAGATTCGATCGGTTTTTCGTGCACCGTCTCGGAAATTCAAAATATTGGTCTTTCCGATCTTATTAGCCCATGATAAGTCGTACAGGCACACTTGCGCAAAAAAATATGACGGTCATAAACTTTGCGCGAAGTCGCGCGCGAGTCGAGTTTCGATCGGTTTTTCGTGCACTGTCTCGGAAATTCAAAATACTGGCCATTCATGATGTATTAGCCCATGGTAAGTCGTATGAGCATGGTTTCACGAAAAAACACGACGGTCATAAACTTTGCGCAGAGTCGAGATTCGATCGGTTTTTCGTGCGCCGTCTCGAAAATTCAAAATACTGGTCTTTCCCATCTTATTAGCCCATGAGAAGTCGTACAGACACGCTTTCGCAAAAAAATACGACAGTCATAAACTTTGCGCGAAGTCGCGCGCGAGTCGAGTTTCGATCGGTTTTTCGTGCACCGTCTCGGAAATTCAAAATACTGGCCATTCACGATGTATTATCCCATGGTAAGTCGTATGAGCATGGTTTCACGAAAAAAACGCGATGGTCATAAACTTTGCGCAGAGTCGAGTTTCGATCGGTTTTTGCGTGCACGCATCGGCTTGGGAATGGGGGGGAATGGGCCTGCGTTCCCTTGCGTGCGTGCGTGAGTGCTCTGCTCTGCTTGGGCTTGCGCTTGCGCTTGCGATCGACGCTGGGGACGGCAACCTCTTCCCTTGCGCTTGTGCTTGCGATTGCTCCCTTGGGCGATTTCTCCTCTACGATCACTCCGCGGCGAGTGGAAGGCCGGCGGTCGCTCCTGCGATCAGCGATTCCAGGCCGGGAATCGGCGACTTCAGGCGTGGAAGGGCGGCGGCTCTTCTCCCCTAGGCGCGGGACGGACTCTAGGGCAAGAAACGGTGGAAGCTGCGCTGCGATTGGGGCTGGGTTCACTGCCGCTTCCTGCGGCAACTCCAGCGTGGAAAGGGCGACGGCTGCTTCTGCAATCGGCGTGGAAGGGGCGACGGCTGCGACATTAGTGTGGGCAGGGTGGTGGCTTCCTCTCCCCTAGGCGGCTGGCGGCTAGGGCGAGCGACGCCATGGATGCGAGCGGCCGGACGCGGCACTCTGCTTCGCATCCTCTGTTCCAGCGGGATGCTCCTCCGCTGGCTTCTTCCCAGCGGCTGATTGCTTCACAGCAGAACGCCCCTCTCCAGCAGTCACAGCGGGAGAGGGTTGCTCCTCAGCCGCTGGTTACTTCACCGCGGGAGGGGGTTGCTCCTCTCCAACAGCCGCTGGTTCCTCCCCAGCAGCTTAGGCCGGTTTCACACCAGGATGTTCCACCGCTGATTTCTTCTTCTCGACGGGATGCTCCTTCAATGAACCAGGCCCGAGGTCGTTCACGATCTAGATCACGACCTCCAGCTCCTATTTCCCGAGATCCGAAGCCTTGGAGTAGCCTCTTTAAGGCTCCAGTGGGTAGTCCGGATCTTCGACTGGACTTTTTTGCTCCAGAAGTACAGGCTGACCAGAAGATTGCTGTGTATGAGGCTATTGATTCCGACGAACTAATTGAGACATGGTCAATGGCAATTGTGGGCTACGTTGTTGGACTAAGAACATCCTTTTTCCCACTATCCTCATACATCAGAACTCGATGGGGAATATCAACATTTGATCTTCATATGTTGGAGACCGGATTCTTTGTATGCAGGCTTTATTCGGAAGAAGATTTACAACGGGTCCTTGAAGGATTTTGGACTATCCGTGGTCATCCAATGATACTACGACGCTGGGCATCTGATGTGAGATTGGAGTTAGACAGTCTACAGTCTATCCCAATATGGGTTTCTTTTCATGGACTTCCACTACATCTCTGGGGTCGTCGTTTTATTGCAAAGCTTTGCAGCACCCTGGGACAACCATTGTATCTTGATAAGGCAACAGCTTCGCAAACGAGATTGACCTTTGCCAGAGCTTGTGTAATGGTTTCTTCTGATGAGGAACTGCCGAATGATGTTTCTTACCGTGATCTTGATGGGAGCACCCGAAAGGTGAAAGTCTCATATTCTTGGAAGCCACAACGATGCAAGGTTTGTCTATCTTTTGGACATGTAAATGGTGCCTGCCAACAGCCTTCACAAAAAATCACACAGGTCTACCGACCACGCCAAGAGCCACAGAATGGGGTCACTACCACTAATCCAAGCACTGATACTCCAGTGCCAACAGTGGTGATGGCGGAGAAGATGATTGAACACTCTGACTCGTTGGGGCAGCGACACGAACAAGAGAAAGACAAGTCAGGACTTCCATCTTTACCTATTATATCAGAGAATTTCACTGCAGGAGCTTCCCAAGGTTCTCACTCCCCAATAACAACCTCGCCTTCACGAATCACTCCTTCAGATAATCAGGAAATTTCATTTCAACAACCTCTTGGGAACCAAGACATTGCAACTCACCAAACTCATCGCTCTTCGACACATCCCGCTATTCAGGACTCCTTGCCTCAAGGTACGCAAAAATTTAAACATTTGCAAGCTGTGGATGAGGTGGATAAATATAGGAATAAAGGATTAAAGGGTAAAGATATTATGCGAGAGGACCATGCAAAATCAAAGGATAAGAAAAAGGATGGTAGTGTCCTCCCAAAATCGCATGCTCTTCCTTCTATCTAGTATTGATGAAAATAAGCTGTTGGAATGTTCGTGGACTTAATAAGACTGAGAAATGTCGGGAGCTCAATAGAATAATCCGATCTGCTGCATGTGACATTGTCATTCTTGTGGAAACAAAAATTAAACCTCATCGTGTTCAAGTTCAGAAGAATTTAATATGGCCTGAGGCAGAACTTTTTACTAATGATTCTCAGGATACTTATGGTCGAGTTTGGGTCTTATGGCATCCTAATCTTGTTACTGCTTGGTTTATTTCTGCTACTAATCAATTCATTCATCTTAAGGCAGAGGATAAACAGACTGGATGTCAATTCAATATTACCGGTATTTATGCATCTAACAGTATGTCTGACAGGAATGCTCTATGGCGTGATCTGGTTAGCATTTCAAATAGTTATCCTACAGTACCTTGGGTTGTTCTCGGTGACTTTAATACTGTCAGATACACAAATGAGAAAGTGGGGGGTAGAGTGCTTTCCGAATGTCAGCTTCAACATTTTAATGATTGTATAGATACTGCTGCATTGACTGACATGAAATCTGTAGGTGATTGGTTCTCATGGAACAATCAAAGTACTGCTGAAAGAAAAATTATGGCTCGACTTGACAGATGTTTGATAAATCAGGAATGGTTAGCAGTTTTTCCAGATTCACTTCTTGAGTACGGTGCTAAGTTATTTTCGGATCACTCTATTATGCATATACATGCAGATAAAGCACTACCAAGAGTCAAGAAACCTTTTAGATTTTTTAATATGTGGAGTTCTCACCCAAAGTTCCTCGAAGTTATTAAGTCAGCTTGGGACATTAATGTATTTGGTTCTCCCCCTTACATCCTATGTCAAAAACTAAAAGCATGCAAAGCAGCACTGAAGAAGTGGAATTCAACTACATTTGGAAATATCAACGACAGAGTTCAGTTATGCAAGAAAGAACTTATGGCTGTGCAAAGCGAGCTAAATCTTCAACCTCTGGATGCGAATCTTATATACAAAGAGGCTGCTGCTAGAAATAACTTTATGCAAGCTTTGAAGCAGGAGGAATGCTTTTTGAAACAGAAGTCACGACAGCATTGGCTTACTCTAGGGGATTCTAATACGAAGTTTTTCTATGCTGCTATTGCTACCAGAAGGGCTACTAATCGCATCAAAAAATGCAAAGGTATAGATGGTAATCTCATTGAGGATCTGGATGAGGTTAAAAATTACACCGAGCAATTTTTTTATTCCTTACTCAATCAGGAACAGCAGCCTAATAGTATTCATGTTGGGCCTACAAGACGACTTGATTCTGAAGCCCTCTCTCATCTTAATGCCCCAATAACGGATGATGAAATTGTGAAAGTTGTTTTTAAGTCCCCGAAGCACAAAAGCCCTGGTCCAGATGGATTTCCAGCTGAGTTTTATCAAATTGCATGGGCTATTGTAGGCAACGATGTCATAAAAGCTTGTCGACATTTTTTCTCCTCAGGTCACATTCTGAAAGAAATGAATTGCACTTTTATTTCTTTAGTGCCTAAAAATGATGGAGCCGATTCATTGGAGAACTACCGTCCTATTTCACTGTGCAACTTTATTTATAAGGTTATCTCTAAGTTGCTGGCAGATAGACTACAAAAGGTCATGAATAAGGTCATTAGTCTTAATCAGGCTGCTTTTATTAAAGGGAGGAGTATCCATCATAATGTCCTGCTTGCTAATGATTTGGTTAAGGATCTACACTCAAAAACAAGAGGGAAAAAGATCTGTTTTAAAGCTGATTTACGGAAGGCCTTTGACTCAGTCAATAGGCAATTTATTTACATGATGCTCCATAATATGGGCTTCCCTCAGCGCTGGGTTCAATGGATTCAATGTTGCTTGGAAACTCCAAAATTTTCGATTCTCTTTAATGGTTCACCTATTGGCTTCTTCGGGAGTAAGAATGGCATTCGGCAAGGCGATCCACTATCTCCTTATCTTTTTACGATTGCAATGGAAGGACTCAGTTGTATGTTAGAAGAGGCTGTTTCCAATGGCAAAATTAAGGTACCATATTATGGTTCTGTTTATATCTCTCACATAACATTTGCTGATGACCTTATTATCTTCCTTCGAGATGATCCAGTTTCTGTGAGTAATCTGGCAGATATTCTTAATGAATTTGGTATAGTTTCTGGTCTTAAGCTAAACCATGCAAAGAGCAAAGTATATGTGGGTGCTTGCATTGACAATAAGGATCATATTGCTCAAACATTGGGAGTTGCTGAAGGAAATTTACCGGTTCCTTACTTGGGTCTCCCACTTATATCCACTGGAATCAACAAAGCCTCCTGTCAGCCTATCATACAAAAAATTAAGAACAGAATTTCCTCTTGGAAAAATAGGCTTCTTTCTAAAGCTGGACGACTTGAACTTATTCGATCTGTGTTGACCTCTTATTCTATTTATTGGTCTCATGCATTCCTTCTACCAGCCGGGCTTCTCCATGATATTGATAAATTACTTATGAACTTCTTTTGGAATGACACAGATGGTAAGGCAATGCACATGGTGAATTGGGACAGCATTTGCAAACCGAAGGATGAAGGGGGGCTGAATCTTCGACATATTAGAGATTGGAATAAAGCTTGTATGGTAAAGCAATTATGGGATATTTTACAAAACAAGTCTTCCTTATGGTCACAATGGGTTTTTGCTAGGTACCTTACCAAGGAATCAATCTGGGAAGTATCTGCAAAAACATCTCATTCTGCTGCTTGGAAAGGAATTCTAAAGGCAAGGAGATGGCTACGTAACAATATTTCTTATGTGATTTCTTCTGGAACCAATATTAATATGTGGTATGATCCTTGGGTGAATGGGAAAAGCATATTTCAGATATTTGGTGATAGAGTACGACAGGATCTGGGGGCTCCCAAAGACTGGAAGGTTTCTGAATTCATTAACAATGGTACTTGGTGTCTTCCCAACCCTACCTCCCCTGACATGTTATTACTTTGGCCGACTATTAGGGCTATTACAATCAAGAACAACTCTTCAGATATGCTTATTTGGCTTCATGATAACGGTAAATTTAGTGCTACATCTGCATGGAACCAAATTAGACGACGAAACAACAAGTGGATCCAAAGTAGTTGGACATGGGATAGTTCATGCTCACAGCGACATTCCTTATGTACATGGCAGGCCCTTCTCGGCAAACTTCCTACGATGGACAATATGCAGCGAAGAGGTATTTATATTGTAAATCGGTGCTCTTTGTGTATGCAAAATGAAGAAAGTGTTGACCATCTCTACTTTGCTTGTGATTATTCATCTTGGATATGGAAGGAGATCTTGAAGCGATTTGATTTTCAAAGGCTACCACGGCCAAACTTGCATCATGAATTAGAAATTCTTATGCAAAGCTTCTCAAGAAAGGGGCCTCTTACACAACTAGCACGAATTATATTCAGATGTGCTATTTGGTGGATTTGGAAGGAGAGGTGTGGCAGAATTTTTGAGTGTCACCGTCGTATTTTTTTGCGAAAGCGTGCTTGTATGACTTCTCATGGGCTAATAAGACGGGAAAGACTAGTATTTTGAATTTCCGAGACGGTGCACGAAAACCCGATCGAATCTCGACTCTGCGCAAAGTTTATGACCGTCGCGTTTTTTCATGAAACCATGCTCATACGACTTACCATGGGATAATACATCGTGAATGGCCAGTATTTTGAATTTCCGAGACGGTGCACGAAAAACCGATCGAAACTCGAATCGCGCGCGACTTCGCGCAAAGTTTTTGACCGTCGTATTTTTTTGCGAAAGCGTGTCTGTATGACTTCTCATGGGCTAATAAGACGGGAAAGACCAGTATTTTGAATTTCCGAGACGGCGAACGAAAAACCGATCGAATCTCGAGTCTGCGCAAAGTTTATGACCGTCGCGTTTTTTCGTGAAACCATGCTCATACGACTTACCATGGGCTAATACATCATGAATGGCCAGTATTTTGAATTTCCAAGACGGTGCACGAAAAACCGATCGAAACTCGACCCTGCGCAAAGTTTATGACCGTCGCATTTTTTCGTGAAACCATGCTCATACGACTTACCATGGGATACATCGTGAATGGCCAGTATTTTGAATTTCCGAGACGGTGCACGAAAAACCGATCGAAACTTGACTCGCGCGCGACATCGAAAAAAAGTTTATGACCGTCGTATTTTTTTGCGAAAGCGTGTCTGTACGACTTCTCATGGGCTAATAAGACGGGAAAGACCAGTATTTTGAATTTCCGAGACGGTGCACGAAAAACCGATCGAATCTCGACTCTACGCAAAGTTTATGACCGTCGCGTTTTTTCGTGAAACCGTGCTCATACGACTTACCATGGGCTAATACATTGTGAATTGCCAGTATTTTGAATTTCCGAGACGGTGCACGAAAAAAACGATCGAAACTCGACTCGCGCGCGACTTCGCGCAAAGTTTTTGACCGTCGTATTTTTTTGCGAAAGCGTGCTTGTATGACTTCTCATGGGCTAATAAGACGGGAAAGACCAGTATTTTGAATTTCCGAGACGGTGCACGAAAACCCGATCGAATCTCGACACTGCGCAAAGTTTATGACCGTCGCGTTTTTTCGTGAAACCATGCTCACACGACTTACCATGGGATAATACATCATGAATGGCCAGTATTTTGAATTTCCGAGACGGTGCACGAAAAACTGATCGAAACTCGACTCGCGCGCGACTTCGCGCAAAGTTTTTGACCGTCGTATTTTTTTGCGAAAGCGTGTCTGTATGACTTCTCATGGGCTAATAAGACGGGAAAGACCAGTATTTTGAATTTCCGAGACGGTGCACGAAAATCCGATCGAATCTCGACTCTGCGCAAAGTTTATGACCGTCGTGTTTTTTCATGAAACCATGCTCATACGACTTACCATGGGCTAATTCATCATGAATGGCTAGTATTTTGAATTTCCAGGACGGTGCACGAAAAACCGATCGAAACTCGACTCTGCGCAAAGTTTATGACCGTCGCGTTTTTTCGTGAAACCATGCTCATACGACTTACCATGAGATAATACATCGTGAATGGCCAGTATTTTGAATTTCCGAGATGGTGCACGAAAAACCGATCGAAACTCGACTCGCGCGCGACATCGCGCAAAGTTTATGACCGTCGTATTTTTTTGCGAAAGCGTGTCTGTACGACTTCTCATTGGCTAATAAGATGGGAAAGACCAGTATTTTGAATTTTCGAGACGGTGCACGAAAAACCGATCGAATCTCGACTCTACGCAAAGTTTATGACCGTCGCGTTTTTTCGTGAAACCGTGCTCATACGACTTACCATGGGCTAATACATTGTGAATTGCCAGTATTTTGAATTTTTTTTTTTTGGTAAGTAAAGATAATGTATTTTGTAACAGATTTGTACAAAGAAGCTTTGTCTACACAAGCCATAGACTAAAGCCTGAAGTCTCTTAGTGTAGTCGAGAAGATTGCGCCCCACCTAAAGAAGGTGAAATGGGCACGCTTCATCAAACTCATCTCCAAGAGTAGCATAAGGAAGTTAATAAATAATAAAAAGCAATAGCTAGATTGTTCTGGACTACTTGTGGATACATCACAAAATATAAGTTTTGCCCCATATAATACATTACAATCTTCATCATTATTCGAGTGATTCTTGACGAATGGAAAAATTGAATCTTGTGAAAATATCTTTCTCTCTTCTTGTTAGGTGCTCTGTATTCAATTCTTGCTCCATACATGATCGTGAGTCCTGAAGAATCTCTATCAGAATTTGAGCTTTGTTCATGTTGTGACACTCAAAAATTCTGCCACACCTCTCCTTCCAAATCCACCATATAGCACATCTGAATATAATTCTTGCTAGTTTTGTAAGAGGCCCCTTTGTTGAGAAGCTTTGCATAAGCATTTCTAATTCATGATGCAAGTTTGGCTGTGGTAGCCTTTGAAAATCAAATCGCTTCAAGATCTCCTTCCATATCCAAGATGAATAATCACAAGCAAAGTAGAGATGGTCAACACTTTCTTCATTTTGCATACACAAAGAGCACCGATTTACAATATAAATACCTCTTCGCTGCATATTGTCCATCGTAGGAAGTTTGCCGAGAAGGGCCTGCCATGTACATAAGGAATGTCGCTGTGAGCATGGACTATCCCATGTCCAACTACTTTGGATCCACTTGTTGTTTCGTCGTCAAATTTGGTTCCATGCAGATGTAGCACTAAATTTACCGTTATCATGAAGCCAAATAAGCATATCTGAAAAGTTGTTCTTGATTGGAATAGCCCTAATAGTCGGCCAAAGTAATAACATGTCAGGGGAGGTAGGGTTGGGAAGACACCAAGTACCATTGTTAATGAATTCAGAAACCTTCCAGTCTTTGGGAGCCCCCAGATCCTGTCGTACTCTATCACCAAATATCTGAAATATACTTTTCCCATTCACCCAAGGATCATACCACATATTAATATTGGTTCCAGAAGAAATCACATAAGAAATATTGTTACGTAGCCATCGCCTTGCCTTCAGAATTCCTTTCCAAGCAGAAGAATGAGATGTTTTTGCAGATGTTTCCCAGATCAGTATTTTGAATTTCCGAGACGGTGCACGAAAAAACGATCGAAACTCGACTCGCGCGCGACTTCGCGCAAAGTTTTTGACCGTCGTATTTTTTTGCGAAAGCGTGCTTGTATGACTTCTCATGGGCTAATAAGACGGGAAAGACCAGTATTTTGAATTTCCGAGACGGTGCACGAAAAACCGATCGAATCTCGACTCTACGCAAAGTTTATGACCGTCGCGTTTTTTCGTGAAACCATGCTCATACGACTTACCATGGGCTAATACATCGTGAATAGCCAGTATTTTGAATTTCCGAGACGGTGCACGAAAAACTGATCGAAACTCGACTCGCGCGCGACTTCGCACAAAGTTTTTGACCGTCGTATTTTGTTGCGAAAGCGTGCTTGTATGACTTCTCATGGGCTAAAAAGACGGGAAAGACCAGTATTTTGAATTTCCGAGATGGTGCACGAAAACCCGATCGAATCTCGACTCTGCGCAAAGTTTATGACCGTCGCATTTTTTCGTGAAACCATGCTCATACGACTTACCATGGGATAATACATCGTGAATGGCCGGTATTTTGAATTTCCGAGACGGTGCACGAAAAACCGATCGAAATTCGACTCGCGCGCGACATCGCGCAAAGTTTATGACCGTCGTATTTTTTTGCGAAAGCGTGTCTGTACGACTTCTCATGGGCTAATAAGACGGGAAAGACCAGTATTTTGAATTTCCGAGACGGTGCACGAAAAACCGATCGAATCTCGACTCTACGCAAAGTTTATGACCGTCGTGTTTTTTAGTGAAACCATGCTCATACGACTTACCATGGGCTAATACATCGTGAATGGCCAGTATTTTGAATTTCCGAGACGGTGCACGAAAAACTGATCGAAACTCGAATCGCGCGCGACTTCGCGCAAAGTTTTTGACCGTCGTATTTTTTTGCGAAAGCGTGTCTGTATGACTTCTCATGGGCTAATAAGACGGGAAAGACCAGTATTTTGAATTTCCGAGACGGCGCACGAAAAACCGATCGAATCTCGACTCTGCGCAAAGTTTATGACCGTCGCGTTTTTTCGTGAAACCATGCTCATAAGAGACTTCAGGCTTTAGTCTATGGCTTGTGTAGACAAAGCTTCTTTGTACAAATCTTTTACAAAATACATTATCTTTACTTACCAAAAAAAAATGAATGGCCAGTATTTTGAATTTCCAAGACGGTGCACGAAAAACCGATCGAAACTCGACTCTGCGCAAAGTTTATGACCGTCGCGTTTTTTCGTGAAACCATGCTCATACGACTTACCATGAGATAATACATCGTGAATGGCCAGTATTTTGAATTTCCGAGACGGTGCACGAAAAACCGATCGAAACTCGACTCGCGCGCGACATCGCGCAAAGTTTATGACCGTCGTATTTTTTTGCGAAAGCGTGTCTATACGACTTCTCAAGGGCTAATAAGATGGGAAAGACCAGTATTTTGAATTTCCGAGACGGTGCACGAAAAACCGATCGAATCTCGACTCTACGCAAAGTTTATGACCGTCGCGTTTTTTCGTGAAACCGTGCTCATACGACTTACCATGGGCTAATACATTGTGAATTGCCAGTATTTTGAATTTCCGAGACGGTGCACGAAAAAACGATCGAAACTAGACTCGCGCGCGACTTCGCGCAAAGTTTTTGACCGTCGTATTTTTTTGCGAAAGCGTGCTTGTATGACTTCTCATGGGCTAATAAGACGGGAAAGACCAGTATTTTGAATTTCCGAGACGGTGCACGAAAAACCGATCGAATCTCGACTCTACGCAAAGTTTATGACCGTCGCGTTTTTTCGTGAAACCATGCTCATACGACTTACCATGGGCTAATACATCGTGAATAGCCAGTATTTTGAATTTCCGAGACGGTGCACGAAAAACTGATCGAAACTCGACTCGCGCGCGACTTCGCACAAAGTTTTTGACCGTCGTATTTTGTTGCGAAAGCGTGCTTGTATGACTTCTCATGGGCTAAAAAGACGGGAAAGACCAGTATTTTGAATTTCCGAGATGGTGCACGAAAACCCGATCGAATCTCGACTCTGCGCAAAGTTTATGACCGTCGCATTTTTTCGTGAAACCATGCTCATACGACTTACCATGGGATAATACATCGTGAATGGCCGGTATTTTGAATTTCCGAGACGGTGCACGAAAAACCGATCGAAATTCGACTCGCGCGCGACATCGCGCAAAGTTTATGACCGTCGTATTTTTTTGCGAAAGCGTGTCTGTACGACTTCTCATGGGCTAATAAGACGGGAAAGACCAGTATTTTGAATTTCCGAGACGGTGCACGAAAAACCGATCGAATCTCGACTCTACGCAAAGTTTATGACCGTCGTGTTTTTTAGTGAAACCATGCTCATACGACTTACCATGGGCTAATACATCGTGAATGGCCGGTATTTTGAATTTCCGAGACGGTGCACGAAAAACTGATCGAAACTCGAATCGCGCGCGACTTCGCGCAAAGTTTTTGACCGTCGTATTTTTTTGCGAAAGCGTGTCTGTATGACTTCTCATGGGCTAATAAGACGGGAAAGACCAGTATTTTGAATTTCCGAGACGGCGCACGAAAAACCGATCGAATCTCGACTCTGCGCAAAGTTTATGACCGTCGCGTTTTTTCGTGAAACCATGCTCATAAGAGACTTCAGGCTTTAGTCTATGGCTTGTGTAGACAAAGCTTCTTTGTACAAATCTTTTACAAAATACATTATCTTTACTTACCAAAAAAAAATGAATGGCCAGTATTTTGAATTTCCAAGACGGTGCACGAAAAACCGATCGAAACTCGACTCTGCGCAAAGTTTATGACCGTCGCGTTTTTTCGTGAAACCATGCTCATACGACTTACCATGAGATAATACATCGTGAATGGCCAGTATTTTGAATTTCCGAGACGGTGCACGAAAAACCGATCGAAACTCGACTCGCGCGCGACATCGCGCAAAGTTTATGACCGTCGTATTTTTTTGCGAAAGCGTGTCTATACGACTTCTCAAGGGCTAATAAGATGGGAAAGACCAGTATTTTGAATTTCCGAGACGGTGCACGAAAAACCGATCGAATCTCGACTCTACGCAAAGTTTATGACCGTCGCGTTTTTTCGTGAAACCGTGCTCATACGACTTACCATGGGCTAATACATTGTGAATTGCCAGTATTTTGAATTTCCGAGACGGTGCACGAAAAAACGATCGAAACTAGACTCGCGCGCGACTTCGCGCAAAGTTTTTGACCGTCGTATTTTTTTGCGAAAGCGTGCTTGTATGACTTCTCATGGGCTAATAAGACGGGAAAGACCAGTATTTTGAATTTCCGAGACGGTGCACGAAAAACCGATCGAATCTCGACTCTACGCAAAGTTTATGACCGTCGCGTTTTTTCGTGAAACCATGCTCATACGACTTACCATGGGCTAATACATCGTGAATAGCCAGTATTTTGAATTTCCGAGACGGTGCACGAAAAACTGATCGAAACTCGACTCGCGCGCGACTTCGCACAAAGTTTTTGACCCTCGTATTTTTTTGCTAAAGCGTGCTTGTATGACTTCTCATGGGCTAATAAGACGGGAAAGACCAGTATTTTGAATTTCCGAGACGGTGCACGAAAACCCGATCGAATCTCGACTCTGCGCAAAGTTTATGACCGTCGCATTTTTTCGTGAAACCATGCTCATACGACTTACCATGATAATACATCGTGAATGGCCGGTATTTTGAATTTCCGAGACGGTGCACGAAAAACCGATCGAAACTCGACTCGCGCGCGACATCGCGCAAAGTTTATGACCGTCGTATTTTTTTGCGAAAGCGTGTCTGTACGACTTCTCATGGGCTAATAAGACGGGAAAGACCAGTATTTTGAATTTCCGAGACGGTGCACGAAAAACCGATCGAATCTCGACTCTACGCAAAGTTTATGACCGTCGTGTTTTTTAGTGAAACCATGCTCATACGACTTACCATGGGCTAATACATCGTGAATGGCCGGTATTTTGAATTTCCGAGACGGTGCACGAAAAACTGATCGAAACTCGAATCGCGCGCGACTTCGCGCAAAGTTTTTGACCGTCGTATTTTTTTGCGAAAGCGTGTCTGTATGACTTCTCATGGGCTAATAAGACGGGAAAGACCAGTATTTTGAATTTCCAAGACGGCGCACGAAAAACCGATCGAATCTCGACTCTGCGCAAAGTTTATGACCGTCGCGTTTTTTCGTGAAACCATGCTCATAAGAGACTTCAGGCTTTATTCTATGGCTTGTGTAGACAAAGCTTCTTTCTACAAATCTTTTACAAAATACATTATCTTTACTTACCAAAAAAAAATGAATGGCCAGTATTTTGAATTTCCAAGACGGTGCACGAAAAACCGATCGAAACTCGACTCTGCGCAAAGTTTATGACCGTCGCATTTTTTCGTGAAACCATGCTCATACGACTTACCATGGGCTAATACATTGTGAATTGCCAGTATTTTGAATTTCCGAGACGGTGCACGAAAAAACGATCGAAACTCGACTCGCGCACGACTTCGCGCAAAGTTTTTGACCGTCATATTTTTTTGCGAAAGCGTGCTTGTATGACTTCTCATGGGCTAATAAGACGGGAAAGACCAGTATTTTGAATTTCCGAGACGGTGCACGAAAACCCGATCGAATCTCGACTCTACGCAAAGTTTATGACCGTCGCGTTTTTTCGTGAAACCATGCTCATACGACTTACCATGGGCTAATACATTGTGAATTGCCAGTATTTTGAATTTCCGAGACGGTGCACGAAAAAACGATCGAAACTCGACTCGCGCACGACTTCGCGCAAAGTTTTTGACCGTCGTATTTTTTTGCGAAAGCGTGCTTGTATGACTTCTCATGGGCTAATAAGACGGGAAAGACCAGTATTTTGAATTTCCGAGACGGTGCACGAAAAACCGATCGAATCTCGACTCTGCGCAAAGTTTATGACCGTCGCGTTTTTTCGTGAAACCATGCTCATACGACTTACCATGGGCTAATACATTGTGAATTGCCAGTATTTTGAATTTCCGAGACGGTGCACGAAAAAACGATCGAAACTCGACTCGCGCACGACTTCGCGCAAAGTTTTTGACCGTCGTATTTTTTTGCGAAAGCGTGCTTGTATGACTTCTCATGGGCTAATAAGACGGGAAAGACCAGTATTTTGAATTTCCGAGACGGTGCACGAAAAACCGATCGAATCTCGACTCTACGCAAGGTTTATGACCGTCGCGTTTTTTCGTGAAACCATGCTCATACGACTTACCATGGGCTAATACATCGTGAATGGCCAGTATTTTGAATTTCCGAGACGGTGCACGAAAAACTGATCGAAACTCGACTCGCGCGCGACTTCGCGCAAAGTTTTTGACCGTCGTATTTTTTTGCGAAAGCGTGTCTGTATGACTTCTCATGGGCTAATAAGACGGGAAAGACCAGTATTTTGAATTTCCGAGACGGCGCACGAAAAACCGATCGAATCTCGACTCTGCGCAAAGTTTATGACCGTCGCGTTTTTTCGTGAAACCATGCTCATAAGAGACTTCAGGCTTTAGTCTATGGCTTGTGTAGACAAAGCTTCTTTGTACAAATCTTTTACAAAATACATTATCTTTACTTACCAAAAAAAAATGAATGGCCAGTATTTTGAATTTCCAAGACGGTGCACGAAAAACCGATCGAAACTCGACTCTGCGCAAAGTTTATGACCGTCGCGTTTTTTCGTGAAACCATGCTCATACGACTTACCATGAGATAATACATCGTGAATGGCCAGTATTTTGAATTTCCGAGACGGTGCACGAAAAACCGATCGAAACTCGACTCGCGCGCGATATCGCGCAAAGTTTATGACCGTCGTATTTTTTTGCGAAAGCGTGTCTGTACGACTTCTCATGGGCTAATAAGATGGGAAAGACCAGTATTTTGAATTTCCGAGACGGTGCACGAAAAACCGATCGAATCTCGACTCTACGCAAAGTTTATGACCGTCGCGTTTTTTCGTGAAACCGTGCTCATACGACTTACCATGGGCTAATACATTGTGAATTGCCAGTATTTTGAATTTCCGAGACGGTGCACGAAAAAACGATCGAAACTCGACTCGCGCGCGACTTCGCGCAAAGTTTTTGACCGTCGTATTTTTTTGCGAAAGCGTGCTTGTATGACTTCTCATGGGCTAATAAGACGGGAAAGACCAGTATTTTGAATTTCCGAGACGGTGCACGAAAAACCGATCGAATCTCGACTCTACGCAAAGTTTATGACCGTCGCGTTTTTTCGTGAAACCATGCTCATACGACTTACCATGGGCTAATACATCGTGAATAGCCAGTATTTTGAATTTCCGAGACGGTGCACGAAAAACTGATCGAAACTCGACTCGCGCGCGACTTCGCACAAAGTTTTTGACCGTCGTATTTTTTTGCGAAAGCGTGCTTGTATGACTTCTCATGGGCTAATAAGACGGGAAAGACCAGTATTTTGAATTTCCGAGACGGTGCACGAAAACCCGATCGAATCTCGACTCTGCGCAAAGTTTATGATCGTCGCATTTTTTCGTGAAACCATGCTCATACGACTTACCATGGGATAATACATCGTGAATGGCCGGTATTTTGAATTTCCGAGACGGTGCACGAAAAACCGATCGAAACTCGACTCGCGCGCGACATCGCGCAAAGTTTATGACCGTCGTATTTTTTTGCGAAAGCGTGTCTGTACGACTTCTCATGGGCTAATAAGACGGGAAAGACCAGTATTTTGAATTTCCGAGACGGTGCACGAAAAACCGATCGAATCTCGACTCTACGCAAAGTTTATGACCGTCGTGTTTTTTAGTGAAACCATGCTCATACGACTTACCATGGGCTAATACATCGTGAATGGCCGGTATTTTGAATTTCCGAGACGGTGCACGAAAAACTGATCGAAACTCGACTCGCGCGCGACTTCGCACAAAGTTTTTGACCGACGTATTTTTTTGCGAAAGCGTGCTTGTATGACTTCTCATGGGCTAATAAGACGGGAAAGACCAGTATTTTGAATTTCCGAGACGGTGCACGAAAACCCGATCGAATCTCGACTCTACGCAAAGTTTATGACCGTCGCATTTTTTCGTGAAACCATGCTCATACGACTTACCATGGGATAATACATCGTGAATGGCCAGTATTTTGAATTTCCGAGACGGTGCACGAAAAACCGATCGAAACTCGACTCGCGCTCGACATCGCGCAAAGTTTATGACCGTCGTATTTTTTTGCGAAAGCGTGTCTGTACGACTTCTCATTGGCTAATAAGACGGGAAAGACCAGTATTTTGAATTTCCGAGACGGTGCACGAAAAACCGATCGAATCTCGACTCTACGCAAAGTTTATGACCGTCGCGTTTTTTCGTGAAACCATGCTCATACGACTTACCATGGGCTAATACATCGTGAATTGCCAGTATTTTGAATTTCCGAGACGGTGCACGAAAAACCGACCGAAACTCGACTCGCGCGCGACATCGCGCAAAGTTTTTGACCGTTGTATTTTTTTGCGAAAGCGTGTCTATACGACTTCTCATGGGCTAATAAGACGGGAAAGACCAGTATTTTGAATTTCCGAGACGGTGCACGAAAAACCGATCGAATCTCGACTCGCGCGACTTCGCGCAAAGTTTATGACCGTCGTATTTTTTTGCGAAAGCGTGTCTGTACGACTTCTCATGGGCTAATAAGATGGGAAAGACCAGTATTTTGAATTTCCGAGACGGTGCACGAAAAACCGATCGAATCTCGACTCTACGCAAAGTTTATGACCGTCGCGTTTTTTCGTGAAACCGTGCTCATACGACTTACCATGGGCTAATACATTGTGAATTGCCAGTATTTTGAATTTCCGAGACGGTGCACGAAAAAACGATCGAAACTCGACTCGCGCGCGACTTCGCGCAAAGTTTTTGACCGTCGTATTTTTTTGCGAAAGCGTGCTTGTATGACTTCTCATGGGCTAATAAGACGGGAAAGACCAGTATTTTGAATTTCCGAGACGGTGCACGAAAAACCGATCGAATCTCGACTCTACGCAAAGTTTATGACCGTCGCGTTTTTTCGTGAAACCATGCTCATACGACTTACCATGGGCTAATACATCGTGAATAGCCAGTATTTTGAATTTCCGAGACGGTGCACGAAAAACTGATCGAAACTCGACTCGCGCGCGACTTCGCACAAAGTTTTTGACCGTCGTATTTTTTTGCGAAAGCGTGCTTGTATGACTTCTCATGGGCTAATAAGACGGGAAAGACCAGTATTTTGAATTTCCGAGACGGTGCACGAAAACCCGATCGAATCTCGACTCTGCGCAAAGTTTATGATCGTCGCATTTTTTTGTGAAACCATGCTCATACGACTTACCATGGGATAATACATCGTGAATGGCCGGTATTTTGAATTTCCGAGATGGTGCACGAAAAACCGATCGAAACTCGACTCGCGCGCGACATCGCGCAAAGTTTATGACCGTCGTATTTTTTTGCGAAAGCGTGTCTGTACGACTTCTCATGGGCTAATAAGACGGGAAAGACCAGTATTTTGAATTTCCGAGACGGTGCACGAAAAACCGATCGAATCTCGACTCTACGCAAAGTTTATGACCGTCGTGTTTTTTAGTGAAACCATGCTCATACGACTTACCATGGGCTAATACATCGTGAATGGCCGGTATTTTGAATTTCCGAGACGGTGCACGAAAAACTGATCGAAACTCGACTCGCGCGCGACTTCGCACAAAGTTTTTGACCGTCGTATTTTTTTGCGAAAGCGTGCTTGTATGACTTCTCATGGGCTAATAAGACGGGAAAGACCAGTATTTTGAATTTCCGAGACGGTGCACGAAAACCCGATCGAATCTCGACTCTACGCAAAGTTTATGACCGTCGCATTTTTTCGTGAAACCATGCTCATACGACTTACCATGGGATAATACATCGTGAATGGCCAGTATTTTGAATTTCCGAGACGGTGCACGAAAAACCGATCGAAACTCGACTCGCGCTCGACATCGCGCAAAGTTTATGACCGTCGTATTTTTTTGCGAAAGCGTGTCTGTACGACTTCTCATGGGCTAATAAGACGGGAAAGACCAGTATTTTGAATTTCCGAGACGGTGCACGAAAAATCGATCGAATCTCGACTCTACGCAAAGTTTATGACCGTCGCGTTTTTTCGTGAAACCATGCTCATACGACTTACCATGGGCTAATACATCGTGAATTGCCAGTATTTTGAATTTCCGAGACGGTGCACGAAAAACCGACCGAAACTCGACTCGCGCGCGACTTCGCGCAAAGTTTTTGACCGTCGTATTTTTTTGCGAAAGCGTGTCTGTATGACTTCTCATGGGCTAATAAGACGGGAAAGACCAGTATTTTGAATTTCCGAGACGGCGCACGAAAAACCGATCGAATCTCGACTCTGCGCAAAGTTTATGACCGTCGCGTTTTTTCGTGAAACCATGCTCATAAGAGACTTCAGGCTTTAGTCTATGGCTTGTTTAGACAAAGCTTCTTTGTACAAATCTTTTACAAAATACATTATCTTTACTTACCAAAAAAAAATGAATGGCCAGTATTTTGAATTTCCAAGACGGTGCACGAAAAACCGATCGAAACTCGACTCTGCGCAAAGTTTATGACCGTCGCGTTTTTTCGTGAAACCATGCTCATACGACTTACCATGAGATAATACATCGTGAATGGCCAGTATTTTGAATTTCCGAGACGGTGCACGAAAAACCGATCGAAACTCGACTCGCGCGCGACATCGCGCAAAGTTTATGACCGTCGTATTTTTTTGCGAAAGCGTGTCTGTACGACTTCTCATGGGCTAATAAGATGGGAAAGACCAGTATTTTGAATTTCCGAGATGGTGCACGAAAAACCGATCGAATCTCGACTCTACGCAAAGTTTATGACCGTCGCGTTTTTTCGTGAAACCGTGCTCATACGACTTACCATGGGCTAATACATTGTGAATTGCCAGTATTTTGAATTTCCGAGACGGTGCACGAAAAAACGATCGAAACTCGACTCGCGCGCGACTTCGCGCAAAGTTTTTGACCGTCGTATTTTTTTGCGAAAGCGTGCTTGTATGACTTCTCATGGGCTAATAAGACGGGAAAGACCAGTATTTTGAATTTCCGAGACGGTGCACGAAAAACCGATCGAATCTCGACTCTACGCAAAGTTTATGACCGTCGCGTTTTTTCGTGAAACCATGCTCATACGACTTACCATGGGCTAATACATCGTGAATAGCCAGTATTTTGAATTTCCGAGACGGTGCACGAAAAACTGATCGAAACTCGACTCGCGCGCGACTTCGCACAAAGTTTTTGACCGTCGTATTTTTTTGCGAAAGCGTGCTTGTATGACTTCTCATGGGCTAATAAGACGGGAAAGACCAGTATTTTGAATTTCCGAGACGGTGCACGAAAACCCGATCGAATCTCGACTCTGCGCAAAGTTTATGATCGTCGCATTTTTTCGTGAAACCATGCTCATACGACTTACCATGGGATAATACATCGTGAATGGCCGGTATTTTGAATTTCCGAGACGGTGCACGAAAAACCGATCGAAACTCGACTCGCGCGCGACATCGCGCAAAGTTTATGACCGTCGTATTTTTTTGCGAAAGCGTGTCTGTACGACTTCTCATGGGCTAATAAGACGGGAAAGACCAGTATTTTGAATTTCCGAGACGGTGCACGAAAAACCGATCGAATCTCGACTCTACGCAAAGTTTATGACCGTCGTGTTTTTTAGTGAAACCATGCTCATACGACTTACCATGGGCTAATACATCGTGAATGGCCAGTATTATGAATTTCCGAGACGGTGCACGAAAAACTGATCGAAACTCGACTCGCGCGCGACTTCGCACAAAGTTTTTGACCGTCGTATTTTTTTGCGAAAGCGTGCTTGTATGACTTCTCATGGGCTAATAAGACGGGAAAGACCAGTATTTTGAATTTCCGAGACGGTGCACGAAAACCCGATCGAATCTCGACTCTGCGCAAAGTTTATGATCGTCGCATTTTTTCGTGAAACCATGCTCATACGACTTACCATGGGATAATACATCGTGAATGGCCGGTATTTTGAATTTCCGAGACGGTGCACGAAAAACCGATCGAAACTCGACTCGCGCGCGACATCGCGCAAAGTTTATGACCGTCGTATTTTTTTGCGAAAGCGTGTCTGTACGACTTCTCATGGGCTAATAAGACGGGAAAGACCAGTATTTTGAATTTCCGAGACGGTGCACGAAAAACCGATCGAATCTCGACTCTACGCAAAGTTTATGACCGTCGTGTTTTTTAGTGAAACCATGCTCATACGACTTACCATGGGCTAATACATCGTGAATGGCCGGTATTTTGAATTTCCGAGACGGTGCACGAAAAACTGATCGAAACTCGACTCGCGCGCGACTTCGCACAAAGTTTTTGACCGTCGTATTTTTTTGCGAAAGCGTGCTTGTATGACTTCTCATGGGCTAATAAGACGGGAAAGACCAGTATTTTGAATTTCCGAGACGGTGCACGAAAACCCGATCGAATCTCGACTCTACGCAAAGTTTATGACCGTCGCATTTTTTTGTGAAACCATGCTCATACGACTTACCATGGGATAATACATCGTGAATGGCCAGTATTTTGAATTTCCGAGACGGTGCACGAAAAACCGATCGAAACTCGACTCGCGCTCGACATCGCGCAAAGTTTATGACCGTCGTATTTTTTTGCGAAAGCGTGTCTGTACGACTTCTCATGGGCTAATAAGACGGGAAAGACCAGTATTTTGAATTTCCGAGACGGTGCACGAAAAACCGATCGAATCTCGACTCTACGCAAAGTTTATGACCGTCGCGTTTTTTCGTGAAACCATGCTCATACGACTTACCATGGGCTAATACATCGTGAATTGCCAGTATTTTGAATTTCCGAGACGGTGCACGAAAAACCGACCGAAACTCGACTCGCGCGCAACTTCGCGCAAAGTTTTTGACCGTCGTATTTTTTTGCGAAAGCGTGTCTGTATGACTTCTCATGGGCTAATAAGACGGGAAAGACCAGTATTTTGAATTTCCGAGACGGCGCACGAAAAACCGATCGAATCTCGACTCTGCGCAAAGTTTATGACCGTCGCGTTTTTTCGTGAAACCATGCTCATAAGAGACTTCAGGCTTTAGTCTATGGCTTGTGTAGACAAAGCTTCTTTGTACAAATCTTTTACAAAATACATTATCTTTACTTACCAAAAAAAAATGAATGGCCAGTATTTTGAATTTCCAAGACGGTGCACGAAAAACCGATCGAAACTCGACTCTGCGCAAAGTTTATGACCGTCGCGTTTTTTCGTGAAACCATGCTCATACGACTTACCATGAGATAATACATCGTGAATGGCCAGTATTTTGAATTTCCGAGACGGTGCACGAAAAACCGATCGAAACTCGACTCGCGCGCGACATCGCGCAAAGTTTATGACCGTCGTATTTTTTTGCGAAAGCGTGTCTGTACGACTTCTCATGGGCTAATAAGATGGGAAAGACCAGTATTTTGAATTTCCGAGACGGTGCACGAAAAACCGATCGAATCTCGACTCTACGCAAAGTTTATGACCGTCGCGTTTTTTCGTGAAACCGTGCTCATACGACTTACCATGGGCTAATACATTGTGAATTGCCAGTATTTTGAATTTCCGAGACGGTGCACGAAAAAACGATCGAAACTCGACTCGCGCGACTTCGCGCAAAGTTTTTGACCGTCGTATTTTTTTGCGAAAGCGTGCTTGTATGACTTCTCATGGGCTAATAAGACGGGAAAGACCAGTATTTTGAATTTCCGAGACGGTGCACGAAAAACCGATCGAATCTCGACTCTACGCAAAGTTTATGACCGTCGCGTTTTTTCGTGAAACCATGCTCATACGACTTACCATGGGCTAATACATCGTGAATAGCCAGTATTTTGAATTTCCGAGACGGTGCACGAAAAACTGATCGAAACTCGACTCGCGCGCGACTTCGCACAAAGTTTTTGACCGTCGTATTTTTTTGCGAAAGCGTGCTTGTATGACTTCTCATGGGCTAATAAGACGGGAAAGACCAGTATTTTGAATTTCCGAGACGGTGCACGAAAACCCGATCGAATCTCGACTCTGCGCAAAGTTTATGATCGTCGCATTTTTTCGTGAAACCATGCTCATACGACTTACCATGGGATAATACATCGTGAATGGCCGGTATTTTGAATTTCCGAGACGGTGCACGAAAAACCGATCGAAACTCGACTCGCGCGCGACATCGCGCAAAGTTTATGACCGTCGTATTTTTTTGCGAAAGCGTGTCTGTACGACTTCTCATGGGCTAATAAGACGGGAAAGACCAGTATTTTGAATTTCCGAGACGGTGCACGAAAAACCGATCGAATCTCGACTCTACGCAAAGTTTATGACCGTCGTGTTTTTTAGTGAAACCATGCTCATACGACTTACCATGGGCTAATACATCGTGAATGGCCAGTATTATGAATTTCCGAGACGGTGCACGAAAAACTGATCGAAACTCGACTCGCGCGCGACTTCGCACAAAGTTTTTGACCGTCGTATTTTTTTGCGAAAGCGTGCTTGTATGACTTCTCATGGGCTAATAAGACGGGAAAGACCAGTATTTTGAATTTCCGAGACGGTGCACGAAAACCCGATCGAATCTCGACTCTACGCAAAGTTTATGACCGTCGCATTTTTTCGTGAAACAATGCTCATACGACTTACCATGGGATAATACATCGTGAATGGCCAGTATTTTGAATTTCCGAGACGGTGCACGAAAAACCGATCGAAACTCGACTCGCGCTCGACATCGCGCAAAGTTTATGACCGTCGTATTTTTTTGCGAAAGCGTGTCTGTACGACTTCTCATGGGCTAATAAGACGGGAAAGACCAGTATTTTGAATTTCCGAGACGGTGCACGAAAAACCGATCGAATCTCGACTCTACGCAAAGTTTATGACCGTCGCGTTTTTTCGTGAAACCATGCTCATACGACTTACCATGGGCTAATACATCGTGAATTGCCAGTATTTTGAATTTCCGAGACGGTGCACGAAAAAACCGACCGAAACTCGACTCGCGCGCGACTTCGCGCAAAGTTTTTGACCGTCGTATTTTTTTGCGAAAGCGTGTCTGTATGACTTCTCATGGGCTAATAAGACGGGAAAGACCAGTATTTTGAATTTCCGAGACGGCGCACGAAAAACCGATCGAATCTCGACTCTGCGCAAAGTTTATGACCGTCGCGTTTTTCCGTGAAACCATGCTCATACGACTTACCATGGGCTAATACATCATGAGTGGCCAGTATTTTGAATTTCCAAGACGGTGCACGAAAAACCGATCGAAACTCGACTCGCGGGCGACTTCGCGCAAAGTTTATGACCGTCATATTTTTTTGCGCAAGCGTGCCTGTACGACTTATCATGGGCTAATAAGTCGGGAAAGACCAATATTTTGAATTTCAGAGACGGTGCACGAAAAACCGATCGAATCTCGACTCGCGCGCGACTTCGCGCAAAGTTTTTGACCGTTGTATTTTTTTGCGAAAGCGTGTCTGTACGACTTCTCAAGAGCTAATAAGACGGGAAAGACCAGTATTTTGAATTTCCGAGACGGTGCACGAAAAACCGATCGAATCTCAACTCTACGCAAAGTTTATGACCGTCGCGTTTTTTCGTGAAAGCGTGTCTATACGATTTCTCATGGGCTAATAAGACGGGAAAGACCAGTATTTTGAATTTCCGAGACGGTGCACAAAAAACCGATCGAATCTCGACTCGCGCGCGACTTCGCGCAAAGTTTTTGACCGTTGTATTTTTTTGCGAAAGCGTGTCTATACGATTTCTCATGGGCTAATAAGACGGGAAAGACCAGTATTTTGAATTTCCGAGACGGTGCACGAAAAACCGATCGAATCTCGACTCTACGCAAAGTTTATGACCGTCGCGTTTTTTCGTGAAACCATGCTCTTTTTTTTTTGGTAAGTAAAGTCGTGAAACCATAAATTACTTATGAACTTCTTTTGGAATGGCACAGATGGTAAGGCAATGCACATGGTGAATTGGGACAGCATTTGCAAACCGAAGGATGAAGGGGGGCTGAATCTTCGACATATTAGAGATTGGAATAAAGCTTGTATGGTAAAGCAATTATGGGATATTTTACAAAACAAGTCTTCCTTATGGTCACAATGGGTTTTTGCTAGGTACCTTACCAAGGAATCAATCTGGGAAGTATCTGCAAAAACATCTCATTCTGCTGCTTGGAAAGGAATTCTAAAGGCAAGGAGATGGCTACGTAACAATATTTCTTATGTGATTTCTTCTGGAACCAATATTAATATGTGGTATGATCCTTGGGTGAATGGGAAAAGCATATTTCAGATATTTGGTGATAGAGTACGACAGGATCTGGGGGCTCCCAAAGACTGGAAGGTTTCTGAATTCATTAACAATGGTACTTGGTGTCTTCCCAACCCTACCTCCCCTGACATGTTATTACTTTGGCCGACTATTAGGGCTATTACAATCAAGAACAACTCTTCAGATATGCTTATTTGGCTTCATGATAACGGTAAATTTAGTGCTACATCTGCATGGAACCAAATTAGACGACGAAACAACAAGTGGATCCAAAGTAGTTGGACATGGGATAGTCCATGCTCACAGCGACATTCCTTATGTACATGGCAGGCCCTTCTCGGCAAACTTCCTACGATGGACAATATGCAGCGAAGAGGTATTTATATTGTAAATCGGTGCTCTTTGTGTATGCAAAATGAAGAAAGTGTTGACCATCTCTATTTTTTTTTTTTTGGTAAGTAAAGATATTGTATTTTGTAAAAGATTTGTACAAAGAAGCTTTGTCTACACAAGCCATAGACTAAAGCCTGAAGTCTCTTAGTGTAGTCGAGAAGATTGCACCCCACCTAAAGAAGGTGAAATGAGCACGCTTCATCAAACTCATCTCCAAGAGTAGCATAAGGAAGTTAATAAATAATAAAATGCAATAGCTAGACTGTTCTGGACTACTTGTGGATACATCACAAAATATAAGCTTTGCCCCATATAATACATTACAATCTTCATCATTATTCGAGTGATTCTTGACGAATGGAAAAATTGAATCTTGTGAAAATATCTTTCTCTCTTCTTGTTAGGTGCTCTGTATTCAATTCTTGCTCCATACATGATCGTGAGTCCTGAAGAATCTCTATCAGAATTTGAGCTTTGTTCATGTTGTGACACTCAAAAATTCTGCCACACCTCTCCTTCCAAATCCACCAAATAGCACATCTGAATATAATTCGTGCTAGTTGTGTAAGAGGCCCCTTTCTTGAGAAGCTTTGCATAAGCATTTCTAATTCATGATGCAAGTTTGGCCGTGGTAGCCTTTGAAAATCAAATCGCTTCAAGATCTCCTTCCATATCCAAGATGAATAATCACAAGCAAAGTAGAGATGGTCAACACTTTCTTCATTTTGCATACACAAAGAGCACCGATTTACAATATAAATACCTCTTCGCTGCATATTGTCCATCGTAGGAAGTTTGCCGAGAAGGGCCTGCCATGTACATAAGGAATGTCTCTGTGAGCATGGACTATCCCATGTCCAACTACTTTGGATCCACTTGTTGTTTCGTCGTCTAATTTGGTTCCATGCAGATGTAGCACTAAATTTACCGTTATCATGAAGCCAAATAAGCATATCTGAAGAGTTGTTCTTGATTGTAATAGCCCTAATAGTCGGCCAAAGTAATAACATGTCAGGGGAGGTAGGGTTGGGAAGACACCAAGTACCATTGTTAATGAATTCAGAAACCTTCCAGTCTTTGGGAGCCCCCAGATCCTGTCGTACTCTATCACCAAATATCTGAAATATGCTTTTCCCATTCACCCAAGGATCATACCACATATTAATATTGGTTCCAGAAGAAATCACATAAGAAATATTGTTACGTAGCCATCTCCTTGCCTTTAGAATTCCTTTCCAAGCAGCAGAATGAGATGTTTTTGCAGATACTTCCCAGATTGATTCCTTAGTAAGGTACCTAGCAAAAACCCATTGTGACCATAAGGAAGACTTGTTTTGTAAAATATCCCATAATTGCTTTACCATACAAGCTTTATTCCAATCTCTAATATGTCGAAGATTCAGCCCCCCTTCATCCTTCGGTTTGCAAATGCTGTCCCAATTCACCATGTGCATTGCCTTACCATCTGTGCCATTCCAAAAGAAGTTCATAAGTAATTTATCAATATCATGGAGAAGCCCGACTGGTAGAATGAATGCATGAGACCAATAAATAGAATAAGAGGTCAACACAGATCGAATAAGTTCAAGTCGTCCAGCTTTAGAAAGAAGCCTATTTTTCCAAGAGGAAATTCTGTTCTTAATTTTTTGTATGATAGGCTGACAGGAGGCTTTGTTGATTCCAGTGGATATAAGTGGGAGACCCAAGTAAGGAACCGGTAAATTTCCTTCAGCAACTCCCAATGTTTGAGCAATATGATCCTTATTGTCAATGCAAGCACCCACATATACTTTGCTCTTTGCATGGTTTAGCTTAAGACCAGAAACTATACCAAATTCATTAAGAATATCTGCCAGATTACTCACAGAAACTGGATCATCTCGAAGGAAGATAATAAGGTCATCAGCAAATGTTATGTGAGAGATATAAATAGAACCATAATATGGTACCTTAATTTTGCCATTGGAAACAGCCTCTTCTAACATACAACTGAGTCCTTCCATTGCAATCGTAAAAAGATAAGGAGATAGTGGATCGCCTTGCCGAATGCCATTCTTACTCCCGAAGAAGCCAATAGGTGAACCATTAAAGAGAATCGAAAATTTTGGAGTTTCCAAGCAACATTGAATCCATTGAACCCAGCGCTGAGGGAAGCCCATATTATGGAGCATCATGTAAATAAATTGCCTATTGACTGAGTCAAAGGCCTTCCGTAAATCAGCTTTAAAACAGATCTTTTTCCCTCTTGTTTTTGAGTGTAGATCCTTAACCAAATCATTAGCAAGCAGGACATTATGATGGATACTCCTCCCTTTAATAAAAGCAGCCTGATTAGGACTAATGACCTTATTCATGACCTTTTGTAGTCTATCTGCCAGCAACTTAGAGATAACCTTATAAATAAAGTTGCACAGTGAAATAGGACGGTAGTTCTCCAATGAATCGGCTCCATCATTTTTAGGCACTAAAGAAATAAAAGTGCAATTCATTTCTTTCAGAATGTGACCTGAGGAGAAAAAATGTCGACAAGCTTTTATGACATCGTTGCCTACAATAGCCCATGCAATTTGATAAAACTCAGCTGGAAATCCATCTGGACCAGGGCTTTTGTGCTTCGGGGACTTAAAAACAACTTTCACAATTTCATCATCCGTTATTGGGGCATTAAGATGAGAGAGGGCTTCAGAATCAAGTCGTCTTGTAGGCCCAACATGAATACTATTAGGCTGCTGTTCCTGATTGAGTAAGGAATAAAAAAATTGCTCGGTGTAATTTTTAACCTCATCCAGATCCTCAATGAGATTACCATCTATACCTTTGCATTTTTTGATGCGATTAGTAGCCCTTCTGGTAGCAATAGCAGCATAGAAAAACTTCGTATTAGAATCCCCTAGAGTAAGCCAATGCTGTCGTGACTTCTGTTTCAAAAAGCATTCCTCCTGCTTCAAAGCTTGCATAAAGTTATTTCTAGCAGCAGCCTCTTTGTATATAAGATTCGCATCCAGAGGTTGAAGATTTAGCTCGCTTTGCACAGCCATAAGTTCTTTCTTGCATAACTGAACTCTGTCGTTGATATTTCCAAATGTAGTTGAATTCCACTTCTTCAGTGCTGCTTTGCATGCTTTTAGTTTTTGACATAGGATGTAAGGGGGAGAACCAAATACATTAATGTCCCAAGCTGACTTAATAACTTCGAGGAACTTTGGGTGAGAACTCCACATATTAAAAAATCTAAAAGGTTTCTTGACTCTTGGTAGTGCTTTATCTGCATGTATATGCATAATAGAGTGATCCGAAAATAACTTAGCACCGTACTCAAGAAGTGAATCTGGAAAAACTGCTAACCATTCCTGATTTATCAAACATCTGTCAAGTCGAGCCATAATTTTTCTTTCAGCAGTACTTTGATTGTTCCATGAGAACCAATCACCTACAGATTTCATGTCAGTCAATGCAGCAGTATCTATACAATCATTAAAATGTTGAAGCTGACATTCGGAAAGCACTCTACCCCCCACTTTCTCATTTGTGTATCTGACAGTATTAAAGTCACCGAGAACAACCCAAGGTACTGTAGGATAACTATTTGAAATGCTAACCAGATCACGCCATAGAGCATTCCTGTCAGACATACTGTTAGATGCATAAATACCGGTAATATTGAATTGACATCCAGTCTGTTTATCCTCTGCCTTAAGATGAATGAATTGATTAGTAGCAGAAATAAACCAAGCAGTAACAAGATTAGGATGCCATAAGACCCAAACTCGACCATAAGTATCCTGAGAATCATTAGTAAAAAGTTCTGCCTCAGGCCATATTAAATTCTTCTGAACTTGAACACGATGAGGTTTAATTTTTGTTTCCACAAGAATGACAATGTCACATGCAGCAGATCGGATTATTCTATTGAGCTCCCGACATTTCTCAGTCTTATTAAGTCCACGAACATTCCAACAGCTTATTTTCATCAATACTAGATAGAAGGAAGAGCATGCGATTTTGGGAGGACACTACCATCCTTTTTCTTATCCTTTGATTTTGCATGGTCCTCTCGCATAATATCTTTACCCTTTAATCCTTTATTCCTATATTTATCCACCTCATCCACAGCTTGCAAATGTTTAAATTTTTGCGTACCTTGAGGCAAGGAGTCCTGAATAGCGGGATGTGTCGAAGAGCGATGAGTTTGGTGAGTTGCAATGTCTTGGTTCCCAAAAGGTTGTTGAAATGAAATTTCCTGATTATCTGAAGGAGTGATTCGTGAAGGCGAGGTTGTTATTGGGGAGTGAGAACCTTGGGAAGCTCCTGCAGTGAAATTCTCTGATATAATAGGTAAAGATGGAAGTCCTGACTTGTCTTTCTCTTGTTCGTGTCGCTGCCCCAACGAGTCAGAGTGTTCAATCATCTTCTCCGCCATCACCACTGTTGGCACTGGAGTATCAGTGCTTGGATTAGTGGTAGGGACCCCATTCTGTGGCTCTTGGCGTGGTCGGTAGACCTGTGTGATTTTTTGTGAAGGCTGTTGGCAGGCACCATTTACATGTCCAAAAGATAGACAAACCTTGCATCGTTGTGGCTTCCAAGAATATGAGACTTTCACCTTTCGGGTGCTCCCATCAAGATCACGGTAAGAAACATCATTCGGCAGTTCCTCATCAGAAGAAACCATTACACAAGCTCTGGCAAAGGTCAATCTCGTTTGCGAAGCTGTTGCCTTATCAAGATACAATGGTTGTCCCAGGGTGCTGCAAAGCTTTGCAATAAAACGACGACCCCAGAGATGTAGTGGAAGTCCATGAAAAGAAACCCATATTGGGATAGACTGTAGACTGTCTAACTCCAATCTCACATCAGGTGCCCAGCGTCGTAGTATCATTGGATGACCACGGATAGTCCAAAATCCTTCAAGGACCCGTTGTAAATCTTCTTCCGAATAAAGCCTGCATACAAAGAATCCGGTCTCCAACATATGAAGATCAAATGTTGATATTCCCCATCGAGTTCTGATGTATGAGGATAGTGGGAAAAAGGATGTTCTTAGTCCAACAACGTAGCCCACAATTGCCATTGACCATGTCTCAATTAGTTCGTCGGAATCAATAGCCTCATACACAGCAATCTTCTGGTCAGCCTGTACTTCTGGAGCAAAAAAGTCCAGTCGAAGATCCGGACTACCCACTGGAGCCTTGAAGAGGCTACTCCAAGGCTTCGGATCTCGGGAAATAGGAGCTGGAGGTCGTGATCTAGATCGTGAACGACCTCGGGCCTGGTTCATTGAAGGAGCATCCCGTCGAGAAGAAGAAATCAGCGGTGGAACATCCTGGTGTGAAACCGGCCTAAGCTGCTGGGGAGGAACCAGCGGCTGTTGGAGAGGAGCAACCCCCTCCCGCGGTGAAGTAACCAGCGGCTGAGGAGCAACCCTCTCCCGCTGTGACTGCTGGAGAGGGGCGTTCTGCTGTGAAGCAATCAGCCGCTGGGAAGAAGCCAGCGGAGGAGCATCCCGCTGGAACAGAGGATGCGAAGCAGAGTGCCGCGTCCGGCCGCTCGCATCCATGGCGTCGCTCGCCCTAGCCGCCAGCCGCCTAGGGGAGAGGAAGCCACCACCCTGCCCACACTAATGTCGCAGCCGTCGCCCCTTCCACGCCGATTGCAGAAGCAGCCGTCGCCCTTTCCACGCTGGAGTTGCCGCAGGAAGCGGCAGTGAACCCAGCCCCAATCGCAGCGCAGCTTCCACCGTTTCTTGCCCTAGAGTCCGTCCCGCGCCTAGGGGAGAAGAGCCGCCGCCCTTCCACGCCTGAAGTCGCCGATTCCCGGCCTGGAATCGCTGATCGCAGGAGCGACCGCCGGCCTTCCACTCGCCGCGGAGTGATCGTAGAGGAGAAATCGCCCAAGGGAGCAATCGCAAGCACAAGCGCAAGGGAAGAGGTTGCCGTCCCCAGCGTCGATCGCAAGCGCAAGCGCAAGCCCAAGCAGAGCAGAGCACTCACGCACGCACGCAAGGGAACGCAGGCCCATTCCCCCCCATTCCCAAGCCGATGCGTGCACCGTCTCTCCTCCTAGTGTTGACCATCTCTACTTTGCTTGTGATTATTCATCTTGGATATGGAAGGAGATCTTGAAGCGATTTGATTTTCAAAGGCTACCACGGCCAAACTTGCATCATGAATTAGAAATGCTTATGCAAAGCTTCTCAAGAAAGGGGCCTCTTACACAACTAGCACGAATTATATTCAGATGTGCTATTTGGTGGATTTGGAAGGAGAGGTGTGGCAGAATTTTTGAGTGTCACAACATGAAGAAAGCTCAAATTCTGATAGAGATTCTTCAGGACTCACGATCATGTATGGAGCAAGAATTGAATACAGAGCACCTAACAAGAAGAGAGAAAGATATTTTCACAAGATTCAATTTTTCCATTCGTCAAGAATCACTCGAATAATGATGAAGATTGTAATTATATGGGGCAAAGCTTATATTTTGTGATGTATCCACAAGTAGTCCAGAACAGTCTAGCTATTGCATTTTATTATTTATTAACTTCCTTATGCTACTCTTGGAGATGAGTTTGATGAAGCGTGCTCATTTCACCTTCTTTAGGTGGGGTGCAATCTTCTCGACTACACTAAGAGACTTCAGGCTTTAGTCTATGGCTTGTGTAGACAAAGCTTCTTTGTACAAATCTTTTACAAAATACAATATCTTTACTTACCAAAAAAAAAAAAAAGTCGTGAAACCATGCTCATACGACTTACCATGGGCTAATACATCGTGAATGGCCAGTATTTTGAATTTCCGAGACGGTGCACGAAAAACTGATCGAAACTCGACTCGCGCGCGACTTCGCGCAAAGTTTTTGACCGTCGTATTTTTTTGCCAAAGCGTGCTTGTATGACTTCTCATGGGCTAATAAGACGGGAAAGACCAGTATTTTGAATTTCCGAGACGGTGCACGAAAAACCGATCGAAACTCGACTCTGCGCAAATTTCATGACCGTCGCGTTTTTTCGTGAAACCATGCTCATACGACTTACCATGGGCTAATACACCGTGAATTGCCAGTATTTTGAATTTCCGAGACGGTGCACGAAAAACCGATCGAAACTCGACTCGCGCGCGACTTCGCGCAAAGTTTTTGACCGTCGTATTTTTTTGCGAAAGCGTGTCTGTATGACTTCTCATGGGCTAATAAGACGGGAAAGACCAGTATTTTGAATTTCCGAGACGGCGCATGAAAAACCGATCGAATCTCGACTCTGCGCAAAGTTTATGACCGTCGCGTTTTTTCGTGAAACCATGCTCATACGACTTACCAAGGGCTAATACATCGTGAATTGCCAGTATTTTGAATTTCCGAGACGGTGCACGAAAAACCGATCGCAATTCGACTCGCGCGCGACTTCGCGCACAGTTTTTGACCGTCGTATTTTTTTGCGAAAGCGTGTCTGTATGACTTCTCATGGGCTAATAAGACGGGAAAGACCAGTATTTTGAATTTCCGAGACGGCGCACGAAAAACCGATCGAATCTCGACTCTGCGCAAAGTTTATGACCGTCGCGTTTTTTCGTGAAACCATGCTCATACGACTTACCATGGGATAATACATCGTGAATGGCCAGTATTTTGAATTTCCGAGACGGTGCACCAAAAACCGATCGAAACTCGACTCGCGCTCGACATCGCGCAAAGTTTATGACCGTCGTATTTTTTTGCGAAAGCGTGTCTGTATGACTTCTCATGGGCTAATAAGACGGGAAAGACCATTATTTTGAATTTCTGAGACGGTGCACGAAAAACCGATCGAATCTCGACTCTACGCAAAGTTTATGACCGTCGCGTTTTTTCGTGAAACCATGCTCATACGACTTACCATGGGCTACATCGAGAATGGCCAGTATTTTGAATTTCCGAGACGGTGCACGAAAAACCGATCGAAACTCGACTCGCGCGTGACTTCGCGCAAAGTTTTCGACCGTCGTATTATTTGGCGAAAGCATGCCTGTACGACTTCTCATGGGCTAATAAGACGGGAAACACCAGTATTTTGAATTTCCGAGACGGTACATGAAAAACCGATCGAATCTCGACTCTGCGCAAATTTTATGACCGTCGCATTTTTTCGTGAAACCATGCTCATACGACTTACCATGGGCTAATACATCGTGAAAGGCCAGTATTTTGAAATTCGGAGACGGTGCATGAAAAAACTATCGAAACTTGACTCACGCGCGACTTCGCGCAAAGTTTTTGACCGTCGTATTTTTTTGCGAAAGCGTGCCTGTACGACTTCTCATGGGCTAATAAGACGGGAAAGACAAGTATTTTGAATTTCCGAGACGGTGCACGAAAAACCGATCGAAACTCGACTCGCGCGCGACTTCGCGCAAAGTTTATAACCGTCGTATTTTTTTTCGAAAGCGTGGCTGTACGACTTCTCATGGGCTAATAAGACGGGAAAGACAAGTATTTTGAATTTCCGAGACGGTGCACGAAAAACCGATCGAAACTCGACTCTGCGCAAATTTTATGACCGTCGCGTTTTTTCGTGAAACCATGCTCATACGACTTACCATGGGCTAATACATCGTGAATTGCCAGTATTTTGAATTTCCGAGACGGTGCACGAAAAACCGATCGAAACTCGACTCGCGCGCGACTTCGCGCAAAGTTTTTGACCGTCGTATTTTTTTGCGAAAGCGTGTCTGTATGACTTCTCATAGGCTAATAAGACGGGAAAGACCAGTATTTTGAATTTCCGAGACGGCGCATGAAAAACCGATCGAATCTCGACTCTGCGCAAAGTTTATGACCGTCGCGTTTTTTCGTGAAACCATGCTCATACGACTTACCATGGGCTAATACATCATGAATGGCCAGTATTTTGAATTTCCGAGACGGTGCACGAAAAACCGATCCAAACTCGACTCGCGCGCGACATCGCGCAATGTTTATGACCGTCGTATTTTTTTGCGAAAGCGTGTCTGTACGACTTCTCATGGGCTAATAAGATGGGAAAGACCAGTATTTTGAATTTCCGAGACGGTGCACGAAAAACCGATCGAATCTCGACTCTACGCAAAGTTTATGACCGTCGTGTTTTTTCGTGAAACCATGCTCATACGACTTACCATGGGCTAATACATCGTGAATAGCCAGTATTTTGAATTTCCGAGACGGTGCACGAAAAACTGATCGAAACTCGACTCGCGCGCGACTTCGCGCAAAGTTTTTGACCGTCGTATTTTTTTGCGAAAGCGTTTCTGTATGACTTCTCATGGGCTAATAAGACGGGAAAGACCAGTATGTTGAATTTCCGAGACGGCGCACGAAAAACCGATCGAATCTCGACTCTGCGCAAAGTTTATGACCATCTCGTTTTTTCGTGAAACCATGCTCATACGACTTACCATGGGCTAATACATCATGAATGGCCAGTATTTTGAATTTCCAAGACGGTGCACGAAAAACCGATCGAAACTCGACTCTGCGCAAAGTTTATGACCGTCGCGTTTTTTCGTGAAACCATGCTCATACGACTTACCATGGGATAATACATCGTGAATGGTCAGTATTTTGAATTTCCGAGACGGTGCACGAAAAACCGATCGAAACTCGACTCGCGCGCGACATCGCGCAAAGTTTATGACCGTCGTATTTTTTTGCGAAAGCGTGTCTGTACGACTTCTCATGGGCTAATAAGACGGGAAAGACCAGTATTTTGAATTTCCGAGGCGGTGCACGAAAAACCGATCGAATCTCGACTCTACGCAAAGTTTATGACCGTCGCGTTTTTTCGTGAAACCATGCTCATACGACTTACCATGGGCTAATACATCGTGAATTGCCAGTATTTTGAATTTCCGAGACGGTGCACGAAAAACCGACCGAAACTCGACTCGCGCGCGACTTCGCGCAAAGTTTTTGACCGTCGTATTTTTTTGCGAAAGCGTGTCTGTATGACTTCTCATGGGCTAATAAGACGGGAAAGACCAGTATTTTGAATTTCCGAGACGGCGCACGAAAAACCGATCGAATCTCGACTCTGCGCAAAGTTTATGACCGTCGCATTTTTTCATGAAACCATGCTCATACGACTTACCATGGGCTAATACATCATGAATGGCCAGTATTTTGAATTTCCAAGACGGTGCACGAAAAACCGATCGAAACTCGACTCGCGGGCGACTTCGCGCAAAGTTTATGACCGTCATATTTTTTTGCGCAAGCGTGCCTGTACAACTTATCATGGGCTAATAAGACGGGAAAGGCCAATATTTTGAATTTCCGAGACGGTGCACAAAAAACCGATCGAATCTCGACTCGCGCGCGACTTCGTGCAAAGTTTTTGACCGTTGTATTTTTTTGCGAAAGCGTGTCTATACGATTTCTCATGGGCTAATAAGACGGGAAAGACCAGTATTTTGAATTTCCGAGACGGTGCACGAAAAACCGATCGAATCTCGACTCTACGCAAAGTTTATGACCGTCGCGTTTTTTCGTGAAACCATGCTCTTTTTTTTTTGGTAAGTAAAGTCGTGAAACCATGCTCATACGACTTACCATGGGCTAATACATCGTGAATGGCCAGTATTTTGAATTTCCGAGACGGTGCACGAAAAACTGATCGAAACTCGACTCGCGCGCGACTTCGCGCAAAGTTTTTGACCGTCGTATTTTTTTGCGAAAGCGTGCTTGTATGACTTCTCATGGGCTAATAAGACGGGAAAGACCAGTATTTTGAATTTCCGAGACGGTGCACGAAAAACCGATCGAAACTCGACTCTGCGCAAATTTCATGACCGTCGCGTTTTTTCGTGAAACCATGCTCATACGACTTACCATGGGCTAATACATCGTGAATTGCCAGTATTTTGAATTTCCGAGACGGTGCACGAAAAACCGATCGAAACTCGACTCGCGCGCGACTTCGCGCAAAGTTTTTGACCGTCGTATTTTTTTGCGAAAGCGTGTCTGTATGACTTCTCATGGGCTAATAAGACGGGAAAGACCAGTATTTTGAATTTCCGAGACGGCGCATGAAAAACCGATCGAATCTCGACTCTGCGCAAAGTTTATGACCGTCGCGTTTTTTCGTGAAACCATGCTCATACGACTTACCAAGGGCTAATACATCGTGAATTGCCAGTATTTTGAATTTCCGAGACGGTGCACGAAAAACCGATCGCAATTCGACTCGCGCGCGACTTCGCGCAAAGTTTTTGACCGTCGTATTTTTTTGCGAAAGCGTGTCTGTATGACTTCTCATGGGCTAATAAGACGGGAAAGACCAGTATTTTGAATTTCCGAGACGGCGCACGAAAAACCGATCGAATCTCGACTCTGCGCAAAGTTTATGACCGTCGCGTTTTTTCGTGAAACCATGCTCATACGACTTACCATGGGATAATACATCGTGAATGGCCAGTATTTTGAATTTCCGAGACGGTGCACCAAAAACCGATCGAAACTCGACTCGCGCTCGACATCGCGCAAAGTTTATGACCGTCGTATTTTTTTGCGAAAGCGTGTCTGTATGACTTCTCATGGGCTAATAAGACGGGAAAGACCAGTATTTTGAATTTCTGAGACGGTGCACGAAAAACCGATCGAATCTCGACTCTACGCAAAGTTTATGACCGTCGCGTTTTTTCGTGAAACCATGCTCATACGACTTACCATGGGCTACATCGAGAATGGCCAGTATTTTGAATTTCCGAGACGGTGCACGAAAAACCGATCGAAACTCGACTCGCGCGTAACTTCGCGCAAAGTTTTCGACCGTCGTATTATTTGGCGAAAGCATGCCTGTACGACTTCTCATGGGCTAATAAGACGGGAAACACCAGTATTTTGAATTTCCGAGACGGTACACGAAAAACCGATCGAATCTCGACTCTGCGCAAATTTTATGACCGTCGCGTTTTTTCGTGAAACCATGCTCATACGACTTACCATGGGCTAATACATCGTGAAAGGCCAGTATTTTGAAATTCGGAGACGGTGCATGAAAAAACTATCGAAACTTGACTCACGCGCGACTTCGCGCAAAGTTTTTGACCGTCGTATTTTTTTGCGAAAGCGTGCCTGTACGACTTCTCATGGGCTAATAAGACGGGAAAGACAAGTATTTTGAATTTCCGAGACGGTGCACGAAAAACCGATCGAAACTCGACTCGCGCGCGACTTCGCGCAAAGTTTATAACCGTCGTATTTTTTTTCGAAAGCGTGGCTGTACGACTTCTCATGGGCTAATAAGACGGGAAAGATAAGTATTTTGAATTTCCGAGACGGTGCACGAAAAACCGATCGAAACTCGACTCTGCGCAAATTTTATGACCGTCGCGTTTTTTCGTGAAACCATGCTCATACGACTTACCATGGGCTAATACATCGTGAATTGCCAGTATTTTGAATTTCCGAGACGGTGCACAAAAAACCGATCGAAACTCGACTCGCGCGCGACTTCGCGCAAAGTTTTTGACCGTCGTATTTTTTTGCGAAAGCGTGTCTGTATGACTTCTCATAGACTAATAAGACGGGAAAGACCAGTATTTTGAATTTCCGAGACGGCGCATGAAAAACCGATCGAATCTCGACTCTGCGCAAAGTTTATGACCGTCGCGTTTTTTCGTGAAACCATGCTCATACGACTTACCATGGGCTAATACATCATGAATGGCCAGTATTTTGAATTTCCAAGACGGTGCACGAAAAACCGATCGAAACTCGACTCTGCGCAAAGTTTATGACCCTCGCGTTTTTTCGTGAAACCATGCTCATACGACTTACCATGGGATAATACATCGTGAATGGCCAGTATTTTGAATTTCCGAGACGGTGCACGAAAAACCGATCGAAACTCGACTCGCGCTCGACATCGCACAAAGTTTATGACCGTCGTATTTTTTTGCGAAAGCGTGTCTGTACGACTTCTCATGGGCTAATAAGACGGGAAAGACCAGTATTTTGAATTTCTGAGACGGTGCACGAAAAACCGATCGAATCTCGACTCTACGCAAAGTTTATGACCGTCGCGTTTTTTCGTGAAACCATGCTCATACGACTTACCATGGGCTAATACATCGTGAATTGCCAGTATTTTGAATTTCCGAGACGGTGCACGAAAAACCGATCGCAATTCGACTCGCGCGCGACTTCGCGCAAAGTTTTTGACCGTCGTATTTTTTTGCGAAAGCGTGTCTGTATGACTTCTCATGGGCTAATAAGACTGGAAAGACGGAGAGAGAGGCGGAGAGAGAGAGGAGGAGAGACGGTGCACGCATCTGCTTGGGAATGGGGAGGAATGGGCCTGCGTTCCCTTGCGTGCGTGCGTGAGTGCTCTGCTCTGCTTGGGCTTGCGCTTGCGATCGACGCTGGGGGCGGCAACCTCTTCCCTTGCGCTTGTGCTTGCGATTGCTCCCTTGGGCGATTTCTCCTCTGCGATCGCTCCGCGGCGAGTGGAAGGCCGGCGGTCGCTCCTGCGATCAGCGATTCCAGGCCGGGAATCGGCGATTTCAGGCGTGGAAGGGCGGCGGCTCTTCTCACCTAGGCGCGGGACGGACTCAAGGGCAAGAAACGGTGGAAGCTGCCCTGCGATTGGGGCTGGGTTCACTGCCGCTTCTTGCGGCAACTCCAGCGTGGAAAGGGCGACGGCTGCTTCTGCAATCGGCGTGGAAGGGGCGACGGCTGCGACATTAGTGTGGGCAGGGTGGTGGCTTCGTCTCCCCTAGGCGGCTGGCGGGCTCTAGGGCGAGCGACGCCATGGATGCGAGCGGCCGGACGCGGCACTCTGCTTCGTATCTTCTGTTCCAGCGGGATGCTCCTCCGCTGGCTTCTTCCCAGCGGCTGATTGCTTCACAGCAGAACGCCCCTCTCTAGCAGTCACAGCGGGAGAGGGTTGCTCCTCAGCCGTTGGTTACTTCACCGCAGGAGGGGGTTGATCCTCTCCAACAGCCGCTGGTTCCTCCCCAGCAGCTTAGGCCGGTTTCACACCAGGATGTTCCACCGCTGATTTCTTCTTCTCGACGGGATGCTCCTTCAATGAACCAGGCCCGAGGTCGTTCACGATCTAGATCACGACCTCCAGCTCCTATTTCCCGAGATCCGAAGCCTTGGAGTAGCCTCTTCAAGGCTCCAGTGGGTAGTCCGAATCTTCGATTGGACTTTTATGCTCCAGAAGTACAGGCTGACCAGAAGATTGCTGTGTATGAGGCTATTGATTCCGACGAACTAATTGAGACATGGTCAATGGCAATTGTTGGCTACGTTGTTGGACTAAGAACATCCTTTTTCCCACTATCCTCATACATCAGAACTCGATGGGGAATATCAACATTTGATCTTCATATGTTGGAGACCGGATTCTTTGTATGTAGGCTTTATTCGGAAGAAGATTTACAACGGGTCCTTGAAGGATTTTGGACTATCCGTGGTCATCCAATGATACTACGACGCTGGGCACCTGATGTGAGATTGGAGTTAGACAGTCTACAGTCTATCCCAATATGGGTTTCTTTCCATGGACTTCCACTACATCTCTGGGGTCGTCGTTTTATTGCAAAGCTTTGCAGCACCCTGGGACAGCCATTGTATCTTGATAAGGCAACAGCTTCGCAAACGAGATTGACCTTTGCCAGAGCTTGTGTAATGGTTTCTTCTGATGAGGAATTGCCGAATAATGTTTCTTACCGTGATCTTGATGGGAGCACCCGAAAGGTGAAAGTCTCATATTCTTGGAAGCCACAACGATGCAAGGTTTGTCTATCTTTTGGACATGTAAATGGTGCCTGCCAACAGCCTTCACAGAAAATCACACAGGTCTACCGACCACGCCAAGAGCCACAGAATGGGGTCACTACCACTAATCCAAGCACTGATACTCCAGTGCCAACAGTGGTGATGGCGGAGAAGATGATTGAACACTCTGACTCGTTGGGGCAGCGACACGAACAAGAGAAAGACAAGTCAGGACTTCCATCTTTACCTATTATATCAGAGACTTTCACTGCAGGAGCTTCCCAAGGTTCTCACTCCCCAATAACAACCTCGCCTTCACGAATCACTCCTTCAGATAATCAGGAAATTTCATTTCAACAACCTCTTGGGAACCAAGACATTGCAACTCACCAAACTCATCGCTCTTCGACACATCCCGCTATTCAGGACTCCTTGCCTCAAGGTACGCAAAAATTTAAACATTTGCAAGCTGTGGATGAGGTGGATAAATATAGGAATAGAGGATTAAAGGGTAAAGATATTATGCGAGAGGACCATGCAAAATCAAAGGATAAGAAAAAGGATGGTAGTGTCCTCCCAAAATTGCATGCTCTTCCTTCTATCTAGTATTGATGAAAATAAGCTGTTGGAATGTTCGTGGACTTAATAAGATTGAGAAATGTCGGGAGCTCAATAGAATAATCCGATCTGCTGCATGTGACATGGTGATTCTTGTGGAAACAAAAATTAAACCTCATCGTGTTCGAGTTCAGAAGAATTTAATATGGCCTGAGGCAGAACTTTTTACTAATGATTCTCAGGATACTTATGGTCGAGTTTGGGTCTTATGGCATCCTAACCTTGTTACTGCTTGGTTTATTTCTGCTACTAATCAATTCATTCATCTTAAGGCAGAGGATAAACAGACTGGATGTCAATTCAATATTACCGGTATTTATGCATCTAACAGTATGTCTGACAGGAATGCTCTATGGTGTGATCTGGTTAGCATTGCAATGTACATGGCAGGCCCTTCTCGGCAAACTTCCTACGATGGACAATATGCAGCGAAGAGGTATTTATATTGTAAATCGGTGCTCTTTGTGTATGCAAAATGAAGAAAGTGTTGACCATCTCTACTTTGCTTGTGATTATTCATCTTGGATATGGAAGGAGATCTTGAAGCGATTTGATTTTCAAAGGCTACCACGGCCAAACCTGCATCATGAATTAGAAATGCTTATGCAAAGCTTCTCAAGAAAGGGGCCTCTTACACAACTAGCAAGAATTATATTCAGATGTGCTATATGGTGGATTTGGAAGGAGCGGTGTGGCAGAATTTTTGAGTGTCACAACATGAACAAAGCTCAAATTCTGATAGAGATTCTTCAGGACTCACGATCATGTATGGAGCAAGAATTGAATACAGAGCACCTAACAAGAAGAGAGAAAGATATTTTCACAAGATTCAATTTTTCCATTCGTCAAGAATCACTCGAATAATGATGAAGATTGTAATGTATTATATGGGGCAAAGCTTATATTTTGTGATGTATCCACAAGTAGTCCAGAACAGTCTAGCTATTGCATTTTATTATTTATTAACTTCCTTATGCTACTCTTGGAGATGAGTTTGATGAAGCGTGCCCATTTCACCTTCTTTAGGTGGGGTGCAATCTTCTCGACTACACTAAGAGACTTCAGGCTTTAGTCTATGGCTTGTGTAGACAAAGCTTCTTTGTACAAATCTTTTACAAAATACATTATCTTTACTTACCAAAAAAAAAAAAAAAAAAAGACGGGAAAGACCAGTATTTTGAATTTCCGAGACGGCGCACGAAAAACCGATCGAATCTCGACTCTGCGCAAAGTTTTTGACCGTCGCGTTTTTTCGTGAAACCATGCTCATACGACTTACCATGGGCTAATACATCTTGAATGACCAGTATTTTGAATTTCCAAGATGGTGCACGAAAAACCGATCGAAACTCGACTCTGCGCAAAGTTTATGACCGTCGCATTTTTTCGTGAAACCATGCTCATACGACTTACCATGGGATAATACATCGGGAATGGCCAGTATTTTGAATTTCCGAGACGGTGCACGAAAAACTGATCGAAACTCGACTTTGCGCAAAGTTTATGACCGTCGCGTTTTTTCGTGAAACCATGCTCATACGACTTACCATGGACTAATACATCGTGAATGGCCAGTATTTTGAATTTCCGAGACGGTGCACGAAAAACTGATCGAAACTCGACTCGCGCGCGACTTCGCGCAAAGTTTTTGACCGTCGTATTTTTTTGCGAAAGCGTGTCTGTATGACTTCTCATGGGCTAATAAAACGGGAAAGACCAGTATTTTGAATTTCCGAGACGGCGCACGAAAAACCGATCGAATCTCGACTCTGCGCAAAGTTTATGACCGTCGCGTTTTTTCGTGAAACCATGCTCATACGACTTACCATGGGATAATACATCGTGAATGGCCAGTATTTTGAATTTCCGAGACGGTGCACGAAAAACCGATCGAAACTCGACTCGCGCGCGACATCGCGCAAAGTTTATGACCGTAGTATTTTTTTGCGAAAGCGTGTCTGTACGACTTCTCATGGGCTAATAAGACAGGAAAGACCAGTATTTTGAATTTCCGAGACGGTGCACGAAAAACCGATCGAATCTCGACTCTACGCAAAGTTTATGACCGTCGCGTTTTTTCGTGAAACCATGCTCATACGACTTACCATGGGCTAATACATCGTGAATTGCCAGTATTTTGAATTTCCGAGACGGTGCACGAAAAACCGACCGAAACTCGACTCGCGCGCGACTTCGCGCAAAGTTTTTGACCGTCGTATTTTTTTGCGAAAGCGTGTCTGTATGACTTCTCATGGGCTAATAAGACGGGAAAGACCAGTATTTTGAATTTCCGAGACGGCGCACGAAAAACCGATCGAATCTCGACTCTGCGCAAAGTTTATGACCGTCGCGTTTTTTCGTGAAACCATGCTCATACGACTTACCATGGGCTAATACATCATGAATAGCCAGTATTTTGAATTTCCAAGACGGTGCACCAAAAACCGATCGAAACTCGACTCGCGCGCGACTTCGCGCAAAGTTTATGACCGTCATATTTTTTTGCACAAGCGTGCCTGTACGACTTATCATGGGCTAATAAGACGGGAAAGGCCAATATTTTGAATTTCCGAGACGGTGCACGAAAAACCGATCGAATCTCGACTCGCGCGCGACTTCGCGCAAAGTTTTTGACCGTTGTATTTTTTTGCGAAAGCGTGTCTATACGACTTCTCTTGGGCTAATAAGACGGGAAAGACCAGTATTTTGAATTTCCGAGACGGTGCACGAAAAACCGATCGAATCTCGACTCGCGCGCGACTTCGCGCAAAGTTTATGACCGTCGTATTTTTTTGCGAAAGCGTGTCTGTACGACTTCTCATGGGCTAATAAGACGGGAAAGACCAGTATTTTGAATTTCCGAGACGGTGCACGAAAAACCGATCGAAACTCGACTCTACGCAAAGTTTATGACCGTCGCGTTTTTTCGTGAAACCAAGCTGATACGACTTATGGGCTAATACATCGTGAATGGCCAGTATTTTGAATTTCCGAGACGGTGCACGAAAAACCGATGGAAACTCGACTCGTGCGCGACTTCGCGCAAAGTTTATGACCGTCGTATTTTTTTGCGAAAGCGTGCCTGTACGACTTCTCATGGGCTAATAAGACGGGAAAGACCAGTATTTTGAATTTCCGAGACGGTGCACGAAAAACCGATCGAATCTCGACTCTGCGCAAAGTTTATGACCGTCGCGTTTTTTCGTGAAACCATGCTCATACGACTTACCATGGGCTAATACATCGAGAATGGCCAGTATTTTGAATTTTCGAGACGGTGCACGAAAAACCGATCGAAACTCGTCTCGCGCATGACTTCACGCAAAGTTTATGACCGTCGTATTTTTTTGCGAAAGCGTGCCTGTACGACTTCTCATGGGCTAATAAGACGGGAAAGACCAGTATTTTGAATTTCAGAGACGATGCACGAAAATCCTATTGAATCTCGACTCTGCACAAAGTTTTTTCGATCGGTTTTTCGTGCACCGTCTCGGAAATTCAAAATACTTGTCTTTCCCGTCTTATTAGCCCATGAGAAGTCGTACAGCCACGCTTTCGCAAAAAAATACGACGGTCATAAACTTTGCGCGAAGTCGCGCGCGAGTCGAGTTTCGATCGGTTTTTCGTGCACCGTCTCGGAAATTCAAAATACTTGTCTTTCCCGTCTTATTAGCCCATGAGAAGTCGTACAGGCACGCTTTCGCAAAAAAATACGACGGTCAAAAACTTTGCGCGAAGTCGCGCGTGAGTCAAGTTTCGATCGGTTTTTCGTGCACCGTCTCCGAAATTCAAAATACTGGCCATTCACGATGTATTAGCCCATGGTAAGTCGTATGAGCATGGTTTCACGAAAAAACGCGACGGTCATAAATTTGCGCAGAGTCGAGATTCGATCGGTTTTTCGTGCACCGTCTCGGAAATTCAAAATACTGGTCTTTCCCGTCTTATTAGCCCATGAGAAGTCGTACAGCCATGCTTTCGCAAAAAAATACGACGGTTGAAAACTTTGCGCGAAGTCGCGCGAGAGTCGAGTGTCGATCGGTTTTTCGTGCACCGTCTCGGAAATTCAAAATTCTGGCCATTCACGATGTTTTATCCCATGGTAAGTCGTATGAGCATGGTTTCACGAAAAAAACGCGACGGTCATAAACTTTGCGCAGAGTCGAGTTTCGATCGGTTTTTCGTGCACCGTCTCGGAAATTCAAAATACTTTTTTTTTTTTGGTAAGTAAAGATAATGTATTTTGTAAAAGATTTGTACAAAGAAGCTTTGTCTACACAAGCCATAGACTAAAGCCTGAAGTCTCTTAGTGTAGTCGAGAAGATTGTACCCTTCATGAAACTCATTTCCAAGAGTAGCACAAGAAAGTTAATAAAAAAAGCAAAAGCTAGACTGTTCTGGGGTACTTGTGGATACATCACAAAATATAAGCTTTGCCCCATAATACATTACAATCTTCATCATTATTCGAGTGATTATTGACTAATGAAAAAATTGAATCTTGTAAAAATCTCTTTCTCTCTTCTTGTTAGGTGCTCTATATTCAATTCTTGCTCCATGCATGATCGTGAGTCCTGAAGAATCTCTATCAGAATTTGAGCTTTGTTCATGTTGTGACACTCAAAAATTCTGCCACACCTCTCCTTCCAAATCCACCAAATAGCACATCTGAATATAATTCTTGCTAGTTGTGTAAGAGGACCCTTTCTTGAGAAGCCTTGCATTAGCCTTTCTAGTTCATGATGCAAGTTTGGCCGTGGTAGCCTTTGAAGATCAAATCGCTTCAAGATCTCTTCCCATATCCAAGATGAATAATCACAAGCAAAGTATAGATGGTCAACACTTTCTTCCTTTTGCATACACAAAGAGGACCGATTTACAATATAAATACCTCTTCGCTGCATATTGTCCATCGTAGGAAGTTTGCCGAGAAGGGCCTGCCATGTACATAAGGAATGTCGCTGTGAGCATGGACTATCCCATGTCCAACTACTTGGGATCCACTTGTTGTTTCGTCGTCTAATTTGGTTCCATGCAGATGTAGCACTAAATTTACCATTATCATGAAGCCAAATAAGCATATCTGAAGAGTTGTTCTTGATTGGAATAGCCCTAATAGTTGGCCAAAGTAATAACATGTCTGGGGAGGTAGGGTTAGGAAGACACCATGTACCATTGTTAATGAATTCAGAAACCTTCCAGTCTTTGGGAGCCCCCAGATCCTGTCGTACTCTATCACCAAATATCTGAAATATACTTTTCCCATTCACCCAAGGATCATACCACATATTAATATTGGTTCCAGAAGAAATCACATAAGAAATATTGTTACGTAGCCATCTCCTTGCCTTCAGAATTCCTTTCCAAGCAGCAGAATGAGATGTTTTTGCAGATACTTCCCAGATTGATTCCTTGGTAAGGTACCTAGCAAAAACCCATTGTGACCATAAAGAAGACTTGTTTTGTAAAATATCCCATAATTGCTTTACCATACAAGCTTTATTCCAATCTCTAATATGTCGAAGATTCAAGCCCCCTTCATCCTTCGGTTTGCAAATGTTGTCCCAATTCACCATATGCATTGCCTTACCATCTGTGCCATTCCAAAAGAAGTTCATAAGTAATTTATCAATATCATTGAGAAGCCCGGCTGGTAGAAGGAATAAATGAGACCAATAAATAGAATAAGAGATCAACACTGATCGAATAAGTTCAAGTCGTCCAGCTTTAGAAAGAAGCCTATTTTTCCAAGAGGAAATTCTGTTCTTAATTTTTTGTAGGATAGGCTGACAGGAGACTTTGTTGATTCCAGTGGATATAAGTGGAAGACCCAAGTAAGGAACCGGTAAATTTCCTTCAGCAACTCCCAATGTTTGAGCAATATGATCCTTATTTTCAATGCAAGCACCAACGTATACTTTGCTCTTTGCATGGTTTAGCTTAAGACCAGAAACTATACCAAATTCATTAAGAATATCTGCCAGATTACTCACAGAAACTGGATCATCTCGAAGGAAGATAATAAGGTCATCAGCAAATGTTATGTGAGAGATATAAACAGAACCATAATATGGTACCTTAATTTTGCCATTGGAAACAGCCTCTTCTAACATACAACTGAGTCCTTCCATTGCAATCGTAAAAAGATAAGGAGATAGTGGATCGCCTTGCCGAATGCCATTCTTACTCCCGAAGAAGCCAATAGGTGAACCATTAAAGAGAATCGAAAATTTTGGAGTTTCCAAGCAACATTGAATCCATTGAACCCAGCGCTGAGGGAAGCCCATATTATGGAGCATCATGTAAATAAATTGCCTATTGACTGAGTCAAAGGCCTTTCGTAAATCAGCTTTAAAACAGATCTTTTTCCCTCTTGTTTTTGAGTGTAGATCCTTAACCAAATCATTAGCAAGTAGGACATTATGATGGATACTCCTCCCTTTAATAAAAGCAGCCTGATTAGGACTAATGACCTTATTCATGACCTTTTGTAGTCTATCTGCCAGTAACTTCGAGATAACCTTATAAATAAAGTTGCACAGTGAAATAGGACGGTAGTTCTCCAATGAATCGGCTCCATCATTTTTAGGCACTAAAGAAATAAAAGTGCAATTCATTTCTTTAAGAATATGACCTGAGGAGAAAAAATGTCGACACGCTTTTATGACATCGTTGCCTACAATAGACCATGCAATTTGATAAAACTCAGCTGGAAATCCATCTGGACCAGGGCTTTTGTGCTTCGGGGACTTAAAAACAACTTTCACAATTTCATCATCCGTTATTGGGGCATTAAGATTGGAGAGGGCTTCAGAATCAAGTCGTCTTGTAGGCCCAACATGAATACTATTAGGCTGCTGCTCCTGATTGAGTAAGGAATAAAAAAATTGCTCGGTGTAATTTTTAACCTCATCTAAATCCTCAATGAGATTACCATCTATACCTTTGCATTTTTTGATACGATTAGTAGCCCTTCTGGTAGCAATAACAGCATAGAAAAACTTCGTATTAGAATCCCCTAGAGTAAGCCAATGCTGTCGTGACTTCTGTTTCAAAAAGCATTCCTCCTGCTTCAAAGCTTGCATAAAGTTATTTCTAGCAGCAGCCTCTTTGTATATAAGATTCGCATCCAGAGGTTGAAGATTTAGCTTGCTTTGCACAGTCATAAGTTCTTTCTTGCATAACTGAACCCTGTTGGTGATATTTCCGAATGTAGTTGAATTCCACTTCTTAAGTGCTGCTTTGCATGCTTTTAGCTTTTGACATAGGATGTAAGGAGGAGAACCAAATACATTAATGTCCCAAGCTGAGTTAATAACTTTTTTTTTTTTTTTGGTAAGTAAAGATATTGTATTTTGTAAAAGATTTGTACAAAGAAGCTTTGTCTACACAAGCCATAGACTAAAGCCTGAAGTCTCTTAGTGTAGTCGAGAAGATTGCACCCCACCTAAAGAAGGTGAAATGAGCACGCTTCATCAAACTCATCTCCAAGAGTAGCATAAGGAAGTTAATAAATAATAAAATGCAATAGCTAGACTGTTCTGGACTACTTGGGGATACATCACAAAATATAAGCTTTGCCCCATATAATACATTACAATCTTCATCATTATTCGAGTGATTCTTGACGAATGGAAAAATTGAATCTTGTGAAAATATCTTTCTCTCTTCTTGTTAGGTGCTCTGTATTCAATTCTTGCTCCATACATGATCGTGAGTCCTGAAGAATCTCTATCAAAATTTGAGCTTTGTTCATGTTGTGACACTCAAAAATTCTGCCACACCTCTCCTTCCAAATCCACCAAATAGCACATCTGAATATAATTCGTGCTAGTTGTGTAAGAGGCCCCTTTCTTGAGAAGCTTTGCATAAGCATTTCTAATTCATGATGCAAGTTTGGCCGTGGTAGCCTTTGAAAATCAAATCGCTTCAAGATCTCCTTCCATATCCAAGATGAATAATCACAAGCAAAGTAGAGATGGTCAACACTTTCTTCATTTTGCATACACAAAGAGCACCGATTTACAATATAAATACCTCTTCGCTGCATATTGTCCATCGTAGGAAGTTTGCCGAGAAGGGCCTGCCATGTACATAAGGAATGTCGCTGTGAGCATGGACTATCCCATGTCCAACTACTTTGGATCCACTTGTTGTTTCGTCGTCTAATTTGGTTCCATGCAGATGTAGCACTAAATTTACCGTTATCATGAAGCCAAATAAGCATATCTGAAGAGTTGTTCTTAATTGTAATAGCCCTAATAGTCGGCCAAAGTAATAACATGTCAGGGGAGGTAGGGTTGGGAAGACACCAAGTACCATTGTTAATGAATTCAGAAACCTTCCAGTCTTTGGGAGCCCCCAGATCCTGTCGTACTCTATCACCAAATATCTGAAATATGCTTTTCCCATTCACCCAAGGATCATACCACATATTAATATTGGTTCCAGAAGAAATCACATAAGAAATATTGTTACGTAGCCATCTCCTTGCCTTTAGAATTCCTTTCCAAGCAGCAGAATGAGATGTTTTTGCAGATACTTCCCAGATTGATTCCTTGGTAAGGTACCTAGCAAAAACCCATTGTGACCATAAGGAAGACTTGTTTTGTAAAATATCCCATAATTGCTTTACCATACAAGCTTTATTCCAATCTCTAATATGTCGAAGATTCAGCCCCCCTTCATCCTTCGGTTTGCAAATGCTGTCCCAATTCACCATGTGCATTGCCTTACCATCTGTGCCATTCCAAAAGAAGTTCATAAGTAATTTATCAATATCATGGAGAAGCCCGGCTGGTAGAAGGAATGCATGAGACCAATAAATAGAATAAGAGGTCAACACAGATCGAATAAGTTCAAGTCGTCCAGCTTTAGAAAGAAGCCTATTTTTCCAAGAGGAAATTCTGTTCTTAATTTTTTGTATGATAGGCTGACAGGAGGCTTTGTTGATTCCAGTGGATATAAGTGGGAGACCCAAGTAAGGAACCGGTAAATTTCCTTCAGCAACTCCCAATGTTTGAGCAATATGATCCTTATTGTCAATGCAAGCACCCACATATACTTTGCTCTTTGCATGGTTTAGCTTAAGACCAGAAACTTTACCAAATTCATTAAGAATATCTGCCAGATTACTCACAGAAACTGGATCATCTCGAAGGAAGATAATAAGGTCGTCGGCAAATGTTATGTGAGAGATATAAACAGAACCATAATGTGGTACCTTAATTTTGCCATTGGAAACAGCCTCTTCTAACATACAACTGAGCCCTTCCTTTGCAATGGTAAAAAGATAAGGAGATAGTGGATCACCTTGCCGAATGCCATTCTTACTCCCAAAGAAGCCAATAGGTGAACCATTAAAGAGAATTGAAAATTTTGGAGTTTCCAAGCAACATTGAATCCATTTAACCCAGTGCTGAGGGAAGCCCATATTATGGAGCATCATGTAAATAAAATCCCTATTGACTGAGTCAAAGGCCTTTCGTAAATCAGCTTTAAAACAGATCTTTTTCCCTCTTGTTTTAGAATGTAGATCCTTAACCAAATCATTAGCAAGCAGGACATTATGATGGATACTCCTCCCTTTAAGAAAAGCAGCCTGATTAGGACTAATGACCTTATTCATGACCTTTTGTAGTCTATCTGCCAGCAACTTAGAGATAACTTTATAAATAAAGTTGCACAGTGAAATAGGACGGTAGTTCTCCAATGAATCGGCTCCATCATTTTTAGGCACTAAAGAAATAAAAGTGCAATTCATTTCTTTCAGAATGTGACCTGAGGAGAAAAAATGTCGACAAGCTTTTATGACATCGTTGCCTACAATAGCCCATGCAATTTGATAAAACTCAGCTGGAAATCCATCTGGACCAGGGCTTTTGTGCTTCGGGGACTTAAAAACAACTTTCACAATTTCATCATCCGTTATTGGGGCATTAAGATGAGAGAGGGCTTCAGAATCAAGTCGTCTTGTAGGCCCAACATGAATACTATTAGGCTGCTGTTCCTGATTGAGTAAGGAATAAAAAAATTGCTCGGTGTAATTTTTAACCTCATCCAGATCCTCAATGAGATTACCATCTATACCTTTGCATTTTTTGATGCGATTAGTAGCCCTTCTGGTAGCAATAGCAGCATAGAAAAACTTCGTATTAGAATCCCCTAGAGTAAGCCAATGCTGTCGTGACTTCTGTTTCAAAAAGCATTCCTCCTGCTTCAAAGCTTGCATAAAGTTATTTCTAGCAGCAGCCTCTTTGTATATAAGATTCGCATCCAGAGGTTGAAGATTTAGCTCGCTTTGCACAGCCATAAGTTCTTTCTTGCATAACTGAACTCTGTCGTTGATATTTCCAAATGTAGTTGAATTCCACTTCTTCAGTGCTGCTTTGCATGCTTTTAGTTTTTGACATAGGATGTAAGGGGGAGAACCAAATACATTAATGTCCCAAGCTGACTTAATAACTTCGAGGAACTTTGGGTGAGAACTCCACATATTAAAAAATCTAAAAGGTTTCTTGACTCTGGGTAGTGCTTTATCTGCATGTATATGCATAATAGAGTGATCCGAAAATAACTTAGCACCGTACTCAAGAAGTGAATCTGGAAAAACTGCTAACCATTCCTGATTTATCAAACATCTGTCAAGTCGAGCCATAATTTTTCTATCAGTAGTACTTTGATTGTTCCATGAGAACCAATCACCTACAGATTTCATGTCAGTCAATGCAGCAGTATCTATACAATCATTAAAATGTTGAAGCTGACATTCGGAAAGCACTCTACCCCCCACTTTCTCATTTGTGTATCTGACAGTATTAAAGTCACCGAGAACAACCCAAGGTACTGTAGGATAACTATTTGCAATGCTAACCAGATCACGCCATAGAGCATTCCTGTCAGACATACTGTTAGAAGCATAGATACCGGTAATATTGAATTGACATCCAGTCTGTTTATCCTCTGCCTTAAGATGAATGAATTGATTAGTAGCAAAAATAAACCAAGCAGTAACAAGGTTAGGATGCCATAAGACCCAAACTCGACCATAAGTATCCTGAGAATCATTAGTAAAAAGTTCTGCCTCAGGCCATATTAAATTCTTCTGAACTCGAACACGATGGGTTTTAATTTTTGTTTCCACAAGAATCACAATATCACATGCAGCAGATCGGATTATTCTATTGAGCTCCCGACATTTCTCAGTCTTATTAAGTCCACGAACATTCCAACAGATTATTTTCATCAATACTAGATAGAAGGAAGAGCATGCGATTTTGGGAGGACACTACCATCCTTTTTCTTATCCTTTGATTTTACATGGTCCTCCCGCATAATATCTTTACCCTTTAATCCTTTATTCCTATATTTATCCACCTCATCCCCAGCTTGCAAATGTTTAAACTTTTGCGTACCTTGAGGCAAGGAGTCCTGAATAGTGGGATGTGTCGAAGAGCGATGAGTTTGGTGAGTTGCAATGTCTTTGTTCCCAAGAGGTTGTTGAATTTCCTGATTATCTGAAGGAATGATTCGTGACGGCGAGGTTGTTATTGGGGAGTGAGAACCATGGGAAGCTCCTGTAGTGAAAGTCTCTGATATAATAGGAAAAGATGAAAGTCCTGACTTGTCTTTCTCCTGTTCGTGTCGCTGCCCCAATGAGTCAGAGTGCTCATTCATCTTCTCCGCCATCATCTCTGTTGGCACTGTACTATCAGAGCTTGGTTTAGTGGTAATGACCCCATTCTGTGGCTCTTGGCGTGGTCGGTAGACCTGTGTGATTTTTTGTGAAGGCTGTTGGCAAGCACCATTTACATGTCCAAAAGATAGACAAACCTTGCATCGTTGTGGCTTCCAAGAATATGAGACTTTCACCTTTCGAGTGCTCCCATCAAGATCACGGTAAGAAACTTCATTCGGTAGTTCCTCATCAGAAGAAACCATTACACAAGCTCTGGCAAAGGTCAATCTCGTTTGCGAAGCTGTTGCCTTATCAATATACAATGGCTGTCCCAAGGTGCTGCAAAGCTTTGCAATTAAACGACGACCCCAGAGATGTAGTGGAAGTCCATGGAAAGAAACCCATATTGGGATAGACTGTAGACTGTCTAACTCCAATCTCACATCAGGTGCCCAGCGTCGTAGTATCATTGGATGACCACGGATAGTCCAAAATCCTTCACGGACCCGTTGTAAATCTTCTTCAGAATAAAGCTTGCATACAAAGAATCCGGTCTCCAACATATGAAGATCAAATGTTGATATTCCCCATCGAGTTCTGATATATGAGGATAATGGAAAAAATGATGTTCGTAGTCCAACAACGTAGCCCACAATTGCCATGGACCATGTCTCAATTAGTTCGTCAGAATCAATAGCCTCATACACAGCAATCTTCTGATCAGCCTGTACTTCTGGAGCAAAAAAGTCCAGTCGAAGATCCGGACTACCCACTGGAGCCTTGAAGAGGCTACTCCAAGGCCGAGGATCTCGGGAAATAGGAGCAGGAGGTCGTGATCTAGATCGTGAACGACCTCGGGCCTGGTTCATTGAAGGAGCATCCCGTCGAGAAGAAGAATTCAGCGGTGGAACATCCTGGTGTGAAACCGGCCTAAGCTGCTGGGGAGGAACCAGCGGCTGTTGGAGAGGAGCAACCCCCTCCCGCTGTGAAGTAACCAGCGGTTGAGGAGCAACCCTCTCCCGTTGTGACTGCTGGAGAGGGGCGTTCCGCTGGGAAGCAAGCAGCGCAGGCCGCTGGGAAGAAGCCAGCGGAGGAGCATCCCGCTGGAACAGAGGATGCGAAGCAGAGTCGCTCGCATCCATGGCGTCGCTCGCCCTAGAGACCGCCAGCCTCCTAGGGGAGAGGAAGCCACCACCCTTCTCGCCCTTTCCACGCCGATTGCAGAAGCAGCCGTCGCCCTTGGAGTTGCCGCAGGAAGAGCGGCAGTGAACCCAGCCCCAATCGCAGCGCAGCCTCCACCGTTTCTCGCCCTAGAGTCGGTCCCGCTCCTAGGGGAGAAGAGCCGCCGCCCTTCCACGCCTGAAATCGCCGATTCCCCGCCTGGAATCGCTGATCGCAAGAGCGACCGCCGGCCTTCCTTCGCCGCGGAGCGATCGTAGAGGAGAAATCGCCCAAGGGAGCAATCGCCCTCCGCTGCCCACTCTTCGGTAAGAGATGAGGTTGCCGTCCCCAGCGCCGATCGCAAGCGCAAGCACAAGCAGAGCAGAGCACTCACGCACGCACGCAAGGGAACGCACGCACGCAAGGGAACGCAGGCCCATTCCCCCCCATTCCCAAGCGCAGGCCACCGTCGTTCCTTATGTAATTGTTGGAAGAACTTCGAAACTCGACTCTGCGCAAAGTTTATGACCGTCGCGTTTTTTTCGTGAAACCATGCTCATACGACTTACCATGGGATAACACATCGTGAATGGCCAGAATTTTGAATTTCCGAGATGGTGCACGAAAAACCGATCGACACTCGACTCTCGCGCGACTTCGCGCAAAGTTTTCAACCGTCGTATTTTTTTGCGAAAGCATGGCTGTATGACTTCTCATGGGCTAATAAGACGGGAAAGACCAGTATTTTGAATTTCCGAGACGGTGCACGAAAAACCGATCGAATCTCGACTCTGCGCAAAGTTTATGACCGTCGCGTTTTTTCGTGAAACCATGCTCATACGACTTACCATGGGCTAATACATCGTGAATGACCAGTATTTTGAATTTCGGAGACGGTGCACGAAAAACCGATCGAAACTTGACTCACGCGCGACTTCGCGCAAAGTTTTTGACCGTCGTATTTTTTTGCGAAAGCGTGCCTGTACGACTTCTCATGGGCTAATAAGACGGGAAAGACAAGTATTTTGAATTTCCGAGACGGTGCACGAAAAACCGATCGAAACTCGACTCGCGCGCGACTTCGCGAAAAGTTTATGACCGTCGTATTTTTTTGCGAAAGCGTGGCTGTACGACTTCTCATGGGCTAATAACCGGGAAAGACAAGTATTTTGAATTTCCGAGACGGTGCACGAAAAACCGATCGAAACTCGACTCTGCGCAAAGTTTATGACCGTCGCATTTTTTCGTGAAACCATGCTCATACGACTTACCATGGGCTAATACATCGTGAATGGCCAGTATTTTGAATTTCCGAGACGGTGCACGAAAAACAGATCGACACTCGAATCGCACGCGACTTCGCGCAAAGTTTTTGACCGTCGTATTTTTTTGCGAAAGCGTGTCTGTACGACTTCTCATGGGCTAAGAAGACGGGAAAGATCAGTATTTTGAATTTCCGAGACGGCGCACGAAAAACCGATCGAATCTCGACTCTGCGCAAAGTTTATGACCGTCGCGTTTTTTCATGAAACCATGCTCATACGACTTACCATGGGCTAATACATCATGAATGGCCAGTATTTTGAATTTCCAAGACGGTGCACGATAAACCGATCGAAACTCGACTCGCGCGCGACTTCGTGCAAAGTTTATGACCGTCATATTTTTTTCCACAAGCGTGCCTGTACGACTTATCATGGGCTAATAAGACGGGAAAGACTAATATTTTAAATTTCCGAGATGGTGCACGAAAAACCGATCGAATCTCAACTCACGCGCGACTTCGCGCAAAGTTTATGACCGTCGTATTTTTTGCGAAAGCGTGTCTGTACGACTTCTCATGGGCTAATAAAACGGGAAAGACCAGTATTTTGAATTTCCGAGACGGTGCACGAAAAACCGATCGAATCTCGACTCTGCGCAAAGTTTATGACCGTCGCATTTTTTCGTGAAACCATGCTCATATGACTTACCATGGGCTAATACATCGTGAATGGCCAGTATTTTGAATTTCCGAGACGGTGCACGAAAAACCGATCGAAACTCGACTCTGCGCAAAGTTTATGACCATCGCGTTTTTTCGTGAAACCATGCTCATACGACTTACATGGGATAATACATCGTGAATGGCCAGTATTTTGAATTTCCGAGACGGTGCACGAAAAACCGATCGAAACTCGACTCGCGTGCGACTTCGCGCAAAGTTTATGTCCGTCGTATTTTTTTGCGAAAGCGTGTCTGTACGACTTCTCATGGGCTAATAAGACGGGAAAGACCAGTATTTTGAATTTTCGAGACGGTGCACGAAAAACCGATCGAATCTCGACTCTGCGCAAAGTTTATGACCGTCGCGTTTTTTCATGAAACCATGCTCATACGACTTACCATGGGCTAATACATCATGAATGGCCAGTATTTTGAATTTCCGAGACGGTGCACGATAAACCGATCGAAACTCGACTCGCGCGCGACTTCGTGCAAAGTTTATGACCGTCATATTTTTTTCCACAAGCGTGCCTGTACGACTTATCATGGGCTAATAAGACGGGAAAGACTAATATTTTGAATTTCCGAGATGGTGCACGAAAAACCGATCGAATCTCAACTCACGCGCGACTTCGAGCAAAGTTTATGACCGTCGTATTTTTTTGCGAAAGTATGTCTGTACGACTTCTCATGGGCTAATAAAACGGGAAAGACCAGTATTTTGAATTTCCGAGACGGTGCACGAAAAACCGATCGAATCTCGACTCTGCGCAAAGTTTATGACCGTCGCATTTTTTCGTGAAACCATGCTCATATGACTTACAATGGGCTAATACATCGTGAATGGCGAGTATTTTGAATTTCCGAGACGGTGCACGAAAAACCGATCGAAACTCGACTCTGCGCAAAGTTTATGACCGTCGCGTTTTTTCGTGAAACCATGCTCATACGACTTACATGGGATAATACATCGTGAATGGCCAGTATTTTGAATTTCCGAGACGGTGCACGAAAAACCGATCGAAACTCGACTCGCGCGCGACTTCGCTCAAGTTTTTGACCGTCGTATTTTTTTGCGAAACGTGTCTGTATGACTTATCATGGGCTAATAAGACGGGAAAGACCAGTATTTTGAATTTCCGAGACGGCGCACGAAAAACCGATCAAATCTCGACTCTGCGCAAAGTTTATGACCGTCGCGTTTTTTCGTAAAACCATGCTCATACTACTTACCATGGGCTAATACATCGTGAATGGCCAGTATTTTGAATTTCGGAGACGGTGCACGAAAAACCGATCGAAACTTGACTCACGCGCGACTTCGCGCAAAGTTTTTGACCGTCGTATTTTTTGCGAAAGCGTGTCTGTACGACTTGTCATGGGCTAAGAAGACGGGAAAGATCAGTATTTTGAATTTCCGAGACGGCGCACGAAAAACCGATCGAATCTCGACTCTGCGCAAAGTTTATGACCGTCGCGTTTTTTCATGAAACCATGCTCATACGACTTACCATGGGCTAATACATCATGAATGGCCAGTATTTTGAATTTCCGAGACGGTTGACGATAAACCGATCGAAACTCGACTCGCGCGCGACTTCGTGCAAAGTTTATGACCGTCATATTTTTTTCCACAAGCGTGCCTGTAGGACTTATCATGGGCTAATAAGACGGGAAAGACTAATATTTTAAATTTCCGAGATGGTGCACGAAAAACCGATCGAATCTCAACTCACGCGCGACTTCGCGCAAAGTTTATGACCGTCGTATTTTTTTTGAAAGCGTGTCTGTACGACTTCTCATGGGCTAATAAAACGGGAAAGACCAGTATTTTGAATTTCCGAGACGGTGCACGAAAAACCGATCGAATCTCGACTCTGCGCAAAGTTTATGACCGTCGCATTTTTTCGTGAAACCATGCTCATATGACTTACCATGGGCTAATACATCGTGAATGGCCAGTATTTTGAATTTCCGAGACGGTGCACGAAAAACCGATCGAAACTCGACTCTGCGCAAAGTTTATGACCGTCGTGTTTTTTCGTGAAACCATGCTCATACGACTTACATGGGATAATACATCGTGAATGGCCAGTATTTTGAATTTCCGAGACGGTGCACGAAAAACCGATCGAAACTCGACTCGCGTGCGACTTTGCGCAAAGTTTATGTCCGTCGTATTTTTTTGCGAAAGCGTGTCTGTACGACTTCTCATGGGCTAATAAGACGGGAAAGACCAGTATTTTGAATTTTCGAGACGGTGCACGAAAAACCGATCGAATCTCGACTCTGCGCAAAGTTTATGACCGTCGTGTTTTTTCATGAAACCATGCTCATACGACTTACCATGGGCTAATACATCATGAATGGCCAGTATTTTGAATTTCCGAGACGGTGCACGATAAACCGATCGAAACTCGACTCGCGCGCGACTTCGTGCAAAGTTTATGACCGTCATATTTTTTTCCACAAGCGTGCCTGTACGACTTATCATGGGCTAATAAGACGGGAAAGACTAATATTTTGAATTTCCGAGATGGTGCACGAAAAACCGATCGAATCTCAACTCACGCGCGACTTCGCGCAAAGTTTATGACCGTCGTATTTTTTTGCGAAAGCATGTCTGTACGACTTCTCATGGGCTAATAAAACGGGAAAGACCAGTATTTTGAATTTCCGAGACGGTGCACGAAAAACCGATCGAATCTCGACTCTGCTCAAAGTTTATGACCGTCGCATTTTTTCGTGAAACCATGCTCATATGACTTACCATGGGCTAATACATCGTGAATGGCCAGTATTTTGAATTTCCGAGACGGTGCACGAAAAACCGATCGAAACTCGACTCTGCGCAAAGTTTATGACCGTCGCGTTTTTTCGTGAAACCATGCTCATACGACTTACATGGGATAATACATCGTGAATGGCCAGTATTTTGAATTTCCGAGACGGTGCACGAAAAACCGATCGAAACTCGACTAGCGCGCGACTTCGCGCAAGTTTTTGACCGTCGTATTTTTTTGCGAAAGCGTGTCTGTATGACTTATCATGGGCTAATAAGACGGGAAAGACCAGTATTTTGAATTTCCGAGACGGCGCACGAAAAACCGATCAAATCTCGACTCGGCGCAAAGTTTATGACCGTCGCGTTTTTTCGTAAAACCATGCTCATACTACTTACCATGGGCTAATACATCGTGAATGGCCAGTATTTTGAATTTCGGAGACGGTGCACGAAAAACCGATCGAAACTTGACTCACGCGCGACTTCGCGCAAAGTTTTTGACCGTCGTATTTTTTTGCGAAAGCGTGTCTGTACGACTTCTCATGGGCTAAGAAGACGGGAAAGATCAGTATTTTGAATTTCTGAGACGGCGCACGAAAAACCGATCGAATCTCGACTCTGCGCAAAGTTTATGACCGTCGCGTTTTTTCATGAAACCATGCTCATACGACTTACCATGGGCTAATACATCATGAGTGGCCAGTATTTTGAATTTCCGAGACGGTTGACGATAAACCGATCGAAACTCGACTCGCGCGCGACTTCGTGCAAAGTTTATGACCGTCATATTTTTTTCCACAAGCGTGCCTGTACGACTTATCATGGGCTAATAAGACGGGAAAGACTAATATTTTAAATTTCCGAGATGGTGCACGAAAAACCGATCGAATCTCAACTCACGCGCGACTTCGCGCAAAGTTTATGACCGTCGTATTTTTTGCGAAAGCGTGTCTGTACGACTTCTCATGGGCTAATAAAACGGGAAAGACCAGTATTTTGAATTTCCGACACGGTGCACGAAAAACCGATCGAATCTCGACTCTGCGCAAAGTTTATGACCGTCGCATTTTTTCGTGAAACCATGCTCATATGACTTACCATGGGCTAATACATCGTGAATGGCCAGTATTTTGAATTTCCGAGACGGTGCACGAAAAACCGATCGAAACTCGACTCTGCGCAAAGTTTATGACCGTCGCGTTTTTTCGTGAAACCATGCTCATACGACTTACATGGGATAATACATCGTGAATGGCCAGTATTTTGAATTTCCGAGACGGTACACGAAAAACCGATCGAAACTCGACTCGCGTGCGACTTTGCGCAAAGTTTATGTCCGTCGTATTTTTTTGCGAAAGCGTGTCTGTACGACTTCTCATGGGCTAATAAGACGGGAAAGACCAGTATTTTGAATTTTCGAGACGGTGCACGAAAAACCGATCGAATCTCGACTCTGCGCAAAGTTTATGACCGTCGCGTTTTTTCATGAAACCATGCTCATACGACTTACCATGGGCTAATACATCATGAATGGCCAGTATTTTGAATTTCTCAGACGGTGCACGATAAACCGATCGAAACTCGACTCGCGCGCGACTTCGTGCAAAGTTTATGACCGTCATATTTTTTTCCACAAGCGTGCCTGTACGACTTATCATGGGCTAATAAGACGGGAAAGACTAATATTTTGAATTTCCGAGATGGTGCACGAAAAACCGATCGAATCTCAACTCACGCGCGACTTCGCGCAAAGTTTATGACCGTCGTATTTTTTTGCGAAAGCATGTCTGTACGACTTCTCATGGGCTAATAAAACGGGAAAGACCAGTATTTTGAATTTCCGAGACGGTGCACGAAAAACCGATCGAATCTCGACTCTGCGCAAAGTTTATGACCGTCGCATTTTTTCGTGAAACCATGCTCATATGACTTACCATGGGCTAATACATCGTGAATGGCCAGTATTTTGAATTTCCGAGACGGTGCACGAAAAACCGATCGAAACTCGACTCTGCGCAAAGTTTATGACCGTCGCATTTTTTCGTGAAACCATGCTCATACGACTTACATGGGATAATACATCGTTAATGGCCAGTATTTTGAATTTCCGAGACGGTGCACGAAAAACCGATCGAAACTCGACTCGCGCGCGACTTCGCGCAAGTTTTTGACCGTCGTATTTTTTTGCGAAAGCGTGTCTGTATTACTTATCATGGGCTAATAAGACGGGAAAGACCAGTATTTTGAATTTCCGAGACGGCGCACGAAAAACCGATCAAATCTCGACTCTGCGCAAAGTTTATGACCGTCGCGTTTTTTCGTAAAACCATGCTCATACTACTTACCATGGGCTAATACATCGTGAATGGCCAGTATTTTGAATTTCGGAGACGGTGCACGAAAAACCGTTCGAAACTTGACTCACGCGCGACTTCGCGCAAAGTTTTTGACCGTCGTATTTTTTTGCGAAAGCATGTCTGTACCACTTCTCATGGGCTAATAAGACGGGAAAGACCAGTATTTTGAATTTCCGACACGGTGCACGAAAAACCGATCGAATCTCGACTCTGCGCAAAGTTTATGACCGTCGCGTTTTTTCGTGAAACCATGCTCATACGACTTACCATGGGCTAATACATCGTGAATGGCCAGTATTTTGAATTTCCGAGACGGTGCACGAAAAACTGATCGAAACTCGACTCGCGCGCGACTTCGCGCAAGTTTTTGACCGTCGTATTTTTTTGCGAAAGCGTGCTTGTATGACTTATCATGGGCTAATAAGACGGGAAAGAACAGTATTTTGAATTTCCGAGATGGCGCAGGAAAAACCGATCGAATCTCGACTCTGCGCAAAGTTTATGACCGTCGCGTTTTTTCGTGAAACCATGCTCATACTACTTACCATGGGCTAATACATCGTGAATGGCCAGAATTTTGAATTTCGGAGACGGTGCACGAAAAACCGATCGAAACTTGACTCACACGCGACTTCGCGCAAAGTTTATGACCGTCATATTTTTTTGCGAAAGCGTGGCTGTACGACTTCTCATGGGCTAATAAGACGGGAAAGACAATTATTTTGAATTTCCGATACGGTGCACGAAAAACCGATCGAAACTCGACTCTGCGCAAAGTTTATTACCGTCGCGTTTTTTCGTGAAACCATGCTCATACGACTTACCATGGGCTAATACACCGTTAATGTCCAGTATTTTGAATTTCCGAGACGGTGCACGAAAAACCGATCGAAACTCGACTCGCGCGCGACTTCGCGTAAAGTTTTTGACCGTCGTATTTTTTTGCGAAAGCGTGTCTGTACGACTTCTCATGGGCTAATAAGACGGGAAAGACCAGTATTTTGAATTTCCGAGATGGCGCACGAAAAACCGATCGAATCTCGACTTTGCGCAAAGTTTATGACCGTCGCGTTTTTTCGTGAAACCATGCTCATACGACTTACCATGGGATAATACATCGTGAATGGCCAGTATTTTGAATTTCCGAGATGGTGCACGAAAAATCGATCGAAACTCGACTCGCGCGCGACTTCGCGCAAAGTTTATGACCGTCGTATTTTTTTTCGAAAGTGTGCTTGTACGACTTCACATGGGCTAATAAGACGGGAAAGACCAGTATTTTGAATTTCCGAAACGGTGCACGAAAAACCGATCGAATATCGAATCTGCGCAAAGTTTATGCCCGTCGCGTTTTTCCGTGAAACCATGCTCATACGACTTACCATGGGCTAATACACCGTGAATGGCCAGTCTTTTGAATTTCCGAGACGGTGCACGAAAAACCGATCGAAACTCGACTCGCGCGTGACTTCGCGCAAAGTTTATGACCGTCATATTTTTTTGCGAAAGCGTGGCTGTACGACTTCTCATGTTCTAATAAGATGGGAAAGACAAGTATTTTGAATTTCCGAGACGGTGCACGAAAAACCGATCGAAACTCGACTCTGCGCAAAGTTTATGACCGTCGCGTTTTTTCGTGAAACCATGCTCATACGACTTACCATGGGCTAATACATCGTGAATGGCCAGTATTTTGAATTTCCGAGACGGTGCACGAAAAACCGATCGAAACTCGACTCGTGCGCGACTTCGCGCAAAGTTTATGACCGTCGTATTTTTTTGCGAAAGCGTGTCTGTACGACTTCTCATGGGCTAATAAGACGGGAAAGACCAGTATTTTGAATTTCCGAGACGGTGCACGAAAAACTGATCGAAACTCGACTCGCGCGCGACTTCGCGCAAGTTTTTGACCGTCGTATTTTTTTACGAAAGCGTGCTTGTATGACTTATCATGGGCTAATAAGATGGGAAAGATCAGTATTTTGAATTTCCGAGACGGCGCACGAAAAACCGATCGAATCTCAACTCTGCGCAAAGTTTATGACCGTCGCGTTTTTTCGTGAAACCATGCTCATACTACTTACCATGGGCTAATACATCGTGAATGGCCAGTATTTTGAATTTCGGAGACGGTGCACGAAAAACCGATCGAAACTTGACTCACGCGCGACTTCGCGCAAAGTTTTTGACCGTCGTATTTTTTTGCGAAAGCGTGCCTGTACGACTTCTCATGGGCTAATAAGACGGGAAAGACAAGTATTTTGAATTTCCGAGACGGTGCACGAAAAACCGATCGAAACTCGACTCGCGCGCGATTTCGCGCAAAGTTTATGACCGTCGTATATTTTTGCGAAAGCGTGGCTGTACGACTTCTCATGGGCTAATAAGACGGGAAAGACAAGTATTTTGAATTTCCGAGACGGTGCACGAAAAACCGATCGAAACTCGACTCGCGCGCGACTTCGCGCAAAGTTTATGACCGTCGTATTTTTTTGCGAAAGCGTGGCTGTACGACTACTCATGGGCTAATAAGACGGGAAAGACAAGTATTTTGAATTTCCGAGACGGTGCACGAAAAACCGATCGAAACTCGACTCTGCGCAAAGTTTATGACCGTCGCGTTTTTTCGTGAAACCATGCTCATACGACTTACCATGGGCTAATACATCGTGAATGGCCAGTATTTTGAATTTCCGAGACGGTGCACGAAAAACCGATCGAAACTCGACTCGCGCGCGACTTCGCGCAAAGTTTTTGACCGTTGTGTTTTTTTGCGAAAGCGTGTCTGTACGACTTCTCATTGGCTAATAAGATGGGAAAGATCAGTATTTTGAATTTCCGAGACGGCGCACGAAAAACCGATCGAATCTCGACTCTGCGCAAAGTTTATGACCGTCGCGTTTTTTCGTGAAACCATGCTCATACGACTTACCATGGGCTAATACATCATGAATGGCCAGTATTTTGAATTTCCGAGACAGTGCACGAAAAACCGATCGAAACTCGACTCGCGCTCGACTTCGCGCAAAGTTTATGACCGTCATATTTTTTTGCGCAAGCGTGCCTGTACGACTTATCATGGGCTAATAAGACGGGAAAGACCAATATTTTGAATTTCCGAGACGGTGCACGAAAAACCGATCGAATCTCAACTCGCGCGCGACTTCGCGCAAAGTTTATGACCGTCGTATTTTTTTGCGAAAGCGTGTCTGTACGACTTCTCATGGGCTAATAAGATGGGACAGACCAGTATTTTGAATTTCCGAGACGGTGCACGAAAAACCGATCGAATCTCGACTCTGCGCAAAGTTTATGACCGTCGCATTTTTTCGTGAAACCATGCTCATACGACTTACCATGGGTTAATACATCGTGAATGGCCAGTATTTTGAATTTCCGAGACGGTGCACGAAAAACCGATCGAAACTCGACTCTGCGCAAAGTTTATGACCGTCGCGTTTTTTCGTGAAACCATACTCATACGACTTACCATGGGATAATACATCGTGAATAACAATGGTACTTGGTGTCTTCCCAACCCTACCTCCCCTGACATGTTATTACTTTGGCCGACTATTAGGGCTATTACAATCAAGAACAACTCTTCAGATATGCTTATTTGGCTTCATGATAACGGTAAATTTAGTGCTACATCTGCATGGAACCAAATTAGACGACGAAACAACAAGTGGATCCAAAGTAGTTGGACATGGGATAGTCCATGCTCACAGCGACATTCCTTATGTACATGGCAGGCCCTTCTCGGCAAACTTCCTACGATGGACAATATGCAGCGAAGAGGTATTTATATTGTAAATCGGTGCTCTTTGTGTATGCAAAATGAAGAAAGTGTTGACCATCTCTACTTTGCTTGTGATTATTCATCTTGGATATGGAAGGAGATCTTGAAGCGATTTGATTTTCAAAGGCTACCACGGCCAAACTTGCATCATGAATTAGAAATGCTTATGCAAAGCTTCTCAAGAAAGGGGCCTCTTACACAACTAGCACGAATTATATTCAGATGTGCTATTTGGTGGATTTGGAAGGAGAGGTGTGGCAGAATTTTTTTTTTCTGCCACACCTCTCCTTGAGTGTCACAACATGAAGAAAGCTCAAATTCTGATAGAGATTCTTCAGGACTCACGATCATGTATGGAGCAAGAATTGAATACAGAGCACCTAACAAGAAGAGAGAAAGATATTTTCACAAGATTCAATTTTTCCATTCGTCAAGAATCACTCGAATAATGATGAAGATTGTAATTATATGGGGCAAAGCTTATATTTTGTGATGTATCCACAAGTAGTCCAGAACAGTCTAGCTATTGCATTTTATTATTTATTAACTTCCTTATGCTACTCTTGGAGATGAGTTTGATGAAGCGTGCTCATTTCACCTTCTTTAGGTGGGGTGCAATCTTCTCGACTACACTAAGAGACTTCAGGCTTTAGTCTATGGCTTGTGTAGACAAAGCTTCTTTGTACAAATCTTTTACAAAATACAATATCTTTACTTACCAAAAAAAAAAAGATAATACATCGTGAATGGCCAGTATTTTGAATTTCCGAGACGGTGCACGAAAAACCGATCGAAACTCGACTCGCGCGCGACTTCGCGCAAAGTTTATGACCGTCGTATTTTTTTGCGAAAGTGTGTCTGTACGACTTCTCATGGGCTAATAAGACGGGAAAGACCAGTATTTTGAATTTCCGAGACGGTGCACGAAAAACCGATCGAATCTCGACTCTGCGCAAAGTTTATGACCGTCGCGTTTTTTCGTGAAACCATGCTCTTACTACTTACCATGGGCTAATACATCGTGAATGGCCAGTATTTTGAATTTCGGAGACGGTGCACGAAAAACCGATCGAAACTTGACTCACGCGCGACTTCGCGCAAAGTTTTTGACCGTCGTATTTTTTTGCGAAAGCGTGCCTGTACGACTTCTCATGGGCTAATAAGACGGGAAAGACAAGTATTTTGAATATCCGAGACGGTGGACGAAAAACCGATCGAAACTCGACTCGCGCGCGACTTCGCGCAAAGTTTATGACCGTCATATTTTTTTGCGAAAGCGTGGCTGTACGACTTCTCATGGGCTAATAAGACGGGAAAGACAAGTATTTTGAATTTCCGAGACGGTGCACGAAAAACCGATCGAAACTCGACTCTGCGCAAAGTTTATGCCCGTCGCGTTTTTTCGTGAAACCATGCTCATACGACTTACCATGGGCTAATACATCGTTAATGGACTGTATTTTGAATTTCCGAGACGGTGCACGAAAAACCGATCGAAACTCGACTCTTTTTTTTGGTAAGTAAAGATATTGTATTTTGTAAAAGATTTGTACAAAGAAGCTTTGTCTACACAAGCCATAGACTAAAGCCTGAAGTCTCTTTGTGTAGTCGAGAAGATTGCACCCCACCTAAAGAAGGTGAAATGAGCACGCTTCATCAAACTCATCTCCAAGAGTAGCATAAGGAAGTTAATAAATAATAAAATGCAATAGCTAGACTGTTCTGGACTACTTGTGGATACATCACAAAATATAAGCTTTGCCCCATATAATTACAATCTTCATCATTATTCGAGTGATTCTTGACGAATGGAAAAATTGAATCTTGTGAAAATATCTTTCTCTCTTCTTGTTAGGTGCTCTGTATTCAATTCTTGCTCCATACATGATCGTGAGTCCTGAAGAATCTCTATCAGAATTTGAGCTTTCTTCATGTTGTGACACTCAAAAATTCTGCCACACCTCTCCTTCCAAATCCACCAAATAGCACATCTGAATATAATTCGTGCTAGTTGTGTAAGAGGCCCCTTTCTTGAGAAGCTTTGCATAAGCATTTCTAATTCATGATGCAAGTTTGGCCGTGGTAGCCTTTGAAAATCAAATCGCTTCAAGATCTCCTTCCATATCCAAGATGAATAATCACAAGCAAAGTAGAGATGGTCAACACTTTCTTCATTTTGCATACACAAAGAGCACCGATTTACAATATAAATACCTCTTCGCTGCATATTGTCCATCGTAGGAAGTTTGCCGAGAAGGGCCTGCCATGTACATAAGGAATGTCGCTGTGAGCATGGACTATCCCATGTCCAACTACTTTGGATCCACTTGTTGTTTCGTCGTCTAATTTGGTTCCATGCAGATGTAGCACTAAATTTACCGTTATCATGAAGCCAAATAAGCATATCTGAAGAGTTGTTCTTGATTGTAATAGCCCTAATAGTCGGCCAAAGTAATAACATGTCAGGGGAGGTAGGGTTGGGAAGACACCAAGTACCATTGTTAATGAATTCAGAAACCTTCCAGTCTTTGGGAGCCCCCAGATCCTGTCGTACTCTATCACCAAATATCTGAAATATGCTTTTTCCATTCACCCAAGGATCATACCACATATTAATATTGGTTCCAGAAGAAATCACATAAGAAATATTGTTACGTAGCCATCTCCTTGCCTTTAGAATTCCTTTCCAAGCAGCAGAATGAGATGTTTTTGCAGATACTTCCCAGATTGATTCCTTGGTAAGGTACCTAGCAAAAACCCATTGTGACCATAAGGAAGACTTGTTTTGTAAAATATCCCATAATTGCTTTACCATACAAGCTTTATTCCAATCTCTAATATGTCGAAGATTCAGCCCCCCTTCATCCTTCGGTTTGCAAATGCTGTCCCAATTCACCATGTGCATTGCCTTACCATCTGTGCCATTCCAAAAGAAGTTCATAAGTAATTTATCAATATCATGGAGAAGCCCGGCTGGTAGAAGGAATGCATGAGACCAATAAATAGAATAAGAGGTCAACACAGATCGAATAAGTTCAAGTCGTCCAGCTTTAGAAAGAAGCCTATTTTTCCAAGAGGAAATTCTGTTCTTAATTTTTTGTATGATAGGCTGACAGGAGGCTTTGTTGATTCCAGTGGATATAAGTGGGAGACCCAAGTAAGGAACCGGTAAATTTCCTTCAGCAACTCCCAATGTTTGAGCAATATAATCCTTATTGTCAATGCAAGCACCCACATATACTTTGCTCTTTGCATGGTTTAGCTTAAGACCAGAAACTATACCAAATTCATTAAGAATATCTGCCAGATTACTCACAGAAACTGGATCATCTCGAAGGAAGATAATAAGGTCATCAGCAAATGTTATGTGAGAGATATAAATAGAACCATAAGATCGAAACTCGACTCGCGCGCGACTTCGCTCAAAGTTTTTGACCGTCGTATTTTTTTGCGAAAGCGTGGCTGTACGACTTCTCATGGGCTAATAAGACGGGAAAGACAAGTATTTTGAATTTCCGAGACGGTGCACGAAAAACCGATCGAAACTCGACTCTGCGCAAAGTTTATGACCGTCGCATTTTTTCGTGAAACCATGCTCATACGACTTACCATGGGCTAATACATCGTGAATGGCCAGTATTTTGAATTTCCGAGACGGTGCACGAAAAACCGATCGACACTCGACTCGCACGCGACTTCGCGCAAAGTTTTTGACCGTCGTATTTTTTTTGCGAAAGCGTGTCTGTACGACTTCTCATGGGAAGAAGACGGGAAAGATCAGTATTTTGAATTTCCGAGACGGCGCACGAAAAACCGATCGAATCTCGACTCTGCGCAAAGTTTATGACCGTCGGGTTTTTTCATGAAACCATGCTCATACGACTTACCATGGGCTAATAAATCATGAATGGCCAGTATTTTGAATTTCCGAGACGGTGCACGATAAACCGATCGAAACTCGACTCGCGCGCGACTTCGTGCAAAGTTTATGACCGTCATATTTTTTTCCACAAGCGTGCCTGTACGACTTATCATGGGCTAATAAGACGGGAAAGACTAATATTTTAAATTTCCGAGATGGTGCACGAAAAACCGATCGAATCTCAACTCGCGCGACTTCGCGCAAAGTTTATGACCGTCGTATTTTTTTGCGAAAGCGTGTCTGTACGACTTCTCATGGGCTAATAAAACGGGAAAGACCAGTATTTTGAATTTCCGAGACGGTGCACGAAAAACCGATCGAATCTCGACTCTGCGCAAAGTTTATGACCGTCGCATTTTTTCGTGAAACCATGCTCATATGACTTACCATGGGCTAATACATCGTGAATGGCCAGTATTTTGAATTTCCGAGACGGTGCACGAAAAACCGATCGAAACTCGACTCTGCGCAAAGTTTATGACCATCGCGTTTTTTCGTGAAACCATGCTCATACGACTTACATGGGATAATACATCGTGAATGGCCAGTATTTTGAATTTCCGAGACGGTGCACGAAAAACCGATCGAAACTCGACTCGCGTGCGACTTCGCGCAAAGTTTATGTCCGTCGTATTTTTTTTGCGAAAGCGTGTCTGTACGACTTCTCATGGGCTAATAAGACGGGAAAGACCAGTATTTTGAATTTTCGAGACGGTGCACGAAAAACCGATCGAATCTCGACTCTGCGCAAAGTTTATGACCGTCGCGTTTTTTCATGAAACCATGCTCATACGACTTACCATGGGCTAATACATCATGAATGGCCAGTATTTTGAATTTCCGAGACGGTGCACGATAAACCGATCGAAACTCGACTCGCGCGCGACTTCGTGCAAAGTTTATGACCGTCATATTTTTTTCCACAAGCGTGCCTGTACGACTTATCATGGGCTAATAAGACGGGAAAGACTAATATTTTGAATTTCCGAGATGGTGCACGAAAAACCGATCGAATCTCAACTCACGCGCGACTTCGCGCAAAGTTTATGACCGTCGTATTTTTTTGCGAAAGCATGTCTGTACGACTTCTCATGGGCTAATAAAACGGGAAAGACCAGTATTTTGAATTTCCGAGACGGTGCACGAAAAACCGATCGAATCTCGACTCTGCGCAAAGTTTATGACCGTCGCATTTTTTCGTGAAACCATGCTCATATGACTTACCATGGGCTAATACATCGTGAATAGCCAGTATTTTGAATTTCCGAGACGGTGCACGAAAAACCGATCGAAACTCGACTCTGCGCAAAGTTTATGACCGTCGCGTTTTTTCGTGAAACCATGCTCATACGACTTACATGGGATAATACATCGTGAATGGCCAGTATTTTGAATTTCCGAGACGTTGCACGAAAAACCGATCGAAACTCGACTCGCGCGCGACTTCGCGCAAGTTTTTGACCGTCGTATTTTTTTGCGAAAGCGTGTCTGTATGACTTATCATGGGCTAATAAGACGGGAAAGACCAGTATTTTGAATTTCCGAGACGGCGCACGAAAAACCGATCAAATCTTGACTCTGCGCAAAGTTTATGACCGTCGCGTTTTTTCGTAAAACAATGCTCATACTACTTACCATGGGCTAATACATCGTGAATGGCCAGTATTTTGAATTTCGGAGACGGTGCACGAAAAACATATCGAAACTTGACTCACGCGCGACTTCGCGCAAAGTTTTTGACCGTTGTATTTTTTTGCGAAAGCATGTCTGTACCACTTCTCATGGGCTAATAAGACAGGAAAGACCAGTATTTTGAATTTCCGAGACGGTGCACGAAAAACCGATCGAATCTCGACTCTGCGCAAAGTTTATGACCGTCGCGTTTTTTCGTGAAACCATGCTCATACGACTTACCATGGGCTAATACACCGTTAATGGCCAGTATTTTGAATTTCCGAGACGGTGCACGAAAAACCGATCGAAACTCGACTCGCGCGCGACTTCGCGTAAAGTTTTTGACCGTCGTATTTTTTTGCGAAAGCGTGTCTGTACGACTTCTCATGGGCTAATAAGACGGGAAAGACCAGTATTTTGAATTTCCGAGACGGCGCACGAAAAACCGATCGAATCTCGACTTTGCGCAAAGTTTATGACCGTCGCGTTTTTTCGTGAAACCATGCTCATACGACTTACCATGGGATAATACATCGTGAATGGCCAGTATTTTGAATTTCCGAGATGGTGCACGAAAAATCGATCTAAACTCGACTCGCGCGCGACTTCGCGCAAAGTTTATGACCGTCGTATTTTTTTTCGAAAGTGTGCTTGTACGACTTCACATGGGCTAATAAGACGGGAAAGACCAGTATTTTGAATTTCCGAAACGGTGCACGAAAAACCGATCGAATATCGAATCTGCGCAAAGTTTATGCCCGTCGCGTTTTTCCGTGAAACCATGCTCATACGACTTACCATGGTCTAATACACCTTGAATGGCCAGTCTTTTGAATTTCCGAGACGGTGCACGAAAAACCGATCGAAACTCGACTCGCGCGTGACTTCGCGCAAAGTTTATGACCGTCATATTTTTTTGCGAAAGCGTGGCTGTACGACTTCTCATGTGCTAATAAGATGGGAAAGACAAGTATTTTGAATTTCCGAGACGGTGCACGAAAAACCGATCGAAACTCGACTCTGCGCAAAGTTTATGACCGTCGCGTTTTTTCGTGAAACCATGCTCATACGACTTACCATGGGCTAATACATCGTGAATGGCCAGTATTTTGAATTTCCGAGACGGTGCACGAAAAACCGATCGAAACTCGACTCGTGCGCGACTTCACGCAAAGTTTATGACCGTCGTATTTTTTTGCGAAAGCGTGTCTGTACGACTTCTCATGGGCTAATAAGACGGGAAAGACCAGTATTTTGAATTTCCGAGACGGTGCACGAAAAACCGATCGAATCTCGACTCTGCGCAAAGTTTATGACCGTCTCATTTTTTCGTGAAACCATGCTCATACGACTTACCATGGGCTAATACTCGTGAATGGCCAGTATTTTGAATTTCCGAGACGGTGCACGAAAAACTGATCGAAACTCGACTCGCGCGCGACTTCGCGCAAGTTTTTGACCGTCGTATTTTTTTACGAAAGCGTGCTTGTATGACTTATCATGGGCTAATAAGACGGGAAAGATCAGTATTTTGAATTCCCGAGACGGCGCACGAAAAACCGATCGAATCTCGACTCTGCGCAAAGTTTTTGACCGTCACGTTTTTTCGTGAAACCATGCTCATACTACTTACCATGGGCTAATACATCGTGAATGGCCAGTATTTTGAATTTCGGAGACGGTGCACGAAAAACCGATCGAAACTTGACTCACGCGCGACTTCGCGCAAAGTTTTTGACCGTCGTATTTTTTTGCGAAAGCGTGCCTGTACGACTTCTCATGGGCTAATAAGACGGGAAAGACAAGTATTTTGAATTTCCGAGACGGTGCACGAAAAACCGATCGAAACTCGACTCGCGCGCGATTTCGCGCAAAGGTTATGACCGTCGTATTTTTTTGCGAAAGCGTGGCTGTACAACTTCTCATGGGCTAATAAGACGGGAAAGACAAGTATTTTGAATTTCCGAGACGGTGCACGAAAAACCGATCGAAACTCGACTCGCGCGCAACTTCGCGCAAAGTTTATGACCGTCGTATTTTTTTGCGAAAGCGTGGCTGTACGACTACTCTTTTTTTTGGTAAGTAAAGATAATGTATTTTGTAAAAGATTTGTACAAAGAAGCTTTGTCTACACAAGCCATAGACTAAAGCCTGAAGTCTCTTAGTGTAGTCGAGAAGATTGCACCCCACCTAAAGAAGGTGAAGTGGGCACGCTTCATCGAACTCATCTCCAAGAGTAGCACAAGGAAGTTAATAAATAAAAATGCAATAGCTAGGCTGTACGACTACTCATGGGCTAATAAGACGGGAAAGACAAGTATTTTGAATTTCCGAGACGGTGCACGAAAAACCGATCGAAACTCGACTCTGCGCAAAGTTTATGACCGTCGCGTTTTTTCGTGAAACCATGCTCATACGACTTACCATGGGCTAATACATCGTGAATGGCCAGTATTTTGAATTTCCGAGACGGTGCACGAAAAACCGATCGAAACTCGACTCGCGCGCGACTTCGCGCAAAGTTTTTGACCGTTGTGTTTTTTTGCGAAAGCTTGACTGTACGACTTCTCATGGGCTAATAAGACGGGAAAGACCAGTATTTTGAATTTCCGAGACGGCGCACGAAAAACCGATCGAATCTCGACTCTGCGCAAAGTTTATGACCGTCGCGTTTTTTCGTGAAACCATGCTCATACGACTTACCATGGGCTAATACATCATGAATGGCCAGTATTTTGAATTTCCGAGACAGTGCACGAAAAACCGATCGAAACTCGACTCGCACTCGACTTCGCGCAAAGTTTATGACCGTCATATTTTTTTGTGCAAGCGTGCCTGTACGACTTATCATGGGCTAATAAGACGGGAAAGACCAATATTTTGAATTTCCGAGACGGTGCACGAAAAACCGATCGAATCTCAACTCGCGCGCGACTTCGCGCAAAGTTTATGACCGTCGTATTTTTTTGCGAAAGCGTGTCTGTACGACTTCTCATGGGCTAACAAGACGGGACAGACCAGTATTTTGAATTTCCGAGACGGTGCACGAAAAACCGATCGAATCTCGACTCTGCGCAAAGTTTATGACCGTCGCATTTTTTCGTGAAACCATGCTCATACGACTTACCATGGGTTAATACATCGTGAATGGCCAGTATTTTGAATTTCCGAGACGGTGCACGAAAAACCGATCGAAACTCGACTCTGCGCAAAGTTTATGACCGTCGCGTTTTTTCGTGAAACCATACTCATACGACTTACCATGGGATAATACATCGTGAATGGCCAGTATTTTGAATTTCCGAGACGGTGCACGAAAAACCGATCGAAACTCGACTCGCGCGCGACTTCGCGCAAAGTTTATGACCGTCGTATTTTTTTTCGAAAGTGTGTCTGTACGACTTCTCATGGGCTAATAAGATGGGAAAGACCAGTATTTTGAATTTCCGAGACGGTGCACAAAAACCGATCGAATCTCGACTCTGCGCAAAGTTTATGACCGTCGCGTTTTTTCGTGAAACCATGCTCTTACTACTTACCATGAGCTAATACATCGTGAATGGCCAGTATTTTGAATTTCGGAGACGGTGCACGAAAAACCGATCGAAACTTGACTCACGCGCGACTTCGCGCAAAGTTTTTGACCGTCGTATTTTTTTGCGAAAGCGTGCCTGTACGACTTCTCATGGGCTAATAAGACGGGAAAGACAAGTATTTTGAATTTCCGAGACGGTGGACGAAAAACCGATCGAAACTCGACTCGCGCGCGACTTCGCGCAAAGTTTATGACCGTCATATTTTTTTCCGAAAGCGTGGCTGTACGACTTCTCATGGGCTAATAAGATGGGAAAGACAAGTATTTTGAATTTCCGAGACGGTGCACGAAAAACCGATCGAAACTCGACTCTGCGCAAAGTTTATGCCCGTCGCGTTTTTTCGTGAAACCATGCTCATACGACTTACCATGGGGTAATACATCGTTAATGGACTGTATTTTGAATTTCCGAGACGGTGCACGAAAAACCGATCGAAACTCGACTCGCGCGCGACTTCGCTCAAAGTTTTTGACCGTCGTATTTTTTTGCGAAAGCGTGGCTGTACGACTTCTCATGTGCTAATAAAACGGGAAAGACATGTATTTTGAATTTCCGAGACGGTGCACGAAAAACCGATCGAAACTCAACTCGCGCGCGACTTCGTGCAAAGTTTATGACCGTCGTATTTTTTTGCGAAAGCGTGCCTGTACGACTTCTCATGGGCTAATAAGACGGGAAAGACAAGTATTTTGAATTTCCGAGACAGTGCACGAAAAACCGATCGAAACTCGACTCGCGCGCGACTTCGCGCAAAGTTTATGACCGTCATATTTTTTTGCGAAAGCGTGGCTGTACCACTTCTCATGGGCTAATAAGACGGGAAAGACAAGTATTTTGAATTTCCGAGACGGTGCACGAAAAACCGATCGAATCTCGACCCTGCGCAAAGTTTATGACCGTCGCGTTTTTTCGTGAAACCATGCTCATACGACTTACCATGGGCTAATACATCGTGAATGGCCAGTATTTTGAATTTCCGAGACGGTGCACGAAAAACTGATCGAAACTCGACTCGCGCGTGACTTCGCGCAAGTTTTTGACCGTCGTATTTTTTTGCGAAAGCGTGCTTGTATGACTTATCATGGGCTAATAAGACGGGAAAGATCAGTATTTTGAATTTCCGAGACGGCGCACGAAAAACCGATCGAATCTCGACTCTGCGCAAAGTTTATGACCGTCGTATTTTTTTGCGAAAGCGTGTCTGTACGGCTTCTCATGGGCTAATAAGACGGGAAAGACCAGTATTTTGAATTTCCGAGACGGTGCACAAAAAACCGATCGAATCTCGACTCTGCGCAAAATTTATGACCGTCGCGTTTTTTCGTGAAACCATGCTCATACGACTTACCATGGGCTAATACATCGTGAATGGCCAGTATTTTGAATTTCCGAGACGGTGCACGAAAAACTGATCGAAACTCGACTCGCGCGCGACTTCGCGCAAGTTTTTGACCGTCGTATTTTTTTGCGAAAGCGTGCTTGTATGACTTATCATGGGCTAATAAGACGGGAAAGATCAGTATTTTGAATTTCCGAGACGGCGCACGAAAAACCGATCGAATCTCGACTCTGCGCAAAGTTTATGACCGTCGCGTTTTTTCATGAAACCATGCTCATACTTCTTACCATGGGCTAATACATCGTGAATGGCCAGTATTTTGAATTTCGGAGACGGTGCACGAAAAACCGATCGAAACTTGACTCACGCGCGACTTCGCGCAAAGTTTTTGACCGTCGTATTTTTTTGCGAAAACGTGTCTGTACGACTTCTCATGGGCTAATAAGACGGGAAAGACCAGTATTTTGAATTTCCGAGATGGTGCACGAAAAACCGATCGAATCTCGACTCTGCGCAAAGTTTATGACCGTCGCGTTTTTTCGTGAAACCATGCTCATACGACTTACCATGGGCTAATACATCGTGAATGGCCAGTATTTTGAATTTCGGAGACGGTGCACGAAAAACCGATCGAAACTTGACTCACGCGCGACTTCGCGCAAAGTTTTTGACCGTCGTATTTTTTTGGAAAGCGTGCCTGTACGACTTCTCATGGGCTAATAAGACGGGAAAGACAAGTATTTTGAATTTCCGAGACGGTGCACGAAAAACCGATCGAAACTCGACTCGCGCGCGACTTCGCGCAAAGTTTATGACCGTCATATTTTTTGCGAAAGCGTGGCTGTACGACTTCTCATGGGCTAATAAGACGGGAAAGACCAGTATTTTGAATTTCCGAGACGGTGCACAAAAAACCGATCGAAACTCGACTCTGCGCAAAGTTTATGACCGTCGCGTTTTTTCGTGAAACCATGCTCATACGACTTACCATGGGCTAATACATCGTGAATGGCCAGTATTTTGAATTTCCGAGACGGTGCACGAAAAACTGATCGAAACTCGACTCGCGCGCGACTTCGCGCAAGTTTTTGACCGTCGTATTTTTTTGCGAAAGCGTGCTTGTATGACTTATCATGGGCTAATAAGACGGGAAAGATCAGTATTTTGAATTTCCGAGACGGCGCACGAAAAACCGATCGAATCTCGACTCTGCGCAAAGTTTATGACCGTCGCGTTTTTTCGTGAAACCATGCTCATGCTACTTACCATGGGCTAATACATCGTGAATGGCCAGTATTTTGAATTTCGGAGACGGTGCACGAAAAACCGATCGAAACTCGACTCACGCGCGACTTCGTGCAAAGTTTTTGACCGTCGTATTTTTTTGCGAAAGCGTGCCTGTACGACTTCTCATGGGCTAATAAGACGGGAAAGACAAGTATTTTGAATTTCCGAGACGGTGCACGAAAAACCGATCGAAACTCGACTCGCGCGCGACTTCGCGCAAAGTTTATGACCGTCATATTTTTTTGCGAAAGCGTGGCTGTACGACTTCTCATGGGCTAATAAGACGGGAAAGACAAGTATTTTTAATTTCCGAGACGGTGCACAAAAAACCGATCGAATCTCGACTCGCGCGCGACTTCGCGCAAAGTTTATTACCGTCATATTTTTTTACGAAAGCGTGGCTGTACGACTTCTCATGGGCTAATAAGACGGGAAAGACAAGTATTTTTAATTTCCGAGACGGTGCACGAAAAACCGATCGAATCTCGACTCTGCGCAAAATTTATGACCGCCGCGTTTTTTCGTGAAACCATGCTCATACGACTTACCATGGGCTAATACATCGTGAATGGCCAGTATTTTGAATTTCCGAGACGGTGCACGAAAAACTAATCGAAACTCGACTCGCGCGCGACTTCGCACAAGTTTTTGACCGTCGTATTTTTTTGCGAAAGCGTGCTTGTATGACTTATCATGGGCTAATAAGACGCGAAAGATCAGTATTTTGAATTTCCGAGACGGCGCACGAAAAACCGATAGAATCTCGACTCTGCGCAAAGTTTATGACCGTCGCGTTTTTTCGTGAAACCATGCTCATACGACTTAACATGGGCTAATACATCGTGAATGGCCAGTATTTTGAATTTCCGTGACGGTGCACGAAAAACTGATCGAAACTCGACTCGCGCGCGACTTCGCGCAAGTTTTTGACCGTCGTATTTTTTTGCGAAAGCGTGCTTGTATGACTTATCATGGGCTAATAAGACGGGAAAGATCAGTATTTTGAATTTCCGAGACGGCGCACGAAAAACCGATCGAATCTCGACTCTGCGCAAAGTTTATGACCGTCGCGTTTTTTCGTGAAACCATGCTCATGCTACTTACCATGGGCTAATACATCGTGAATGGCCAGTATTTTGAATTTCGGAGACGGTGCACGAAAAACCGATCGAAACTTGACTCACGCGCGACTTCGCGCAAAGTTTTTGACCGTCGTATTTTTTTGCGAAAGCGTGTCTGTACGATTTCTCATGGGCTAATAAGACGGGAAAGACCAGTATTTTGAATTTCCGAGACGGTGCACGAAAAACCGATCGAATCTCGACTCTGCGCAAAGTTTATGACCGTCGCGTTTTTTCATGAAACCATGCTCATACGACTTACCATGGGCTAATACATCATGAATGGCCAGTATTTTGAATTTCCGAGACGGTGCACTAAAAACTGATCGAAACTCGACTCGCGCGCAACTTCGCGCAAGTTTTTGACCGCCGTATTTTTTTGCGAAAGCGTGCTTGTATGACTTATCATGGGCTAATAAGACGGGAAAGATCAGTATTTTGAATTTCCGAGACGGCGCACGAAAAACCGATCGAATCTCGACTCTGCGCAAAGTTTATGACCGTCGCGTTTTTTCGTGAAACCATGCTCATGCTACTTACCATGGGCTAATACATCGTGAATGGCCAGTATTTTGAATTTCGGAGACGGTGCACGAAAAACCGATCGAAACTCGACTCACGCGCGACTTCGTGCAAAGTTTTTGACCGTCGTATTTTTTTGCGAAAGCGTGCCTGTACGACTTCTCACGGGCTAATAAGACGGGAAAGACAAGTATTTTGAATTTCCGAGACGGTGCACGAAAAACCGATCGAAACTCGACTCGCGCTCGACTTCGCGCAAAGTTTATGACCGTCATATTTTTTTGCGAAAGCGTGGCTGTACGACTTCTAATGGGCTAATAAGACGGGAAAGACAAGTATTTTTAATTTTCGAGACGGTGCACAAAAAACCGATCGAATCTCGACTCGCGCGCGACTTCGCGCAAAGTTTATTACCGTCATATTTTTTTACGAAAGCGTGGCTGTACGACTTCTCATGGGCTAATAAGACGGGAAAGACAAGTATTTTTAATTTCCGAGACGGTGCACGAAAAACCGATCGAATCTCGACTCTGCGCAAAATTTATGACCGCCGCGTTTTTTCGTGAAACCATGCTCATACGACTTACCATGGGCTAATACATCGTGAATGGCCAGTATTTTGAATTTCCGAGACGGTGCACGAAAAACTAATCGAAACTCGACTCGCGCGCGACTTCGCACAAGTTTTTGACCGTCGTATTTTTTTGCGAAAGCGTGCTTGTATGACTTATCATGGGCTAATAAGACGGGAAAGATCAGTATTTTGAATTTCCGAGACGGCGCACGAAAAACCGATCGAATCTCGACTCTGCGCAAAGTTTATGACCGTCGCGTTTTTTCGTGAAACCATGCTCATACGACTTAACATGGGCTAATACATCGTGAATGGCCAGTATTTTGAATTTCCGTGACGGTGCACGAAAAACTGATCGAAACTCGACTCGCGCGCGACTTCGCGCAAGTTTTTGACCGTCGTATTTTTTTGTGAAAGCGTGCTTGTATGACTTATCATGGGCTAATAAGACGGGAAAGATCAGTATTTTGAATTTCCGAGACGGCGCACGAAAAACCGATCGAATCTCGACTCTGCGCAAAGTTTATGACCGTCGCGTTTTTTCGTGAAACCATGCTCATGCTACTTACCATGGGCTAATACATCGTGAATGGCCAGTATTTTGAATTTCGGAGACGGTGCACGAAAAACCGATCGAAACTTGACTCACGCGCGACTTCGCGCAAAGTTTTTGACCGTCGTATTTTTTTGCGAAAGCGTGTCTGTACGATTTCTCATGGGCTAATAAGACGGGAAAGACCAGTATTTTGAATTTCCGAGACGGTGCACGAAAAACCGATCGAATCTCGACTCTGCGCAAAGTTTATGACCGTCGCGTTTTTTCATGAAACCATGCTCATACGACTTACCATGGGCTAATACATCATGAATGGCCAGTATTTTGAATTTCCGAGACGGTGCACTAAAAACTGATCGAAACTCGACTCGCGCGCGACTTCGCGCAAGTTTTTGACCGCCGTATTTTTTTGCGAAAGCGTGCTTGTATGACTTATCATGGGCTAATAAGACGGGAAAGATCAGTATTTTGAATTTCCGAGACGGCGCACGAAAAACCGATCGAATCTCGACTCTGCGCAAATTTATGACCGTCGCGTTTTTTCGTGAAACCATGCTCATACTACTTACCATGGGCTAATACATCGTGAATGGCCAGTATTTTGAATTTCGGAGACGGTGCACGAAAAACCGATCGAAACTTGACTCATGCGCGACTTCGCGCAAAGTTTTTGACCGTCGTATTTTTTTGCGAAAGCGTGTCTGTACGACTACTCATGGGCTAATAAGACGGGAAAGACCAATATTTTGAATTTCCGAGACGGTGCACGAAAAACCGATCGAATCTCGACTCTGCGCAAAGTTTATGACCGTCGCGTTTTTTCGTGAAACCATGCTCATACGACTTACCATGGGCTAATACATCGTGAATGGCCAGTATTTTGAATTTCCGAGACGGTGCACGAAAAACTGATCGAAACTCGACTCGCGCACGACTTCGCGCAAGTTTTTGACCGTCGTATTTTTTTGCGAAAGCGTGGCTGTACGACTTCTCATGGGCTAATAAGACGGGAAAGACAAGTATTTTGAATTTCCGAGACGGTGGACGAAAAAACCGATCGAAACTCGACTCGCGCGCGACTTCGCGCAAAGTTTATGACCGTCATATTTTTTTCCGAAAGCGTGGCTGTACGACTTCTCATGGGCTAATAAGATGGGAAAGACAAGTATTTTGAATTTCCGAGACGGTGCACGAAAAACCGATCGAAACTCGACTCTGCGCAAAGTTTATGCCCGTCGCGTTTTTTCGTGAAACCATGCTCATACGACTTACCATGGGGTAATACATCGTTAATGGACTGTATTTTGAATTTCCGAGACGGTGCACGAAAAACCGATCGAAACTCGACTCGCGCGCGACTTCGCTCAAAGTTTTTGACCGTCGTATTTTTTTGCGAAAGCGTGGCTGTACGACTTCTCATGTGCTAATAAAACGGGAAAGACATGTATTTTGAATTTCCGAGACGGTGCACGAAAAACCGATCGAAACTCAACTCGCGCGCGACTTCGTGCAAAGTTTATGACCGTCGTATTTTTTTGCGAAAGCGTGCCTGTACGACTTCTCATGGGCTAATAAGACGGGAAAGACAAGTATTTTGAATTTCCGAGACAGTGCACGAAAAACCGATCGAAACTCGACTCGCGCGCGACTTCGCGCAAAGTTTATGACCGTCATATTTTTTTGCGAAAGCGTGGCTGTACCACTTCTCATGGGCTAATAAGACGGGAAAGACAAGTATTTTGAATTTCCGAGACGGTGCACGAAAAACCGATCGAATCTCGACCCTGTGCAAAGTTTATGACCGTCGCGTTTTTTCGTGAAACCATGCTCATACGACTTACCATGGGCTAATACATCGTGAATGGCCAGTATTTTGAATTTCCGAGACGGTGCACGAAAAACTGATCGAAACTCGACTCGCGCGTGACTTCGCGCAAGTTTTTGACCGTCGTATTTTTTTGCGAAAGCGTGCTTGTATGACTTATCATGGGCTAATAAGACGGGAAAGATCAGTATTTTGAATTTCCGAGACGGCGCACGAAAAACCGATCGAATCTCGACTCTGCGCAAAGTTTATGACCGTCGTATTTTTTTGCGAAAGCGTGTCTGTACGGCTTCTCATGGGCTAATAAGACGGGAAAGACCAGTATTTTGAATTTCCGAGACGGTGCACAAAAAACCGATCGAATCTCGACTCTGCGCAAAATTTATGACCGTCGCGTTTTTTCGTGAAACCATGCTCATACGACTTACCATGGGCTAATACATCGTGAATGGCCAGTATTTTGAATTTCCGAGACGGTGCACGAAAAACTGATCGAAACTCGACTCGCGCGCGACTTCGCGCAAGTTTTTGACCGTCGTATTTTTTTGCGAAAGCGTGCTTGTATGACTTATCATGGGCTAATAAGACGGGAAAGATCAGTATTTTGAATTTCCGAGACGGCGCACGAAAAACCGATCGAATCTCGACTCTGCGCAAAGTTTATGACCGTCGCGTTTTTTCATGAAACCATGCTCATACTTCTTACCATGGGCTAATACATCGTGAATGGCCAGTATTTTGAATTTCGGAGACGGTGCACGAAAAACCGATCGAAACTTGACTCACGCGCGACTTCGCGCAAAGTTTTTGACCGTCGTATTTTTTTGCGAAAACGTGTCTGTACGACTTCTCATGGGCTAATAAGACGGGAAAGACCAGTATTTTGAATTTCCGAGATGGTGCACGAAAAACCGATCGAATCTCGACTCTGCGCAAAGTTTATGACCGTCGCGTTTTTTCGTGAAACCATGCTCATACGACTTACCATGGGCTAATACATCGTGAATGGCCAGTATTTTGAATTTCGGAGACGGTGCACGAAAAACCGATCGAAACTTGACTCACGCGCGACTTCGCGCAAAGTTTTTGACCGTCGTATTTTTTTGGAAAGCGTGCCTGTACGACTTCTCATGGGCTAATAAGACGGGAAAGACAAGTATTTTGAATTTCCGAGACGGTGCACGAAAAACCGATCGAAACTCGACTCGCGCGCGACTTCGCGCAAAGTTTATGACCGTCATATTTTTTGCGAAAGCGTGGCTGTACGACTTCTCATGGGCTAATAAGACGGGAAAGACCAGTATTTTGAATTTCCGAGACGGTGCACAAAAAACCGATCGAAACTCGACTCTGCGCAAAGTTTATGACCGTCGCGTTTTTTCGTGAAACCATGCTCATACGACTTACCATGGGCTAATACATCGTGAATGGCCAGTATTTTGAATTTCCGAGACGGTGCACGAAAAACTGATCGAAACTCGACTCGCGCGCGACTTCGCGCAAGTTTTTGACCGTCGTATTTTTTTGCGAAAGCGTGCTTGTATGACTTATCATGGGCTAATAAGACGGGAAAGATCAGTATTTTGAATTTCCGAGACGGCGCACGAAAAACCGATCGAATCTCGACTCTGCGCAAAGTTTATGACCGTCGCGTTTTTTCGTGAAACCATGCTCATGCTACTTACCATGGGCTAATACATCGTGAATGGCCAGTATTTTGAATTTCGGAGACGGTGCACGAAAAACCGATCGAAACTCGACTCACGCGCGACTTCGTGCAAAGTTTTTGACCGTCGTATTTTTTTGCGAAAGCGTGCCTGTACGACTTCTCATGGGCTAATAAGACGGGAAAGACAAGTATTTTGAATTTCCGAGACGGTGCACGAAAAACCGATCGAAACTCGACTCGCGCGCGACTTCGCGCAAAGTTTATGACCGTCATATTTTTTTGCGAAAGCGTGGCTGTACGACTTCTCATGGGCTAATAAGACGGGAAAGACAAGTATTTTTAATTTCCGAGACGGTGCACAAAAAACCGATCGAATCTCGACTCGCGCGCGACTTCGCGCAAAGTTTATTACCGTCATATTTTTTTACGAAAGCGTGGCTGTACGACTTCTCATGGGCTAATAAGACGGGAAAGACAAGTATTTTTAATTTCCGAGACGGTGCACGAAAAACCGATCGAATCTCGACTCTGCGCAAAATTTATGACCGCCGCGTTTTTTCGTGAAACCATGCTCATACGACTTACCATGGGCTAATACATCGTGAATGGCCAGTATTTTGAATTTCCGAGACGGTGCACGAAAAACTAATCGAAACACGACTCGCGCGCGACTTCGCACAAGTTTTTGACCGTCGTATTTTTTTGCGAAAGCGTGCTTGTATGACTTATCATGGGCTAATAAGACGCGAAAGATCAGTATTTTGAATTTCCGAGACGGCGCACGAAAAACCGATAGAATCTCGACTCTGCGCAAAGTTTATGACCGTCGCGTTTTTTCGTGAAACCATGCTCATACGACTTAACATGGGCTAATACATCGTGAATGGCCAGTATTTTGAATTTCCGTGACGGTGCACGAAAAACTGATCGAAACTCGACTCGCGCGCGACTTCGCGCAAGTTTTTGACCGTCGTATTTTTTTGCGAAAGCGTGCTTGTATGACTTATCATGGGCTAATAAGACGGGAAAGATCAGTATTTTGAATTTCCGAGACGGCGCACGAAAAACCGATCGAATCTCGACTCTGCGCAAAGTTTATGACCGTCGCGTTTTTTCGTGAAACCATGCTCATGCTACTTACCATGGGCTAATACATCGTGAATGGCCAGTATTTTGAATTTCGGAGACGGTGCACGAAAAACCGATCGAAACTTGACTCACGCGCGACTTCGCGCAAAGTTTTTGACCGTCGTATTTTTTTGCGAAAGCGTGTCTGTACGATTTCTCATGGGCTAATAAGACGGGAAAGACCAGTATTTTGAATTTCCGAGACGGTGCACGAAAAACCGATCGAATCTCGACTCTGCGCAAAGTTTATGACCGTCGCGTTTTTTCATGAAACCATGCTCATACGACTTACCATGGGCTAATACATCATGAATGGCCAGTATTTTGAATTTCCGAGACGGTGCACTAAAAACTGATCGAAACTCGACTCGCGCGCAACTTCGCGCAAGTTTTTGACCGCCGTATTTTTTTGCGAAAGCGTGCTTGTATGACTTATCATGGGCTAATAAGACGGGAAAGATCAGTATTTTGAATTTCCGAGACGGCGCACGAAAAACCGATCGAATCTCGACTCTGCGCAAAGTTTATGACCGTCGGGTTTTTTCGTGAAACCATGCTCATGCTACTTACCATGGGCTAATACATCGTGAATGGCCAGTATTTTGAATTTCGGAGACGGTGCACGAAAAACCGATCGAAACTCGACTCACGCGCGACTTCGTGCAAAGTTTTTGACCGTCGTATTTTTTTGCGAAAGCGTGCCTGTACGACTTCTCACGGGCTAATAAGACGGGAAAGACAAGTATTTTGAATTTCCGAGACGGTGCACGAAAAACCGATCGAAACTCGACTCGCGCGCGACTTCGCGCAAAGTTTATGACCGTCATATTTTTTTGCGAAAGCGTGGCTGTACGACTTCTAATGGGCTAATAAGACGGGAAAGACAAGTATTTTTAATTTCCGAGACGGTGCACAAAAAACCGATCGAATCTCGACTCGCGCGCGACTTCGCGCAAAGTTTATTACCGTCATATTTTTTTACGAAAGCGTGGCTGTACCACTTCTCATGGGCTAATAAGACGGGAAAGACAAGTATTTTTAATTTCCGAGACGGTGCACGAAAAACCGATCGAATCTCGACTCTGCGCAAAATTTATGACCGCCGCGTTTTTTCGTGAAACCATGCTCATACGACTTACCATGGGCTAATACATCGTGAATGGCCAGTATTTTGAATTTCCGAGACGGTGCACGAAAAACTAATCGAAACTCGACTCGCGCGCGACTTCGCACAAGTTTTTGACCGTCGTATTTTTTTGCGAAAGCGTGCTTGTATGACTTATCATGGGCTAATAAGACGGGAAAGATCAGTATTTTGAATTTCCGAGACGGCGCACGAAAAACCGATCGAATCTCGACTCTGCGCAAAGTTTATGACCGTCGCGTTTTTTCGTGAAACCATGCTCATACGACTTAACATGGGCTAATACATCGTGAATGGCCAGTATTTTGAATTTCCGTGACGGTGCACGAAAAACTGATCGAAACTCGACTCGCGCGCGACTTCGCGCAAGTTTTTGACCGTCGTATTTTTTTGCGAAAGCGTGCTTGTATGACTTATCATGGGCTAATAAGACGGGAAAGATCAGTATTTTGAATTTCCGAGACGGCGCACGAAAAACCGATCGAATCTCGACTCTGCGCAAAGTTTATGACCGTCGCGTTTTTTCGTGAAACCATGCTCATGCTACTTACCATGGGCTAATACATCGTGAATGGCCAGTATTTTGAATTTCGGAGACGGTGCACGAAAAACCGATCGAAACTTGACTCACGCGCGACTTCGCGCAAAGTTTTTGACCGTCGTATTTTTTTGCGAAAGCGTGTCTGTACGATTTCTCATGGGCTAATAAGACGGGAAAGACCAGTATTTTGAATTTCCGAGACGGTGCACGAAAAACCGATCGAATCTCGACTCTGCGCAAAGTTTATGACCGTCGCGTTTTTTCATGAAACCATGCTCATACGACTTACCATGGGCTAATACATCATGAATGGCCAGTATTTTGAATTTCCGAGACGGTGCACTAAAAACTGATCGAAACTCGACTCGCGCGCGACTTCGCGCAAGTTTTTGACCGCCGTATTTTTTTGCGAAAGCGTGCTTGTATGACTTATCATGGGCTAATAAGATGGGAAAGATCAGTATTTTGAATTTCCGAGACGGCGCACGAAAAACCGATCGAATCTCGACTCTGCGCAAATTTATGACCGTCGCGTTTTTTCGTGAAACCATGCTCATACTACTTACCATGGGCTAATACATCGTGAATGGCCAGTATTTTGAATTTCGGAGACGGTGCACGAAAAACCGATCGAAACTTGACTCATGCGCGACTTCGCGCAAAGTTTTTGACCGTCGTATTTTTTTGCGAAAGCGTGTCTGTACGACTTCTCATGGGCTAATAAGGCGGGAAAGACCAATATTTTGAATTTCCGAGACGGTGCACGAAAAACCGATCGAATCTCGACTCTGCGCAAAGTTTATGACCGTCGCGTTTTTTCGTGAAACCATGCTCATACGACTTACCATGGGCTAATACATCGTGAATGGCCAGTATTTTGAATTTCCGAGACGGTGCACGAAAAACTGATCGAAACTCGACTCGCGCACGACTTCGCGCAAGTTTTTGACCGTCGTATTTTTTTGCGAAAGCGTGGCTGTACGACTTCTCATGGGCTAATAAGACGGGAAAGACAAGTATTTTGAATTTCCGAGACGGTGCACGAAAAACCGATCGAAACTTCACTCTGCGCAAAGTTTATGACTGTCGCGTTTTTTCGTGAAACCATGCTCATACGACTTACCATGGGCTAATACACCGTTAATGGCCAGTATTTTGAATTTCCGAGACGGTGCACGAAAAACCGATAGAAACTCGACTCGCGCGCGACTTCGCGTAAAGTTTTTGACCGTCGTATTTTTTTGCGAAAGCGTGTCTGTACGACTTCTCATGGGCTAATAAGACGGGAAAGACCAGTATTTTGAATTTCCGAGACGGCGCACGAAAAACCGATCGAATCTCGACTATGCGCAAAGTTTATGACCGTCGCGTTTTTTCGTGAAACCATGTTCATACGACTTACCATGGGATAATATATCGTGAATGGCCAGTATTTTGAATTTCCGAGACGGTGCACGAAAAACCGATCGAAACTCGACTCGCGCGCGACTTCGCGCAAAGTTTATGACCGTCGTATTTTTTTTCGAAAGTGTGCTTGTACGACTTCACATGGGCTAATAAGATGGGAAAGACTAGTATTTTGAATTTCCGAAACGGTGCACGAAAAACCGATCGAATATCGAATCTGCGCAATGTTTATGCCCGTCGCGTTTTTCCGTGAAACCATGCTCATACGACTTACCATGGGCTAATACACCGTGAATGGCCAGTCTTTTGAATTTCCGAGACGGTGCACGAAAAACCGATCGAAAATCGACTCGCGCGCGACTTCGCGCAAAGTTTATGACCGTCATATTTTTTTGCGAAAGCGTGGCTGTACGACTTCTCATGTGCTAATAAGACGGGAAAGAGATCTGTGTTGACCTCTTATTCTATTTATTGGTCTCATGCATTCCTTCTACCAGCCGGGCTTCTCCATGATATTGATAAATTACTTATGAACTTCTTTTGGAATGGCACAGATGGTAAGGCATTGCACATGGTGAATTGGGACAGCATTTGCAAACCGAAGGATGAAGGGGGGCTGAATCTTCGACATATTAGAGATTGGAATAAAGCTTGTATGGTAAAGCAATTATGGGATATTTTACAAAACAAGTCTTCCTTATGGTCACAATGGGTTTTTGCTAGGTACCTTACCAAGGAATCAATCTGGGAAGTATCTGCAAAAACATCTCATTCTGCTGCTTGGAAAGGAATTCTGAAGGCAAGGAGATGGCTACGTAACAATATTTCTTATGTGATTTCTTCTGGAACCAATATTAATATGTGGTATGATCCTTGGGTGAATGGGAAAAGCATATTTCAGATATTTGGTGATAGAGTACGACAGGATCTGGGGGCTCCCAAAGACTGGAAGGTTTCTGAATTCATTAACAATGGTACTTGGTGTCTTCCCAACCCTACCTCCCCTGACATGTTATTACTTTGGCCGACTATTAGGGCTATTACAATCAAGAACAACTCTTCAGATATGCTTATTTGGCTTCATGATAACGGTAAATTTAGTGCTACATCTGCATGGAACCAAATTAGACGACGAAACAACAAGTGGATCCAAAGTAGTTGGACATGGGATAGTCCATGCTCACAGCGACATTCCTTATGTACATGGCAGGCCCTTCTCGGCAAACTTCCTACGATGGACAATATGCAGCGAAGAGGTATTTATATTGTAAATCGGTGCTCTTTGTGTATGCAAAATGAAGAAAGTGTTGACCATCTCTACTTTGCTTGTGATTATTCATCTTGGATATGGAAGGAGATCTTGAAGCGATTTGATTTTCAAAGGCTACCACGGCCAAACTTGCATCATGAATTAGAAATGCTTATGCAAAGCTTCTCAAGAAAGGGGCCTCTTACACAACTAGCACGAATTATATTCAGATGTGCTATTTGGTGGATTTGGAAGGAGAGGTGTGGCAGAATTTTTGAGTGTCACAACATGAACAAAGCTCAAATTCTGATAGAGATTCTTCAGGACTCACGATCATGTATGGAGCAAGAATTGAATACAGAGCACCTAACAAGAAGAGAGAAAGATATTTTCACAAGATTCAATTTTTCAATTCGTCAAGAATCACTCGAATAATGATGAAGATTGTAATGTATTATATGGGGCAAAGCTTATATTTTGTGATGTATCCACAAGTAGTCCAGAACAGTCTAGCTATTGCATTTTATTATTTATTAACTTCCTTATGCTACTCTTGGAGATGAGTTTGATGAAGCGTGCCCATTTCACCTTCTTTAGTTGGGTGCAATCTTCTCGACTACACTAAGAGACTTCAGGCTTTAGTCTATGGCTTGTGTAGACAAAGCTTCTTTGTACAAATCTTTTACAAAATACAATATCTTTACTTACCAAAAAAAAATAATAAGACGGGAAAGACAAGTATTTTGAATTTCCGAGACGGTGCACGAAAAACCGATCGAAACTCGACTCGTGCGCGACTTCGCGCAAAGTTTATGACCGTCGTATTTTTTTGAGAAAGCGTGTCTGTACGACTTCTCATGGGCTAATAAGACGGGAAAGACCAGTATTTTGAATTTCCGAGACGGTGCACGAAAAACCGATCGAATCTCGACTCTGCGCAAAGTTTATGACCGTCGCGTTTTTTCGTGAAACCATGCTCATACGACTTACCATGGGCTAATACATCGTGAATGGCCAGTATTTTGAATTTCCGAGACGGTGCACGAAAAACTGATCGAAACTCGACTCGCGCGCGACTTCGCGCAAGTTTTTGACCGCCGTATTTTTTTGCGAAAGCGTGTCTGTATGACTTATCATGGGCTAATAAGACTGGAAAGATCAGTATTTTGAATTTCCGAGACGGCGCACGAAAAACCGATCGAATCTCGACTCTGCGCAAAGTTTATGACCGTCGCGTTTTTTCGTGAAACCATGCTCATACTACTTACCATGGGCTAATACATCGTGAATGTCCAGTATTTTGAATTTCGGAGACGGTGCACGAAAAACCGATCGAAACTTGACTCATGCGCGACTTCGCGCAAAGTTTTTGACCGTCGTATTTTTTTGCGAAAGCGTGTCTGTACGACTTCTCATGGGCTAATAAGACGGGAAAGACCAGTATTTTGAATTTCCGAGACGGTGCACGAAAAACCGATCGAATCTCGACTCTGCGCAAAGTTTATGACCGTCGCGTTTTTTCGTGAAACCATGCTCATACGACTTACCATGGGCTAATACATCGTGAATGGCCAGTATTTTGAATTTCCGAGACGGTGCACGAAAAACTGATCGAAACTCGACTCGCGCGCGACTTCGCGCAAGTTTTTGACCGTCGTATTTTTTTGCGAAAGCGTGGCTGTACTACTTCTCATAGGCTAATAAGACGGGAAAGACAAGTATTTTGAATTTCCGAGACGGTGCACGAAAAACCGATCGAAACTTCACTCTGCGCAAAGTTTATGACCGTCGCGTCTTTTCGTGAAACCATGCTCATACGACTTACCATGGGCTAATACACCGTTAATGGCCAGTATTTTGAATTTCCGAGACGGTGCACGAAAAACCGATCGAAACTCGACTCGCGCGCGACTTCGCGTAAAGTTTTTGACCGTCGTATTTTTTTGCGAAAGCGTGTCTGTACGACTTCTCATGGGCTAATAAGACGGGAAAGACCAGTATTTTGAATTTCCGAGACGGCGCACGAAAAACCGATCGAATCTCGACTCTGCGCAAAGTTTATGACCGTCGCGTTTTTTCGTGAAACCATGTTCATACGACTTACCATGGGATAATACATCGTGAATGGCCAGTATTTTGAATTTCCGAGACGGTGCAGGAAAAACCGATCGAAACTCGACTCGCGCGCGACTTCGCGCAAAGTTTATGACCGTCGTATTTTTTTTCGAAAGTGTGCTTGTACGACTTCACATGGGCTAATAAGATGGGAAAGACTAGTATTTTGAATTTCCGAAACGGTGCACGAAAAACCGATCGAATATCGAATCTGCGCAAAGTTTATGCCCGTCGCGTTTTTCCATGAAACCATGCTCATACGACTTACCATGGGCTAATACACCGTGAATGGCCAGTCTTTTGAATTTCGAGACGGTGCACGAAAAACCGATCGAAAATCGACTCGCGCGCGACTTCGCGCAAAGTTTATGACCGTCATATTTTTTTTTTTTTTTTTGGTAAGTAAAGATATTGTATTTTGTAAAAGATTTGTACTCCGTCATATTTTTTTGCGAAAGCGTGGCTGTACGACTTCTCATGTGCTAATAAGACGGGAAAGACAAGTATTTTGAATTTCCGAGACGGTGCACGAAAAACCGATCGAAACTCGACTCGTGCGCGACTTCGCGCAAAGTTTATGACCGTCGTATTTTTTTGAGAAAGCGTGTCTGTACGACTTCTCATGGGCTAATAAGACGGGGAAGACCAGTATTTTGAATTTCCGAGACGGTGCACGAAAAACCGATCGAATCTCGACTCTGCGCAAAGTTTATGACCGTCGCGTTTTTTCGTGAAACCATGCTCATACGACTTACCATGGGCTAATACATCGTGAATGGCCAGTATTTTGAATTTCCGAGACGGTGCACGAAAAACTGATCGAAACTCGACTCGCGCGCGACTTCGCGCATGTTTTTGACCGCCGTATTTTTTTTGCGAAAGCGTGTCTGTATGACTTATCATGGGCTAATAAGACTGGAAAGATCAGTATTTTGAATTTCCGAGACGGCGCACGAAAAACCGATCGAATCTCGACTCTGCGCAAAGTTTATGACCGTCGCGTTTTTTCGTGAAACCATGCTCATACTACTTACCATGGGCTAATACATCGTGAATGGCCAGTATTTTGAATTTCGGAGACGGTGCACGAAAAACCGATCGAAACTTGACTCATGCGCGACTTCGTGCAAAGTTTTTGACCGTCGTATTTTTTTGCGAAAGCGTGTCTGTACGACTTCTCATGGGCTAATAAGACGGGAAAGACAAGTATTTTGAATTTCCGAGACGGTGCACGAAAAACCGATCGAAACTCGACTCGTGCGCGACTTCGCGCAAAGTTTATGACCGTCGTATTTTTTTGAGAAAGCGTGTCTGTACGACTTCTCATGGGCTAATAAGACGGGAAAGACCAGTATTTTGAATTTCCGAGACGGTGCACGCAAAACCGATCGAATCTCGACTCTGCGCAAAGTTTATGACCGTCGCGTTTTTTCGTGAAACCATGCTCATACGACTTACCATGGGCTAAATAAAAATCGTGAATGGCCAGTATTTTGAATTTCCGAGACGGTGCACGAAAAACTGATCGAAACTCGACTCGCGCGCGACTTCGCGCAAGTTTTTGACCGCCGTAATTTTTTGCGAAAGCATGTCTGTATGACTTATCATGGGCTAATAAGACTGGAAAGATCAGTATTTTGAATTTCCGAGACGGCGCACGAAAAACCGATCGAATCTCGACTCTGCGCAAAGTTTATGACCGTCGCGTTTTTTCGTGAAACCATGCTCATACTACTTACCATGGGCTAATACATCGTGAATGGCCAGTATTTTGAATTTCGGAGACGGTGCACGAAAAACCGATCGAAACTTGACTCATGCGCGACTTCGCGCAAAGTTTTTGACCGTCGTATTTTTTTGCGAAAGCGTGTCTGTACGACTTCTCATGGGCTAATAAGACGGGAAAGACCAGTATTTTGAATTTCCGAGACGGTGCACGAAAAACCGATCCAATCTCGACTTTGCGCAAAGTTTATGACCGTCGCGTTTTTTCGTGAAACCATGCTCATACGACTTACCATGGGCTAATACATCGTGAATGGCCAGTATTTTGAATTTCTGAGACGGTGCACGAAAAACTGATCGAAACTCGACTCGCGCGCGACTTCGCGCAAGTTTTTGACCGTCGTATTTTTTTGCGAAAGCGTGGCTGTACGACTTCTCATGGGCTAATAAGACGGGAAAGACAAGTATATTGAATTTCCGAGACGGTGCACGAAAAACCGATCGAAACTTCAATCTGCGCAAAGTTTATGACCGTCGCGAAACCATACTCATACGACGAAACCATGCTCATACGACGAAACCATGCTCATACGACTTACCATGGGCTAATACACCGTTAATGGCCAGTATTTTGAATTTCCGAGACGGTGCACGAAAAACCGATCGAAACTCGACTCGCGCGCGACTTCGCGTAAAGTTTTTGACCGTCGTATTTTTTTGCGAAAGCGTGTCTGTACGACTTCTCATGGGCTAATAAGACGGGAAAGACCAGTATTTTGAATTTCCGAGACGGCGCACGAAAAACCGATCGAATCTCGACTATGCTCAAAGTTTATAACCGTCGCGTTTTTTCGTGAAACCTTGTTCATACGACTTACCATGGGATAATACATCGTGAATGGCCAGTATTTTGAATTTCCGAGACGGTGCACGAAAAACCGATCGAAACTCGACTCGCGCGCGACTTCGCGCAAAGTTTATGACCGTCGTATTTTTTTTCGAAAGTGTGCTTGTACGACTTCACATGGGCTAATAAGAAGGGAAAGACCAGTATTTTGAATTTCCGAAACGGTGCACGAAAAACCGATCGAATATCGAATCTGCGCAAAGTTTATGCCCGTCGCATTTTTCCGTGAAACCATGCTCATACGACTTACCATGGGCTAATACACCGTGAATGGCCAGTCTTTTGAATTTCCGAGACGGTGCACGAAAAACCGATCGAAACTCGACTCGCGCGCGACTTCGCGCAAAGTTTTTGACCGTCATATTTTTTTGCGAAAGCGTGCTTGTATGACTTCTCATGGGCTAATAAGACGGGAAAGACCAGTGTTTTGAATTTCCGAGACGGCGCACGAAAAACCGATCGAATCTCGACTCTGTGCAAAGTTTATGACCATCGTGTTTTTTCGTGAAACCATGCTCATACGACTTACCATGAGATAATACATCGTGAATGGCCAGTATTTTGAATTTCCGAGACGGTGCACGAAAAACCAATCGAAACTCGACTCGCGCGCGACTTCGCGCAAAGTTTATGACCGTCGTATTTTTTTGCGAAAGCGTGGCTGTACGACTTCTCATGGGCTAATAAGACGGGAAAGACAGGTATTTTGAATTTTCGAGACGGTGCACGAAAAACCGATCGAAACTTGACTCTGCGCAAAGTTTATGACCGTCGCGTTTTTTCGTGAAACCATGCTCATACGACTTACCATGGGCTAATACATCGTGAATGGCCAGTATTTTGAATTTCCGAGACGGTGCACCAAAAACCGATCGAAACTCGACTCGCGTGCGACTTCGCGCAAAGTTTATGACCGTCATATGTTTTTGCGAAAGCGTGTCTGTACGACTTCTCATGGGCTAATAAGACGGGAAAAACAAGTATGTTGAATTTTCGAGACGGTGCACGAAAAACCGATCGAATCTCAACTCTGCGTAAAGTTTATGACCATCGTATTTTTTTGCGAAAGCGTGCCGTACGACTTCTCATGGGCTAATAAGACGGGAAAGACAAGTATTTTGAATTTCCGAGACGGTGCACGAAAAACCGATCGAAACTCGACTCGCGCGCGACTTCGCGCAAAGTTTATGACCGTCATATTTTTTTGTGCAAGCTTGCCTGTACGACTTCTCATGGGCTAATAAGACGGGAAAGACCAGTATTTTGAATTTCCGAGATGGTGCACGAAAAACCGATCGAATCTCGACTCTGCGCAAAGTTTATGACCGTCGCGTTTTTTCGTGAAACCATGCTCATACGACTTACCATGGGCTAATACATCGTGAAATGCCAGTATTTTGAATTTCCGAGATGGTGCACGAAAAACTGATCGAAACTCGACTCGCGCGCGACTTTCCGCAAAGTTTTTGACCGTCGTATTTTTTTGCGAAAGCGTGCTTGTATGACTTCTCATGGGCTAATAAGACGGGAAAGACCAGTATTTTGAATTTCCGAGACGGCGCACGAAAAACCGATCCAATCTCGACTCTGCGCAAAGTTTATGACCGTCGCGTTTTTTCGTGAAACCATGCTCATACGACTTACCATGGGATAATACATCGTGAATGGCCAGTATTTTGAATTTCCGAGACGGTGCACGAAAAACCGATCGAAACTCGACTCGCGCGCGACTTCGCGCAAAGTTTATGAACGTCGTATTTTTTTGCGAAAGTGTGCTTGTACGACTTCTCATGGGCTAATAAGACGGGAAAGACCAGTATTTTGAATTTCCGACATGGTGCACGAAAAACCGATCGAATATCGAATCTTCGCAAAGTTTATGACCGTCGCGTTTTTTCGTGAAACCATGCTCATACGACTTACCATGGTCTAATACACCGTGAATGGCCAGTCTTTTGAATTTCCGAGACGGTGCACGAAAAACCAATCGAAACTCGACTCGCGCGCGACTTCGCGCAAAGTTTATGACCGTCGTATTTTTTTGCGAAAGCATGGCTGTACGACTTCTCATGGGCTAATAAGACGGGAACGACAAGTATTTTGAATTTTCGAGACGGTGCACGAAAAACCGATCGAAACTCGACTCTGCGCAAAGTTTATGACCGTCGCGTTTTTTCGTGAAACCATGCTCATACGACTTACCATGGGCTAATACATCGTGAATGGCCAGTATTTTGAATTTCCGAGACGGTGTACCAAAAATCGATCGAAACTCGACTCGCGCGCGACTTCGCGCAAAGTTTATAACCGTCGTATTTTTTTGCGAAAGTGTGCTTGTACGACTTCTCATGGGCTAATAAGACGGGAAAGACAAGTATTTTGAATTTTCGAGACGGTGCACGAAAAACCGATCGAATCTCGACTCTGCGCAAAGTTTATGACCGTCGTATTTTTTTGCGAAAGCGTGCCGTACGACTTCTCATGGGCTAATAAGACGGGAAAGACAAGTATTTTGAATTTTCGAGACGGTGCACGAAAAACCGATCGAAACTCGACTCTGCGCAAAGTATATGACCGTCACGTTTTTTCATGAAAGCATGCTCATACGACTTACCATGGGCTAATACATCGTGAAATGCCAGTATTTTGAATTTCCGAGATGGTGCACGAAAAACTGATCGAAACTCGACTCGCGCGCGACTTCGCGCAAAGTTTTTGACCGTCGTATTTTTTTGCGAAAGCGTGCTTGTATGACTTCTCATGGGCTAATAAGACGGGAAAGACCAGTATTTTGAATTTCCGAGACGGCGCACGAAAAACCGATCGAATCTCGACTCTGCGCAAAGTTTATGACTGTCGTGTTTTTTCGTGAAACCATGCTTATACGACTTACCATGGGATAATACATCGTGAATGGCCAGTATTTTGAATTTCCGAGACGGTGCACGAAAAACCGATCGAAACTCGACTCGTGTGCGACTTTGCGCAAAGTTTATGACCGTCATATTTTTTTGCGCAAGCGTGCCTGTACGACTTCTCATGGGCTAATAAGACGGGAAAGACCAATATTTTGAATTTCCGAGACAGTGCACGAAAAACCGATCGAATCTCGACTCGCGCGTGACTTCGCGCAAAGTTTATGACCGTCGTATTTTTTTGCGAAAGCGTGTCTGTACGACTTCTCATTGGCTAATAAGATGGGAAAGACCAGTATTTTGATTTTCCGAGACGGTGCACGAAAAACCGATCGAATCTCGACTCTGCGCAAAGTTTATGACCGTCGCGTTTATTCGTGAAACCAAGCTCATACGACTTACCATGGGCTAATACATCGTGAATGGCCAGTATTTTGAATTTCCGAGACGGTGCACGAAAAACCGATCGAAACTCGACTCGCGCGCGACTTCGCGCAAAGTTTTTGACCGTCGTAATTTTTTGCGAAAGCGTGCTTGTACGACTTCTCATGGGCTAATAAGTCGGGAAAGACAAGTATTTTGAATTTCCGAGACGGTGCACGAAAATCTGATCGAAACTCAACTCGCGCGCGACTTCGCGCAAAGTTTATGACCGTCGTATTTTTTTGCAAAAGCGTGCTTGTACGACTTCTCATGGGCTAATAAGATGAAAAAGACAAGTATTTGGAATTTCCGAGATGGTGCACGAAAATCTGATCGAAACTCAACTCGCGCGCGACTTCGCACAAAGTTTATGACCGTCGTATTTTTTTGCGAAAGCGTGCTTTTACGACTTCTCATGGGCTAATAAGACGAGAAAGACCAGTATTTTGAATTTCTGAGACTGTGCACAAAAAACCGATCGACACTCGACTCGCACGCTACTTCGCAAAAAGTTTATGACCGTCGTATTTTTTTGCGAAAGTGATCTTGTACGACTTCTCATGGGCTAATAAGACGAGAAAGACCAGTATTTTGAATTTCCGAGACGGTGCACGAAAAACCGATCGAAACTCGACTCTGCGCAAAGTTTATGACCGTCGTGTTTTTTCGTGAAACATGCTCATACGACTTACCATGGGCAAATACATCGTGAATGGCCAGTATTTTGAATTCCCGAGACGGTGCACGAAAGACCGATCGAAACTCGACTCGCGCGCTACTTCGCGCAAAGTTTTTAACCGTCGTATTTTTTTGCGAAACCATGCTCATACGACTTACCGTGGGCTAATACATCGTGAATGGCCAGTATTTTGAATTTCCGAGATGGTGCCCGAAAAACCGATCGAAACTCGACTCGCGCGCGACTTCGCGCAAAGTTTATGACCGTCGTATTTTTTTGCGAAAGTGTGCTTGTACGACTTCTCATGGGCTAATAAGATGGGAAAGACAAGTATTTTGAATTTCCGAGACGGTGCACGAAAATCTGATCGAAACTCAACTCGCGCACGACTTCGCGCAAAGTTTATGACCGTCGTATTTTTTTTGCGAAAGCGTGCTTGTATGACTTCTCATGGGCTAATAAGACGGGAAAGACCAGTATTTTGAATTTCCGAGACGGTGCACGAAAATCTGATCGAAACTCAACTCGCGCGCGACTTCGCGCAAAGTTTATGACCGTCGTATTTTTTTGCGAAAGCGTGCTTGTACGACTTCTCATGGGCTAATAAGACGAGAAATATTACAAAAAAAAAAAGACGAGAAAGACAAGTATTTTGAATTTCCGAGACGGTGCACGAAAATCTGATCGAAACTCAACTCGCGCGCGACTTCGCGCAAAGTTTATGACCGTCGTATTTTTTTGCGAAAACGTGCTTGTACGACTTCTCATGGGCTAATAAGACGAGAAAGACCAGTATTTTGAATTTCCGAGACGGTGCACGAAAAACCGATCGAAACTCGACTCTGCGCAAAGTTTATGACCGTTGCCGACGACCTTATTATCTTCCTTCGAGATGATCCAGTTTCTGTGAGTAATCTGGCAGATATTCTTAATGAATTTGGTAAAGTTTCTGGTCTTAAGCTAAACCATGCAAAGAGCAAAGTATATGTGGGTGCTTGCATTGACAATAAGGATCATATTGCTCAAACATTGGGAGTTGCTGAAGGAAATTTACCGGTTCCTTACTTGGGTCTCCCACTTATATCCACTGGAATCAACAAAGCCTCCTGTCAGCCTATCATACAAAAAATTAAGAACAGAATTTCCTCTTGGAAAAATAGGCTTCTTTCTAAAGCTGGACGACTTGAACTTATTCGATCTGTGTTGACCTCTTATTCTATTTATTGGTCTCATGCATTCCTTCTACCAGCCGGGCTTCTCCATGATATTGATAAATTACTTATGAACTTCTTTTGGAATGGCACAGATGGTAAGGCACTGCACATGGTGAATTGGGACAGCATTTGCAAACCGAAGGATGAAGGGGGGCTGAATCTTCGACATATTAGAGATTGGAATAAAGCTTGTATGGTAAAGCAATTATGGGATATTTTACAAAACAAGTCTTCCTTATGGTCACAATGGGTTTTTGCTAGGTACCTTACCAAGGAATCAATCTGGGAAGTATCTGCAAAAACATCTCATTCTGCTGCTTGGAAAGGAATTCTAAAGGCAAGGAGATGGCTACGTAACAATATTTCTTATGTGATTTCTTCTGGAACCAATATTAATATGTGGTATGATCCTCGGGTGAATGGGAAAAGCATATTTCAGATATTTGGTGATAGAGTACGACAGGATCTGGGGGCTCCCAAAGACTGGAAGGTTTCTGAATTCATTAACAATGGTACTTGGTGTCTTCCCAACCCTACCTCCCCTGACATGTTATTACTTTGGCCGACTATTAGGGCTATTACAATCAAGAACAACTCTTCAGATATGCTTATTTGGCTTCATGATAACGGTAAATTTAGTGCTACATCTGCATGGAACCAAATTAGACGACGAAACAATAAGTGGATCCAAAGTAGTTGGACATGGGATAGTCCATGCTCACAGCGACATTCCTTATGTACATGGCAGGCCCTTCTCGGCAAACTTCCTACGATGGACAATATGCAGCGAAGAGGTATTTATATTGTAAATCGGTGCTCTTTGTGTATGCAAAATGAAGAAAGTGTTGACCATCTCTACTTTGCTTGTGATTATTCATCTTGGATATGGAAGGAGATCTTGAAGCGATTTGATTTTCAAAGGCTACCACGGCCAAACTTGCATCATGAATTAGAAATGCTTATGCAAAGCTTCTCAAGAAAGGGGCCTCTTACACAACTAGCAAGAATTATATTCAGATGTGCTATTTGGTGGATTTGGAAGGAGAGGTGTGGCAGAATTTTTGAGTGTCACAACATGAACAAAGCTCAAATTCTGATAGAGATTCTTCAGGACTCACGATCATGTATGGAGCAAGAATTGAATACAGAGCACCTAACAAGAAGAGAGAAAGATATTTTCACAAGATTCAATTTTTCCATTCGTCAAGAATCACTCGAATAATGATGAAGATTGTAATGTATTATATGGGGCAAAGCTTATATTTTGTGATGTATCCACAAGTAGTCCAGAACAGTCTAGCTATTGCATTTTATTATTTATTAACTTCCTTATGCTACTCTTGGAGATGAGTTTGATGAAGCGTGCTCATTTCACCTTCTTTAGGTGGGGTGCAATCTTCTCGACTACACTAAGAGACTTCAGGCTTTAGTCTATGGCTTGTGTAGACAAAGCTTCTTTGTACAAATCTTTTACAAAATACAATATCTTTACTTACCAAAAAAAAAAGTTTATGACCGTTGCGTTTTTTCGTGCAACATGCTCATACGACTTACCATGGGCTCATACATCGTGAATGGCCAGTATTTTGAATTCCCGAGACGGTGCACGAAAGACCGATCGAAACTCGACTCGCGCGCTACTTCGCGCAAAGTTTTTGACCGTCGTATTTTTTTGCGAAAGCATGCTTGTATGACTTCTCATGGGCTAATAAGACGGGAAAGCCCAGTTTTTTGAATTTGCGAGACGGTGCACGAAAAACCGATCGAATCACGACTCTGCGAAAAGTTTATGACCGTCGCGTTTTTTCGTAAAACCATGCTCATACGACTTACCATGGGCTAATACATCGTGAATGGACAGTATTTTGAATTTCCGAGACGGTGCACGAAAAACCGATCGAAACTCGACTCGCGCGCGACTTCGCGCAAAGTTTTTGACCGTCGTATTTTTTTGCGAAAGCGTGCCTGTACGACCTCTCATGGGCTAATAAGACTGGAACGACCAATATTTTGAATTTCCGAGACGGTGCACGAAAAACCGATCGAATCTCGACTCTGCGCAAAGTTTATGACCGTCGCGTTTTTTCGTGAAACATGCTCATACGACTTACCATGGGCTAATACATTGTGAATGGCCAGTATTTTGAATTCCCGAGACGGTGCACGAAAGACCGATCGAAACTCGACTCGCGCGCTACTTCGCGCAAAGTTTTTGACCGTCGTATTTTTTTGCGAAAGCGTGCTTGTATGACTTCTCATGGGCTAATAAGACGAGAAAGACCAGTATTTTGAATTTCTGAGACGGTGCACGAAAAACCGATCGAAACTCGACTCGCACGCTACTTCCCGCAAAGTTTATGACCGTCATATTTTTTTTTGCGAAAGCGTGCCTGTACGACTTTTCATGGGCTAATAAGACGGGAAAGACAAGTATTTTGAATTTCCGAGACGGTGCACGAAAAACCGATCGAAACTCGACTCTGCGCAAAGTTTATGACCGTCACGTTTTGTCGTGAAACCATGCCCATATGACTTACCGTGGGCTAATACATCGTGAATGGCCAGTATTTTGAATTTCCGAGATGGTGCCCGAAAAACCGATCGAAACTCGACTCGCGCGCGACTTCGCGCAAAGTTTATGACCGTCGTATTTTTTTGCGAAAGTGTGCTTGTACGACTTCTCATGGGCTAATAAGACGGGAAAGACAAGTATTTTGAATTTCCGAGACGGTGCACGAAAATCTGATCGAAACTCAACTCGCGTGCGACTTCGCGCAAAGTTTATGACCGTCGTATTTTTTTGCGAAAGCGTGCTTGTACGACTTCTCATGGGCTAATAAGATGAGAAAGACAAGTATTTTGAATTTCCGAGACGGTGCACGAAAATCTGATCGAAACTCAACTCGCGTGCGACTTCGCGCAAAGTTTATGACCGTCGTATTTTTTTGCGAAAGCGTGCTTTACGACTTCTCATGGGCTAATAAGACGAGAAAGACCAGTATTTTGAATTTCCAAGACGGTGCACGAAAAACCGATCGAAACTCGACTCGCACGCGACTTCGCGCAAAGTTTACGACCGTCGTATTTTTTTTGCGAAAGCGTGCTTATATGACTTCTCATGGGCTAATAATACGGGAAAGACCAGTATTTTGAATTTCCGAGACGGTGCACGAAAATCTGATCGAAACTCAACTCGCGCGCGACTTCGCGCAAAGTTTATGACCGTCATATTTTTTTGCGAAAGCGTGCTTGTACGACTTCTAATGGGCTAATAAGACGAGAAAGACAAGTATTTTGAATTTCCGAGACGGTGCACGAAAATCTGATCGAAACTCAACTCGCGCGCGACTTCGCTCAAAGTTTATGACCGTCGTATTTTTTTCCGAAAGCGTGCTTGTACGACTTCTCATGGGCTAATAAGACGAGAAAGACCAGTATTTTGAATTTCCGAGACGGTGCAAGAAAAACCGATCGAATCTCGACTCTGCGCAAAGTTTATGACCGTCGTGTTTTTTCGTGAAACCATGCTCATACGACTTACCATGGGATAATACATCGTGAATGGCCAGTATTTTGAATTTCCGAGACGGTGCACGAAAAACCGATCGAAACTCGACTCGTGCGCGACTTCGCGCAAAGTTTATGACCGTCGTATTTTTTTGCGAAAGCGTGTCTGTACGACTTCTCATGGGCTAATAAGACGGGAAACTGCGCTTGAGAATGGGGGGGAATGGGCCTGCGTTCCCTTGCGTGCGTGCGTGAGTGCTCTGCTCTGCTTGGGCTTGCGCTTGCGATCGGCGCTGGGGACGGCAACCTCATCTCTTACCGAAGAGTGGGCAGGGGAGGGCGATTGCTCCCTTGGGCGATTTCTCCTCTACGATCGCTCCGCGGCGAAGGAAGGCCGGCGGTCGCTCCTGCGATCAGCGTTTCCAGGCGGGGAATCGGCGATTTCAGGCGTGGAAGGGCGGCGGCTCTTCTCCCCTAGGCGCGGGACAGACTCTAGGGCGACAAACGGTGGAAGCTGCGCTGCGATTGGGGCTGGGATCACTGTCGCTTCCTGCGGCAACTCCAGCGTGGAAAGGGCGACGGCTGCTTCTGCAATCGGCGTGGAAGGGGCGACGGCTGCGACATTAGTGGGGGCAGGGTGGTGGCTTCCTCTCCCCTAGGCGGCTGGCGGTCTCTAGGGCGAGCGACGCCATGGATGCGAGTGGCCGGACGCGGCACTCTGCTTCGCATCCCTTGTTCCAGCGGGATGCTCCTCCGCTGGCTTCTTCCCAGCGGCCTGCGCCGATTGCTTCACAGCAGAACGCCCCTCTCCAGCAGTCACAGCGGGAGAGGGTTGCTCCTCAGCCGCTGGTTACTTCACCGCGGGAGGGGGTTGCTCCTCTCCAACAGCCGCTGGTTCCTCCCCAGCAGCTTAGGCCGGTTTCACACCAGGATGTTGCACCGCTGATTTCTTCTTCTCGACGGGATGCTCCTTCAATGAACCAGGCCCGAGGTCGTTCACGATCTAGATCACGACCTCCAGCTCCTATTTCCCGAGATCCTCGGCCTTGGAGTAGCCTCTTCAAGGCTCCAGTGGGTAGTCCGGATCTTCGACTGGACTTTTTTGCTCCAGAAGTACAGGCTGACCAGAAGATTGCTGTGTATGAGGCTATTGATTCTTACGAACTAATTGAGACATGGTCCATGGCAATTGTGGGCGACGTTGTTGGACTGAGAACATCCTTTTTCCCACTATCCTCATACATCAGAACTCGATGGGGAATATCAACATTTGATCTTCATATGTTGGAGACCGGATTCTTTGTATGCAGGCTTTATTCGGAAGAAGATTTACAACGGGTCCTTGAAGGATTTTGGACTGTCTGTGGTCATCCAATGATACTACGACGCTGGGCACCTGATGTGAGATTGGAGTTAGACAGTCTACAGTCTATCCCAATATGGGTTTCTTTCCATGGACTTCCACTACATCTCTGGGGTCGTCGTTTTATTGCAAAGCTTTGCAGCACCCTGGGACAGCCATTGTATCTTGATAAGGCAACAGCTTCGCAAACGAGATTGACCTTTGCCAGAGCTTGTGTAATGGTTTCTTCTGATGAGGAACTGCCGAATGATGTTTCTTACCGTGATCTTGATGGGAGCACCCGAAAGGTTAAAGTCTCATATTCTTGGAAGCCACAACGATGCAAGGTTTGTCTATCTTTTGGACATGTAAATGGTGCCTGCCAACAGCCTTCACAAAAAATCACACAGGTCTACCGACCACGCCAAGAGCCACAGAATGGGGTCACTACCACTAATCCAAGCACTGATACTCCAGTGCCAACAGTGGTGATGGCGGAGAAGATTATTGAACACTGACTCGTTGGGGCAGCGACACGAACAAGAGAAAGACAAGTCAGGACTTCCATCTTTACCTATTATATCAGAGACTTTCACTGCAGGAGCTTCCCAAGGTTCTCACTCCCCAATAACAACCTCGCCTTCACGAATCACTCCTTCAGATAATCAGGAAATTTCATTTCAACAACCTCTTGGGAACCAAGACATTGCAACTCACCAAACTCATCGCTCTTCGACACATCCCGCTATTCAGGACTCCTTGCCTCAAGGTACGCAAAAATTTAAACATTTGCAAGCTGTGGATGAGGTGGATAAATATAGGAATAGAGGATTAAAGGGTAAAGATATTATGCGAGAGGACCATGCAAAATCAAAGGATAAGAAAAAGGATGGTAGTGTCCTCCCAAAATCGCATGCTCTTCCTTCTATTTAGTATTGATGAAAATAAGTTGTTGGAATGTTCGTGGACTTAATAAGACTGAGAAATGTCGGGAGCTCAATAGAATAATCCGATCTGCTGCATGTGACATGGTGATTCTTGTGGAAACAAAAATTAAACCTCATCGTGTTCGAGTTCAGAAGAATTTAATATGGCCTGAGGCAGAACTTTTTACTAATGATTCTCATGATACTTATGGTCGAGTTTGGGTCTTATGGCATCCTAACCTTGTTACTGCTTGGTTTATTTCTGCTACTAATCAATTAATTCATCTTAAGGCAGAGGATAAACAGACTGGATGTCAATTCAATATTACCGGTATTTATGCATCTAACAGTATGTCTGACAGGAATGCTCTATGGCGTGATCTGGTTAGCATTTCAAATAGTTATCCTACAGTACCTTGGGTTGTTCTCGGTGACTTTAATACTGTCTTTTTTTTTGTAAGTAAAGATAATGTATTTTGTAAAAGATTTGTACAAAGAAGCTTTGTCTACACAAGCCATAGACTAAAGCCTGAAGTCTCTTAGTGTAGTCGAGAAGATTGCACCCCACCTAAAGAAGGTGAAATGGGCACGCTTCATCAAACTCATCTCCAAGAGTAGCATAAGGAAGTTAATAAATAATAAAATGCAATAGCTAGACTGTTCTGGACTACTTGTGGATACATCACAAAATATAAGCTTTGCCCCATATAATACATTATAATCTTCATCATTATTCGAGTGATTCTTGACGAATGGAAAAATTGAATCTTGTGAAAATATCTTTCTCTCTTCTTGTTAGGTGCTCTGTATTCAATTCTTGCTCCATACATGATCGTGAGTCCTGAAGAATCTCTATCAGAATTTGAGCTTTGTTCATGTTGTGACACTAAAAAATTCTGCCACACCTCTCCTTCCAAATCCACCATATAGCACATCTGAATATAATTCTTGCTAGTTGTGTAAGAGGCCCCTTTCTTGAGAAGCTTTGCATAAGCATTTCTAATTCATGATGCAGGTTTGGCCGTGGTAGCCTTTGAAAATCAAATCGCTTCAAGATCTCCTTCCATATCCAAGATGAATAATCACAAGCAAAGTAGAGATGGTCAACACTTTCTTCATTTTGCATACACAAAGAGCACCGATTTACAATATAAATACCTCTTCGCTGCATATTGTCCATCGTAGGAAGTTTGCCGAGAAGGGCCTGCCATGTACATAAGGAATGTCGCTGTGAGCATGGACTATCCCATGTCCAACTACTTTGGATCCACTTGTTGTTTCGTCGTCTAATTTGGTTCCATGCAGATGTAGCACTAAATTTACCGTTATCATGAAGCCAAATAAGCATATCTGAAGAGTTGTTCATGATTGGAATAGCCCTAATAGTCGGCCAAAGTAATAACATGTCAGGGGAGGTAGGGTTGGGAAGACACCAAGTACCATTGTTAATGAATTCAGAAACCTTCCAGTCTTTGGGAGCCCCCAGATCCTGTCGTACTCTATCACCAAATATCTGAAATATACTTTTCTCATTCACCCAAGGATCATACCACATATTAATATTGGTTCCAGAAGAAATCACATAAGAAATATTGTTACGTAGCCATCGCCTTGCCTTCAGAATTCCTTTCCAAGCAGAAGAATGAGATGTTTTTGCAGATGTTTCCCAGATTGATTCCTTAGTTAGGTACCTAGCAAAAACCCATTATGACCATAAGGAAGACTTGTTTTGTAAAATATCCCATAATTGCTTTACCATACAAGCTTTATTCCAATCTCTAATATGTCGAAGATTCAGCCCCCCTTCATCCTTCGGTTTGCAAATGCTGTCCCAATTCACCATGTGCATTGCCTTACCATCTGTGTCATTCCAAAAGAAGTTCATAAGTAATTTATCAATATCATGGAGAAGCCCGGCAGGTAGAAGGAATGCATGAGACTAATAAATAGAATAAGAGATCAACACGGATCGAATAAGTTCAAGTCGTTCAGCTTTAGAAAGAAGCCTATTTTTCCAAGAGGAAATTCTGTTCTTAATTTTTTGTATAATAGGCTGACAGGAGGCTTTGTTGATTCCAGTGGATATAAGTGGGAGACCCAAGTAAGGAACCGGTAAATTTCCTTCAGCAACTCCCAATGTTTGAGCAATATGATCCTTATTGTCAATGCAAGCACCCACATATACTTTGCTCTTTGCATGGTTTAGCTTAAGACCAGAAACTTTACCAAATTCATTAAGAATATCTGCCAGATTACTCACAGAAACTGGATCATCTCGAAGGAAGATAATAAGGTCGTCGGCAAATGTTATGTGAGAGATATAAACAGAACCATAATGTGGTACCTTAATTTTGCCATTGGAAACAGCCTCTTCTAACATACAACTGAGCCCTTCCATTGCAATGGTAAAAAGATAAGGAGATAGTGGATCGCCTTGCCGAATGCCATTCTTACTCCCAAAGAAGCCAATAGGTGAACCATTAAAGAGAATTGAAAATTTTGGAGTTTCCAAGCAACATTGAATCCATTTAACCCAGTGCTGAGGGAAGCCCATATTATGGAGCATCATGTAAATAAAATTCCTATTGACTGAGTCAAAGGCCTTTCGTAAATCAGCTTTAAAACAGATCTTTTTTCCTCTTGTTTTAGAATGTAGATCCTTAACCAAATCATTAGCAAGCAGGACATTATGATGGATACTCCTCCCTTTAAGAAAAGCAGCCTGATTAGGACTAATGACCTTATTCATGACCTTTTGTAGTCTATCTGCCAGCAACTTAGAGATAACCTTATAAATAAAGTTGCACAGTGAAATAGGACGGTAGTTCTCCAATGAATCGGCTCCATCACTTTTAGGCACTAAAGAAATAAAAGTGCAATTCATTTCTTTAAGAATGTGACCTGAGGAGAAAAAATGTCGACAAGCTTTTATGACATCGTTGCCTACAATAGCCCATGCAATTTGATAAAACTCAGCTGGAAATCCATCTGGACCAGGGCTTTTGTGCTTCGGGGACTTAAAAACAACTTTCACAATTTCATCATCCGTTATTGGGGCATTAAGATGAGAGAGGGCTTCAGAATCAAGTCGTCTTGTAGGCCCAACATGAATACTATTAGGCTGCTGTTCCTGATTGAGTAAGGAATAAAAAAATTGCTTGGTGTAATTTTTAACCTCATCCAGATCCTCAATGAGATTACCATCTATACCTTTGCATTTTTTGATGCGATTAGTAGCCCTTCTGGTAGCAATAGCAGCATAGAAAAACTTCGTATTAGAATCCCCTAAAGTAAGCCAATGCTGTCGTGACTTCTGTTTCAAAAAGCATTCCTCCTGCTTCAAAGCTTGCATAAAGTTATTTCTAGCAGCAGCCTCTTTGTATATAAGATTCGCATCCAGAGGTTGAAGATTTAGCTCGCTTTGCACAGTCATAAGTTCTTTCTTGCATAACTGAACCCTATCGTTGATATTTCCAAATGTAGTTGAATTCCACTTCTTCAGTGCTGCTTTGCATGCTTTTAGTTTTTGACATAGGATGTAAGGGGGAGAACCAAAGACATTAATGTCCCAAGCTGACTTAATAACTTCGAGGAACTTCGGGTGAGAACTCCACATATTAAAAAATCTAAAAGGTTTCTTGACTCTGGGTAGTGCTTTATCTGCATGTATATGCATAATAGAGTGATCCGAAAATAACTTAGCACCGTACTCAAGAAGTGAATCTGGGAAAACTGCTAACCATTCCTGATTAATCAAACATCTGTCAAGTCGAGCCATAATTTTTCTTTCAGCAGTACTTTGATTGTTCCATGAGAACCAATCACCTACAGATTTCATGTCAGTCAATGCAGCAGTATCTATACAATCATTAAAATGTTGAAGCTGACATTCGGAAAGCACTCTACCCCCCACTTTCTCATTTGTGTATCTGACAGTATTAAAGTCACCGAGAACAGCCCAAGGTACTGTAGGATAACTATTTGCAATGCTAACCAGATCACGCCATAGAGCATTCCTGTCAGACATACTGTTAGATGCATAAATACCGGTAATATTGAATTGACATCCAGTCTGTTTATCCTCTGCCTTAAGATGAATGAATTGATTAGTAGCAGAAATAAACCAAGCAGTAACAAGGTTAGGATGCCATAAGACCCAAACTCGACCATAAGTTCTGCCTCAGGCCATATTAAATTCTTCTGAACTCGAACACGATGAGGTTTAATTTTTGTTTCCACAAGAATCACCATGTCACATGCAGCAGATCGGATTATTCTATTGAGCTCCCGACATTTCTCAGTCTTATTAAGTCCACGAACATTCCAACAGCTTATTTTCATCAATACTAGATAGAAGGAAGAGCATGCAATTTTGGGAGGACACTACCATCTTTTTTCTTATCCTTTGATTTTGCATGGTCCTCTCGCATAATATCTTTACCCTTTAATCCTCTATTCCTATATTTATCCACCTCATCCACAGCTTGCAAATGTTTAAATTTTTGCGTACCTTGAGGCAAGGAGTCCTGAATAGCGGGATGTGTCGAAGAGCGATGAGTTTGGTGAGTTGCAATGTCTTGGTTCCCAAGAGGTTGTTGAAATGAAATTTCCTGATTATCTGAAGGAGTGATTCGTGAAGGCGAGGTTGTTATTGGGGAGTGAGAACCTTGGGAAGCTCCTGCAGTGAAAGTCTCTGATATAATAGGTAAAGATGGAAGTCCTGACTTGTCTTTCTCTTGTTCATGTCGCTGCCCCAACGAGTCAGAGTGTTCAATCATCTTCTCCGCCATCACCACTGTTGGCACTGGAGTATCAGTGCTTGGATTAGTGGTAGTGACCCCATTCTGTGGCTCTTGTCGTGGTCGGTAGACCTGTGTGATTTTCTGTGAAGGCTGTTGGCAGGCACCATTTACATGTCCAAAAGATAGACAAACCTTGCATCGTTGTGGCTTCCAAGAATATGAGACTTTCACCTTTCGGGTGCTCCCATCAAGATCACGGTAAGAAACATTATTCGGCAATTCCTCATCAGAAGAAACATTATTCGGCAATTCCTCATTTGTGTATCTGACTTTAATACTGTCAGATACACAAATGAGAAAGTGGGGGGTAGAGTGCTTTCCGAATGTCAGCTTCAACATTTTAATGATTGTATATATACTGCTGCATTGACTGACATGAAATCTGTAGGTGATTGGTTCTCATGGAACAATCAAAGTACTGCTGAAAGAAAAATTATGGCTCGACTTGACAGATGTTTGATTAATCAGGAATGGTTAGCAGTTTTCCCAGATTCACTTCTTGAGTACGGTGCTAAGTTATTTTCGGATCACTCTATTATGCATATACATGCAGATAAAGCACTACCCAGAGTCAAGAAACCTTTTAGATTTTTTAATATGTGGAGTTCTCACCCGAAGTTCCTCGAAGTTATTAAGTCAGCTTGGGACATTAATGTATTTGGTTCTCCCCCTTACATCCTATGTCAAAAACTAAAAGCATGCAAAGCAGCACTTAAGAAGTGGAATTCAACTACATTTGGAAATATCACCGACAGGGTTCAGTTATGCAAGAAAGAACTTATGGCTGTGCAAAGCGAGCTAAATCTTCAACCTCTGGATGCGAATCTTATATACAAAGAGGCTGCTGCTAGAAATAACTTTATGCAAGCTTTGAAGCAGGAGGAATGCTTTTTGAAACAGAAGTCACGACAGCATTGGCTTACTCTAGGGGATTCTAATACGAAGTTTTTCTATGCTGCTATTGCTACCAGAAGGGTTACTAATCGTATCAAAAAATGCAAGGTATAGATGGTAATCTCATTGAGGATTTGGATGAGGTTAAAAATTACACCAAGCAATTTTTTTATTCCTTACTCAATCAGGAGCAGCAGCCTAATAGTATTCATGTTGGGCCTACAAGACGACTTGATTCTGAAGCCCTCTCTCATCTTAATGCCCCAATAACGGATGATGAAATTGTGAAAGTTGTTTTTAAGTCCCCGAAGCACAAAAGCCCTGGTCCAGATGGATTTCCAGCTGAGTTTTATCAAATTGCATGGTCTATTGTAGGCAACGATGTCATAAAAGCTTGTCGACATTTTTTCTCCTCAGGTCATATTCTTAAAGAAATGAATTGCACTTTTATTTCTTTAGTGCCTAAAAATGATGGAGCCGATTCATTGGAGAACTACCGTCCTATTTCACTGTGCAACTTTATTTATAAGGTTATCTCGAAGTTACTGACAGATAGACTAGAAAAGGTCATGAATAAGGTCATTAGTCCTAATCAGACTGCTTTTATTAAAGGGAGGAGTATCCATAATAATGTCCTGCTTGCTAATGATTTGGTTAAGGATCTACACTCAAAAACAAGAGGGAAAAAGATCTGTTTTAAAGCTGATTTACGGAAGGCCTTTGACTCAATCAATAGGCAATTTATTTACATGATGCTCCATAATATGGGCTTCCCTCAGCGCTGGGTTCAATGGATTCAATGTTGCTTGGAAACTCCAAAATTTTCGATTCTCTTTAATGGTTCACCTATTGGCTTCTTCGGGAGTAAGAATGACATTCGGCAAGGCGATCCACTATCTCCTTATCTTTTTACGATTGCAATGGAAGGACTCAGTTGTATGTTAGAAGAGGCTGTTTCCAATGGCAAAATTAAGGTACCATATTATGGTTCTATTTATATCTCTCACATAACATTTGCTGATGACCTTATTATCTTCCTTCGAGATGATCCAGTTTCTGTGAGTAATCTAGCAGATATTCTTAATGAATTTGGTATAGTTTCTGGTCTTAAGCTAAACCATGCAAAGAGCAAAGTATACGTTGGTGCTTGCATTGAAAATAAGGATCATATTGCTCAAACATTGGGAGTTGCTGAAGGAAATTTACCGGTTCCTTACTTGGGTCTTCCACTTATATCCACTGGAATCAACAAAGTCTCCTGTCAGCCTATCCTACAAAAAATTAAGAACAGAATTTCCTCTTGGAAAAATAGGCTTCTTTCTAAAGCTGGACGACTTGAACTTATTCGATCAGTGTTGATCTCTTATTCTATTTATTGGTCTCATGCATTCCTTCTACCAGCCGGGCTTCTCAATGATATTGATAAATTACTTATGAACTTCTTTTGGAATGGCACAGATGGTAAGGCAATGCATATGGTGAATTGGGACAACATTTGCAAACCGAAGGATGAAGGGGGCTTGAATCTTCGACATATTAGAGATTGGAATAAAGCTTGTATGGTAAAGCAATTATGGGATATTTTACAAAACAAGTCTTCTTTATGGTCACAATGGGTTTTTGCTAGGTACCTTACCAAGGAATCAATCTGGGAAGTATCTGCAAAAACATCTCATTCTGCTGCTTGGAAAGGAATTCTGAAGGCAAGGAGATGGCTACGTAACAATATTTCTTATGTGATTTCTTCTGGAACCAATATTAATATGTGGTATTATCCTTGGGTGAATGGGAAAAGTATATTTCAAATATTTGGTGATAGAGTACGACAGGATCTGGGGGCTCCCAAAGACTGGAAGGTTTCTGAATTCATTAACAATGGTACATGGTGTCTTCCTAACCCTACCTCCCCAGACATGTTATTACTTTGGCCGACTATTAGGGCTATTCCAATCAAGAACAACTCTTCAGATATGCTTATTTGGCTTCATGATAATGGTAAATTTAGTGCTACATCTGCATGGAACCAAATTAGACGACGAAACAACAAGTGGATCCCAAGTAGTTGGACATGGGATAGTTCATGCTCACAGCGACATTCCTTATGTACATGGCAGGCTCTTCTCGGCAAACTTCCTACGATGGATAATATGCAGCGAAGAGGTATTTATATTATAAATCGGTGCTCTTTGTGTATGCAAAAGGAAGAAAGCGTTGACCATCTATACTTTGCTTGTGATTATTCATCTTGGATATGGGAAGAGATCTTGAAGCGATTTGATCTTCAAAGGCTACCACGGCCAAACTTGCATCATGAACTAGAAAGGCTAATGCAAGGCTTCTCAAGAAAGGGTCCTCTTACACAACTAGCAAGAATTATATTCAGATGTGCTATTTGGTGGATTTGGAAGGAGAGGTGTGGCAGAATTTTTGAGTGTCACAACATGAACAAAGCTCAAATTCTGATAGAGATTCTTCAGGACTCACGATCATGCATGGTGCAAGAATTGAATATAGAGCACCTAACAACAAGAGAGAAAGAGATTTTCACAAGATTCAATTTTTTCATTAGTCAATAATCACTCGAATAATGATGAAGATTGTAATGTATTATGGGGCAAAGCTTATATTTTGTGATGTATCCACAAGTACTCCAGAACAGTCTAGCTATTGTATTTTTTATTAACTTCCTTGTGCTACTCTTGGAAATGAGTTTGATGAAGTGTGCCCATTTCACCTTCTTTAGGTGGGGTACAATCTTCTCGACTACACTAGGAGACTTCAGGCTTTAGTCTATGGCTTGTGTAGACAAAGCTTCTTTGTACAAATCTTTTACAAAATATATTATCTTTACTTACCAAAAAAATAATAAGACGGGAAAGACAAGTATTTTGAATTTCCGAGACGGCGCACGAAAAACCGATCGAATATCGACTCTGCGCAAAGTTTATGACCGTCGCGTTTTTCCCTGAAACCATGCTCATACGACTTACCATGGGCTAATACACCGTGAATGGCCAGTCTTTTGAATTTCCGAGACGGTGCACGAAAAACCGATCGAAACTCGACTCGCGCGCGACTTCGCGCAAAATTTATGACCGTCGTATTTTTTTTGCGAAAGCGTGGCTGTACGACTTCTCATGTGCTAATAAAACGGGAAAGACAAGTATTTTGAATTTCCGAGACGGTGCACGAAAAACCGATCGAAACTCGACTCTGCGCAAAGTTTATGACCGTCGCGTTTTTTCGTGAAACCATGCTCATACGACTTACCATGGGCTAATACATCGTGAATGGCCAGTATTTTGAATTTCCGAGACGGTGCACGAAAAACCGATCGAAACTCGACTCGTGCGCGACTTCGCGCAAAGTTTATGACCGTCGTATTTTTTTGCGAAAGCGTGTCTGTACGACTTCTCATGGGCTAATAAGACGGGAAAGACCAGTATTTTGAATTTCCGAGACGGTGCACGAAAAACCGATCGAATCTCGACTCTGCGCAAAGTTTATGACCGTCGCGTTTTTTCGTGAAACCATGCTCATACGACTTACCTAGGGCTAATACATCGTGAATGGCCAGTATTTTGAATTTCCGAGACGGTGCACGAAAAACTGATCGAAACTCGACTCGCGCGCGACTTCGCGCAAGTTTTTGACCGTCGTATTTTTTTGCGAAAGCGTGTCTGTATGACTTATCATGGGCTAATAAGACGGGAAAGATCAGTATTTTGAATTTCCGAGACGGCGCACGAAAAACCGATCGAATCTCGACTCTGCGCAAAGTTTATGACCGTCGCGTTTTTTCGTGAAACCATGCTCATACTACTTACCATGGGCTAATACATCGTGAATGGCCAGTATTTTGAATTTCGGAGACGGTGCACGAAAAACTGATCGAAACTTGACTCACGCGGGACTTCGCGCAAAGTTTTTGACCGTCGTATTTTTTTGCGAAAGCGTGTCTGTACGACTTCTCATGGGCTAATAAGACGGGAAAGACCAGTATTTTGAATTTCCGAGACGGTGCACGAAAAACCGATCGAATCTCGACTCTGCGCAAAGTTTATGACCGTCGCGTTTTTTCGTGAAACCATGCTCATACGACTTACCATGGGCTAATACATCGTGAATGGCCAGTATTTTGAATTTCCGAGACGGTGCACGAAAAACTGATCGAAACTCAACTCGCGCGCGACTTCTCGCAAGTTTTTGACCGTCGTATTTTTTTGCGAAAGCGTGCTTGTATGACTTATCATGGGCTAATAAGACGGGAAAGATCAGTATTTTGAATTTCCGAGACGGCGCACGAAAAACCGATCGAATCTCGACTCTGCGCAAAGTTTATGACCGTCGCGTTTTTTCGTGAAACCATGCTCATACTACTTACCATGGGCTAATACATCGTGAATGGCCAGTATTTTGAATTTCGGAGACGGTGCACGAAAAACCGATCGAAACTTGACTCGCGCGACTTCGCGCAAAGTTTTTGACCGTCGTATTTTTTTGCGAAAGCGTGGCTGTACGACTTCTCATGTGCTAATAAGACGGGAAAGACAAGTATTTTGAATTTCCGAGACGGTGCACGAAAACCGATCGAAACTCGACTCTGCGCAAAGTTTATGACCGTCGCGTTTTTTCGTGAAACCATGCTCATACGACTTACCATGGGCTAATACATCGTGAATGGCCAGTATTTTGAATTTCCGAGACGGTGCACGAAAAACCGATCGAAACTCGACTCGTGCGCGACTTCGCGCAAAGTTTATGACAGTCGTATTTTTTTGCGAAAGCGTGTCTGTACGACTTCTCATGGGCTAATAAGACGGGAAAGACCAGTATTTTGAATTTCCGAGACGGCGCACGAAAAACCGATCGAATCTCGACTCTGCGCAAAGTTTATGACCGTCGCGTTTTTCCGTGAAACCATGCTCATACGACTTACCATGGGCTAATACATCGTGAATGGCCAGTATTTTGAATTTCCGAGACGGTGCACGAAAAACTGATCGAAACTCGACTCGCGCGCGACTTCGCGCAAGTTTTTGACCGTCGTATTTTTTTGCGAAAGCGTGTCTGTATGACTTATTATGGGCTAATCAGACGGGGAAGACCAGTATTTTGAATTTCCGAAACGGTGCACGAAAAACCGATCGAATCTCGACTCTGCGCAAAGTTTATGACCGTCGCGTTTTTCCGTGAAACCATGCTCATACGACTTACCATGTGCTAATACATCGTGAATGGCCAGTATTTTGAATTTCTGAGACGGTGCACGAAAAACCGATCGAAACTCGACTCGCGTGCGACTTCGCGCAAAGTTTATGACCGTCATATTTTTTTGCGCAAGCGTGCCTGTACGACTTCTCATGTGCTAATAAGACGGGAAAGACCAATATTTTGAATTTCCAAGACGGTGCACGAAAAACCGATCGAATCTCGACTCGTGCGCGACTTCGCGCAAAGTTTATGACCGTCGTATTTTTTTGCAAAAGCGTGTCTGTACGACATCTCATGGGCTAATAAGACGGGAAAGACCAGTATTTTGAATTTCCGAGACGGTGCACGAAAAACCGATCGAATCTCGACTCTGCGCAAAGTTTATGACCATCGCGTTTTTTCGTGAAACCATGCTCATACGACTTACCATGGGCTAATACATCATGAATGGCCAGTATTTTGAATTTCCGAGATGGTGAACGAAAAACTGATCGAAACTCGACTCGCGCGCGACTTCGCGCAAATTTTTGACCGTCGTATTTTTTTGCGAAAGCGTGCTTGTATGACTTCCCATGGGCTAATAAGACGGGAAAGACCAGTATTTTGAATTTCCGAGACGGCGCACGAAAAACCGATCGAATCTCGACTCTGCGCAAAGTTTATGACCGTCGCGTTTTTTCGTGAAACCATGCTCTTACGACTTACCATGGGCTAATACACTAAGAGACTTCAGGCTTTAGTCTATGGCTTGTGTAGACAAAGCTTTTTGTACAAATCTTTTACAAAATACATTATCTTTACTTACCAAAAAAAAAATACCATGGGCTAATACATCGTGAATGGCCAGTATTTTGAATTTCCGAGACGGTGCACGAAAAACCGATCGAAACTCGACTCCCGCGCGACTTCGCGCAAAGTTTATGACCGTCGTATTTTTTTGCGAAAGCGTGTCTGTACGACTTCTCATGGGCTAATAAGACGGGAAAGACCAGTATTTTGAATTTCCGAGACGGTGCACGAAAAACCGATCGAATCTCGACTCTGCGCAAAGTTTATGACCGTCGCGTTTTTTCGTGAAACCATGCTCATACGACTTACCATGGGCTAATACATCGTGAATGGCCAGTATTTTGAATTTCCGAGACGGTGCACGAAAAACTGATCGAAACTCAACTCGCGCGCGACTTCTCGCAAGTTTTTGACCGTCGTATTTTTTTGCGAAAGCGTGCTTGTATGACTTATCATGGGCTAATAAGACGGGAAAGATCAGTATTTTGAATTTCCGAGACGGCGCACGAAAAACCGATCGAATCTCGACTCTGCGCAAAGTTTAAGACCGTCGCGTTTTTTCGTGAAACGATGCTCATACGACTTACCATGGGCTAATACATCGTGAATGGCCAGTATTTTGAATTTCCGAGACGGTGCACGAAAAACTAATCGAAACTCGACTCGCACGCGACTTCGCGCAAAGTTTTTGACCGTCGTATTTTTTTGCGAAAGCGTGCTTGTATGACTTCTCATGGGCTAATAAGACGGGAAAGACAAGTATTTTGAATTTCCGAGGTGGTGCACGAAAAACCGATCGAAACTCGACTCTCACGCGACTTCGCGCAAAGTTTATGACCGTTGTATTTTTTGCGAAAGCGTGTCTGTACGACTTCTCATGGGCTAATACATCGTGAATGGCCAGTATTTTGAATTTCCGAGACGGTGAACGAAAAACTGATCGAAACTCGACTCGCGCGCGACTTCGCGCAAAGTTTTTGACCGTCGTATTTTTTTGCGAAAGTGTGCTTGTATGACTTCTCAAGGGCTAATAAGACGGGAAAGACCAGTATTTTGAATTTCCGAGACGGTGCACGAAAATCTGATCGAAACTCAACTCGCGCGCGACTTCGCGCAAAGTTTATGACCGTCGTATTTTTTTGCGAAAGCGTGCTTGTACGACTTCTCATGGGCTAATAAGACGAGAAAGACAAGTATTTTGAATTTCCGAGACGGTACACGAAAAACCGATCGAAACTCGACTCGCGCGTGACTTCACGCAAAGTTTATGACCGTCGTATTTTTTTGCGTAAGTGTGCTTGTACGACTTCTCATGGGCTAATAAGACGGGAAAGACCAGTATTTTGAATTTCAGAGACGGTGCACGAAAAACCGATTGAATCTCGACTCTGCGCAAAGTTTATGACCGTCGCGTTTTTTCATGAAACCATGCTCATACGACTTATCATGGGCTAATACATCGTGAATGGCCAATATTTTGAATTTCCGAGACGGTGCACGAAAAACCGATCGAAACTCGACTCGTGCGCGACTTCGTGCAAAGTTGATAACCGTCGTATTTTTTTGTGAAAGCGTGCCTGTACGACTTCTCATGGGCTAATAAGCCGGGAGAGACAAGTATTTTGAATTTCCGAGACGGTGCACGAAAAACCGATCGAATCTCGACTCGCGCGCGACTTCGCGCAAAGTTTATGACCGTCGTATTTTTTTGCGAAAGCGTGCCTGTACGACTTCTCATGGGCTAATAAGACGGGAAAGACCAGTATTTTGAATTTCCGAGACGGTGCACGAAAAACCGATCGAATCTCGACTCTGCGCAAAGTTTATGACCGGCGTGTTTTTTCGTGAAACCATGCTCATACGACTTACCATGGGCTAATACATCGTGAATGACCAGTATTTTGAATTTCCGAGACGGTGCACGAAAAACCGATTGACACTCGACTCGCGCGCTACTTCGCGCAAAGTTTTTGACCGTCGTATTTTTTTGCGAAAGCATGCCTGTACGACTTCTCATGGGCTAATAAGACGGGAAAGACAAGTATTTTGAATTTCCGAGACGGTGCACGAAAAACCGATCGAAACTCTTTTTTTTGGTAAGTAAAGATAATGTATTTTGTAAAAGATTTGTACAAAGAAGCTTTGTCTACACAAGCCATAGACTAAAGCCTGAAGTCTCTTAGTGTAGTCGAGAAGATTGCACCCCACCTAAAGAAGGTGAAATGGGCACGCTTCATCAAACTCATCTCCAAGAGTAGCATAAGGAAGTTAATAAATAATAAAATGCAATAGCTAGACTGTTCTGGACTACTTGTGGATACATCACAAAATATAAGTTTTGCCCCATATAATACATTACAATCTTCATCATTATTCGAGTGATTCTTGACGAATGGAAAAATTGAATCTTGTGAAAATATCTTTCTCTCTTCTTGTTAGGTGCTCTGTATTCAATTCTTGCTCCATACATGATCGTGCGTCCTGAAGAATCTCTATCAGAATTTGAGCTTTGTTCATGTTGTGACACTCAAAAATTCTGCCACACCTCTCCTTCCAAATCCACCATATAGCACATCTGAATATAATTCTTGCTAGTTGTGTAAGAGGCCCCTTTCTTGAGAAGCTTTGATTAAGCATTTCTAATTCATGATGCAAGTTTGGCCGTGGTAGCCTTTGAAAATCAAATCGCTTTAAGATCTCCTTCCATATCCAGGATGAATAATCACAAGCAAAGTAGAGATGGTCAACACTTTCTTCATTTTGCATACACAAAGAGCACCGATTTACAATATAAATACCTCTTCGCTGCATATTGTCCATCGTAGAAAGTTTGCCGAGAAGGGCCTGCCATGTACATAAGGAATGTCGCTGTGAGCATGGACTATCCCATGTCCAACTACTTTGGATCCACTTGTTCATAATTGGAATAGCCCTAATAGTCGGCCAAAGTAATAACATGTCAGGGGAGGTAAAACCGATCGAAACTCGACTCTGCGCAAAGTTTATGACCGTCGCGTTTTTTCTTGAAACCATGCTCATACGACTTACCATGGGCTAATACATCGTGAATGACCAGTATTTTGAATTTCCGAGACGGTGCACGAAAAACCGATCGAAACTCGACTCTGCGCAAAGTTTATGACCGTCGCGTTTTTTCGTGAAACCATGCTCATACGACTTACCATTGGCTAATACATCGTGAATAACCAGAATTTTGAATTTCCGAGACGGTGCACGAAAAACCGATCGACAATAGACTCGCGCGCGACTTCGCGCAAAGTTTTTGACCGTCGTATTTTTTTGCGAAAGCGTGTCTGTACGACTTCTCTTGGGCTAATAAGACGGGAAAGACCAGTATTTTGAATTTCCGAGACGGCGCACGAAAAACCGATCGAATCTCGACTCTGCGCAAAGTTTATGACCGTCGCGTTTTTTCATGAAACCATGCTCATACGACTTACCATGGGCTAATACATCATGAATGGCCAGTATTTTGAATTTCCGAGACGGTGCACGAAAAACCGATCGAAACTCGACTCGCGCGCGTCTTCGTGCAAAGTTTATGACCGTCATATTTTTTTGCACAAGCGTGCCTGTACGACTTATCATGGGCTAATAAGACGGGAAAGACTAATATTTTGAATTTCCGAGACGGTGCACGAAAAACCGATCGAATCTCAACTCACGCGCGACTTCGCGCAAAGTTTATGACCGTCGTATTTTTTTGCGAAAGCGTGTCTGTACGACTTCTCATGGGCTAATAAGACGGGAAAGACCAGTATTTTGAATTTCCGAGACGGTGCACGAAAAACCGATCGAATCTCGACTCTGCGCAAAGTTTATGACCGTCGCATTTTTTCGTGAAACCATGCTCGTATGACTTACCATGGGCTAATACATCGTGAATGGCCAGTATTTTGAATTTCCGAGACGGTGCACGAAAAACCGATCGAAACTCGACTCTGCGCAAAGTTTATGACCGTCGCGTTTTTTCGTGAAACCATGCTCATACGACTTACCATGGGATAATACATCGTGAATGACCAGTATTTTGAATTTCCGAGACGGTGCACGAAAAACCGCTTGACACTCGACTCGCGCGCGACTTCGCGCAAATTTTTTGACCGTCGTATTTTTTTGCAAAAGCATGCCTGTACGACTTCTCATGGGCTAATAAGACGGGAAAGACAAGTATTTTGAATTTCCGAGACGGTGCACGAAAAACCGATCGAAACTCGACTCGCGCGTGACTTTACGCAAAGTTTATGACCGTCGTATTTTTTTGCGAAAGTGTGCTTGTACGACTTCTCATGGGCTAATAAGACGGGAAAGACCAGTATTTTGAATTTCGGAGATGGTGCACGAAAAACCGATTGAAACTCGACTCACGCGCGACTTCGCGCAAAGTTTTTGACCGTCGTATTTTTTTGCGAAAGCGTGCCTGTACGACTTCTCATGGGCTAATAAGACGGGAAAGACAAGTATTTTGAATTTCCGAGACGGTGCACGAAAAACCGATCGAAACTCGACTCTGCGCAAAGTTTAGGACCGTCGCGTTTTTTCGTGAAACCAAGCTCATACGACTTACCATGGGCTAATACATCGTGAATGGCCAGTATTTTGAATTTCCGAGACGGTGCACGAAAAACCGATTGACACTCGACTCGCGCGCTACTTCGCGCAAAGTTTTTTACCGTCGTATTTTTTTGCGAAAGCATGCCTGTACGACTTCTCATGGGCTAATAAGACGGGAAAGACAAGTATTTTGAATTTCCGAGACGGTGCACGAAAAACCGATCGAAACTCGACTCGCGCGTGACTTCACGCAAAGTTTATGACCGTCGTATTTTTTTGCGTAAGTGTGCTTGTACGACATCTCATGGGCTAATAAGACGGGAAAGACCACTATTTTGAATTTTAGAGACGGTGCACGAAAAACCGATTGAATCTCGACTCTGCGCAAAGTTTCTGACCGTCGCGTTTTTTCATGAAACCATGCTCATACGACTTATCATGGGCTAATAAATCATGAATGGCCAATATTTTGAATTTCCGAGACGGTGCACGTAAAACCGATCGAAACTCGACTCGCGCGCGACTTCGCGCAAAGTTTATAACCGTCGTATTTTTTTGTGAAAGCGTGCCTGTACGACTTCTCATGGGCTAATAAGCCGGGAGAGACCAGTATTTTGAATTTCCGAGACGGTGCACGAAAAACCGATCGAATCTCGACTCGCGCGCCACTTCGCGCAAAGTTTATGACCGTCGTATTTTTTTGCGAAAGCGTGGCTGTACGACTTCTCATGGGCTAATAAGACGGGAAAGACAAGTATTTTGAATTTCCGAGACGGTGCACGAAAAACCGATCGAAACTCGACTCTGCGCAAAGTTTATGACCGTCACGTTTTTTCGTGAAACCATGCTCATACGACTTACCATGGGCTAATACATCGTGAGAGACCAGTATTTTGAATTTCCGAGACGGTGCACGAAAAACCGATCGAAACTCGACTCGCGCGCGACTTCGTGCAAAGTTTATGACCGTCATATTTTTTTGCACAAGCGTGCCTGTACGACTTATCATGGGCTAATAAGACGGGAAAGACTAATATTTTGAATTTCCGAGACGGTGGACGAAAAACCGATCGAATCTCAACTCACGCGCGACTTCGCGCAAAGTTTATGACCGTCGTATTTTTTTGCGAAAGCGTGTTTGTACGACTTCTCATGGGCTAATAAGACGGGAAAGACCAGTATTTTGAATTTCCGAGACGGTGCACGAAAAACCGATCGAATCTCGACTCTGCGCAAAGTTTATGACCGTCGCATTTTTTCGTGAAACCATGCTCATATGACTTACCATGGGCTAATACATCGTGAATGGCCAGTATTTTGAATTTCCGAGACGGTGCACGAAAAACCGATCGAAACTCGACTCTGCGCAAAGTTTATGACCATCGCGTTTTTTCGTGAAACCATGCTCATACGACTTACCATGGGATAATACATCGTGAATGGCCAGTATTTTGAATTTCCGAGACGGTGCACGAAAAACCGATCGAAACTCGACTCGCGCGCGACTTCGCGCAAAGTTTATGACTGTCGTATTTTTTTGCGAAAGCGTGTCTGTACGACTTCTCATGGGCTAATAAGATGGGAAAGACCAGTATTTTGAATTTCCGAGACGGCGCACGAAAAACCGATCGAATCTCGACTCTGCGCAAAGTTTATGACCGTCGTGTTTTTTCGTGAAACCATGCTCATACGACTTACCATGGGCTAATACATCCAGAATGGCCAGTATTTTGAATTTCCGAGACAGTGCACGAAAAACCGATCGAAACTCGACTCGCGCGCGACGTCGCGCAAAGTTTATGACTGTCATATTTTTTTGCGCAAGTGTGCCTGCACGACTTATCATGGGCTAATAAGATCGGAAAGACCAATATTTTGAATTTCCGAGACGGTGCACGAAAAACCGATCGAATCTCAACTCGCGCGCGACTTCGCGTAAAGTTTATGACCGTCGTATTTTTTTGCGAAAGCGTGTCTGTACGACTTCTCACGGGCTAATAAGACGGGAAACTCCAGTATTTTGAATTTCCGAGACGGAGCACGAAAAACCGATCGAATCTCGACTCTGTGCAAAGTTTATGACCGTCGCATTTTTTCGTGAAACCATGCTCATACGACTTACCATGGGCTAATACATCGTGAATGGCCAGTATTTTGAATTTCCGAGACGGTGCACGAAAAACCGATCGAAACTCGACACTGCGCAAAGTTTATGACCGTCGCGTTTTTTCGTGAATCCATGCTCATACGACTTACCATGGGATAATACATCGTGAATGGCCAGTATTTTGAATTTCCGAGACGGTGCACGAAAAACCGATCGAAACTCGACTCGCGCGCGACTTCGCGCAAAGTTTATGACCGTCGTATTTTTTTGCGAAAGCGTGTCTGTACGACTTCTCATGGGCTAATAAGACGGGAAAGACCAGTATTTTGAATTTTCGAGATGGTGCACGAAAAACCGATCGAATCTCGACTCTACGCAAAGTTTATGACCGTCTCGTTTTTTCGTGAAACCATGCTCATACGACTTACCATGGGATAATACATCGTGAATGGCCAGTATTTTGAATTTCCGAGACGGTGCACGAAAAACCGATCGAATATCAAATCTGCGCAAAGTTTATGACCGTCGCGTTTTTTCGTGAAACCATGCTCATACGACTTACCATGGGCTAATACACCGTGAATGGCCAGTCTTTTGAATATCCGAGACGGTGCACGAAAAACCGATCGAAACTCGACTCGCTCGCGACTTCGCGCAAAGTTTATGACCGTCGTATTTTTGCTTGTGATTATTCATCTTGGATATGCTAATAAGACGGGAAAGACCAGTATTTTGAATTTCCGAGATGGTGCACGAAAAACCGATTGAATCTCGACTCTGCGCAAAGTTTATGACCGTCGCGTTTTTTCGTGAAACCATGCTCATACGACTTACCATGGGCTATTACATCGTGAATGGCCAGTATTTTGAATTTCCGAGACGGTGCACGAAAAACTGATCGAAACTCGACTCGCGCGTGACTTCGCGCAAGTGTTTGACCGTCGTATTTTTTTGCGAAAGCATGCTTGTATGACTTATCATGGGCTAATAAGACGGGAAAGATCAGTATTTTGAATTTCCGAGACGGCGCACGAAAAACCGATCTTATCTCGACTCTGCGTAAAGTTTATGACCGTCGCGTTTTTTCGTGAAACCATGCTCATACTACTTACCATGGGCTAATACATCGTGAATGGCCAGTATTTTGAATTTCGGAGACGGTGCACGAAAAACCGATCGAAACTTGACTCACGCGCGACTTCGCGCAAAGTTTTTGACCGTCGTATTTTTTTGCGAAAGCGTGCCTGTACGACTTCTCATGGGCTAATAAGACGGGAAAGACAAGTATTTTGAATTTCCGAGACGGTGCACGAAAAACCGATCGAAACTCGACTCGCGCGCGACTTCGCGCAAATTTTATGACCGTCGTATTTTTTTGCGAAAGCGTGGCTGTACGACTTCTCATGAGCTATTAAGATTGGAAAAACTTACCAAAAAAAATATTAAGATTGGAAAGACCAGTATTTTGAATTTCCGAAACGGTGCACGAAAAACCGATCGAACATCGAATCTGCGCAAAGTTTATGCCCGTCGCGTTTTTTCGTGAAACCATGCTCATACGACTTACCATGGGATAATACATCGTGAATGGCCAGTATTTTGAATTTCCGAGACGGTGCACGAAAAACCGATCGAAACTCGACTCGCGCGTGACTTCGCGCAAAGTTTATGACCGTCGTATTTTTTTTCGAAAGTGTGCTTGTACGACTTCACATGGGCTAATAAGACGGGAAAGACCAGTATTTTGAATTTCCAAAACGGTGCACGAAAAACCGAACGAATATCGAATCTGCGCAAAGTTTATGCCCGTCGCGTTTTTCCGTGAAACCATGCTCATACGACTTACCATGGGCTAATACACCGTGAATGGCCAGTCTTTTGAATTTCTGAGACGGTGCACGAAAAACCGATCAAAACTCGACTCGCGCGCGACTTCATGCAAAGTTTATGACCGTCGTATTTTTTTGCGAAAGCGTAGCTGTACGACTTCTCATGTGCTAATAAGCGTAGCTGTACGACTTCTCAGAAATTCGAAAATTTATGACCGTCGCGTTTTTTCGTGAAACCATGCTCATACGACTTACCATGGGCTAATACATCGTGAATGGCCAGTATTATGAATTTCCGAGAAGGTGCACGAAAAACCGATCGAAACTCGACTCGCGCGCGACTTCGCGCAAAGTTTATGACCGTCGTATTTTTTTGCGAAAGTGTGCTTGTACGACTTCACATGGGCTAATAAGACGGGAAAGACCAGTATTTTGAATTTCCGAGACGGTGCACGAAAAACCGATCGAATATCGAATCTGCGCAAAGTTTATGACCGTCGCGTTTTTTCGTGAAACCATGCTCATACGACTTACCATGGGCTAATACATCGTGAATAGCCAGTATTTTGAATTTGGGAGATGGTGCGCGAAAAACTGATCGAAACTCGACTCACGCGCGACTTCGCGCAAAGTTTTTGACCGTAGTATTTTTTTGCGAAAGCGTGCCTGTACGACTTCTCTTGGGCTAATAAGACGGGAAAGACAAGTATTTTGAATTTCCGAGATGGTGCACGAAAAACCGATCGAAACTTAACTCTGCGCAAAGTTTATGACCGTCGCGTTTTTTCGTGAAACCATGCTCATAAGACTTACCATGGGCTAATACATCGTGAATGGCCAGTATTTTGAATTTCCGAGACGGTGCACGAAAAACCGATCGACACTCGACTCGCGCGCTACTTCGCTCAAAGTTTTTGACCGTCGTATTTTTTTGCGAAAGCATGCCTGTACGAGTTCTCATGGGCTAATAAGACGGGAAAGACAAGTATTTTGAATTTTCGAGACGGTGCACGAAAAACCGATCGAAACTCGACTCTGCGCAAAGTTTATGACTGTCGCGTTTTTTCGTGAAACCATGCTCATACGACTTACCATTGGCTAATACATCGTGAATGGCCAGTATTTTGAATTTCCGAGATGGTGCACGAAAAACCGATCGAAACTCGACTCGCGCGCGACTTCGCGCAAATTTTTGAACGTAGTATTTTTTTGCGAAAGCATGCCTGTACGACTTCTCATGGGCTAATAAGACGGGAAAGACAAGTATTTTGAATTTCCGAGACGGTGCACGAAAAACCGATCGAAACTCGACTCTGCGCAAAGTTTATGACCGTCGCATTTTTTCGTGAAACCATGCTCATACGACTTACCATGGGCTAATACATCGTGAATGGCCAGTATTTTCAATTTCCGAGACGGTGCACGAAAAACCGATCGAAACTCGACTCGCGCGTGACTTCACGCAAAGTTTATGACCGTCGTATTTTTTTTGCGAAAGTGTGCTTGTACGACTTCTCATGGGCTAATAAGACGGGAAAGACCAGTATTTTGAATTTCTGAGACGGTGCACGAAAAACCGATTGAATCTCGAATCTCCGCAAAGTTTATGACCGTCGAGTTTTTTCATGAAACCATGCTCATACGACTTACTATGGGCTAATACATCGTGAATGGCCAGTATTTTGAATTTCCGAGACGGTGCACGAAAAACCGATCGAAACTCGACTCGCGCGCGACTTCGCGCAAAGTTTATAACCGTCGTATTTTTTTGCGAAAGCGTGCCTGTACGACTTCTCATGGGCTAATAAGACGGGAAAGACCAGTATTTTGAATTTCCGAGACGGTGCACGAAAAACCGATCGACATTCGACTCGCGCGCGAATTCGCGCAAAGTTTTTGACCGTCGTATTTTTTTGCGAAAGCATGCCTGTACGACTTCTCATGGGCTAATAACACGGGAAAGTCCAGTATTTTGAATTTCCGAGACGGTGCACGAAAAACCGATCGAATCTCGACTCTGCGCAAAGTTTATGACCGTCGCGTTTTTTCGTGAAACCATGCTCATACGACTTACCATGGGCTAATACATCGTGAATGGCCAGTATTTTTAATTTCCGAGACGGTGCACGAAAAACTGATCGAAACTCGACTCGCGCGTGACTTCGCGCAAGTGTTTGACCGTCGTATTTTTTTGCGAAAGCATGCTTGTATGACATATCATGGGCTAATAAGACGGGAAAGATCAGTATTTTGAATTTCCGAGACGGCGCACGAAAAACCGATCTAATCTCGACTCTGCGCAAAGTTTATGACCGTCGCGTTTTTTCGTGAAACCATGCTCATACTACTTACCATGGGCTAATACATCGTGAATGGCCAGTATTTTGAATTTCGGAGACGGTGCACGAAAAACCGATCGAAACTTGACTCACGCGCGACTTCGCGCAAAGTTTTTGACCGTCGTATTTTTTTGCGAAAGCGTGCCTGTACGACTTCTCATGGGCTAATAAGACGGGAAAGACAAGTATTTTGAATTTCCGAGACGGTGCACGAAAAACCGATCGAAACTCGACTCGCGCGCGACTTCGCGCAAATTTTATGACCGTCGTATTTTTTTGCGAAAGCGTGGCTGTACGACTTCTCATGAGCTATTAAGATTGGAAAGACCAGTATTTTTAATTTCCGAAACGGTGCACGAAAAACCGATCGAACATCGAATCTGCGCAAAGTTTATGCCCGTCGCGTTTTTTCGTGAAACCATGCTCATACGACTTACCATGGGATAATACATCGTGAATGGCCAGTATTTTGAATTTCCGAGACGGTGCACGAAAAACCGATCGAAACTCGACTCGCGCGTGACTTCGCGCAAAGTTTATGACCGTCGTATTTTTTTTCGAAAGTGTGCTTGTACGACTTCACATGGGCTAATAAGACGGGAAAGACCAGTATTTTGAATTTCCGAAACGGTGCACGAAAAACCGAACGAATATCGAATCTGCGCAAAGTTTATGCCCGTCGCGTTTTTCCGTGAAACCATGCTCATACGACTTACCATGGGCTAATACACCGTGAATGGCTAGTCTTTTGAATTTCCGAGACGGTGCACGAAAAACCGATCGAAACTCGACTCGCGCGCGACTTCGTGCAAAGTTTATGACCGTCGTATTTTTTTGCGAAAGCGTAGCTGTACGACTTCTCGGAAATTCGAAAATTTATGACCGTCGCGTTTTTTCGTGAAACCATGCTCATACGACTTACCATGGGCTAATACATCGTGAATGGCCAGTATTATGAATTTCCGAGAAGGTGCACGAAAAACCGATCGAAACTCGACTCGCGCGCGACTTCGCGCAAAGTTTATGACCGTCGTATTTTTTTGCGAAAGTGTGCTTGTACGACTTCACATGGGCTAATAAGACGGGAAAGACCAGTATTTTGAATTTCCGAGACGGTGCACGAAAAACCGATCGAATATCGAATCTGCGCAAAGTTTATGACCGTCGCATTTTTTCGTGAAACCATGCTCATACGACTTACCATGGGCTAATACATCGTGAATAGCCAGTATTTTAAATTTCGGAGATGGTGCGCGAAAAACTGATCGAAACTCGACTCACGCGCGACTTCGCGCAAAATTTTTGACCGTAGTATTTTTTTGCGAAAGCGTGCCTGTACGACTTCTCATGGGCTAATAAGACGGGAAAGACAAGTATTTTGAATTTCCGAGATGGTGCACGAAAAACCGATCGAAACTTAACTCTGCGCAAAGTTTATGACCGTCGCGTTTTTTCGTGAAACCATGCTCATAAGACTTACCATGGGCTAATACATCGTGAATGGCCAGTATTTTGAATTTCCGAGACGGTGCACGAAAAACCGATCGACACTCGACTCGCGCGCTACTTCGCTCAAAGTTTTTGACCGTCGTATTTTTTTGCGAAAGCATGCCTGTACGAGTTCTCATGGACTAATAAGACGGGAAAGACAAGTATTTTGAATTTTCGAAACGGTGCACGAAAAACCGATCGAAACTCGACTCTGCGCAAAGTTTATGACTGTCGCGTTTTTTCGTGAAACCATGCTCATACGACTTACCATTGGCGAATACATCGTGAATGGCCAGTATTTTGAATTTCCGAGATGGTGCACGAAAAACCGATCGAAACTCGACTCGCGCGCGACTTCGCGCAAATTTTTGAACGTCGTATTTTTTTGCGAAAGCATGCCTGTACGACTTCTCATGGGCTAATAAGACGGGAAAGACAAGTATTTTGAATTTCCGAGACGGTGCACGAAAAACCGATCGAAACTCGACTCTGCGCAAAGTTTATGACCGTCGCATTTTTTCGTGAAACCATGCTCATACGACTTACCATGGGCTAATACATCGTGAATGGCCAGTATTTTGAATTTCCGAGATGGTGCACGAAAAACCGATCGAAACTCGACTCGCGCGTGACTTCACGCAAAGTTTATGACCGTCGTATTTTTTTTGCGAAAGTGTGCTTGTACGACTTCTCATGGGCTAATAAGACGGGAAAGACCAGTATTTTGAATTTCCGAGACGGTGCACCAAAAACCGATTGAATCTCGAATCTCCGCAAAGTTTATGACCGTTGAGTTTTTTCATGAAACCATGCTCATACGACTTACTATGGGCTAATACATCGTGAATGGCCAGTATTTTGAATTTCCGAGACGGTGCACGAAAAACCGATCGAAACTCGACTCGCGCGCGACTTCGCGCAAAGTTTATAACCGTCGTATTTTTTTGCGAAAGCGTGCCTGTACGACTTCTCATGGGCTAATAAGACGGGAAAGACCAGTATTTTGAATTTCCGAGACGGTGCACAAAAAACCGATCGACATTCGACTCGCGCGCGAATTCGCGCAAAGTTTTTGACCGTCGTATTTTTTTGCGAAAGCATGCCTGTACGACTTCTCATGGGCTAATAAGACGGGAAAGTCCAGTATTTTGAATTTCCGAGACGGTGCACGAAAAACCGATCGAATCTCGACTCTGCCCAAAGTTTATGACCGTCGCGTTTTTTCGTGAAACTATGCTCATACAACTTGTTTTTTGGTAAGTAAAGATAATGTATTTTGTAAAAGATTTGTACAAAGAAGCTTTGTCTACACAAGCCATAGACTAAAGCCTGAAGTCTCTTAGTGTAGTCGAGAAGATTGCACCCCACCAAAAGAAGGTGAAATGGGCACGCTTCATCGAACTCATCTCCAAGAGTAGCACAAGGAAGTTAATAAAAAATGCAATAGCTAGACTGTTCTGGAGTACTTGTGGATACATCACAAAATATAAGTTTTGCCCCATAATACATTACAATCTTCATCATTATTCGAGTGATTATTGACTAATGAAAAAATTGAATCTTGTGAAAATCTCTTTCTCTCTTCTTGTTAGGTGCTCTATATTCAATTCTTGCTCCATGCATGATCGTGAGTCCTGAAGTATCTCTATCAGAATTTGAGCTTTTTCATGTTGTGACACTCAAAAATTCTGCCACACCTCTCCTTCCAAATCCACCAAATAGCACATCTGAATATAATTCTTGCTAGTTGTGTAAGAGGACCCTTTCTTGAGAAGGCTTGCATTAGCCTTTCTAGTTCATGATGCAAGTTTGGCCGTGGTAGCCTTTGAAGATCAAATCGCTTCAAGATCTCTTCCCATATCCAAGATGAATAATCACAAGCAAAGTATAGATGGTCAACGCTTTCTTCCTTTTGCATACACAAAGAGCACCGATTTACAATATAAATACCTCTTCGCTGCATATTATCCATCGTAGGAAGTTTGCCGAGATGGGCCTGCCATGTACATAAGGAATGTCGCTGTGAGCATGGACTATCCCATTGCTCATACAACTTACCATGGGCTAATACATCGTGAATGGCCAGTATTATGAATTTCCGAGACGGTGCACGAAAAACCGATCGAAACTCGACTCGCGCGCGACTTCGCGCAAAGTTTTATGACCGTAGCATTTTTTCATGAAACCATGCTCATACGACTTACCATGGGCTAATACATCGTGAATGGCCAGTATTTTGAATTTTCGAGACGGTTCACGAAAAACCGATCGTAACTAGACTCGCGCGCGACTTCGCGCAAAGTTTATAACCGTCGTATTTTTTTACGAAAGCGTGCCTGTACAACTTCTCATGGGCTAATAAGACGGGAAAGACCAGTATTTTGAATTTCCGAGACGGTGCACGAAAAACCGATCGAATCTCGACTCTGCGCAAAGTTTATGACCGTCGCGTTTTTTCGTGAAACCATGCTCATACGACTTACCATGGGCTAATACATCGTGAATGGCCAGTATTATGACCGTCGCGTTTTTTCGTGAAACCATGCTCATACGACTTACCATAGGCTAATACATCATGAATAGCCAGTATTTTGAATTTCGGAGATGGTGCACGAAAAACCGATCGAAACTCGACTCACGCGTGACTTCGCGCAAAGTTTTTGACTGTAGTATTTTTTTAAGAAAGCGTGCCTGTACGACTTCTCATGGGCTAATAAGACGGGAAAGACAAGTATTTTGAATTTCCGAGACGGCGCACGAAAAACCGATCGAAACTTGACTCTGCGCAAAGTTTATGACCGTCGCGTTTTTTCGTGAAACCATGCTTATAAGAATTACCATGGGCTAATACATCGTGAATGGCCAGTATTTTGAATTTCCGAGACGGTGCACGAAAAACCGATCGACACTAGACTCGCGCGCGACTTCGCGCAAAGTTTTTGACCGTCGTATTTTTTTGCGAAAGCGTGTCTGTACGACTTCTCATGGGCTAATAAGACGGGAAAGACCAGTATTTTGAATTTCCGAGACGGCGCACGAAAAACCGATCGAATCTCGACTCTGCGCAAAGTTTATGACCATCGCGTTTTTTCGTGAAACTATGCTCATACGACTTACCATGGGCTAATACATCATGAATGGCCAGTATTTTGAATTTCCGAGACGGTGCACGAAAAACCGATCGAAACTCGACTCGCGCGCGACTTCGCGCAAAGTTTATGACAGTCGTATTTTTTTGCGCAAGCGTGCCTGTACGACTTATCATGGGCTAATAAGACGGGAAAGACCAATATTTTGAATTTCCGAGACGGTGCACGAAAAACCGATCGAATCTCGACTCGCGCGCGACTTCGCGCAAAGTTTATGACCGTCGTATTTTTTTGCGAAAGCGTGTCTGTACGACTACTCATGGGCTAATAAGACGGGACAGACAAGTATTTTGAATTTCCGAGACGGTGCACGAAAAACCGATCGAAACTCGACTCTGCGCAAAGTTTATTTTTTTTTTGGTAAGTAAAGATAATGTATTTTGTAAAAGATTTGTACAAAGAAGCTTTGTCTACACAAGCCATAGACTAAAGCCTGAAGTCTCTTAGTGTAGTCGAGAAGATTGCACCCCACCTAAAGAAGGTGAAATGGGCACACTTCATCAAACTCATTTCCAAGAGTAGCACAAGGAAGTTAATAAAAAATGCAATAGCTAGACTGTTCTGGAGTACTTGTGGATACATCACAAAATATAAGCTTTGCCCCATAATACATTACAATCTTCATCATTATTCGAGTGATTATTGACTAATGAGAAAATTGAATCTTGTGAAAATCTCTTTCTCTCTTCTTGTTAGGTGCTCTATATTCAATTCTTGCTCCATGCATGATCGTGAGTCCTGAAGAATCTCTATCAGAATTTGAGCTTTGTTCATGTTGTGACACTCAAAAATTCTGCCACACCTCTCCTTCCAAATCCACCAAATAGCATATCTGAATATAATTCTTGCTAGTTGTGTAAGAGGACCCTTTCTTGAGAAGGCTTGCATTAGCCTTTCTAGTTCATGATGCAAGTTTGGCCGTGGTAGCCTTTGAAGATTAAATCGCTTCAAGATCTCTTCCCATATCCAAGATGAATAATCACAAGCAAAGTATAGATGGTCAACGCTTTCTTCCTTTTGCATACACAAAGAGCACCGATTTACAATATAAATACCTCTTCGCTGCATATTATCCATCGTAGGAAGTTTGCCGAGAAGGGCCTGCCATGTACATAAGGAATGTCGCTGTGAGCATGGACTATCCCATGTCCAACTACTTGGGATCCACTTGTTGTTTCGTCGTCTAATTTGGTTCCATGCAGATGTAGCACTAAATTTACCATTATCATGAAGCCAAATAAGCATATCTGAAGAGTTGTTCTTTATTGGAATAGCCCTAATAGTCGGCCAAAGTAATAACATGTCTGGGGAGGTAGGGTTAGGAAGACACCATGTACCATTGTTAATGAATTCAGAAACCTTCCAGTCTTTGGGAGCCCCCAGATCCTGTCGTACTCTATCACCAAATATCTGAAATATACTTTTCCCATTCACCCAAGGATCATACCACATATTAATATTGGTTCCAGAAGAAATCACATAAGAAATATTGTTACGTAGCCATCTCCTTGCCTTCAGAATTCCTTTCCAAGCAGAAGAATGAGATGTTTTTGCAGATACTTCCCAGATTGATTCCTTGGTAAGGTACCTAGCAAAAACCCATTGTGACCATAAAGAAGACTTGTTTTGTAAAATATCCCATAATTGCTTTACCATACAAGCTTTATTCCAATCTCTAATATGTCGAAGATTCAAGCCCCCTTCATCCTTCGGTTTGCAAATGTTGTCCCAATTCACCATATGCATTGCCTTACCATCTGTGCCATTCCAAAAGAAGTTCATAAGTAATTTATCAATATCATTGAGAAGCCCGGCTGGTAGAAGGAATGCATGAGACCAATAAATAGAATAAGAGATCAACACTGATCGAATAAGTTCAAGTCGTCCAGCTTTAGAAAGAAGCCTATTTTTCCAAAAGGATATTCTGTTCTTAATTTTTTGTAGGATAGGCTGACAGGAGACTTTGTTGATTCCAGTGGATATAAGTGGAAGACCCAAGTAAGGAACCGGTAAATTTCCTTCAGCAACTCCCAATGTTTGAGCAATATGATCCTTATTTTCAATGCAAGCACCAACGTATACTTTGCTCTTTGCATGGTTTAGCTTAAGACCAGAAACTATACCAAATTCATTAAGAATATCTGCCAGATTACTCAGAGAAACTGGATCATCTCGAAGGAAGATAATAAGGTCATCAGCAAATGTTATGTGAGAGATATAAACAGAACCATAATATGGTACCTTAATTTTGCCATTGGAAACAGCCTCTTCTAACATACAACTGAGTCCTTCTATTGCAATCGTAAAAAGATAAGGAGATAGTTGATCGCCTTGCCGAATGCCATTCTTACTCCCGAAGAAGCCAATAGGTGAACCATTAAATAGAATCGAAAATTTTGGAGTTTCCAAGCAACATTGAATCCATTGAACCCAGTGCTGAGGGAAGCCCATATTATGGAGCATCATGTAAATAAATTGCCTATTGACTGAGTCAAAGGCCTTTCGTAAATCAGCTTTAAAACATATCTTTTTTCCTCTTGTTTTTGAGTACAGATCCTTAACCAAATCATTAGGAAGCAGGACATTATGATGGATACTCCTCCCTTTATTTAATAAAAGCAGCCTGATTAGGACTAATGACCTTATTCATGACCTTTTGTAGTCTATCTGCCAGTAACTTCGAGATAACCTTATAAATAAAGTTGCACAGTGAAATAGGACGATAGTTCTCCAATGAATCGGCTCCATCATTTTTAGGCACTAAAGAAATAAAAGTGCAATTCATTTCTTTAAGAATATGACCTGAGGAGAAAAAATGTCGACAAGCTTTTATAACATCGTTGCCTACAATAGACCATGCAATTTGATAAAACTCAGCTGGAAATCCATCTGGACCAGGGCTTTTGTGCTTCGGGGACTTAAAAACAGCTTTCACAATTTCATCATCCGTTATTGGGGCATTAAGATGAGAGAGGGCTTCAGAATCAAGTCGTCTTGTAGGCCCAACATGAATACTATTAGGCTGCTGCTCCTGATTAAGTAAGGAATAAAAAAATTGCTCGGTGTAATTTTTAACCTCATCCAAATCCTCAATTAGATTACCATCTATACCTTTGCATTTTTTGATACGATTAGTAGTCCATCTGGTAGCAATAGCAGCATAGAAAAACTTCGTATTAGAATCCCCTAGAGTAAGCCAATGCTGTCGTGACTTCTGTTTCAAAAAGCATTCCTCCTGCTTCAAAGCTTGCATAAAGTTATTTCTAGCAGCAGCCTCTTTGTATATAAGATTCGCATCCAGAGGTTGAAGATTTAGCTCGCTTTGCACAGTCATAAGTTCTTTCTTGCATAACTGAACCCTGTTGGTGATATTTTCGAATGTAGTTGAATTCCACTTCTTAAGTGCTGCTTTGCATGCTTTTAGCTTTTGACATAGGATGTAAGGAGGAGAACCAAATACATTAATGTCCCAAGCTGACTTAATAACTTCGAGGAACTTAGGGTGAGAACTCCACATATTAAAAAATCTAAAAGGTTTCTTGACTCTGGGTAGTGCTTTATCTGCATGTATATGCATAATAGAATGATCCGAAAATAACTTAGCACCGTACTCAAGAAGTGAATCTGGGAAAACTGCTAACCATTCCTGATTTATCAAACATCTGTCAAGTCGAGCCATAATTTTTCTATCAGCAGTACTTTGATTGTTCCATGAGAACCAATCACCTACAGATTTCATGTCAGTCAATGCAGCAGTATCTATACAATTATTAAAATGTTGAAGCTGACATTCTGAAAGCACTCTACCCCCCACTTTCTCATTTGTGTATCTGACAGTATTAAAGTCACCGAGAACAACCCAAGGTACTGTAGGATAACTATTTGCAATGCTAACCAGATCACTCCATAGAGCATTCCTATCAGGCATACTGTTAGATGCATAGATACCGGTAATATTGAATTGACATCCAGTCTGTTTATCCTCTGCCTTAAGATGAATGAATTGATTAGTAGCAGAAATAAACCAAGCAGTAACAAGGTTAGGATGCCATAAGACCCAAACTCGACCATAAGTATCCTGAGAATCATTAGTAAAAAGTTCTGCCTCAGGCCATATTAAATTCTTCTGAACTCGAAAACGATGGGTTTTAATTTTTGTTTCCACAAGAATCACAATATCACATGCAGCAGATCTGATTAGTCTATTGAGCTCCCGACATTTCTCAGTCTTATTAAGTCCACGAACATTCCAACAGATTATTTTCATCAATACTAGATAGAAGGAAGAGCATGCGATTTTGGGAGGACACTACCATCCTTTTTCTTATCCTTTGATTTTACATGGTCCTCCCGCATAATATCTTTACCCTTTAATCCTTTATTCCTATATTTATCCATCTCATCCACAGCTTGCAAATGTTTAAACTTTTGCATACCTGGAGGCAAGGAGTCCTGAATAGTGGGATGTGTCGAAGAGCGATGAGTTTGATGAGTTGCAATGTCTTTGTTCCCAAGAGGTTGTTGAAATGAAATTTCCTGATTATCTGAAGGAATGATTCGTGACGGCGAGGTTGTTATTGGGGAGTGAGAACCATGGGAAGCTCCTGCAGTGAAAGTCTCTGATATAATAGGAAAAGATGAAAGTCCTGACTTGTCTTTCTCCTGTTCGTGTCGCTGCCCCAACGAGTCAGAGTGCTCATTCATCTTCTCCGCCATCATCTCTGTTGACACTGGAGTATCAGTGCTTGGTTTAGTGGTAATGACCCCATTCTGTGGCTCTTGGCGTGGTCGGTAGACCTGTGTGATTTTTTGTGAAAGCTGTTGGCAAGCACCATTTACATGTCCAAAAGATAGACAAACCTTGCATCGTTGTGGCTTCCAAGAATATGAGACTTTCACCTTTCGAGTGCTCCCATCAAGATCACGGTAAGAAACTTCATTCGGTAGTTCCTCATCGGAAGAAACCATTACACAAGCTCTGGCAAAGGTCAATTTCGTTTGCGAAGCTGTTGCCTTATCAATATACAATGGCTGTCCCAAGGTGCTGCAAAGCTTTGCAATAAAACGACGACCCCAGAGATGTAGTGGAAGTCCATGGAAAGAAACCCATATTGGGATAGATTGTAGACTGTCTAACTACATTCTCACATCAGGTGCCCAGCGTCGTAGTATCATTGGATGACCACGGATAGTCCAAAATCCTTCAAGGACCCGTTGTAAATCTTCTTCAGAATAAAGCTTGCATACAAAGAATCCGGTCTCCAACATATGAAGATCAAATGTTGATATTCCCCATCGAGTTCTGATATATGAGGATAATGGAAAAAATGATGTTCTTAGTCCAACAACGTAGCCCACAATTGCCATGGACCATGTCTCAATTAGTTCGTCAGAATCAATAGCCTCATACACAGCAATCTTCTGATCAGCCTGTACTTCTGGAGCAAAAAAGTCCAGTCGAAGATCCGGACTACCCACTGGAGCCTTGAAGAGGCTACTCCAAGGCCGAGGATCTCGGGAAATAGGAGCAGGAGGTCGTGATCTAGATCGTGAACGACCTCGGGCCTGGTTCATTGAAGGAGCATCCCGTCGAGAAGAAGAATTCAGCGGTGGAACATCCTGGTGTGAAACCGGCCTAAGCTGCTGGGGAGGAACCAGCGGCTGTTGGAGAGGAGCAACCCCCTCCCGCTGTGAAGGAACCAGCGGTTGAGGAGCAACCCTCTCCCGTTGTTGCTGGAGACGGGCGTTCCGCTGGGAAGCAACCAGCGCAGGCCGCTGGGATGAAGCCAGCGGAGGAGCATCCCGCTGGAACAGAGGATGCGAAGCAGAATCGCTCGCATCCATGGCGTCGCTCGCCCTAGAGACCGCCAGCCTCCTAGGGGAGAGGAAGCCACCACTCTTCCGCAGCCGTCGCCCTTTTCACGCCGATTGCAAGCAGCCGTCGCCCTTGGAGTTGCCGCAGGAAGAGCGGCAGTGAACCCAGCCCCAATCGCAGCGCAGCCTCCACCGTTTCTCGCCCTAGAGTCCGTCCCGCTCCTAGGGGAGAAGAGCCGCCGCCCTTCCACGCCTGAAATCGCCGATTCCCCGCCTGGAATCGCTGATCGCAAGAGCGACCGCCGGCATTCCTTCGCCGCGGAGCGATCGTAGAAGAGAAATCGCCCAAGGGAGCAATCGCCCTCCGCTGCCCACTCTTCGGTAAGAGATGAGGTTGCCGTCCCCAGCGCCGATCGCAAGCGCAAGCCCAAGCAGAGCAGAGCACTCACGCACGCACGCAAGGGAACGCAGGCCCATTCCCCCCCATTCCCAAGCGCAGGCCCTAGCCGTTTCTCTCTCTCTCTCTCACGCACGCAATCGGTCGTACAGGCTAATACATCGTTTTTTCGTGAAACCATGCTCATACGACTTACCATGGGCTAATACATCGTGAATGGCCAGTATTTTGAATTTCCGAGACGGTGCACGAAAAACTGATCGAAACTCGACTCGCGCGCGACTTCGCGCAAAGTTTTTGACCGTCGTATTTTTTTGCGAAAGCGTGTCTGTATGACTTCTCATGGGCTAATAAGACGGGAAAGACCAGTATTTTGAATTTCCGAGACGGCGCACGAAAAACCGATCGAATCTCGACTCTGCGCAAAGTTTATGACCGTCGCGTTTTTTCGTGAAACCATGCTCATACGACTTACCATGGGCTAATACATCATGAATGGCCAGTATTTTGAATTTCCAAGACGGTGCACGAAAAACCGATCGAAACTCGACTCTGCGCAAAGTTTATGACCGTCGCGTTTTTTCGTGAAACCATGCTCATACGACTTACCATGGGATAATACATCGTGAATGGCCAGTATTTTGAATTTCCGAGACGGTGCACGAAAAACCGATCGAAACTCGACTCGCGCGCGACATCGCGCAAAGTTTATGACCGTCGTATTTTTTTGCGAAAGCGTGTCTGTACGACTTCTCATGGGCTAATAAGATGGGAAAGACCAGTATTTTGAATTTCCGAGACGGTGCACGAAAAACCGATCGAATCTCGACTCTACGCAAAGTTTATGACCGTCGCGTTTTTTCGTGAAATCATGCTCATACGACTTACCATGGGCTAATACATCGTGAATTGCCAGTATTTTGAATTTCTGAGACGGTGCACGAAAAACCGATCGAAACTCGACTCGCGCGCGACTTCGCGCAAATTTTTGACCGTCGTATTTTTTTGCGAAAGCGTGTCTGTATGACTTCTCATGGGCTAATAAGACGGGAAAGAACAGTATTTTGATTTTCCGAGACGGCGCACGAAAAACCGATCGAATCTCGACTCTGCGCAAAGTTTATGACCGTCGCATTTTTTCGTGAAACCATGCTCATACGACTTACCATGGGCTAATACATCATGAATGGCCAGTATTTTGAATTTCCAAGACGGTGCACGAAAAACCGATCGAAACTCGACTCGCGCGCGACTTCGCGCAAAGTTTATGACCGTCGTATTTTTTTGTGAAAGCGTGTCTGTACGACTTCTCATGGGCTAATAAGACGGGAAAGACCAGTATTTTGAATTTCCGAGACGGTGCACGAAAAACCGATCGAATCTCGACTCTACGGAAAGTTTATGACCGTCGCGTTTTTTCGTGAAACCATGCTCATACGACATACCATGGGCTAATACATCTTGAATGGCCAGTATTTTGAATTTCCAAGACGGTGCACGAAAAACCGATCGAATCTCGACTCTGCGCAATGTTTATGACCGTCGCGTTTTTTCGTGAAACCATGCTCATACGACTTACCATGGGCTAATACATCTTGAATGGCCAGTATTTTGAATTTCCAAGACGGTGCACGAAAAACCGATCGAAACTCGACTCTGCACAAAGTTTATGACCGTCGCGTTTTTTCGTGAAACCATGCTCATACGACTTACCATGGGCTAATACATCGTGAATGGCCAGTATTTTTAATTTCCGAGACGGTGCACGAAAAACTGATCGAAACTCGACTCGCGCGCGACTTCGCGCAAAGTTTTTGACCGTCGTATTTTTTTGCGAAAGCTTGTCTGTATGACTTCTCATGGGCTAATAAGACGGGAAAGACCAGTATTTTGAATTTCCGAGACGGCGCATGAAAAACCGATCGAATCTCGACTCTGCGCAAATTTTATGACCGTCGCGTTTTTTCGTGAAACCATGCTCATACGACTTACCATGGGCTAATACATCGTGAATGGCCAGTATTTTGAATTTCCGAGACGGTGCACGAAAAACTGATCGAAACTCGACTCGCGCGCGACTTCGCGCAAAGTTTTTGACCGTCGTATTTTTTTGCGAAAGCGTGTCTGTATGACTTCTCATGGGCTAATAAGACGGGAAAGACCAGTATTTTGAATTTCCGAGACGGCGCACGAAAAACCGATCGAATCTCGACTCTGCGCAAAGTTTATGACCGTCGCGTTTTTTCGTGAAACAATGCTCATACGACTTACCATGGGCTAATACATCATGAATGGCCAGTATTTTGAATTTCCAAGACGGTGCACGAAAAACCGATCGAAACTCGACTCTGCGCAAAGTTTATGACCGTCGCGTTTTTTCGTGAAACCATGCTCATACGACTTACCATGGGATAATACATCGTGAGTGGCCAGTATTTTGAATTTCCGAGACGGTGCACGAAAAACCGATCGAAACTCGACTCGCGCGCGACATCGCGCAAAGTTTATGACCGTCGTATTTTTTTGCGAAAGCGTGTCTGTACGACTTCTCATGGGCTAATAAGATGGGAAAGACCAGTATTTTGAATTTCCGAGACGGTGCACGAAAAACCGATCGAATCTCGACTCTACGCAAAGTTTATGACCGTCGCGTTATTTCATGAAACCATGCTCATACGACTTACCATGGGCTAATACATCGTGAATGGCCAGTATTTTGAATTTCCGAGACGGTGCACGAAAAACTGATCGAAACTCGACTCGCGCGCGACTTCGCGCAAAGTTTTTGACCGTCGTATTTTTTTGCGAAAGCGTGCTTGTATGACTTCTCATGGGCTAATAAGACGGGAAAGACCAGTATTTTGAATTTCCGAGACGGTGCACGAAAACCCGATCGAATCTCGACTCTGCGCAAAGTTTATGACCGTCGCGTTTTTTCGTGAAACCATGCTCATACCACTTACCATGGGATAATACATCGTGAATGGCCAGTATTTTGAATTTCCGAGACGGTGCACGAAAAACCGATCGAAACACGACTCGCGCGCGACATCGCGCAAAGTTTATGACCGTCGTATTTTTTTGCGAAAGCGTGTCTGTACGACTTCTAATGGGCTAATAAGACGGGAAAGACCAGTATTTTGAATTTCCGAGATGGTGCACGAAAAACCGATCGAATCTCGACTCTACGCAAAGTTTATGACCGTCGCGTTTTTTCGTGAAACCATGCTCATACGACTTACCATGGGCTAATACATCGTGAATGGCCAGTATTTTGAATTTCCGAGACGGTGCACGAAAAACTGATCGAAACTCGACTCGCGCGTGACTTCGCGCAAAGTTTTTGACCGTCGTATTTTTTTGCGAAAGCGTGTCTGTATGACTTCTCATGGGCTAATAAGACGGGAAAGACCAGTATTTTGAATTTCCGAGACGGCGCACGAAAAACCGATCGAATCTCGACTCTGCGCAAAGTTTATGACCGTCGCGTTTTTTCGTGAAACCATGCTCATACGACTTACCATGGGCTAATACATCATGAATGGCAAGTATTTTGAATTTCCAAGACGGTGCACGAAAAACCGATCGAAACTCGACTCTGCGCAAACTTTATGACCGTCGCGTTTTTTCGTGAAACCATGCTCATACGACTTACCATGGGATAATACATCGTGAATGGCCAGTATTTGGAATTTCCGAGACGGTGCACGAAAAACCGATCGAAACTCGACTCGCGCGCGACATCGCGCAAAGTTTATGACCGTCGTATTTTTTTGCGAAAGCGTGTCTGTACGACTTCTCATGGGCTAATAAGACGGGAAAGACCAGTATTTTGAATTTCCGAGACGGTGCACGAAAAACCGATCGAATCTCGACTCTACGCAAAGTTTATGACCGTCGCGTTTTTTCGTGAAACCATGCTCATACGACTTACCATGGGCTAATACATCGTGAATTGCCAGTATTTTGAATTTCCGAGACGGCGCACGAAAAACCGATCGAATCTCGACTCTGCGCTAAGTTTATGACCGTCGCGTTTTTTCTTGAAACCGTGCTTATACGACTTACCATGGGCTAATACATCGTGTTTTTTTTGATAAGTAAAGATATTGTATTTTGTAAAAGATTTGTACAAAGAAGCTTTGTCTACACAAGCCATAGACTAAAGCCTGAAGTCTCTTAGTGTAGTCGAGAAGATTGCACCTCACCTAAAGAAGGTGAAATGGGCTAATACATCGTGAATTGCCAGTATTTTGAATTTCCGAGACGGTGCACGAAAAACCGATCGAAACTCGACTCGCGCGCGACTTCGCGCAAAGTTTTTGACCGTCGTATTTTTTTGCGAAAGCGTGTCTGTATAACTTCTCATGGGCTAATAAGACGGGAAAGACTAATATTTTGAATTTCCGAGACGGTGCACGAAAAACCGATCGAATCTCAACTCACGCGCGACTTCGCGCAAAGTTTATGACCGTCGTATTTTTTTGCGAAAGCGTGTTTGTACGACTTCTCATGGGCTAATAAGACGGGAAAGACCAGTATTTTGAATTTCCGAGACGGTGCACGAAAAACCGATCGAATCTCGACTCTGCGCAAAGTTTATGACCGTCGCATTTTTTCGTGAAACCATGCTCATATGACTTACCATGGGCTAATACATCGTGAATGGCCAGTATTTTGAATTTCCGAGACGGTGCACGAAAAACCGATCGAATCTCGACTCTACGCAAAGTTTATGACCGTCGCGTTTTTTCGTGAAACCATGCTCATACGACTTACCATGGGCTAATACATCGTGAAGTGCCAGTATTTTGAATTTCCGAGACGGTGCACGAAAAACCGATCGAAACTCGACTCGCGCGCGACTTGGCGCAAAGTTTTTGACCATCGTATTTTTTTGCGAAAGCGTGTCTGTATGACTTCTCATGGGCTAATAAGACGGGAAAGACTAGTATTTTGAATTTCCGAGACGGCGCACGAAAAACCGATCGAATCTCCACTCTACGCAAAGTTTATGACCGTCGCGTTTTTTTGTGAAACCATGCTCATACGACTTACCATGGGCTAATACATCATGAATGGCCAGTATTTTGAATTTCCAAGACGGTGCACGAAAAACCGATCGAAACTCGACTCGCGCGCGACCTCGCGCAAAGTTTATGACCGTCATATTTTTTTCGCAAGCGTGCCTGTACGACTTATCATGGGCTAATAAGACGGGAAAGGCCAATATTTTGAATTTCCGAGACGGTGCACGAAAAACCGATCGAATCTCGACTCGCGCGCGACTTCGCGCAAACTTTTTGACCGTTGTATTTTTTTGCGAAAGCGTGTCTATACGACTTCTCATGGGCTAATAAGACGGGAAAGACCAGTATTTTGAATTTCCGAGACGGTGCACGAAAAACCGATCGAATCTCGACTCGCGCGCGACTTCGCGCAAAGTTTATGACCGTCGTTTTTTTTGCGAAAGCGTGTCTGTACGACTTCTCATGGGCTAATAAGACGGGAAAGACCAGTATTTTGAATTTCCGAGACGGTGCACGAAAAACCGATCGAATCTCGACTCTACGCAAAGTTTATGACCGTCGCGTTTTTTCGTGAAACCATGCTCATACGACTTACCATGGGCTAATACATCGTGAATAGCCAGTATTTTGAATTTCCGAGATGGTGCACGAAAAACTGATCGAAACTCGACTCGCGCGCGACTTCGCACAAAGTTTTTGACCGTCGTATTTTTTTGCGAAAGCGTGCTTGTATGACTTCTCATGAGCTAATAAGACGGGAAAGACCAGTATTTTGAATTTCCGAAACGGTGCACGAAAACCCGATCGAATCTCGACTCTGCGCAAAGTTTATGACCGTCGCGTTTTTTCGTGAAACCATGCTCATACGACTTACCATGGGATAATACATCGTGAATGGCCAGTATTTTGAATTTCCGAGACGTTGCACGAAAAACCGATCGAAACTTGACTCGCGCGCGACATCGAGCAAAGTTTATGACCGTCGTATTTTTTTGCGAAAGCGTGTCTGTACGACTTCTCATGGGCTAATAAGACGGGAAAGACCAGTATTTTGAATTTCCGAGACGGTGCACGAAAAACCGATCGAATCTCGACTCTACGAAAAGTTTATGACCGTCGCGTTTTTTCGTGAAACCGTGCTCATACGACTTACCATGGGCTAATACATTGTGAATTGCCAGTATTTTGAATTTCCGAGACGGTGCACGAAAAAACGATCGAAACTCGACTCGCGCGCGACTTCTCGCAAAGTTTTTGACCGTCGTATTTTTTTGCGAAAGCGTGCTTGTATGACTTCTCATGGGCTAATAAGACGGGAAAGACCAGTATTTTGAATTTCCGAGACGGTGCACGAAAAACCGATCGAATCTCGACTCTACGCAAAGTTTATGACCGTCGCGTTTTTTCGTGAAACCATGCTCATACGACTTACCATGGGCTAATACATCGTGAATAACCAGTATTTTGAATTTCCGAGACGGTGCATGAAAAACTGATCGAAACTCGACTCGCGCGCGACTTTGCACAAAGTTTTTGACCGTCGTATTTTTTTGCGAAAGCGTGCTTGTATGACTTCTCATGGGCTAATAAGACGGGAAAGACCAGTATTTTGAATTTCCGAGACGGTGCACGAAAACCCGATCAAATCTCGACTCTGCGCAAAGTTTATGACCGTCGCATTTTTTCGTGAAACCATGCTCATACGACTTACCATGGGATAATACATCGTGAATGACCAGTATTTTGAATTTCCGAGACGGTGCACGAAAAACCGATCGAAACTCGACTCGCGCGCGACATCGCGCAAAGTTTATGACCGTCGTATTTTTTTGCGAAAGCGTGTCTGTACGACTTCTCATGGGCTAATAAGACGGGAAAGACCAGTATTTTGAATTTCCGAGACGGTGCACGAAAAACCGATCGAATCTCGACTCTGCGCAAAGTTTATGACCGTCGCGTTTTTTCGTGAAACCATGCTCATACGACTTACCATGGGCTAATACATCATGAATGGCCAGTATTTTGAATTTCCAAGACGGTGCACGAAAAACCGATCGAAACTCGACTCGCGCGCGACTTCGCGCAAAGTTTTTGACCGTCGTATTTTTTTGCGAAAGCGTGTCTGTATGACTTCTCATGGGCTAATAAGACGGGAAAGACCAGTATTTTGAATTTCCGAGACGGCGCACGAAAAACCGATCGAATCTCGACTCTGCGCAAAGTTTATGACCGTCGCGTTTTTTCGTGAAACCATGCTCATACGACTTACCATGGGCTAATACATCATGAATGGCCAGTATTTTGAATTTCCAAGACGGTGCACGAAAAACCGATCGAAACTCGACCCTGCGCAAAGTTTATGACCGTCGCATTTTTTCGTGAAACCATGCTCATACGACTTACCATGGGATAATACATCGTGAATGGCCAGTATTTTGAATTTCCGAGACGGTGCACGAAAAACCGATCGAAACTTGACTCGCGCGCGACATCGAGCAAAGTTTATGACCGTCGTATTTTTTTGCGAAAGCGTGTCTGTACGACTTCTCATGGGCTAATAAGACGGGAAAGACCAGTATTTTGAATTTCCGAGACGGTGCACGAAAAACCGATCGAATCTCGACTCTACGCAAAGTTTATGACCGTCGCATTTTTTCGTGAAACCGTGCTCATACGACTTACCATGGGCTAATACATTGTGAATTGCCAGTATTTTGAATTTCTGAGACGGTGCACGAAAAAACGATCGAAACTCGACTCGCGCGCGACTTCGCGCAAAGTTTTTGACCGTCGTATTTTTTTGCGAAAGCGTGCTTGTATGACTTCTCATGGGCTAATAAGACGGGAAAGACCAGTATTTTGAATTTCCGAGACGGTGCACGAAAAACCGATCGAATCTCGACACTGCGCAAAGTTTATGACCGTCGCGTTTTTTCGTGAAACCATGCTCATACGACTTACCATGGGCTAATACATCGTGAATGGCCAGTATTTTGAATTTCCGAGACGGTGCACGAAAAACTGATCGAAACTCGACTCGCGCGCGACTTCGCGCAAAGTTTTTGACCGTCGTATTTTTTTGCGAAAGCGTGTCTGTATGACTTCTCATGGGCTAATAAGACGGGAAAGACCAGTATTTTGAATTTCCTAGACGGCGCACGAAAAACCGATCGAATCTCGACTCTGCGCAAAGTTTATGACCGTCGCGTTTTTTCGTGAAACCATGCTCATACGACTTACCATGGGCTAATACATCATGAATGGCCAGTATTTTGAATTTCCAAGACGGTGCATGAAAAACCGATCGAAACTCGACTCTGCGCAAAGTTTATGACCGTCGCGTTTTTTCGTGAAACCATGCTCATACGACTTACCATGGGATAATACATCGTGAATGGTCAGTATTTTGAATTTCCGAGACGGTGCACGAAAAACCGATCCAAACTCGACTCGCGCGCGACATCGCGCAAAGTTTATGACCGTCGTATTTTTTTGCGAAAGCGTGTCTGTACGACTTCTCATGGGCTAATAAGACGGGAAAGACCAGTATTTTGAATTTCCGAGACGGTGCACGAAAAACCGATCGAATCTCGACTCTACGCAAAGTTTATGACCGTCGCGTTTTTTCGTGAAACCATGCTCATACGACTTACCATGGGATAATACATCGTGAATGGCCAGTATTTTGAATGTCCGAGACGTTGCACGAAAAACCGATCGAAACTTGACTCGCGCGCGACATCGAGCAAAGTTTATGACCGTCGTATTTTTTTGCGAAAGCGTGTCTGTACGACTTCTCATGGGCTAATAAGACGGGAAAGACCAGTATTTTGAATTTCCGAGACGGTGCACGAAAAACCGATCGAATCTCGACTCTACGAAAAGTTTATGACCGTCGCGTTTTTTCGTGAAACCGTGCTCATACGACTTACCATGGGCCAATACATTGTGAATTGCCAGTATTTTGAATTTCCGAGACGGTGCACGAAAAAACGATCGAAACTCGACTCGCGCGCGACTTCGCGCAAAGTTTTTGACCGTCGTATTTTTTTGCGAAAGCGTGCTTGTATGACTTCTCATGGGCTAATAAGACGGGAAAGACCAGTATTTTGAATTTCCGAGACGGTGCACGAAAAACCGATCGAATCTCGACTCTACGCAAAGTTTATGACCGTCGCGTTTTTTCGTGAAACCATGCTCATACGACTTACCATGGGCTAATACATCGTGAATAACCAGTATTTTGAATTTCCGAGACGGTGCATGAAAAACTGATCGAAACTCGACTCGCGCGCGACTTTGCACAAAGTTTTTGACCGTAGTATTTTTTTGCGAAAGCGTGCTTGTATGACTTCTCATGGGCTAATAAGACGGGAAAGACCAGTATTTTGAATTTCCGAGACGGTGCACGAAAACCCGATCAAATCTCGACTCTGCGCAAAGTTTATGACCGTCGCATTTTTTCGTGAAACCATGCTCATACGACTTACCATGGGATAATACATCGTGAATGGCCAGTATTTTGAATTTCCGAGACGGTGCACGAAAAACCGATCGAAACTCGACTCGCGCGCGACATCGCGCAAAGTTTATGACCGTCGTATTTTTTTGCGAAAGCGTGTATGTACGACTTCTCATGGGCTAATAAGACGGGAAAGACCAGTATTTTGAATTTCCGAGACGGTGCACGAAAAACCGATCGAATCTCGACTCTACGCAAAGTTTATGACCGTCGCGTTTTTTAGTGAAACCATGCTCATACGACTTACCATGGGCTAATACATCGTGAATGGCCAGTATTTTGAATTTCCGAGACGGTGCACGAAAAACTGATCGAAACTCGACTCGCGCGCGACTTCGCGCAAAGTTTTTGACCGTCGTATTTTTTTGCGAAAGCGTGTCTGTACGACTTCTCATGGGCTAATAAGACGGGAAAGACCAGTATTTTGAATTTCCGAGACGGTGCACGAAAAACCGATCGAATCTCGACTCTACGCAAAGTTTATGACCGTCGCGTTTTTTCGTGAAACCATGCTCATACGACTTACCATGGGATAATACATCGTGAATGGCCAGTATTTTGAATTTCCGAGACGTTGCACGAAAAACCGATCGAAACTTGACTCGCGCGCGACATCGAGCAAAGTTTATGACCGTCGTATTTTTTTGCGAAAGCGTGTCTGTACGACTTCTCATGGGCTAATAAGACGGGAAAGACCAGTATTTTGAATTTCCGAGACGGTGCACGAAAAACCGATCGAATCTCGACTCTACGAAAAGTTTATGACCGTCGCGTTTTTTCGTGAAACCGTGCTCATACGACTTACCATGGGCTAATACATTGTGAATTGCCAGTATTTTGAATTTCCGAGACGGTGCACGAAAAAACGATCGAAACTCGACTCGCGCGCGACTTCGCGCAAAGTTTTTGACCGTCGTATTTTTTTGCGAAAGCGTGCTTGTATGACTTCTCATGGGCTAATAAGACGGGAAAGACCAGTATTTTGAATTTCCGAGACGGTGCACGAAAAACCGATCGAATCTCGACTCTACGCAAAGTTTATGACCGTCGCGTTTTTTCGTGAAACCATGCTCATACGACTTACCATGGGCTAATACATCGTGAATAACCAGTATTTTGAATTTCCGAGACGGTGCATGAAAAACTGATCGAAACTCGACTCGCGCGCGACTTTGCACAAAGTTTTTGACCGTCGTATTTTTTTGCGAAAGCGTGCTTGTATGACTTCTCATGGGCTAATAAGACGGGAAAGACCAGTATTTTGAATTTCCGAGACGGTGCACGAAAACCCGATCAAATCTCGACTCTGCGCAAAGTTTATGACCGTCGCATTTTTTCGTGAAACCATGCTCATACGACTTACCATGGGATAATACATCGTGAATGGCCAGTATTTTGAATTTCCGAGACGGTGCACGAAAAACCGATCGAAACTCGACTCGCGCGCGACATCGCGCAAAGTTTATGACCGTCGTATTTTTTTGCGAAAGCGTGTATGTACGACTTCTCATGGGCTAATAAGACGGGAAAGACCAGTATTTTGAATTTCCGAGACGGTGCACGAAAAACCGATCGAATCTCGACTCTACGCAAAGTTTATGACCGTCGCGTTTTTTAGTGAAACCATGCTCATACGACTTACCATGGGCTAATACATCGTGAATGGCCAGTATTTTGAATTTCCGAGATGGTGCACGAAAAACTGATCGAAACTCGACTCGCGCGCGACTTCGCGCAAAGTTTTTGACCGTCGTATTTTTTTGCGAAAGCGTGTCTGTATGACTTCTCATGGGCTAATAAGACGGGAAAGACCAGTATTTTGAATTTCCGAGACGGCGCACGAAAAACCGATCGAATCTCGACTCTGCGCAAAGTTTATGACCGTCGCGTTTTTTCGTGAAACCATGCTCATACGACTTACCATGGGCTAATACATCATGAATGGCCAGTATTTTGAATTTCCAAGACGGTGCACGAAAAACCGATCGAAACTCGACTCTGCGCAAAGTTTATGACCGTCGCGTTTTTTCGTGAAACTATGCTCATACGACTTACCATGGGATAATACATCGTGAATGGCCAGTATTTTGAATTTCCGAGACGGTGCACGAAAAACCGATCGAAACTTGACTCGCGCGCGACATCGAGCAAAGTTTATGACCGTCGTATTTTTTTGCGGAAGCGTGTCTGTACGACTTCTCATCGGCTAATAAGACGGGAAAGACCAGTATTTTGAATTTCCGAGACGGTGCACGAAAAACCGATCGAATCTCGACTCTACGCAAAGTTTATGACCGTCGCGTTTTTTCGTGAAACCATGCTCATACGACTTACCATGGGCTAATACATCGTGAATTGCCAGTATTTTGAATTTCCGAGACGGTGCACGAAAAACCGACCGAAACTCGACTCGCGCGCGACTTCGTGCAAAGTTTTTGACCGTCGTATTTTTATGCGAAAGCGTGTCTGTATGACTTCTCATGGGCTAATAAGACGGGAAAGACCAGTATTTTGAATTTCCGAGACGGCGCACGAAAAACCGATCGAATCTCGACTCTGCGCAAAGTTTATGACCGTCGCGTTTTTTCGTGAAACCATGCTCATACGACTTATCATGGGCTAATACATCATGAATGGCCAGTATTTTGAATTTCCAAGACGGTGCACGAAAAACCGATCGAAACTCGACTCGCGGGCGACTTCGCGCAAAGTTTATGACCGTCATATTTTTTTGCGCAAGCGTGCCTGTACGACTTATCATGGGCTAATAAGACGGGAAAGGCCAATATTTTGAATTTCCGAGACGGTGCACGAAAAACCGATCGAATCTCGACTCGCGCGCGACTTCGCGCAAAGTTTTTGACCGTTGTATTTTTTTGCGAAAGCGTGTCTATACGACTTCTCATGGGCTAATAAGACGGGAAAGACCAGTATTTTGAATTTCCGAGACGGTGCACGAAAAACCGATCGAATCTCGACTCTACGCAAAGTTTATGACCGTCGCGTTTTTTCGTGAAACCATGCTCTTTTTTTTTTGGTAAGTAAAGTCGTGAAACCAAGCTCATACGACTTACCATGGGCTAATACATCGTGAATGGCCAGTATTTTGAATTTCCGAGACGGTGCACGAAAAACTGATCGAAACTCGACTCGCGCGCGACTTCGCGCAAAGTTTTTGACCGTCGTATTTTTTTGCGAAAGCGTGCTTGTATGACTTCTCATGGGCTAATAAGACGGGAAAAACCAGTATTTTGAATTTCCGAGACGGTGCACGAAAAACCGATCGAAACTCGACTCTGCGCAAATTTTATGACCGTCGCGTTTTTTTGTGAAACCATGCTCATACGACTTACCATGGGCTAATACATCGTGAATTGCCAGTATTTTGAATTTCCGAGACGGTGCACGAAAAACCGATCGAAACTCGACTCGCGCGCGACTTCGCGCAAAGTTTTTGACCGTCGTATTTTTTTGCGAAAGCGTGTCTGTATGACTTCTCATGGGCTAATAAGACGGGAAAGACCAGTATTTTGAATTTCCGAGACGGCGCATGAAAAACCGATCGAATCTCGACTCTGCGCAAAGTTTATGACCGTCGCGTTTTTTCGTGAAACCATGCTCATACGACTTACCATGGGCTAATACATCATGAATGGCCAGTATTTTGAATTTCCTAGACGGTGCACGAAAAACCGATCGAAACTCGACTCTGCGCAAAGTTTATGACCGTCGCGTTTTTTCGTGAAACCATGCTCATACGACTTACCATGGGATAATACATCGTGAATGGTCAGTATTTTGAATTTCCGAGACGGTGCACGAAAAACCGATCGAAACTCGACTCGCGCGCGACATCGCGCAAAGTTTATGACCGTCGTATTTTTTTGCGAAAGCGTGTCTGCACGACTTCTCATGGGCTAATAAGACGGGAAAGACCAGTATTTTGAATTTCCGAGACGGTGCACGAAAAACCGATCGAATCTCGACTCTACGCAAAGTTTATGACCGTCGCGTTTTTTCGTGAAACCATGCTCTTTTTTTTTTGGTAAGTAAAGTCGTGAAACCATGCTCATACGACTTACCATGGGCTAATACATCGTGAATGGCCAGTATTTTGAATTTCCGAGACGGTGCACGAAAAACTGATCGAAACTCGACTCGCGCGCGACTTCGCGCAAAGTTTTTGACCGTCGTATTTTTTTGCGAAAGCGTGCTTGTATGACTTCTCATGGGCTAATAAGACGGGAAAGACCAGTATTTTGAATTTCCGAGACGGTGCACGAAAAACCGATCGAAACTCGACTCTGCGCAAATTTTATGACCGTCGCGTTTTTTCGTGAAACCACGCTCATACGACTTACCATGGGCTAATACATCGTGAATTGCCAGTATTTTGAATTTCCGAGACGGTGCACGAAAAACCGATTGAAACTCGACTCGCGCGCGACTTCGCGCAAAGTTTTTGACCGTCGTATTTTTTTGCGAAAGCGTGTCTGTATGACTTCTCAGGGGCTCATAAGACGGGAAAGACCAGTATTTTGAATTTCCGAGACGGCGCATGAAAAACCGATCGAATCTCGACTCTGCGCAAAGTTTATGACCGTCGCGTTTTTTCGTGAAACCATGCTCATACGACTTACCATGGGCTAATACATCATGAATGGCCAGTATTTTGAATTTCCAAGACGGTGCACGAAAAACCGATCGAAACTCGACTCGCGCACGACATCGCGCAAAGTTTATGACCGTCGTATTTTTTTGCGAAAGCGTGTCTGTACGACTTCTCATGGGCTAATAAGACGGGAAAGACCATTATTTTGAATTTCTGAGACGGTGCACGAAAAACCGATCGAATCTCGACTCTACTTAAAGTTTATGACCGTCGCGTTTTTTCGTGAAACCATGCTCATACGACTTACCATGGGCTACATCGAGAATGGCCAGTATTTTGAATTTTCGAGACGGTGCACGAAAAACCGATCGAAACTCGACTCGCGCGTGACTTCGCGTAAAGTTTTCGACCGTCGTATTATTTGGCGAAAGCATGCCTGTACGACTTCTCATGGGCTAATAAGACGGGAAACACCAGTATTTTGAATTTCCCAGACGGTACACGAAAAACCGATCGAATCTCGACTCTACGCAAATTTTATGACCGTCGCGTTTTTTCGTGAAACCATGCTCATACGACTTACCATGGGCTAATACATCGTGAAAGGCCAGTATTTTGAAATTCGGAGACGGTGCATGAAAAAACGATCGAAACTTGACTCACGCGCGACTTCGCGCAAAGTTTTTGACCGTCGTATTTTTTTGCGAAAGCGTGCCTGTACGACTTCTCATGGGCTAATAAGACGGGAAAGACAAGTATTTGAATTTCCGAGACGGTGCACGAAAAACCGATCGAAACTCGACTCGCGCGCGACTTCGCGCAAAGTTTATAACCGTCGTATTTTTTTTCGAAAGCGTGGCTGTACGACTTCTCATGGGCTAATAAGACGGGAAAGACAAGTATTTTGAATTTTCGAGACGGTGCACGAAAAACCGATCGAAACTCGACTCTGCGCAAATTTTATGACCGTCGCATTTTTTCGTGAAACCATGCTCATACGACTTACCATGGGCTAATACATCGTGAATTGCCAGTATTTTGAATTTCCGAGACGGTGCACGAAAAACCGACCGAAACTCGACTCGCGCGCGACTTCGCGCAAAGTTTTTGACCGTCGTATTTTTTTGCGAAAGCGTGTCTGTATGAATTCTCATGGGCTAATAAGACGGGAAAGACCAGTATTTTGAATTTCCGAGACGGCGCACGAAAAACCGATCGAATCTCGACTCTGCGCAAAGTTTATGACCGTCGCGTTTTTTCGTGAAACCATGCTCATACGACTTACCATGGGCTAATACATCATGAATGGCCAGTATTTTGAATTTCCAAGACGGTGCACGAAAAACCGATCGAAACTCGACTCGCGCGCGACTTCGCGCAAAGTTTATGACCGTCATATTTTTTTGCGCAAGCGTGCCTGTACGACTTATCATGGGCTAATAAGTCGGGAAAGGCCAATATTTTGAATTTCAGAGACGGTGCACCAAAAACCGATCGAATCTCGACTCGCGCGCGACTTCGCGCAAAGTTTTTGACCGTTGTATTTTTTTGCGAAAGCGTGTCTATACGACTTCTCATGGGCTAATAAGTCGGGAAAGACCAGTATTTTGAATTTCCGAGACGGTGCACGAAAAACCGATCGAATCTCGACTCGCGCGACTTCGCGCAAAGTTTATGACCGTCGTATTTTTTTGCGAAAGCGTGTCTGTACGACTTCTCAAGAGCTAATAAGACGGGAAAGACCAGTATTTTGAATTTCCGAGACGGTGCACGAAAAACAGATCGAATCTCGACTCTACGCAAAGTTTATGACCGTTGCGTTTTTTCGTGAAACCATGCTCTTTTTTTTTCGTAAGTAAAGTCGTGAAACCATGCTCATACGACTTACCATAGGCTAATACATCGTGAATGGCCAGTATTTTGAATTTCCGAGACGGTGCACGAAAAACTGATCGAAACTCGACTCGCGCACGACTTCGCGCAAAATTTTTGACCGTCGTATTTTTTTGCGAATGCGTGCTTGTATGACTTCTCATGGGCTAATAAGACGGGAAAGACCAGTATTTTGAAATTCCGAGACGGTGCACGAAAACCCGATCGAATCTCGACTCTGCGCAAAGTTTATGACCGTCGCGTTTTTTCGTGAAACCATGCTCATACGACTTACCATGGGATAATACATCGTGAATGGCCAGTATTTTGAATTTCCGAGACGGTGCACGAAAAACCGATCGAAACTCGACTCGCGCGCGACATCGCGCAATGTTTATGACCGTCGTATTTTTTTGCGAAAGCGTGTCTGTACTACTTCTCATGGGCTAATAAGATGGGAAAGACCAGTATTTTGAATTTCCGAGACGGTGCACGAAAAACCGATCGAATCTCGACTCTACGCAAAGTTTATGACCGTCGCGTTTTTTCGTGAAACCATGCTCATACAACTTACCATGGGCTAATAATACATCGTGAATAGCCAGTATTTTGAATTTCCGAGACTGTGCACGAAACACTGATCGAAACTCGACTCACGCGCGACTTCGCTCAAAGTTTTTGACCATCGTATTTTTTTGTGAAAGCGTGTCTGTATGACTTCTCATGGGCTAATAAGACGGGAAAGACCAGTATTTTGAATTTCCGAGACGGCGCACGAAAAACCGATCGAATCTCGACTCTGCGCAAAGTTTATGACCGTCGCGTTTTTTCGTGAAACCATGCTCATACGACTTACCATGGGCTAATACATCATGAATGGCCAGTATTTTGAATTTCCAACACGGTGCACGAAAAACCGATCGAAACTCGACTCTGCGCAAAGTTTATGACCGTCGCGTTTTTTCGTGAAACCATGCTCATACGACTTACCATGGGATAATACATCGTGAATGGTCAGTATTTTGAATTTCCGAGACGGTGCACGAAAAACCGATCGAAACTCGACTCGCGCGCGACATCGCGCAAAGTTTATGACCGTCGTATTTTTTTGCGAAAGCGTGTCTGTACGACTTCTCATGGGCTAATAAGACGGGAAAGACCAGTATTATGAATTTCCGAGACGGTGCACGAAAAACCGATCGAATCTCGACTCTACGCAAAGTTTATGACCGTCGCGTTTTTTCGTGAAACCATGCACTTTTTTTTACCATGGGCTAATACATCGTGAATTGCCAGTATTTTGAATTTCCGAGACGGTGCACGAAAAACCGACCGAAACTCGACTCGCGCGCGACTTCGTGCAAAGTTTTTGACCGTCGTATTTTTTTGCGAAAGCGTGTCTGTATGACTTCTCATGGGCTAATAAGACGGGAAAGACCAGTATTTTGAATTTCCGAGACGGCGCACGAAAAACCGATCGAAACTCGACTCTGCGCAAATTTTATGACCGTCGCGTTTTTTCGTGAAACCATGCTCATACGACTTACCATGGGCTAATACATCGTGAATTGCCAGTATTTTGAATTTCCGAGACGGTGCACGAAAAACCGATCGAAACTCGACTCACGCGCGACATCGCGCAAAGTTTATGACCGTCGTATTTTTTTGCGAAAGCGTGTCTGTACGACTTCTCATGGGCTAATAAGACGGGAAAAACCAGTATTTTGAATTTCCGAGACGGTGCACGAAAAACCGATCGAATCTCGACTCTACGAAAAGTTTATGACCGTCGCGTTTTTTCGTGAAACCGTGCTCATACGACTTACCAAGGGCTAATACATTGTGAATTGCCAGTATTTTGAATTTCCGAGACGGTGCATGAAAAACTGATCGAAACTCGACTCGCGCGCGACTTTGCACAAAGTTTTTGACCGTCGTATTTTTTTGCGAAAGCGTGCTTGTATGACTTCTCATGGGCTAATAAGACGGGAAAGACCAGTATTTTGAATTTCCGAGACGGTGCACGAAAAACCGATCGAAACTCGACTCTGCGCAAATTTTATGACCGTCGCGTTTTTTCGTGAAACCATGCTCATACGACTTACCATGGGCTAATACATCGTGAATTGCCAGTATTTTGAATTTCCGAGACGGTGCACGAAAAACCGATCGAAACTCGACTCGCGCGCGACTTCGCGCAAAGTTTTTGACCGTCGTATTTTTTTGCGAAAGCGTGTCTGTATGACTTCTCATGGGCTAATAAGACGGGAAAGACCAGTATTTTGAATTTCCGAGACGGCGCATGAAAAACCGATCGAATCTCGACTCTGCGCAAAGTTTATGACCGTCGCGTTTTTTCGTGAAAGCTCATACGACTTACCATGGGCTAATACATCGTGAAAGGCCAGTATTTTGAAATTCGGAGACGGTGCATGAAAAAACGATCGAAACTTGACTCAAGCGCGACTTCGCGCAAAGTTTTTGACCGTCGTATTTTTTTGCGAAAGCGTGCCTGTACGACTTCTCATGGGCTAATAAGACGGGAAAGACAAGTATTTTGAATTTCCGAGACGGTGCACGAAAAACCGATCGAAACTCGACTCGCGTGCGACTTCGAGCAAAGTTTATAACCGTCGTATTTTTTTTCGAAAGCGTGGCTGTACGACTTCTCATGGGCTAATAAGACGGGAAAGACAAGTATTTTGAATTTCCGAGACGGTGCACGAAAAACCGATCGAAACTCGACTCTGCGCAAATTTTATGACCGTCGCGTTTTTTCGTGAAACCATGCTCATACGACTTACCATGGGCTAATACATCGTGAATTGCCAGTATTTTGAATTTCCGAGACGGTGCACGAAAAACCGATCGAAACTCGACTCGCGCGCGACTTCGCGCAAAGTTTTTGACCGTCGTATTTTTTTGCGAAAGCGTGTCTTTATGACTTCTCATAGGCTAATAAGACGGGAAAGACCAGTATTTTGAATTTCCGAGACGGCGCATGAAAAACCGATCGAATCTCGACTCTGCGCAAAGTTTATGACCGTCGCATTTTTTCGTGAAACCATGCTCATACGACTTACCATGGGCTAATATATCTTGAATGGCCAGTATTTTGAATTTCCAAGACGGTGCACGAAAAACCGATCGAAACTCGACTCTGCGCAAAGTTTATGACCGTCGCGTTTTTTCGTGAAACCATGCTCATACGACTTACCATGGGATAATATATCGTGAATGGCCAGTATTTTGAATTTCCGAGACGGTGCACGAAAAACCGATCGAAACTCGACTCGCGCTCGACATCGCGCAAAGTTTATGACCGTCGTATTTTTTTGCGAAAGCGTGTCTGTACGACTTCTCATGGGCTAATAAGACGGGAAAGACCAGTATTTTGAATTTCTGAGACGGTGCACGAAAAACCGATCGAATCTCGACTCTACGCAAAGTTTATGACCGTCGCGTTTTTTCGTGAAACCATGCTCATACGACTTACCATGGGCTAATACATCGTGAATTGCCAGTATTTTGAATTTCCGAGACGGTGCACGAAAAACCGATCGCAATTCGACACGCGCGCGACTTCGCGCAAAGTTTTTGACCGTCGTATTTTTTTGCGAAAGCGTGTCTGTATGACTTCTCACGGGCTAATAAGACGGGAAAGACCAGTATTTTGAATTTCCGAGACGGCGCACGAAAAACCGATCGAATCTCGACTCTGCGCAAAGTTTTTGACCGTCGCGTTTTTTCGTGAAACCATGCTCATACGACTTACCATGGGCTAATACATCTTGAATGGCCAGTATTTTGAATTTCCAAGACGGTGCACGAAAAACCGATCGAAACTCGACTCTACGCAAAGTTTATGACCGTCGCGTTTTTTCGTGAAACCTTGCTCATACGACTTACCATGGGATAATACATCGGGAATGGCCAGTATTTTGAATTTCCGAGACGGTGCACGAAAAACTGATCGAAACTCGACTTTGCGCAAAGTTTATGACCGTCGCGTTTTTTCGTGAAACCATGCTCATACGACTTACCATGGGCTAATACATCGTGAATGGCCAGTATTTTGAATTTCCGAGACGGTGCACGAAAAACTGATCGAAACTCGACTCGCGCGCGACTTCGCGCAAAGTTTTTTACCGTCGTATTTTTTTGCGAAAGCGTGTCTGTATGACTTCTCATGGGCTAATAAGACGGGAAAGACCAGTATTTTGAATTTCCGAGACGGCGCACGAAAAACCGATCGAATCTCGACTCTGCGCAAAGTTTATGACCGTCGCGTTTTTTCGTGAAACCATGCTCATACGACTTACCATGGGATAATACATCGTGAATGGCCAGTATTTTGAATTTCCGAGACGGTGCACGAAAAACCGATCGAAACTCGACTCACGCGCGACATCGCGCAAAGTTTATGACCGTCGTATTTTTTTGCGAAAGCGTGTATGTACGACTTCTCATGGACTAATAAGACGGGAAAGACCAGTATTTTGAATTTCCGAGACGGCGCTCGAAAAACCGATCGAATCTCGACTCTGCGCAAAGTTTATGACCGTCGCGTTTTTTCGTGAAACCATGCTCATACGACTTACCATGGGCTAATACATCATGAATGGCCAGTATTTTGAATTTCCAAGACGGTGCACCAAAAACCGATCGAAACTCGACTCGCGCGCGACTTCGCGCAAAGTTTATAACCGTCATATTTTTTTGCGCAAGCGTGCCTGTACGACTTATCATGGGCTAATAAGATGGGAAAGGCCAATATTTTGAATTTCCGAGAAGGTGCACGAAAAACCGATCGAATCTCGACTCGCGCGCGACTTCGCGCAAAGTTTTTGACCGTTGTATTTTTTTGCGAAAGCGTGTCTATACGACTTCTCATGGGCTAATAAGACGGGAAAGACCAGTATTTTGAATTTCCGAGACGGTGCACGAAAAACCGATCGAATCTCGACTCGCGCGCGACTTCGCGCAAAGTTTATGACCGTCGTATTTTTTTGCGAAAGCGTGTCTGTACGACTTCTCATGGGCTAATAAGACGGGAAAGACCAGTATTTTGAATTTCCGAGACGGTGCACGAAAAACCGATCGAAACTCGACTCTACTCAAAGTTTATGACCGTCGCGTTTTTTCGTGAAACCAAGCTGATACGACTTATGGGCTAATACATCGTGAATGGCCAGTATTTTGAATTTCCGAGACGGTGCACGAAAAACCGATGGAAACTCGACTCGTGCGCGACTTCGCGCAAAGTTTATGACCGTCGTATTTTTTTGCGAAAGCGTGCCTGTACGACTTCTCATGGGCTAATAAGACGGGAAAGACCAGTATTTTGAATTTCCGAGACGGTGCACGAAAAACCGATCGAATCTCGACTCTGCGCAAAGTTTATGACCGTCGCGTTTTTTCGTGAAACCATGCTCATACGACTTACCATGGGCTGATACATCGAGAATGGCCAGTATTTTGAATTTTCGAGACGGTGCACGAAAAACCGATCGAAACTCGACTCGCGCGTGACTTCACGCAAAGTTTATGACCGTCGTATTTTTTTGCGAAAGCGTGCCTGTACGACTTCTCATGGGCTAATAAGACGGGAAAGACCAGTATTTTGAATTTCAGAGACGATGCACGAAAATCCTATTGAATCTCGACTCTGCACAAAGTTTATGACCGTCGCATTTTTTCATAAAACCATGCTCATACGACTTACCATGGGCTAATACATCGTGAATGGCCAGTAGTTTGAATTTCCGAGACGGTGCACGAAAAACCGATCGAAACTCGACTTCGCGCAAAGTTTATAACCGTCGTATTTTTTTGCGAAAGCGTGCCTGTACGACTTCTCATGGGCTAATAAGGCGGGAAAGACCAGTATTTTGAATTTCCAAGACGGTGCACGAAAAACCGATCGAATCTCGACTCTGCGCAAAGTTTATGACCGTCGCGTTTTTTCGTGAAACCATGCTCATACGACTTACCATGGGCTAATACATCGTGAATTGCCAGTATTATGATTTTCCGAGACGGTGCACGAAAAACCGATCGAAACTCGACTCGCGCGCGACTTCGCGCAAAGTTTATGACCGTCGTATTTTTTTGCGAAAGTGTGCTTGTACGACTTCACATGGGCTAATAAGATGGGAAAGACCAGTATTTTGAATTTCCGAGACGGTGCACGAAAAACCGATCGAAACTCGACTCTGTGCAAAGTTTATGACCGTCGCGTTTTTTTCGTGAAACCATGCTCATACGACTTACCATGGGATAAAACATCGTGAATGGCCAGAATTTTGAATTTCCGAGACGGTGCACGAAAAACCGATCGAAACTCGACTCGCGCGCGACTTCGCGCAAAGTTTATGACCGTCGTATTTTTTTGCCAAAGCGTGCCTGTACGACTTCTCATGGGCTAATAAGATGGGAAAGACAAGTATTTTGAATTTCCGAGACGGTGCACGAAAAACCGATCGAAACTCGACTCTGTGCAAAGTTTATGACCGTCGCGTTTTTTTCGTGAAACCATGCTCATACGACTTACCATGGGATAAAACATCGTGAATGGCCAGAATTTTGAATTTCCGAGACGGTGCACGAAAAACCGATCGACACTCGACTCGCGCGCGACTTCGCGCAAAGTTTTCAACCGTCGTATTTTTTTGCGAAAGCATGGCTGTACGACTTCTCATGGGCTAATAAGACGGGAAAGACCAGTATTTTGAATTTCCGAGACGGTGCACGAAAAACCGATCGAATCTCGACTCTGCGCAAAGTTTATGACCGTCGCGTTTTTTCGTGAAACCATGCGCATACGACTTACCATGGGCTAATACATCGTGAATGGCCAGTATTTTGAATTTCGGAGACGGTGCACGAAAAACCGATCGAAACTTGACTCACGCGCGACTTCGCGCAAAGTTTTTGACCGTCGTATTTTTTTGCGAAAGCGTGCCTGTACGACTTCTCATGGGCTAATAAGACGGGAAAGACAAGTATTTTGAATTTCCGAGACGGTGCACGAAAAACCGATCGAAACTCGACTAGCGCGCGACTTCGCGCAAAGTTTATGACCGTCGTATTTTTTTGCGAAAGCGTGGCTGTACAACTTCTCATGGGCTAATAAGACGGGAAAGACAAGTATTTTGAATTTCCGAGACGGTGCACGAAAAACCGATTGAAACTCGACTCTGCGCAAAGTTTATGACCGTCGCATTTTTTCGTGAAACCATGCTCATACGACTTACCTTGGGCCAATACATCGTGAATGGCCAGTATTTTGAATTTCCGAGACGGTGCACGAAAAACCGATCGACACTCGACTCGCACGCGACTTCGCGCAAAGTTTTTGACCGTCGTATTTTTTTGCGAAAGCGTGTCTGTACGACTTCTCATGGGCTAAGAAGACGGGAAAGATCAGTATTTTGAATTTCCGAGACGGCGCACGAAAAACCGATCGAATCTCGACTCTGCGCAAAGTTTATGACCGTCGCGTTTTTTCATGAAACCATGCTCATACGACTTACCATGGGCTAATACATCATGAATGGCCAGTATTTTGAATTTCCGAGACGGTGCACGATAAACCGATCGAAACTCGACTCGCGCGCGACTTCGTGCAAAGTTTATGACCGTCATATTTTTTTCCACAAGCGTGCCTGTACGACTTATCATGGGCTAATAAGACGGGAAAGACTAATATTTTGAATTTCCGAGATGGTGCACGAAAAACCGATCGAATCTCAACTCACGCGCGACTTCGCGCAAAGTTTATGACCGTCGTATTTTTTTGCGAAAGCGTGTCTGTACGACTTCTCATGGGCTAATAAAACGGGAAAGACAAGTATTTTGAATTTCCGAGACGGTGCACGAAAAACCGATCGAAACTCGACTCTGCGCAAATTTTATGACCGTCGCATTTTTTCGTGAAACCATGCTCATACGACTTACCATGGGCTAATACATCGTGAATTTCCAGTATTTTGAATTTCCGAGACGGTGCACGAAAAACCGATCGAAACTCGACTCGCGCGCGACTTCGCGCAAAGTTTTTGACCGTCGTATTTTTTTGCGAAAGCGTGTCTTTATGACTTCTCATAGGCTAATAAGACGGGAAAGACCAGTATTTTGAATTTCTGAGACGGCGCATGAAAAACCGATCGAATCTCGACTCTGCGCAAAGTTTATGACCGTCGCATTTTTTCGTGAAACCATGCTCATACGACTTACCATGGGTTAATATATCTTGAATGGCCAGTATTTTGAATTTCCAAGACGGTGCACGAAAAACCGATCGAAACTCGACTCTGCGCAAAGTTTATGACCGTCGCGTTTTTTCGTGAAACCATGCTCATACGACTTACCATGGGATAATATATCGTGAATGGCCAGTATTTTGAATTTCCGAGACGGTGCACGAAAAACCGATCGAAACTCGACTCGCGCTCGACATCGCGCAAAGTTTATGACCGTCGTATTTTTTTGCGAAAGCGTGTCTGTACGACTTCTCATGGGCTAATAAGACGGGAAAAACCAGTATTTTGAATTTCTGAGACGGTGCACGAAAAACCGATCGAATCTCGACTCTACGCAAAGTTTATGACCGTCGCGTTTTTTCGTGAAACCATGCTCATACGACTTACCATGGGCTAATACATCGTGAATTGCCAGTATTTTGAATTTCCGAGACGGTGCACGAAAAACCGATCGCAATTCGACACGCGCGCGACTTCGCGCAATTTTTTGACCGTCGTATTTTTTTGCGAAAGCGAGTCTGTATGACTTCTCACGGGCTAATAAGACGGGAAAGACCAGTATTTTGAATTTCCGAGACGGCGCACGAAAAACCGATCGAATCTCGACTCTGCGTAAAGTTTTTGACCGTCGCGTTTTTTCGTGAAACCATGCTCATACGACTTACCATGGGCTAATACATCTTGAATGGCCAGTATTTTGAATTTCCAAGACGGTGCACGAAAAACCGATCGAAACTCGACTCTACGCAAAGTTTATGACCGTCGCGTTTTTTCGTGAAACCTTGCTCATACGACTTACCATGGGATAATACATCGGGAATGGCCAGTATTTTGAATTTCCGAGACGGTGCACGAAAAACTGATCGAAACTCGACTTTGCGCAAAGTTTATGACCGTCGCGTTTTTTCGTGAAACCATGCTCATACGACTTACCATGGGCTAATACATCGTGAATGGCCAGTATTTTGAATTTCCGAGACTGTGCACGAAAAACTGATCGAAACTCGACTCGCGCGCGACTTCGCGCAAAGTTTTTTACCGTCGTATTTTTTTGCGAAAGCGTGTCTGTATGACTTCTCATGGGCTAATAAGACGGGAAAGACCAGTATTTTGAATTTCCGAGACGGCGCACGAAAAACCGATCGAATCTCGACTCTGCGCAAAGTTTATGACCGTCGCGTTTTTTCGTGAAACCATGCTCATACGACTTACCATGGGATAATACATCGTGAATGGCCAGTATTTTGAATTTCCGAGACGGTGCACGAAAAACCGATCGAAACTCGACTCACGTGCGACATCGCGCAAAGTTTATGACCGTCGTATTTTTTTGCGAAAGCGTGTCTGTACGACTTCTCATGGGCTAATAAGACGGGAAAAACCAGTATTTTGAATTTCCGAGACGGTGCACGAAAAACCGATCGAATCTTGACTCTACGCAAAGTTTATGACCGTCGCGTTTTTTCGTGAAACCATGCTCATACGACTTACCATGGGCTAATACATCGTGAATTGCCAGTATTTTGAATTTCCGAGACGGTGCACGAAAAACCAACCGAAACTCGACTCGCGCGCGACTTCGCGCAAAGTTTTTGACCGTCGTATTTTTTTGCGAAAGCGTGTCTGTATGACTTCTCATGGGCTAATAAGACGGGAAAGACCAGTATTTTGAATTTCCGAGACGGCGCTCGAAAAACCGATCGAATCTCGACTCTGCGCAAAGTTTATGACCGTCGCGTTTTTTCGTGAAACCATGCTCATACGACTTACCATGGGCTAATACATCATGAATGGCCAGTATTTTGAATTTCCAAGACGGTGCACCAAAAACCGATCGAAACTCGACTCGCGCGCGACTTCGCGCAAAGTTTATAACCGTCATATTTTTTTGCGCAAGCGTGCCTGTACGACTTATCATGGGCTAATAAGACGGGAAAGGCCAATATTTTGAATTTCCGAGAAGGTGCACGAAAAACCGATCGAATCTCGACTCGCGCACGACTTCGCGCAAAGTTTTTGACCGTTGTATTTTTTTGCGAAAGCGTGTCTATACGACTTCTCATGGGCTAATAAGACGGGAAAGACCAGTATTTTGAATTTCCGAGACGGTGCACGAAAAACCGATCGAATCTCGACTCGCGCGCGACTTCGCGCAAAGTTTATGACCGTCGTATTTTTTTGCGAAAGCGTGTCTGTACGACTTCTCATGGGCTAATAAGACGGGAAAGACCAGTATTTTGAATTTCCGAGACGGTGCACGAAAAACCGATCGAAACTCGACTCTACTCAAAGTTTATGACCGTCGCGTTTTTTCGTGAAACCAAGCTGATACGACTTATGGGCTAATACATCGTGAATGGCCAGTATTTTGAATTTTCGAGACGGTGCACGAAAAACCGATGGAAACTCGACTCGTGCGCGACTTCGCGCAAAGTTTATGACCGTCGTATTTTTTTGCGAAAGCGTGCCTGTACGACTTCTCATGGGCTAATAAGACGGGAAAGACCAGTATTTTGAATTTCCGAGACGGTGCACGAAAAACCGATCGAATCTCGACTCTGCGCAAAGTTTATGACCGTCGCGTTTTTTCGTGAAACCATGCTCATACGACTTACCATGGGCTGATACATCGAGAATGGCCAGTATTTTGAATTTTCGAGACGGTGCACGAAAAACCGATCGAAACTCGACTCGCGCGTGACTTCACGCAAAGTTTATGACCGTCGTATTTTTTTGCGAAAGCGTGCCTGTACGACTTCTCATGGGCTAATAAGACGGGAATGACCAGTATTTTGAATTTCAGAGACGATGCACGAAAATCCTATTGAATCTCGACTCTGCACAAAGTTTATGACCGTCGCATTTTTTCATAAAACCATGCTCATACGACTTACCATGGGCTAATACATCGTGAATGGCCAGTAGTTTGAATTTCCGAGACGGTGCACGAAAAACCGATCGAAACTCGACTCGCGCGCGACTTCGCGCAAAGTTTATAACCGTCGTATTTTTTTGCGAAAGCTTGCCTGTACGACTTCTCATGGGCTAATAAGGCGGGAAAGACCAGTATTTTGAATTTCCAAGACGGTGCACGAAAAACCGATCGAATCTCGACTCTGCGCAAAGTTTATGACCGTCGCGTTTTTTCGTGAAACCATGCTCATACGACTTACCATGGGCTAATACATCGTGAATTGCCAGTATTATGATTTTCCGAGACGGTGCACGAAAAACCGATCGAAACTCGACTCGCGCGCGACTTCGCGCAAAGTTTATGACCGTCGTATTTTTTTGCGAAAGTGTGCTTGTACGACTTCACATGGGCTAATAAGATGGGAAAGACCAGTATTTTGAATTTCCGAGACGGTGCACGAAAAACCGATCGAAACTCGACTCTGTGCAAAGTTTATGACCGTCGCGTTTTTTTCGTGAAACCATGCTCATACGACTTACCATGGGATAAAACATCGTGAATGGCCAGAATTTTGAATTTCCGAGACGGTGCACGAAAAACCGATCGAAACTCGACTCGCGCGCGACTTCGCGCAAAGTTTATGACCGTCGTATTTTTTTGCCAAAGCGTGCCTGTACGACTTCTCATGGGCTAATAAGATGGGAAAGACAAGTATTTTGAATTTCCGAGACGGTGCACGAAAAACCGATCGAAACTCGACTCTGTGCAAAGTTTATGACCGTCGCGTTTTTTTCGTGAAACCATGCTCATACGACTTACCATGGGATAAAACATCGTGAATGGCCAGAATTTTGAATTTCCGAGACGGTGCACGAAAAACCGATCGACACTCGACTCGCGCGCGACTTCGCGCAAAGTTTTCAACCGTCGTATTTTTTTGCGAAAGCATGGCTGTACGACTTCTCATGGGCTAATAAGACGGGAAAGACCGGTATTTTGAATTTCCGAGACGGTGCACGAAAAACCGATCGAATCTCGACTCTGCGCAAAGTTTATGACCGTCGCGTTTTTTCGTGAAACCATGCGCATACGACTTACCATGGGCTAATACATCGTGAATGGCCAGTATTTTGAATTTCGGAGACGGTGCACGAAAAACCGATCGAAACTTGACTCACGCGCGACTTCGCGCAAAGTTTTTGACCGTCGTATTTTTTTGCGAAAGCGTGCCTGTACGACTTCTCATGGGCTAATAAGACGGGAAAGACAAGTATTTTGAATTTCCGAGACGGTGCACGAAAAACCGATCGAAACTCGACTAGCGCGCGACTTCGCGCAAAGTTTATGACCGTCGTATTTTTTTGCGAAAGCGTGGCTGTACAACTTCTCATGGGCTAATAAGACGGGAAAGACAAGTATTTTGAATTTCCGAGACGGTGCACGAAAAACCGATTGAAACTCGACTCTGCGCAAAGTTTATGACCGTCGCATTTTTTCGTGAAACCATGCTCATACGACTTACCTTGGGCCAATACATCGTGAATGGCCAGTATTTTGAATTTCCGAGACGGTGCACGAAAAACCGATCGACACTCGACTCGCACGCGACTTCGCGCAAAGTTTTTGACCGTCGTATTTTTTTGCGAAAGCGTGTCTGTACGACTTCTCATGGGCTAAGAAGACGGGAAAGATCAGTATTTTGAATTTCCGAGACGGCGCACGAAAAACCGATCGAATCTCGACTCTGCGCAAAGTTTATGACCGTCGCGTTTTTTCATGAAACCATGCTCATACGACTTACCATGGGCTAATACATCATGAATGGCCAGTATTTTGAATTTCCGAGACGGTGCACGATAAACCGATCGAAACTCGACTCGCGCGCGACTTCGTGCAAAGTTTATGACCGTCATATTTTTTTCCACAAGCGTGCCTGTACGACTTATCATGGGCTAATAAGACGGGAAAGACTAATATTTTGAATTTCCGAGATGGTGCACGAAAAACCGATCGAATCTCAACTCACGCGCGACTTCGCGCAAAGTTTATGACCGTCATATTTTTTTGCGAAAGCGTGTCTGTACGACTTCTCATGGGCTAATAAAACAGGAAAGACCAGTATTTTGAATTTCCGAGACGGTGCACGAAAAACCGATCGAATCTCGACTCTGCGCAAAGTTTATGACCGTCGCATTTTTTTCATGAAACCATGCTCATATGACTTACCATGGGCTAATACATCGTGAATGGCCAGTATTTTGAATTTCCGAGACGGTGCACGAAAAACCGATCGAAACTCGACTCTGCGCAAAGTTTATGACCGTCGCGTTTTTTCGTGAAACCATGCTCATACGACTTACATGGGATAATACATCGTGAATGGCCAGTATTTTGAATTTCCGAGACGGTGCACGAAAAACCGATCGAAACTCGACTCGCGTGCGACTTCGCGCAAAGTTTATGTCCGTCGTATTTTTTTGCGAAAGCGTGTCTATACGACTTCTCATGGGCTAATAAGACGGGAAAGACCAGTATTTTGAATTTTCGAGACGGTGCACGAAAAACCGATCGAATCTCGACTCTACGCAAAGTTTATGACCGTCGCGTTTTTTCGTGAAACCATGCTCATACGACTTACCATGGGCTAATACATCGTGAATGGCCAGTATTTTGAATTTCCGAGACGGTGCACGAAAAACTGATCGAAACTCGACTCGCGCGCGACTTCGCGCAAAGTTTTTGACCGTCGAATTTTTTTGCGAAAGCGTGCTTGTATGACTTCTCATGGGCTAATATGACGGGAAATACTAATATTTTGAATTTCCGACACGGCTCACGAAAAACCGATCGAATCTTGACTCTGCCCAAAGTTTATGACCGTCGCGTTTTTTCGTGAAACCATGCTCATACGACTTACCATGGGCTAATACATCGTGAATGGCCAGTATTTTGAATTTCCGAGATGGTGCACGAAAAACCGATCGACACTCGACTCGCACGCGACTTCGCGCAATGTTTTTGACCGTCGTATTTTTTTGCGAAAGCGTGTCTGTACGACTTCTCATGGGCTAATAAGACGGGAAAGATCAGTATTTTGAATTTCCGAGACGGTGCACGAAGTTTATGACCGTCGTATTTTTTTGTGAAAGCGTGGTTGTACGACTTCACATGGGCTAATAAGACGGGAAAGACCAGTATTTTGAATTTCAGAGACGGTGCACGAAAAACCGATCGAATCTCGACTATGCGCAAAGTTTATGACCGTCGCATTTTTTCGTGAAACCATGCTCATATGACTTACCATGGGCTAATACATCGTGAATGGCCAGTATTTTGAATTTCCGAGACGGTGCACGAAAAACCGATCGAAACTCTACTCTGCGCAAAGTTTATGACCGTCGCGTTTTTTCGTGAAACCATGCTCATACGACTTACATGGGATAATACATCGTGAATGGCCAGTATTTTGAATTTCCGAGACGGTGCACGAAAAACCGATCGAAACTCGACTCGCGTGCGACTTCGCGCAAAGTTTATGACCGTCGTATTTTTTTGCGAAAGCGTGTCTGTACGACTTCTCATGGGCTAATAAGACGGGAAAGACCAGTATTTTGAATTTTCGAGCCGGTGCACGAAAAAACCGATCGAATCTCGACTCTACGCAAAGTTTATGACCGTCGCGTTTTTTCGTGAAACCATTCTCATACGACTTACCATGGGCTAATACATCGTGAATGGCCAGTATTTTGAATTTCCGAGACGGTGCACGAAAAATTGATCGAAACTCGACTCGCGCGCGACTTCGCGCAAAGTTTTTGACCGTCGTATTTTTTTGCGAAAGAGTGCTTGTATGACTTCTCATGGGCTAATATGACGGGAAATACTAACATTTTGAATTTCCGACACGGCGCACGAAAAACCGATCGAATCTTGACTCTGCCCAAAGTTTATGACCGTCGCGTTTTTTCGTGAAACCATGCTCATACGACTTACCATGGGCTAATATATCGTGAATGGCCAGTATTTTGAATTTCCGAGACGGTGCACGAAAAACCGATCGAAACTTGACTCATGCGCGACTTCGCGCAAAGTTTTTGACCGTCATATTTTTTTGCGAAAGCGTGCATGTACGACTTTTCATGGGCTAATAAGACGGGAAAGACCAGTATTTTGAATTTCCGAGACGGTGCACGAAAAACCGATCGAATCTCGACTCTGCGCAAAGTTTATGACCGTCGCATTTTTTCGTGAAACCATGCTCTTTTTTTTTGGTAAGTAAAGATATTGTATTTTGTAAAAGATTTGTACAAAGAAGCTTTGTCTACACAAGCCATAGACTAAAGCCTGAAGTCTCTTAGTGTAGTCGAGAAGATTGCACCCCACCTAAAGAAGGTGAAATGGGCACGCTTCATCAAACTCATCTCCAAGAGTAGCATAAGGAAGTTAATAAATAATAAAATTCAATAGCTAGACTGTTCTGGACTACTTGTGGATACATCACAAAATATAAGCTTTGCCCCATATAATACATTACAATCTTCATCATTATTCGAGTGATTCTTGACGAATGGAAAAATTGAATCTTGTGAAAATATCTTTCTCTCTTCTTGTTAGGTGCTCTGTATTCAATTCTTGCTCCATACATGATCGTGAGTCCTGAAGAATCTCTATCAGAATTTGAGCTTTGTTCATGTTGTGACACTCAAAAATTCTGCCACACCTCTCCTTCCAAATCCACCAAATAGCACATCTGAATATAATTCGTGCTAGTTGTGTAAGAGGCCCCTTTCTTGAGAAGCTTTGCATAAGCATTTCTAATTCATGATGCAAGTTTGGCCGTGGTAGCCTTTGAAAATCAAATCGCTTCAAGATCTCCTTCCATATCCAAGATGAATAATCACAAGCAAAGTAGAGATGGTCAACACTTTCTTCATTTTGCATACACAAAGAGCACCGATTTACAATTACCTCTTCGCTGCATATTGTCCATCGTAGGAAGTTTGCCGAGAAGGGCCTGCCATGTACATAAGGAATGTCGCTGTGAGCATGGACTATCCCATGTCCAACTACTTTGGATCCACTTGTTGTTTCGTCGTCTAATTTGGTTCCATGCAGATGTAGCACTAAATTTACCGTTATCATGAAGCCAAATAAGCATATCTGAAGAGTTGTTCTTGATTGTAATAGCCCTAATAGTCGGCCAAAGTAATAACATGTCAGGGGAGGTAGGGTTGGGAAGACACCAAGTACCATTGTTAATGAATTCAGAAACCTTCCAGTCTTTGGGAGCCCCCAGATCCTGTCGTACTCTATCACCAAATATCTGAAATATGCTTTTCCCATTCACCCAAGGATCATACCACATATTAATATTGGTTCCAGAAGAAATCACATAAGAAATATTGTTACGTAGCCATCGCCTTGCCTTCAGAATTCCTTTCCAAGCAGCAGAATGAGATGTTTTTGCAGATGTTTCCCAGATTGATTCCTTGGTTAGGTACCTAGCAAAAACCCATTGTGACCATAAGGAAGACTTGTTTTGTAAAATATCCCATAATTGCTTTACCATACAAGCTTTATTCCAATCTCTAATATGTCGAAGATTCAGCCCACCTTCATCCTTCGGTTTGCAAATGCTGTCCCAATTCACCATGTGCATTGCCTTACCATCTGTGCCATTCCAAAAGAAGTTCATAAGTAATTTATCAATATCATGGAGAAGCCCGGCTGGTAGAAGGAATGCATGAGACCAATAAATAGAATAAGAGGTCAACACAGATCGAATAAGTTCAAGTCGTCCAGCTTTAGAAAGAAGCCTATTTTTCCAAGAGGAAATTCTGTTCTTAATTTTTTGTATGATAGGCTGACAGGAGGCTTTGTTGATTCCAGTGGATATAAGTGGGAGACCCAAGTAAGGAACCGGTAAATTTCCTTCAGCAACTCCCAATGTTTGAGCAATATGATTCTTATTGTCAATTCAAGTACCCACATATACTGATCTCAGGCCCTTCTCGGCAAACTTCCTACGATGGACAATATGCAGCGAAGAGGTATTTATATTGTAAATCGGTGCTCTTTGTGTATGCAAAATGAAGAAAGTGTTGACCATCTCTACTTTGCTTGTGATTATTCATCTTGGATATGGAAGGAGATCTTGAAGCGATTTGATTTTCAAAGGCTACCACGGCCAAACTTGCATCATGAATTAGAAATGCTTATGCAAAGCTTCTCAAGAAAGGGGCCTCTTACACAACTAGCACGAATTATATTCAGATGTGCTATTTGGTGGATTTGGAAGGAGAGGTGTGGCAGAATTTTTGAGTGTCACAACATGAAGAAAGCTCAAATTCTGATAGAGATTCTTCAGGACTCACGATCATGTATGGAGCAAGAATTGAATACAGAGCACCTAACAAGAAGAGAGAAAGATATTTTCACAAGATTCAATTTTTCCATTCGTCAAGAATCACTCGAATAATGATGAAGATTGTAATTATATGGGGCAAAGCTTATATTTTGTGTTGTATCCACAAGTAGTCCAGAACAGTCTAGCTATTGCATTTTATTATTTATTAACTTCCTTATGCTACTCTTGGAGATGAGTTTGATGAAGCGTGCTCATTTCACCTTCTTTAGGTGGGGTGCAATCTTCTCGACTACACTAAGAGACTTCAGGCTTTAGTCTATGGCTTGTGTAGACAAAGCTTCTTTGTACAAATCTTTTACAAAATACAATATCTTTACTTACCAAAAAAAAAAGTACCCACATATACTTTGCTCTTTCGACTTACCATGGGCTAATACATCGTGAATTGCCAGTATTTTGAATTTCGGAGATGGTGCACGAAAAACCGATCGAAACTCGACTCACGCGCGACTTCGCGCAAAGTTTTTGACCGTCGTATTTTTTTGCGAAAGCGTGCCTGTACGACTTCTCATGGGCTAATAAGACGGGAAAGACAAGTATTTTGAATTTCCGAGACGGTGCACGAAAAACCGATCGAAACTCGACTCTGCGCAAAGTTTATGACCGTCGCGTTTTTTCGTGAAACCATGCTCATACGACTTACCTTGGGCTAATACATCGTGAATGACCAGTATTTTGAATTTCCGAGACGGTGCATGAAAAACCGATCGACACTCGACTCGCGCGCGACTTCGCGCAAATTTTTTGACCGTCGTATTTTTTTGCGAAAGCATGCCTGTACGACTTCTCATGGGCTAATAAGACGGGAAAGATAAGTATTTTGAATTTCCGAGACGGTGCACGAAAAACCGATCGAAACTCGACTCTGCGCAAAGTTTATGACCGTCGCGTTTTTTCGTGAAACCATGCTCATACGACTTACCATGGGCTAATACATCGTGAATGACCAGTATTTTGAATTTCCGAGACGGTGCATGAAAAACCGATCGACACTCGACTCGCGCGCGACTTCGCGCAAATTTTTTGACCGTCGTATTTTTTTGCGAAAGCATGCCTGTACGACTTCTCATGGGCTAATAAGACGGGAAAGACAAGTATTTTGAATTTCCGAGACGGTGCACGAAAAACCGATCGAAACTCGACTCGCGCGTGACTTCACGCAAAGTTTATGACCGTCGTATTTTTTTGCGAAAGTGTGCTTGTACGACTTCTCATGGGCTAATAAGATGGGAAAGACCTGTATTTTGAATTTCAGAGACGGTGCACGAAAAACCGATTGAATCTCGACTCTGCGCAAAGTTTATGACCGTCGCGTTTTTTCATGAAACCATGCTCATACGACTTACCATGGGCTAATACATCGTGAATGGCCAATATTTTGAATTTCCGAGACGGTGCACGAAAAACCGATCGAAACTCGACTCGCGCGCCACTTCGCGCAAAGTTTAGAACCGTCGTATTTTTTTGTGAAAGCGTGCCTGTACGACTTCTCATGGGCTAATAAGCCGGGAGAGACCAGTATTTTGAATTTCGGAGACGGTGCACGAAAAACCGATCGAATCTCGACTCGCGCGCGACTTCGCGCAAAGTTTATGACCGTCGTATTTTTTTGCGAAAGCGTGCCTGTACGACTTCTCATGGGCTAATAAGACGGGAAAGACCAGTATTTTGAATTTCCGAGACGGCGCACGAAAAACCGATAGAATCTCGACTCTGCGCAAAGTTTATGACCGTCGCGTCTTTTCATGAAACCATGCTCATACGACTTACCATGGGCTAATACATCATGAATGGCCAGTATTTTGAATTTCCGAGACGGTGCACGAAAAACCGATCGAAACTCGACTCGCGCGCGTCTTCGTGCAAAGTTTATGACCGTCATATTTTTTTGCACTAGCGTGCCTGTACGACTTATCATGGGCTAATAAGACGGGAAAGACTAATATTTTGAATTTCCGAGACGGTGCACGAAAAACCGATCGAATCTCAACTCACGCGCGACTTCGCGCAAAGTTTATGACCGTCGTATTTTTTTGCGAAAGCGTGTCTGTACGACTTCTCATGGGCTAATAAGACGGGAAAGACCAGTATTTTGAATTTCCGAGACGGTGCACGAAAAACCGATCGAATCTCGACTCTGCGCAAAGTTTATGACCGTCGCGTTTTTTCGTGAAACCATGCTCATATGACTTACCATGGGCTAATACATCGTGAATGGCCAGTATTTTGAATTTCCGAGACGGTGCACGAAAAACCGATCGAATCTCGACTCTACGCAAAGTTTATGACCGTCGCGTTTTTTCGTGAAACCATGCTCATACGACTTACCATTGGCTAATACATCGTGAAGTGCCAGTATTTTGAATTTCCGAGACGGTGCACGAAAAACCGATCGAAACTCGACTCGCGCGCGACTTCGCGCAAAGTTTTTGACCGTCGTATTTTTTTGCGAAAGCGTGTCTGTATGACTTCTCATGGGCTAATAAGACGGGAAAGACTAGTATTTTGAATTTCCAAGACGGCGCACGAAAAACCGATCGAATCTCGACTCTACGCAAAGTTTATGACCGTCGCGTTTTTTTGTGAAACCATGCTCATACGACTTACCATGGGCTAATACATCATGAATGGCCAGTATTTTGAATTTCCAAGACGGTGCACGAAAAACCGATCGAAACTCGACTCGCGCGCGACCTCGCGCAAAATTTATGACCGTCATATTTTTTTCGCAAGCGTGCCTGTACGACTTATCATGGGCTAATAAGACGGGAAAGGCCAATATTTTGAATTTCCGAGACGGTGCACGAAAAACCGATCGAATCTCGACTCGCGCGCGACTTTGCGCAAAGTTTTTGACCGTTGTATTTTTTTGCGAAAGCGTGTCTATACGACTTCTCATGGGCTAATAAGACGGGAAAGACCAGTATTTTGAATTTCCGAGACGGTGCACGAAAAACCGATCGAATCTCGACTCGCGCGCGACTTCGCGCAAAGTTTATGACCGTCGTTTTTTTTGCGAAAGCGTGTCTGTACGACTTCTCATGGGCTAATAAGACGGGAAAGACCAGTATTTTGAATTTCCGAGACGGTGCACGAAAAACCGATCGAATCTCGACTCTACGCAAAGTTTATGACCGTCGCGTTTTTTCGTGAAACCATGCTCATACGACTTACCATGGGCTAATACATCGTGAATAGCCAGTATTTTGAATTTCCGAGACGGTGCACGAAAAACTGATCGAAACTCGACTCGCGCGCGACTTCGCACAAAGTTTTTGACCGTCGTATTTTTTTGCGAAAGCGTGCTTGTATGACTTCTCATGGGCTAATAAGACGGGAAAGACCAGTATTTTGAATTTCCGAGACGGTGCACGAAAACCCGATCGAATCTCGACTCTGCGCAAAGTTTATGACCGTCGCGTTTTTTCGTGAAACCATGCTCATACGACTTACCATGGGATAATACATCGTGAATGGCCAGTATTTTGAATTTCCGAGACGTTGCACGAAAAACCGATCGAAACTTGACTTGCGCGCGACATCGAGCAAAGTTTATGACTGTCGTATTTTTTTGCGAAAGCGTGTCTGTACGACTTCTCATGGGCTAATAAGACGGGAAAGACCAGTATTTTGAATTTCCGAGACGGTGCACGAAAAACCGATCGAATCTCGACTCTACGAAAAGTTTATGACCGTCGCGTTTTTTCGTGAAACCGTGCTCATACGACTTACCATGGGCTAATACATTGTGAATTGCCAGTATTTTGAATTTCCGAGACGGTGCACGAAAAAACGATCGAAACTCGACTCGCGCGCGACTTCGCGCAAAGTTTTTGACCGTCGTATTTTTTTGCGAAAGCGTGCTTGTATGACTTCTCATGGGCTAATAAGACGGGAAAGACCAGTATTTTGAATTTCCGAGACGGTGCACGAAAAACCGATCGAATCTCGACTCTACGCAAAGTTTATGACCGTCGCGTTTTTTCGTGAAACCATGCTCATACGACTTACCATGGGCTAATACATCGTGAATAACCAGTATTTTGAATTTCCGAGACGGTGCATGAAAAACTGATCGAAACTCGACTCGCGCGCGACTTTGCACAAAGTTTTTGACCGTCGTATTTTTTTGCGAAAGCGTGCTTGTATGACTTCTCATGGGCTAATAAGACGGGAAAGACCAGTATTTTGAATTTCCGAGACGGTGCACGAAAACCCGATCAAATCTCGACTCTGCGCAAAGTTTATGACCGTCGCATTTTTTCGTGAAACCATGCTCATACGACTTACCATGGGATAATACATCGTGAATGGCCAGTATTTTGAATTTCCGAGACGGTGCACGAAAAACCGATCGAAACTCGACTCGCGCGCGACATCGCGCAAAGTTTATGACCGTCGTATTTTTTTGCGAAAGCGTGTCTGTACGACTTCTCATGGGCTAATAAGACGGGAAAGACCAGTATTTTGAATTTCCGAGACGGTGCACGAAAAACCGATCGAATCTCGACTCTGCGCAAAGTTTATGACCGTCGCGTTTTTTCGTGAAACCATGCTCATACGACTTACCATGGGCTAATACATCATGAATGGCCAGTATTTTGAATTTCCAAGACGGTGCACGAAAAACCGATCGAAACTCGACTCGCGCGCGACTTCGCGCAAAGTTTTTGACCGTCGTATTTTTTTGCGAAAGCGTGTCTGTATGACTTCTCATGTGCTAATAAGACGGGAAAGACCAGTATTTTGAATTTCCGAGACGGCGCACGAAAAACCGATCGAATCTCGACTCTGCGCAAAGTTTATGACCGTCGCGTTTTTTCGTGAAACCATGCTCATACGACTTACCATGGGCTAATACATCATGAATGGCCAGTATTTTGAATTTCCAAGACGGTGCACGAAAAACCGATCGAAACTCGACCCTGCGCAAAGTTTATGACCGTCGCGTTTTTTCGTGAAACCATGCTCATACGACTTACCATGGGATAATACATCGTGAATGGCCAGTATTTTGAATTTCCGAGACGGTGCACGAAAAACCGATCGAAACTTGACTCGCGCGCGACATCGAGCAAAGTTTATGACCGTCGTATTTTTTTGCGAAAGCGTGTCTGTACGACTTCTCATGGGCTAATAAGACGGGAAAGACCAGTATTTTGAATTTCTGAGACGGTGCACGAAAAACCGATCGAATCTCGACTCTACGCAAAGTTTATGACCGTCGCGTTTTTTCGTGAAACCGTGCTCATACGACTTACCATGGGCTAATACATTGTGAATTGCCAGTATTTTGAATTTCCGAGACGGTGCAAGAAAAAACGATCGAAACTCGACTCGCGCGCGACTTCCCGCAAAGTTTTTGACCGTCGTATTTTTTTGCGAAAGCGTGCTTGTATGACTTCTCATGGGCTAATAAGACGGGAAAGACCAGTATTTTGAATTTCCGAGACGGTGCACGAAAAACCGATCGAATCTCGACACTGCGCAAAGTTTATGACCGTCGCGTTTTTTCGTGAAACCATGCTCATACGACTTACCATGGGCTAATACATCGTGAATGGCCAGTATTTTGAATTTCCGAGACGGTGCACGAAAAACTGATCGAAACTCGACTCGCGCGCGACTTCGCGCAAAGTTTTTGACCGTCGTATTTTTTTGCGAAAGCGTGTCTGTATGACTTCTCATGGGCTAATAAGACGGGAAAGACCAGTATTTTGAATTTCCTAGACGGCGCACGAAAAACCGATCGAATCTCGACTCTGCGCAAAGTTTATGACCGTCACGTTTTTTCGTGAAACCATGCTCATACGACTTACCATGGGCTAATACATCATGAATGGCCAGTAATTTGAATTTCCAAGACGGTGCATGAAAAACCGATCGAAACTCGACTCTGCGCAAAGTTTATGACCGTCGCGTTTTTTCGTGAAACCATGCTCATACGACTTACCATGGGATAATACATCGTGAATGGTCAGTATTTTGAATTTCCGAGACGGTGCACGAAAAACCGATCCAAACTCGACTCGCGCGCGACATCGCGCAAAGTTTATGACCGTCGTATTTTTTTGCGAAAGCGTGTCTGTACGACTTCTCATGGGCTAATAAGACGGGAAAGACCAGTATTTTGAATTTCCGAGACGGTGCACGAAAAACCGATCGAATCTCGACTCTACGCAAAGTTTATGACCATCGCGTTTTTTCGTGAAACCATGCTCATACGACTTACCATGGGATAATACATCGTGAATGGCCAGTATTTTGAATTTCCGAGACGTTGCACGAAAAACCGATCGAAACTTGACTCGCGCGCGACATCGAGCAAAGTTTATGACCGTCGTATTTTTTTGCGAAAGCGTGTCTGTACGACTTCTCATGGGCTAATAAGACGGGAAAGACCAGTATTTTGAATTTCGGAGACGGTGCACGAAAAACCGATCGAATCTCGACTCTACGAAAAGTTTATGACCGTCGCGTTTTTTCGTGAAACCGTGCTCATACGACTTACCATGGGCTAATACATTGTGAATTGCCAGTATTTTGAATTTCCGAGACGGTGCACGAAAAAACGATCGAAACTCGACTCGCGCGCGACTTCGGGCAAAGTTTTTGACCGTCGTATTTTTTTGCGAAAGCGTGCTTGTATGACTTCTCATGGGCTAATAAGACGGGAAAGACCAGTATTTTGAATTTCCGAGACGGTGCACGAAAAACCGATCGAATCTCGACTCTACGCAAAGTTTATGACCGTCGCGTTTTTTCGTGAAACCATGCTCATACGACTTACCATGGGCTAATACATCGTGAATAACCAGTATTTTGAATTTCCGAGACGGTGCATGAAAAACTGATCGAAACTCGACTCGCGCGCGACTTTGCACAAAGTTTTTGACCGTCGTATTTTTTTGCGAAAGCGTGCTTGTATTTCTTCTCATGGGCTAATAAGACGGGAAAGACCAGTATTTTGAATTTCCGAGACGGTGCACGAAAACCCGATCAAATCTCGACTCTGCGCAAAGTTTATGACCGTCGCATTTTTTCGTGAAACCATGCTCATACGACTTAACATGGGATAATACATCGTGAATGGCCAGTATTTTGAATTTCCGAGACGGTGCACGAAAAACCGATCGAAACTCGACTCGCGCGCGACATCGCGCAAAGTTTATGACCGTCGTATTTTTTTGCGAAAGCGTGTCTGTACGACTTCTCATGGGCTAATAAGACGGGAAAGACCAGTATTTTGAATTTCCGAGACGGTGCACGAAAAACCGATCGAATCTCGACTCTACGCAAAGTTTATGACCGTCGCGTTTTTTAGTGAAACCATGCTCATACGACTTACCATGGGCTAATACATCGTGAATGGCCAGTATTTTGAATTTCCGAGACGGTGCACGAAAAACTGATCGAAACTCGACTCGCGCGCGACTTCGCGCAAAGTTTTTGACCGTCGTATTTTTTTGCGAAAGCGTGTCTGTATGACTTCTCATGGGCTAATAAGACGGGAAAGACCAGTATTTTGAATTTCCGAGACGGCGCACGAAAAACCGATCGAATCTCGACTCTGCGCAAAGTTTATGACCGTCGCGTTTTTTCGTGAAACCATGCTCATACGACTTACCATGGGCTAATACATCATGAATGGCCAGTATTTTGAATTTCCAAGACGGTGCACGAAAAACCGATCGAAACTCGACTCTGCGCAAAGTTTATGACCGTCGCGTTTTTTCGTGAAACTATGCTCGTACGACTTACCATGGGATAATACATCGTGAATGGCCAGTATTTTGAATTTCCGAGACGGTGCACGAAAAACCGATCGAAACTTGACTCGCGCGCGACATCGAGCAAAGTTTATGACCATCGTATTTTTTTGCGGAAGCGTGTCTGTACGACTTCTCATGGGCTAATAAGACGGGAAAGACCAGTATTTTGAATTTCCGAGACGGTGCACGAAAAACCGATCGAATCTCGACTCTTCGCAAAGTTTATGACCGTCGCGTTTTTTCGTGAAACCATGCTCATACGACTTACCATGGGCTAATACATCGTGAATTGCCAGTATTTTGAATTTCCGAGACGGTGCACGAAAAACCGACCGAAACTCGACTCGCGCGCGACTTCGTGCAAAGTTTTTGACCGTCGTATTTTTTTGCGAAAGCGTGTCTGTATGACTTCTCATGGGCTAATAAGACGGGAAAGACCAGTATTTTGAATTTCCGAGACGGCGCACGAAAAACCGATCGAATCTCGACTCTGCGCAAAGTTTATGACCGTCGCGTTTTTTCGTGAAACCATGCTCATACGACTTACCATGGGCTAATACATCATGAATGGCCAGTATTTTGAATTTCCAAGACGGTGCACGAAAAACCGATCGAAACTCGACTCGCGGGCGACTTCGCGCAAAGTTTATGACCGTCATATTTTTTTGCGCAAGCGTGCCTGTACGACTTATCATGGGCTAAAAAGACGGGAAAGGCCAATATTTTGAATTTCCGAGACGGTGCACGAAAAACCGATCGAATCTCGACTCGCGCGCGACTTCGCGCAAAGTTTTTGACCGTTGTATTTTTTTGCGAAAGCGTGTCTATACGACTTCTCATGGGCTAATAAGACGGGAAAGACCAGTATTTTGAATTTCTGAGACGGTGCACGAAAAACCGATCGAATCTCGACTCTACGCAAAGTTTATGACCGTCGCGTTTTTTCGTGAAACCATGCTCTTTTTTTTTTGGTAAGTAAAGTCGTGAAACCATGCTCATAAGACTTACCATGGGCTAATATATCGTGAATGGCCAGTATTTTGAATTTCCGAGACGGTGCACGAAAAACTGATCGAAACTCGACTCGCGCGCGACTTCGCGCAAAGTTTTTGACCGTCGTATTTTTTTGCGAAAGCGTGCTTGTATGACTTCTCATGGGCTAATAAGACGGGAAAGACCAGTATTTTGAATTTCCGAGACGGTGCACGAAAAACCGATCGAAACTCGACTCTGCGCAAATTTTATGACCGTCGCGTTTTTTTGTGAAACCATGCTCATACGACTTACCATGGGCTAATACATCGTGAATTGCCAGTATTTTGAATTTCCGAGACGGTGCACGAAAAACCGATCGAAACTCGACTCGCGCGCGACTTCGCGCAAAGTTTTTGACCGTCGTATTTTTTTGCGAAAGCGTGTCTGTATGACTTCTCATGGGCTAATAAGACGGGAAAGACCAGTATTTTGAATTTCCGAGACGGCGCATGAAAAACCGATCGAATCTCGACTCTGCGCAAAGTTTATGACCGTCGCGTTTTTTCGTGAAACCATGCTCATACGACTTACCATGGGCTAATACATCATGAATGACCAGTATTTTGAATTTCCAAGACGGTGCACGAAAAACCGATCGAAACTCGACTCTGCGCAAAGTTTATGACCGTCGCGTTTTTTCGTGAAACCATGCTCATACGACTTACCATGGGATAATACATCGTGAATGGCCAGTATTTTGAATTTCCGAGACGGTGCACGAAAAACCGATCGAAACTCGACTCGCGCTCGACATCGCGCAAAGTTTATGACCGTCGTATTTTTTTGCGAAAGCGTGTCTGTACGACTTCTCATGGGCTAATAAGATGGGAAAGACCAGTATTTTGAATTTCCGAGACGGTGCACGAAAACCCGATCGAATCTCGACTCTGCGCAAAGTTTATGACCGTCGCGTTTTTTCGTGAAACCATGCTCATACGACTTACCATGGGATAATACATCGTGAATGGCCAGTATTTTGAATTTCCGAGACGGTGCACGAAAAACCGATCGAAACTCGACTCGCGCGCGACATCGCGCAATGTTTATGACCGTCGTATTTTTTTGCGAAAGCGTGTCTGTACGACTTCTCATGGGCTAATAAGATGGGAAAGACCAGTATTTTGAATTTCCGAGACGGTGCACGAAAAACCGATCGAATCTCGACTCTACGCAAAGTTTATGACCGTCGCGTTTTTTCGTGAAACCATGCTCATACGACTTTTTTTTTTTTTTTTGGTAAGTAAAGATAATGTATTTTGTAAAAGATTTGTACAAAGAAGCTTTGTCTACACAAGCCATAGACTAAAGCCTGAAGTCTCTTAGTGTAGTCGAGAAGATTGTACCCCACCTAAAGAAGGTGAAATGGGCACACTTCATCAAACTCATTTCCAAGAGTAGCACAAGGAAGTTAATAAAAAAAGCAAAAGCTAGACTGTTCTGGAGTACTTGTGGATACATCACAAAATATAAGCTTTGCCCCATAATACATTACAATCTTCATCATTATTCGAGTGATTATTGACTAATGAAAAAATTGAATCTTGTGAAAATCTCTTTCTCTCTTCTTGTTAGGTGCTCTATATTCAATTCTTGCTCCATGCATGATCGTGAGTCCTGAAGAATCTCTATCAGAATTTGAGCTTTGTTCATGTTGTGACACTCAAAAATTCTGCCACACCTCTCCTTCCAAATCCACCAAATAGCACATCTGAATATAATTCTTGCTAGTTGTGTAAGAGGACCCTTTCTTGAGAAGCCTTGCATTAGCCTTTCTAGTTCATGATGCAAGTTTGGCCGTGGTAGCCTTTGAAGATCAAATCGCTTCAAGATCTCTTCCCATATCCAAGATGAATAATCACAAGCAAAGTATAGATGGTCAACACTTTCTTCCTTTTGCATACACAAAGAGCACCGATTTACAATATAAATACCTCTTCGCTGCATATTGTCCATCGTAGGAAGTTTGGCGAGAAGGGCCTGCCATGTACATAAGGAATGTTGCTGTGAGCATGGACTATCCCATGTCCAACTACTTGGGATCCACTTGTTGTTTCGTCGTCTAATTTGGTTCCATGCAGATGTAGCACTAAATTTACCATTATCAAGAAGCCAGTATTTTGAATTTCCGAGACGGTGCACGAAAAACTGATCGAAACTCGACTCGCGCGCGACTTCGCGCAAAGTTTTTGAACGTCGTATTTTTTTGCGAAAGCGTGTCTGTATGACTTCTCATGGGCTAATAAGACGGGAAAGACCAGTATTTTGAATTTCCGAGACGGCGCACGAAAAACCGATCGAATCTCGACTCTGCGCAAAGTTTATGACCGTCGCGTTTTTTCGTGAAACCATGCTCATACGACTTACCATGGGCTAATACATCATGAATGGCCAGTATTTTGAATTTCCAAGACGGTGCACGAAAAACCGATCGAAACTCGACTCGCGGGCGACTTCGCGCAAATTTTATGACCGTCATATTTTTTTGCGCAAGCGTGCCTGTACGACTTATCATGGGCTAATAAGACGGGAAAGGCCAATATTTTGAATTTCCGAGACGGTGCACGAAAAACCGATCGAATCTCGACTCGCGCGCGACTTCGCGCAAAGTTTTTGACCGTTGTATTTTTTTGCGAAAGCGTGTCTATACGACTTCTCTTGGGCAAAGTTTATGACCGTCGCGTTTTTTCGTGAAACCATGCTCTTTTTTTTTTGGTAAGTAAAGTCGTGAAACCATGCTCATACGACTTACCATGGGCTAATACATCGTGAATGGCCAGTATTTTGAATTTCCGAGACGGTGCACGAAAAACTGATCGAAACTCGACTCGCGCGCGACTTCGCGCAAAGTTTTTGACCGTCGTATTTTTTTGCGAAAGCGTGCTTGTATGACTTCTCATGGGCTAATAAGACGGGAAAGACCAGTATTTTGAATTTCCGAGACGGTGCACGAAAAACCGATCGAAACTCGACTCTGCGCAAATTTTATGACCGTCGCGTTTTTTCGTGAAACCATGCTCATACGACTTACCATGGGCTAATACATCGTGAATTGCCAGTATTTTGAATTTCCGAGACGGTGCACGAAAAACCGATTGAAACTCGACTCGCGCGCGACTTCGCGCAAAGTTTTTGACCGTCGTATTTTTTTGCGAAAGCGTGTCTGTATGACTTCTCAGGGGCTCATAAGACGGGAAAGACCAGTATTTTGAATTTCCGAGACGGCGCATGAAAAACCGATCGAATCTCGACTCTGCGCAAAGTTTATGACCGTCGCGTTTTTTTGTGAAACCATGCTCATACGACTTACCATGGGCTAATACATCATGAATGGCCAGTATTTTGAATTTCCAAGACGGTGCACGAAAAACCGATCGAAACTCGACTCGCGCACGACATCGCGCAAAGTTTATGACCGTCGTATTTTTTTGCGAAAGCGTGTCTGTACGACTTCTCATGGGCTAATAAGACGGGAAAGACCATTATTTTGAATTTCTGAGACGGTGCACGAAAAACCGATCGAATCTCGACTCTACTTAAAATTTATGACCGTCGCATTTTTTCGTGAAACCATGCTCATACGACTTACCATGGGCTACATCGAGAATGGCCAGTATTTTGAATTTCCGAGACGGTGCACGAAAAACCGATCGAAACTCGACTCGCGCGTGACTTCGCGTAAAGTTTTCGACCGTCGTATTATTTGGCGAAAGCATGCCTGTACGACTTCTCATGGGCTAATAAGACGGGAAACACCAGTATTTTGAATTTCCGAGACGGTACACGAAAAACCGATCGAATCTCGACTCTACGCAAATTTTATGACCGTCGCGTTTTTTCGTGAAACCATGCTCATACGACTTACCATGGGCTAATACATCGTGAAAGGCCAGTATTTTGAAATTCGGAGACGGTGCATGAAAAAACGATCGAAACTTGACTCACGCGCGACTTCGCGCAAAGTTTTTGACCGTCGTATTTTTTTGCGAAAGCGTGCCTGTACGACTTCTCATGGGCTAATAAGACGGGAAAGACAAGTATTTTGAATTTCCGAGACGGTGCACGAAAAACCGATCGAAACTCGACTCGCGCGCGACTTCGCGCAAAGTTTATAACCGTCGTATTTTTTTTCGAAAGCGTGGCTGTACGACTTCTCATGGGCTAATAAGACGGGAAAGACAAGTATTTTGAATTTCCGAGACGGTGCACGAAAAACCGATCGAAACTCGACTCTGCGCAAATTTTATGACCGTCGCATTTTTTCGTGAAACCATGCTCATACGACTTACCATGGGCTAATACATCGTGAATTGCCAGTATTTTGAATTTCCGAGACGGTGCACGAAAAACCGACCGAAACTCGACTCGCGCGCGACTTCGCGCAAAGTTTTTGACCGTCGTATTTTTTTGCGAAAGCGTGTCTGTATGACTTCTCATGGGCTAATAAGACGGGAAAGACCAGTATTTTGAATTTCCGAGACGGCGCACGAAAAACCGATCGAATCTCGACTCTGCGCAAAGTTTATGACCGTCGCATTTTTTCGTGAAACCATGCTCATACGACTTACCATGGGCTAATACATCATGAATGGCCAGTATTTTGAATTTCCAAGACGGTGCACGAAAAACCGATCGAAACTCGACTCGCGCGCAAAGTTTATGACCGTCATATTTTTTTGCGCAAGCGTGCCTGTACGACTTATCATGGGCTAATAAGTCGGGAAAGGCCAATATTTTAAATTTCAGAGACGGTGCACGAAAAACCGATCGAATCTCGACTCGCGCGCGACTTCGCGCAATGTTTTTGACCGTTGTATTTTTTTGCGAAAGCGTGTCTATACGACTTCTCATGGGCTAATAAGTCGGGAAAGACCAGTATTTTGAATTTCCGAGACGGTGCACGAAAAACCGATCGAATCTCGACTCGCGCGACTTCGCGCAAAGTTTATGACCGTCGTATTTTTTTGCGAAAGCGTGTCTGTACGACTTCTCAAGAGCTAATAAGACGGGAAAGACCAGTATTTTGAATTTCCGAGACGGTGCACGAAAAACAGATCGAATCTCGACTCTACGCAAAGTTTATGACCGTCGCGTTTTTTCGTGAAACCATGCTCTTTTTTTTTGGTAAGTAAAGTCGTGAAACCATGCTCATACGACTTACCATGGGCTAATACATCGTGAATGGCCAGTATTTTGAATTTCCGAGACGGTGCACGAAAAACTGATCGAAACTCGACTCGCGCACGACTTCGCGCAAAATTTTTGACCGTCGTATTTTTTTGCGAAAGCGTGCTTGTATGACTTCTCATGGGCTAATAAGACGGGAAAGACCAGTATTTTGAAATTCCGAGACGGTGCACGAAAACCCGATCGAATCTCGACTCTGCGCAAAGTTTATGACCGTCGCGTTTTTTCGTGAAACCATGCTCATACGACTTACCATGGGATAATACATCGTGAATGGCCAGTATTTTGAATTTCCGAGACGGTGCACGAAAAACCGATCGAAACTCGACTCGCGCGCGACATCGCGCAATGTTTATGACCGTCGTATTTTTTGCGAAAGCGTATCTGTACGACTTCTCATGGGCTAATAAGATGGGAAAGACCAGTATTTTGAATTTCCGAGACGGTGCACGAAAAACCGATCGAATCTCGACTCTACGCAAAGTTTATGACCGTCGCGTTTTTTCGTGAAACCATGCTCATACAACTTACCATGGGCTAATACATCGTGAATAGCCAGTATTTTGAATTTCCGAGACTGTGCACGAAACACTGATCGAAACTCGACTCACGCGCGACTTCGCGCAAAGTTTTTGACCATCGTATTTTTTTGCGAAAGCGTGTCTGTATGACTTCTCATGGGCTAATAAGACGGGAAAGACCAGTATTTTGAATTTCCGAGACGGCGCACGAAAAACCGATCGAATCTCGACTCTGCGCAAAGTTTATGACCGTCGCATTTTTTCGTGAAACCATGCTCATACGACTTACCATGGGCTAATACATCATGAATGGCCAGTATTTTGAATTTCCAACACGGTGCACGAAAAACCGATCGAAACTCGACTCTGCGCAAAGTTTATGACCGTCGCGTTTTTTCGTGAAACCATGCTCATACGACTTACCATGGGATAATACATCGTGAATGGTCAGTATTTTGAATTTCCGAGACGGTGCACGAAAAACCGATCGAAACTCGACTCGCGCGCGACATCGCGCAAAGTTTATGACCGTCGTATTTTTTTGCGAAAGCGTGTCTGTACGACTTCTCATGGGCTAATAAGACGGGAAAGACCAGTATTTTGAATTTCCGAGACGGTGCACGAAAAACCGATCGAATCTCGACTCTACGCAAAGTTTATGACCGTCGCGTTTTTTCGTGAAACCATGCTCTTTTTTTTACCATGGGCTAATACATCGTGAATTGCCAGTATTTTGAATTTCCGAGACGGTGCACGAAAAACCGACCGAAACTCGACTCGCGCGCGACTTCGTGCAAAGTTTTTGACCGTCGTATTTTTTTGCGAAAGCGTGTCTGTATGACTTCTCATGGGCTAATAAGACGGGAAAGACCAGTATTTTGAATTTCCGAGACGGCGCACGAAAAACCGATCGAATCTCGACTCTGCGCAAAGTTTATGACCGTCGCGTTTTTTCGTGAAACCATGCTCATACGACTTACCATGGGCTAATACATCATGAATGGCCAGTATTTTGAATTTCCAAGACGGTGCACGAAAAACCGATCGAAACTCGACTCGCGGGCGACTTCGCGCAAATTTTATGACCGTCATATTTTTTTGCGCAAGCGTGCCTGTACGACTTATCATGGGCTAATAAGACGGGAAAGGCCAATATTTTGAATTTCCGAGACGGTGCACGAAAAACCGATCGAATCTCGACTCGCGCGCGACTTCGCGCAAAGTTTTTGACCGTTGTATTTTTTTGCGAAAGCGTGTCTATACGACTTCTCTTGGGCTAATAAGACGGGAAAGACCAGTATTTTGAATTTCCGAGACGGTGCACGAAAAACCGATCGAATCTCGACTTTACGCAAAGTTTATGACCGTCGCGTTTTTTCGTGAAACCATGCTCTTTTTTTTTTGGTAAGTAAAGTCGTGAAACCATGCTCATACGACTTACCATGGGCTAATACATCGTGAATGGCCAGTATTTTGAATTTCCGAGACGGTGCACGAAAAACCGATCGAAACTCGACTCGCGCGCGACTTCGCGCTAAGTTTTTGACCGTCGTATTTTTTTGCGAAAGCGTGCTTGTATGACTTCTCATGGGCTAATAAGACGGGAAAGACCAGTATTTTGAATTTCCGAGACGGTGCACGAAAAACCGATCGAAACTCGACTCTGCGCAAATTTTATGACCGTCGCGTTTTTTGGTGAAACCATGCTCATACGACTTACCATGGGCTAATACATCGTGAATTGCCAGTATTTTGAATTTCCGAGACGGTGCACGAAAAACCGATCGAAACTCGACTCGCGCGCGACTTCGCGCAAAGTTTTTGACCGTCGTATTTTTTTGCGAAAGCGTGTCTGTATGACTTCTCATGGGCTAATAAGACGGGAAAGACCAGTATTTTGAATTTCCGAGACGGCGCATGAAAAACCGATCGAATCTCGACTCTGCGCAAAGTTTATGACCGTCGCGTTTTTCGTGAAACCATGCTCATACGACTTACCATGGGCTAATACATCATGAATGGCCAGTATTTTGAATTTCCAAGACGGTGCACGAAAAACCGATCGAAACTCGACTCTGCGCAAAGTTTATGACCGTCGCGTTTTTTCGTGAAACCAAGCTCATACGACTTACCATGGGATAATACATCGTGAATGGCCAGTATTTTGAATTTCCGAGACGATGCACGAAAAACCGATCGAAACTCGACTCGCGCTCGACATCGCGCAAAGTTTATGACCGTCGTATTTTTTTGCGGAAGCGTGTCTGTACGACTTCTCATGGGCTAATAAGACGGGAAAGACCATTATTTTGAATTTCTGAGACGGTGCACGAAAAACCGATCGAATCTCGACTCTACGCAAAGTTTATGACCGTCGCGTTTTTTCGTGAAACCATGCTCATACGACTTACCATGGGCTACATCGAGAATGGCCAGTATTTTGAATTTCCGAGACGGTGCACGAAAAACCGATCGAAACTCGACTCGCGCGTGACTTCGGGCAAAGTTTTCGACCATCGTATTATTTGGCGAAAGCATGCCTGTACGACTTCTCATGGGCTAATAAGACGGGAAACACCAGTATTTTGAATTTCCGAGATGGTACACGAAAAACCGATCGAATCTCGACTCTGCGCAAATTTTATGACCGTCGCGTTTTTTCGTGAAACCATGCTCATACGACTTACCATGGGCTAATACATCGTGAAAGGCCAGTATTTTGAAATTCGGAGACGGTGCATGAAAAAACGATCGAAACTTGACTCACGCGCGACTTCGCGCAAAGTTTTTGACCGTCGTATTTTTTTGCGAAAGCGTGCCTGTACGACTTCTCATGGGCTAATAAGACGGGAAAGACAAGTATTTTGAATTTCCGAGACGGTGCACGAAAAACCGATCGAAACTCGACTCGCGTGCGACTTCGCGCAAAGTTTATAACCGTCGTATTTTTTTTCGAAAGCGTGGCTGTACGACTTCTCATGGGCTAATAAGACGGGAAAGACAAGTATTTTGAATTTCCGAGACGGTGCACGAAAAACCGATCGAAACTCGACTCTGCGCAAATTTTATGACCGTCGCGTTTTTTCGTGAAACCATGCTCATACGACTTACCATGGGCTAATACATCGTGAATTGCCAGTATTTTGAATTTCCGAGACGGTGCACGAAAAACCGATCGAAACTCGACTCGCGCGCGACTTCGCGCAAAGTTTTTGACCGTCGTATTTTTTTGCGAAAGCGTGTCTTTATGACTTCTCATAGGCTAATAAGACGGGAAAGACCAGTATTTTAAATTTCCGAGACGGCGCATGAAAAACCGATCGAATCTCGACTCTGCGCAAAGTTTATGACCGTCGCATTTTTTCGTGAAACCATGCTCATACGACTTACCATGGGCTAATACATCTTGAATGGCCAGTATTTTGAATTTCCAAGACGGTGCACGAAAAACCGATCGAAACTCGACTCTGCGCAAAGTTTATGACCGTCGCGTTTTTTCGTGAAACCATGCTCATACGACTTACCATGGGATAATATATCGTGAATGGCCAGTATTTTGAATTTCCGAGACGGTGCACGAAAAACCGATCGAAACTCGACTCGCGCTCGACATCGCGCAAAGTTTATGACCGTCGTATTTTTTTGCGAAAGCGTGTCTGTACGACTTCTCATGGGCTAATAAGACGGGAAAGACCAGTATTTTGAATTTCTGAGACGGTGCACGAAAAACCGATCGAATCTCGACTCTACGCAAAGTTTATGACCGTCGCGTTTTTTCGTGAAACCATGCTCATACGACTTACCATGGGCTAATACATCGTGAATTGCCAGTATTTTGAATTTCCGAGACGGTGCACGAAAAACCGATCGCAATTCGACACGCGCGCGACTTCGCGCAAAGTTTTTGACCGTCGTATTTTTTTTCGAAAGCGTGTCTGTATGACTTCTCACGGGCTAATAAGACGGGAAAGACCAGTATTTTGAATTTCCGAGACGGCGCACGAAAAACCGATCGAATCTCGACTCTGCGCAAAGTTTTTGACCGTCGCGTTTTTTCGTGAAACCATGCTCATACGACTTACCATGGGCTAATACATCTTGAATGGCCAGTATTTTGAATTTCCAAGACGGTGCACGAAAAACCGATCGAAACTCGACTCTACGCAAAGTTTATGACCGTCGCGTTTTTTCGTGAAACCTTGCTCATACGACATACCATGGGATAATACATCGGGAATGGCCAGTATTTTGAATTTCCGAGACGGTGCACGAAAAACTGATCGAAACTCGACTTTGCGCAAAGTTTATGACCGTCGCGTTTTTTCGTGAAACCATGCTCATACGACTTACCATGGGCTAATACATCGTGAATGGCCAGTATTTTGAATTTCCGAGACGGTGCACGAAAAACTGATCGAAACTCGACTCGCGCGCGACTTCGCGCAAAGTTTTTTACCGTCGTATTTTTTTGCGAAAGCGTGTCTGTATGACTTCTCATGGGCTAATAAGACGGGAAAGACCAGTATTTTGAATTTCCGAGACGGCGCACGAAAAACCGATCGAATCTCGACTCTGCGCAAAGTTTATGACCGTCGCGTTTTTTCGTGAAACCATGCTCATACGACTTACCATGGGATAATACATCGTGAATGGCCAGTATTTTGAATTTCCGAGACGGTGCACGAAAAACCGATCGAAACTCGACTCACGCGCGACATCGCGCAAAGTTTATGACCGTCGTATTTTTTTGCGAAAGCGTGTCTGTATGACTTCTCATGGGCTAATAAGACGGGAAAAACCAGTATTTTGAATTTCCGAGACGGTGCACGAAAAACCGATCGAATCTCGACTCTACGCAAAGTTTATGACCGTCGCGTTTTTTCGTGAAACCATGCTCATACGACTTACCATGGGCTAATACATCGTGAATTGCCAGTATTTTGAATTTCCGAGACGGTGCACGAAAAACCGACCGAAACTCGACTCGCGCGCGACTTCGCGCAAAGTTTTTGACCGTCGTATTTTTTTGCGAAAGCGTGTCTGTATGACTTCTCATGGGCTAATAAGACGGGAAAGACCAGTATTTTGAATTTCCGAGACGGCGCTCGAAAAACCGATCGAATCTCGACTCTGCGCAAAGTTTATGACCGTCGCGTTTTTTCGTGAAACCATGCTCATACGACTTACCATGGGCTAATACATCATAAATGGCCAGTATTTTGAATTTCCAAGACGGTGCACCAAAAACCGATCGAAACTCGACTCGCGCGCGACTTCGCGCAAAGTTTATGACCGTCATATTTTTTTGCGCAAGCGTGCCTGTACGACTTATCATGGGCTAATAAGACGGGAAAGGCCAATATTTTGAATTTCCGAGAAGGTGCACGAAAAACCGATCGAATCTCGACTCGCGCGCGACTTCGCGCAAAGTTTTTGACCGTTGTATTTTTTTGCGAAAGCGTGTCTATACGACTTCTCATGGGCTAATAAGACGGGAAAGACCAGTATTTTGAATTTCCGAGACGGTGCACGAAAAACCGATCGAATCTCGACTCGCGCGCGACTTCGCGCAAAGTTTATGACCGTCGTATTTTTTTGCGAAAGCGTGTCTGTACGACTTCTCATGGGCTAATAAGACGGGAAAGACCAGTATTTTGAATTTCCGAGACGGTGCACGAAAAACCGATCGAAACTCGACTCTACTCAAAGTTTATGACCGTCGCGTTTTTTCGTGAAACCAAGCTGATACGACTTATGGGCTAATACATCGTGAATGGCCAGTATTTTGAATTTCCGAGACGGTGCACGAAAAACCGATGGAAACTCGACTCGTGCGCGACTTCGCGCAAAGTTTATGACCGTCGTATTTTTTTGCGAAAGCGTGCCTGTACGACTTCTCATGGGCTAATAAGACGGGAAAGACCAGTATTTTGAATTTCCGAGACGGTGCACGAAAAACCGATCGAATCTCGACTCTGCGCAAAGTTTATGACCGTCGCGTTTTTTCGTGAAACCATGCTCATACGACTTACCATGGGCTGATACATCGTGAATGGCCAGTATTTTGAATTTTCGAGACGGTGCACGAAAAACCGATCGAAACTCGACTCGCGCGTGACTTCACGCAAAGTTTATGACCGTCGTATTTTTTTGCGAAAGCGTGCCTGTACGACTTCTCATGGGCTAATAAGACGGGAAAGACCAGTATTTTGAATTTCAGAGACGATGCACGAAAATCCTATTGAATCTCGACTCTGCACAAAGTTTATGACCGTCGCATTTTTTCATAAAACCATGCTCATACGACTTACCATGGGCTAATACATCGTGAATGGCCAGTAGTTTGAATTTCCGAGACGGTGCACGAAAAACCGATCGAAACTCGACTCGCGCGCGACTTCGCGCAAAGTTTATAACCGTCGTATTTTTTTGCGAAAGCGTGCCTGTACGACTTCTCATGGGCTAATAAGGCGGGAAAGACCAGTATTTTGAATTTCCAAGACGGTGCACGAAAAACCGATCGAATCTCGACTCTGCGCAAAGTTTATGACCGTCGCGTTTTTTCGTGAAACCATGCTCATACGACTTACCATGGGCTAATACATCGTGAATTGCCAGTATTATGATTTTCCGAGACGGTGCACGAAAAACCGATCGAAACTCGACTCGCGCGCGACTTCGCGCAAAGTTTATGACCGTCGTATTTTTTTGCGAAAGTGTGCTTGTACGACTTCACATGGGCTAATAAGATGGGAAAGACCAGTATTTTGAATTTCCGAGACGGTGCACGAAAAACCGATCGAATATCGAATCTGCTCAAAGTTTATGACTGTCGCGTTTTTCCGTGAAACCATGCTCATACGACTTACCATGGGCTAATACACCGTGAATGGCCAGTCTTTTGAATTTCCGAGACGGTGCACGAAAAACCGATCGAAACTCGACTCGCGCGCGACTTCGCGCAAAGTTTATGACCGTCGTATTTTTTTGCCAAAGCGTGCCTGTACGACTTCTCATGGGCTAATAAGATGGGAAAGACAAGTATTTTGAATTTCCGAGACGGTGCACGAAAAACCGATCGAAACTCGACTCGCGCGCGTCTTCGTGCAAAGTTTATGACCGTCATATTTTTTTGCACTAGCGTGCCTGTACGACTTATCATGGGCTAATAAGACGGGAAAGACTAATATTTTGAATTTCCGAGAAGGTGCACGAAAAACCGATCGAATCTCAACTCACGCGCGACTTCGCGCAAAGTTTATGACCGTCGTATTTTTTTGCGAAAGCGTGTCTGTACGACTTCTCATGGGCTAATAAGACGGGAAAGACCAGTATTTTGAATTTCCGAGACGGTGCACGAAAAACCGATCGAATCTCGACTCTGCGCAAAGTTTATGACCGTCGCGTTTTTTCGTGAAACCATGCTCATACGACTTACCATGGGATAATACATCGTGAATGGCCAGTATTTTGAATTTCGGAGACGGTGCACGAAAAACCGATCGAAACTTGACTCACGCGCGACTTCGCGCAAAGTGTTTGACCGTCGTATTTTTTTGCGAAAGCGTGCCTGTACGACTTCTCATGGGCTAATAAGACGGGAAAGACAAGTATTTTGAATTTCCGAGATGGTGCACGAAAAACCGATCGAAACTCGACTCGCGCGCGACTTCGCGCAAAGTTTATTACCGTCGTATTTTTTTGCGAAAGCGTGGCTGTACGACTTCTCATGGGCTAATAAGACGGGAAAGACAAGTATTTTGAATTTCCGAGACGGTGCACGAAAAACCGATCGAAACTCGACTCGCGCGCGACTTCGCGCAAAGTTTATGACCGTCGTATTTTTTTGCGAAAGCGTGGCTGTACGACTTCTCATGGGCTAATAAGACGGGAAAGACCAGTATTTTGAATTTCCGAGATGGTGCACGAAAAACCGATCGAAACTCGACTCGCGCGCGACTTCGCGCAAAGTGTATTACCGTCGTATTTTTTTGCGAAAGCGTGGTTGTACGACTTCTCATGGGCTAATAAGACGGGAAAGACAAGTATTTTGAATTTCCGAGACGGTGCACGAAAAACCGATCGAAACTCGACTCGCGCGCGACTTCGCGCAAAGTTTATGACCGTCGTATTTTTTTGCGAAAGCGTGGCTGTACGACTTCTCATGGGCTAATAAGACGGGAAAGACCAGTATTTTGAATTTCCGAGACGGTGCATGAAAAACCGATCGAAACTCGACTTTGCGCAAAGTTTATGACCGTCGCGTTTTTTCGTGAAACCATGCTCATACGACTTACCATGGGCTAATACATCGTGAATGGCCAGTATTTTGAATTTCTGAGACGGTGCACGAAAAACCGATCGAAACTCGACTCGCGCGCGACTTCGCGCAAAGTTTTTGACCATCGTATTTTTTTGCGAAAGCGTGTCTGTACGACTTCTCATGGGTTAATAAGACGGGAAAGACCAGTATTTTGAATTTCCGAGACGGCGCACGAAAAACCGATCGAATCTCGACTCTGCGCAAAGTTTATGACTGTCGCGTTTTTTCGTGAAACCATGCTCATACGACTTACCATGGGCTAATACATCATGAATGGCCAGTATTTTGAATTTCCGAGACAGTGCACGAAAAACCGATCGAAACTCGACTCGCGCGCGACTTCGCGCAAACTTTATGACCGTCATATTTTTTTGCGCAAGCGTGCCTGTACGACTTATCATGGGCTAATAAGACGGGAAAGACCAGTATTTTGAATTTCCGAGACGGTGCACGAAAAACCGATCGAATCTCGACTCTGCGCAAAGTTTATGACCGTCGTGCATGCAGCAAGAATTGAATATAGAGCACCTAACAAGAAAAGAGAAAGAGATTTTCACATGATTCAATTTTTTCATTAGTCAATAATCACTCGAATAATGATGAAGATTGTAATGTATTATGGGGCAAAGCTTATATTTTGTGATGTATCCACAAGTACTCCAGAACAGTCTAGCTATTGCATTTTTTATTAACTTCCTTGTGCTACTCTTGGAAATGAGTTTGATGAAGTGTGCCCATTTCACCTTCTTTAGGTGGGGTACAATCTTCTCGACTACACTAGGAGACTTCAGGCTTTAGTCTATGGCTTGTGTAGACAAAGCTTCTTTGTACAAATCTTTTACAAAATACATTATCTTTACTTACCAAAAAAAAAAAAAAAAAAAGTTTATGACCGTCGCGTTTTTTCGTGAAACCATTCTCATACGACTTACCATGGGCTAATAAATCGTGAATGGCCAGTATTTTGAATTTCGGAGACGGTGCACGAAAAACCGATCGAAACTTGACTCACGCGCGACTTCGCGCAAAGTTTTTGACCGTCGTATTTTTTTACGAAAGCGTGCCTGTACGGGCTAATAAGACGGGAAAGACAAGTATTTTGAATTTCCGAGACGGTGCACGAAAAACCGATCGAAACTCGACTCGCGCGCGACTTCGCGCAAAGTTTATGACCGTCGTATTTTTTTGCGAAAGCGTGGCTGTATGACTTCTCATGGGCTAATAAGACGGGAAAGACAAGTATTTTGAATTTCCGAGACGGTGCACGAAAAACCGATCGAAACTCGACTCTGCGCAAAGTTTATGACCGTCGCGTTTTTTCGTGAAACCATGCTCATACAACTTACCATTGGCTAATACATCGTGAATGGCCAGTATTTTGAATTTCCGAGACGGTACATGAAAAACCGATCGACACTCGACTCGCGCGCGACTTCGCGCAAAGTTTTTGACCGTCGTATTTTTTTGCGAAAGCGTGTCTGTACGACTTCTCATGGGCTAATAAGACGGGAAAGACCAGTATTTTGAATTTCCGAGACGGCGCACGAAAAACCGATAGAATCTCGACTCTGCGCAAAGTTTATGACCGTCGCGTTTTTTCATGAAACCATGCTCATACGACTTACCATGGGCTAATACATCATGAATGGCCAGTATTTTGAATTTCCGAGATGGTGCACGAAAAACCGATCGAAACTCGACTCGCGCGCGTCTTCGTGCAAAGTTTATGACCGTCATATTTTTTTGCACAAGCGTGCCTGTACGACTTATCATGGGCTAATAAGACGGGAAAGACTAATATTTTGAATTTCCGAGACGGTGCACGAAAAACCGATCGAATCTCAACTCACGCGCGACTTCGCGCAAAGTTTATGACCGTCGTATTTTTTTGCGAAAGCGTGTCTGTACGACTTCTCATGGGCTAATAAGACGGGAAAGACCAGTATTTTGAATTTCCGAGACGGTGCACGAAAAACCGATCGAATCTCGACTCTACGCAAAGTTTATGACCGTCGCATTTTTTCGTGAAACCATGCTCATATGACTTACCATGGGCTAATACATCGTGAATGGCCAGTATTTTGAATTTCCGAGACGGTGCACGAAAAACCGATCGAAACTCGACTCTGCGCATAGTTTATGACCGTCGCGTTTTTTCGTGAAACCATGCTCATACGACTTACCATGAGATAATACATCGTGAATGGCCAGTATTTTGAATTTCCGAGACGGTGCACGAAAAACCGATCGACACTCGACTCGCGCGCGACTTCGCGCAAATTTTTTGACCGTCGTATTTTTTTGCAAAAGCATGCCTGTACGACTTCTCATGGGCTAATAAGACGGGAAAGACAAGTATTTTGAATTTCCGAGACGGTGCACGAAAAACCGATCGAAACTCGACTCGCGCGTGACTTCACGCAAAGTTTATGACCGTCGTATTTTTTTGCGAAAGTGTGCTTGTACGACTTCTCATGGGCTAATAAGACGGGAAAGACCAGTATTTTGAATTTCAGAGATGGTGCACGAAAAACCGATCGAAACTCGACTCACGCGCGACTTCGCGCAAAGTTTTTGACCGTCGTATTTTTTTGCGAAAGCGTGCCTGTACGACTTCTCATGGGCTAATAAGACGGGAAAGACAAGTATTTTGAATTTCCGAGACGGTGCACGAAAAACCGATCGAAACTCGACTCTACGCAAAGTTTATGACTGTCTCGTTTTTTCGTGAAACCATGCTCATACGACTTACCATGGGATAATACATCGTGAATGGCCAGTATTTTGAATTTCCGAGACGGTGCACGAAAAACCGATCGAAACGCGACTCGCGCGCGACTTCGCGCAAAGTTTATGACCGTCGTATTTTTTTGCCAAAGTGTGCTTGTACGACTTCACATGGGCTAATAAGACGGGAAAGACCAGTATTTTAAATTTCCGAGACGGTGCACGAAAAACCGATCGAATATCGAATCTGCGCAAAGTTTATGACCGTCGCGTTTTTCCATGAAACCATGCTCATACGACTTACCATGGGCTAATTCACCGTGAATGGCCAGTCTTTTGAATTTCCGAGACGGTGCACGAAAAACCGATCGAAACTCGACTCGCGCGCGACTTCGCGCAAAGTTTATGACCGTCGTATTTTTTTGCGAAAGCGTGGCTGTACGACTTCTCTTGGGCTATTAAGATAGGAAAGAACAGTATTTTGAATTTCCGAAACGGTGCACGAAAAACCGATCGAACATCGAATCTGCGCAAAGTTTATGCCCGTCGCGTTTTTTCGTGAAACCATTCTCATACGACTTACCAGTATTTTGAATTTCCGAGACGGTGCACGAAAAACCGATCGAAACTCGACTCGCGCGTGACTTCGCGCAAAATTTATGACCGTCGTATTTTTTTTCGAAAGTGTGCTTGTACGACTTCACATGGGCTAATAAGACGGGAAAGACCAGTATTTTGAATTTCCGAAACGGTGCACGAAAAACCGATCGAATATCGAATCTGCGCAAAGTTTATGCCCGTCGCGTTTTTCCGTGAAACCATGCTCATACGACTTACCATGGGCTAATACACCGTGAATGGCCAGTCTTTTGAATTTCCGAGACGGTGCACGAAAAACCGATCGAAACTCGACTCGCGCGCGACTTCGTGCAAAGTTTATGACCGTCGTATTTTTTTGCGAAAGCGTAGCTGTACGACTTCTCATGTGCTAATAAGACGGGAAAGACAAGTATTTTGAATTTCCGAGACGGTGCACGAAAAACCGAACGAAACTCGACTCTGCGCAAAGTTTATGACCGTCGCGTTTTTTCATGAAACCATGCTCATACGACTTACCATGGGCTAATACATCGTGAATGGCCAGTATTTTGAATTTCCGAGACGGTGCACGAAAAACCGATCGAAACTCGACTCGTGCGCGACTTCGCGCAAAGTTTATGACCGTCGTATTTTTTTGCGAAAGCGTGTCTGTACGACTTCTCATGGGCTAATAAGACGGGAAAGACCAGTATTTTGAATTTCCGAGACGGTGCACGAAAAACCGATCGAATCTCGACTCTGCGCAAAGTTTATGACCGTCGCGTTTTTTCGTGAAACCATGCTCATACGACTTACCATGGGCTAATACATCGTGAATGGCCAGTATTTTGAATTTCCTAGACGGTGCACGAAAAACTGATCGAAACTCGACTCGCGCGCGACTACGCGCAAGTTTTTGACCGTCGTATTTTTTTGCGAAAGCGTGTCTGTATGACTTATCATGGGCTAATAAGACGGGAAAGACCAGTATTTTGAATTTCCGAGACGGCGCACGAAAAACCGATCAAATCTCGACTCAGCGCAAAGTTTATGACCGTCGCGTTTTTTCGTAAAACCATGCTCATACTACTTACCATGGGCTAATACATCGTGAATGGCCAGTATTTTGAATTTCGGAGACGGTGCACGAAAAACCGATCGAAACTTGACTCACGCGCGACTTCGCGCAAAGTTTTTGACAGTCGTATTTTTTTGCGAAAGCGTGCCTGTACGACTTCTCATGGGCTAATAAGACGGGAAAGACAAGTATTTTGAATTTCCGAGACGGTGCACGAAAAACCGATCGAAACTCGACTCGCGCGCGACTTCGCGCAAAGTTTATGACCGTCGTATTTTTTTGCGAAAGCGTGGCTGTACGACTTCTCATGGGCTATTAAGATAGGAAAGACCAGTATTTTGAATTTCCGAAACGGTGCACGAAAAACCGATCGAACATCGAATCTGCGCAAAGTTTATGCCCGTCGCGTTTTTTCGTGAAACCATGCTCATACGACTTACCAGTATTTTGAATTTCCGAGACGGTGCACGAAAAACCGATCGAAACTCGACTCGCGCGTGACTTCGCGCAAAGTTTATGACCGTCGTATTTTTTTTCGAAAGTGTGCTTGTACGACTTCACATGGACTAATAAGACGGGAAAGACCAGTATTTTGAATTTTCGAAACGGTGCACGAAAAACCGATCGAATATCGAATCTGCGCAAAGTTTATGCCCGTCGCGTTTTTCCGTGAAACCATGCTCATACGACTTACCATGGGCTAATATACCGTGAATGGCCAGTCTTTTGAATTTCCGAGACGGTGCACGAAAAACCGATCGAAACTCGACTCGCGCGCGACTTCGTGCAAAGTTTATGACCGTCGTATTTTTTTGCGAAAGCGTAGCTGTACGACTTCTCATGTGCTAATAAGACGGGAAAGACAAGTATTTTGAATTTCCGAGACGGTGCACGAAAAACCGAACGAAACTCGACTCTGCGCAAAGTTTATGACCGTCGCGTTTTTTCGTGAAACCATGCTCATACGACTTACCATGGGCTAATACATCGTGAATGGCCAGTATTTTGAATTTCCGAGACGGTGCACGAAAAACCGATCGAAACTCGACTCGTGCGCGACTTCGCGCAAAGTTTATGACCGTCGTATTTTTTTGCGAAAGCGTGTCTGTACGACTTCTCATGGGCTAATAAGACGGGAAAGACCAGTATTTTGAATTTCCGAGACGGTGCACGAAAAACCGATCGAATCTCGACTCTGCGCAAAGTTTATGACCGTCGCGTTTTTTCGTGAAACCATGCTCATACGACTTACCATGGGCTAATACATCGTGAATGGCCAGTATTTTGAATTTCCGAGACGGTGCACGAAAAACTGATCGAATCTCGACTCGCGCGCGACTTCGCGCAAGTTTTTGACCGTCGAATTTTTTTGCGAAAGCGTGTCTGTATGACTTATCATGGGCTAATAAGACGGGAAAGACCAGTATTTTGAATTTCCGAGACGGCGCACGAAAAACCGATCAAATCTCGACTCTGCGCAAAGTTTATGACCGTCGAGTTTTTTCGTGAAACCATGCTCATACTACTTACCATGGGCTAATACATCGTGAATGGCCAGTATTTTGAATTTCGGAGACGGTGCACGAAAAACCGATCGAAACTTGACTCACGCGCGACTTCGCGCAAAGTTTTTGACCGTCGTATTTTTTTGCGAAAGCATGTCTGTACCACTTCTCATGGGCTAATAAGACGGGAAAGACCAGTATTTTGAATTTCCGAGACGGTGCACGAAAAACCGATCGAATCTCGACTCTGCGCAAAGTTTATGACCGTCGCGTTTTTTCGTGAAACCATGCTCATACGACTTACCATGGGCTAATACATCATGAATGGCCAGTATTTTGAATTTCCGAGACGGTGCACGAAAAACTGATCGAAACTCGACTTCGCGCAAGTTTTTGACCGTCGTATTTTTTTGCGAAAGCGTGCTTGTATGACTTATCATGGGCTAATAAGACGGGAAAGATCAGTATTTTGAATTTCCGAGACGGCGCAGGAAAAACCGATCGAATCTCGACTCTGCGCAAAGTTTATGACCGTCGCGTTTTTTCGTGAAACCATGCTCATACTACTTACCATGGGCTAATACATCATGAATGGCCAGAATTTTGAATTTCGGAGACGGTGCACGAAAAACCGATCGAAACTTGACTCACACGCGACTTCGCGCAAAGTTTATGACCGTCGTATTTTTTTGCGAAAGGGTGGCTGTACGACTTCTCATGGGCTAATAAGACGGGAAAGACAAGTATTTTGAATTTCCGATACGGTGCACGAAAAACCGATCGAAACTCGACTCTGCGCAAAGTTTATGACCGTCGCGTTTTTTCGTGAAACCATGCTCATACGACTTACCATGGGCTAATACACCGTTAATGGCCAGTATTTTGAATTTCCGAGACGGTGCACGAAAAACCGATCGAAACTCGACTCGCGCGCGACTTCGCGTAAAGTTTTTGACCGTCGTATTTTTTTGCGAAAGCGTGTCTGTACGACTTCTCATGGGCTAATAAGATGGGAAAGACCAGTATTTTGAATTTCCGAGACGGCGCACGAAAAACCGATCGAATCTCGACAATGCGCAAAGTTTATGACCGTCGGGTTTTTTCGTGAAACCATGCTCATACGACTTACCATGGGATAATACATCGTGAATGGCCAGTATTTTGAATTTCCGAGATGGTGCACGAAAAATCGATCGAAACTCGACTCGCGCGCGACTTCGCGCAAAGTTTATGACCGTCGTATTTTTTTTCGAAAGTGTGCTTGTACGACTTCACATGGGCTAATAAGACGGGAAAGACCAGTATTTTGAATTTCCGAAACGGTGCACGAAAAACCGATCGAATATCGAATCTGCGCAAAGTTTATGCCCGTCGCGTTTTTCCGTGAAACCATGCTCATACGACTTACCATGGGCTAATACACCGTGAATGGCCAGTCTTTTGAATTTCCGAGACGGTGCACGAAAAACCGATCGAAACTCGACTCGCGCATGACTTCGCGCAAAGTTTATGACCGTCATATTTTTTTGCGAAAGCGTGGCTGTACGACTTCTCATGTGCTAATAAGATGGGAAAGACAAGTATTTTGAATTTCCGAGACGGTGCACGAAAAACCGATCGAAACTCGACTCTGCGCAAAGTTTATGACCGTCGCGTTTTTTCGTGAAACCATGCTCATACGACTTACCATGGGCTAATACATCGTGAATGGCCAGTATTTTGAATTTCGGAGACGGTGCACGAAAAACCGATCGAAACTTGACTCGCGCGCGACTTCGCGCAAAGTTTTTGACCGTCGTATTTTTTTGCGAAAGCATGTCTGTACCACTTCTCATGGGCTAATAAGACGGGAAAGACCAGTATTTTGAATTTCCGAGACGGTGCACGAAAAACCGATCGAATCTCGACTCTGCGCAAAGTTTATGACCGTCGCGTTTTTTCGTGAAACCATGCTCATACGACTTACCATGGGCTAATACATCGTGAATGGCCAGTATTTTGAATTTCCGAGACGGTGCACGAAAAACTGATCGAAACTCGACTCGCGCGCGACTTCGCGCAAGTTTTTGACCGTCGTATTTTTTTGCGAAAGCGTGCTTGTATGACTTATCATGGGCTAATAAGACGGGAAAGATCAGTATTTTGAATTTCCGAGACGGCGCAGGAAAAACCGATCGAATCTCGACTCTGCGCAAAGTTTATGACCGTCGCGTTTTTTCGTGAAACCATGCTCATACTACTTACCATGGGCTAATACATCATGAATGGCCAGAATTTTGAATTTCGGAGACGGTGCACGAAAAACCGATCGAAACTTGACTCACACGCGACTTCGCGCAAAGTTTATGACCGTCGTATTTTTTTGCGAAAGGGAGGCTGTACGACTTCTCATGGGCTAATAAGACGGGAAAGACAAGTATTTTGAATTTCCGATACGGTGCACGAAAAACCGATCGAAACTCGACTCTGCGCAAAGTTTATGACCGTCGCATTTTTTGGTGAAACCATGCTCATACGACTTACCATGGGCTAATACACCGTTAATGGCCAGTATTTTGAATTTCCGAGACGGTGCACGAAAAACCGATCGAAACTCGACTCGCGCGCGACTTCGCGTAAAGTTTTTGACCGTCGTATTTTTTTGCGAAAGCGTGTCTGTACGACTTCTCATGGGCTAATAAGACGGGAAAGACAAGTATTTTGAATTTCCGAGACGGCGCACGAAAAACCGATCGAATCTCGACAATGCGCAAAGTTTATGACCGTCGCGTTTTTTCGTGAAACCATGCTCATACGACTTACCATGGGATAATACATCGTGAATGGCCAGTATTTTGAATTTCCGAGATGGTGCACGAAAAATCGATCGAAACTCGACTCGCGCGCGACTTCGCGCAAAGTTTATGACCGTCGTATTTTTTTTCGAAAGTGTGCTTGTACGACTTCACATGGGCTAATAAGACGGGAAAGACCAGTATTTTGAATTTCCGAAACGGTGCACGAAAAACCGATCGAATATCGAATCTGCGCAAAGTTTATGCCCGTCGCGTTTTTCCGTGAAACCATGCTCATACGACTTACCATGGGCTAATACACCGTGAATGGCCAGTCTTTTGAATTTCCGAGACGGTGCACGAAAAACCGATCGAAACTCGACTCGCGCGTGACTTCGCGCAAAGTTTATGACCGTCATATTTTTTTGCGAAAGCGTGGCTGTACGACTTCTCATGTGCTAATAAGATGGGAAAGACAAGTATTTTGAATTTCCGAGACGGTGCACGAAAAACCGATCGAAACTCGACTCTGCGCAAAGTTTATGACCGTCGCGTTTTTTCGTGAAACCATGCTCATACGACTTACCATGGGCTAATACATCGTGAATGGCCAGTATTTTGAATTTCCGAGACGGTGCACGAAAAACCGATCGAAACTCGACTCGTGCGCGACTTCGCGCAAAGTTTATGACCGTCGTATTTTTTTGCGAAAGCGTGTCTGTACGACTTCTCATGGGCTAATAAGACGGGAAAGACCAGTATTTTGAATTTCCGAGACGGTGCACGAAAAACCGATCGAATCTCGACTCTGCGCAAAGTTTATGACCATCTCGTTTTTTCGTGAAACCATGCTCATATGACTTACCATGGGCTAATACTCGTGAATGGCCAGTATTTTGAATTTCCGAGACGGTGCACGAAAAACTGATCGAAACTCGACTCGCGCGCGACTTCGCGCAAGTTTTTGACCGTCGTATTTTTTTATGAAAGCGTGCTTGTATGACTTATCATGGGCTAATAAGATGGGAAAGATCAGTATTTTGAATTTCCGAGACGGCGCACGAAAAACCGATCGAATCTCGACTCTGCGCAAAGTTTATGACCGTCGCGTTTTTTCGTGAAACCATGCTCATACTACTTACCATGGGCTAATACATCGTGAATGGCCAGTATTTTGAATTTCGGAGACGGTGCATGAAAAACCGATCGAAACTTGACTCACGCGCGACTTCGCGCAAAGTTTTTGACCGTCGTATTTTTTTGCGAAAGCGTGCCTGTACGACTTCTCATGGGCTAATAAGACGGGAAAGACAAGTATTTTGAATTTCCGAGACGGTGCACGAAAAACCGATCGAAACTCGACTCGCGCGCGATTTCGCGCAAAGTTTATGACCGTCATATTTTTTTGCGAAAGCGTGGCTGTACGACTTCTCATGGGCTAATAAGACGGGAAAGACAAGTATTTTGAATTTCCGAGACGGTGCACGAAAAACCGATCGAAACTCAACTCGCGCGCGACTTCGCGCAAAGTTTATGACCGTCGTATTTTTTTTTTTTTTTTGGTAAGTAAAAATATTGTATTTTGTAAAAGATTTGTACAAAGAAGCTTTGTCTACACAAGCCATAGACTAAAGCCTGAAGTCTCTTAGTGTAGTCGAGAAGATTGCACCCCACCTAAAGAAGGTGAAATGGGCACGCTTCATCAAACTCATCTCCAAGAGTAGCATAAGGAAGTTAATAAATAATAAAATGCAATAGCTAGACTGTTCTGGACTACTTGTGGATACATCACAAAATATAAGCTTTGCCCCTTATAATACATTACAATCTTTATCATTATTCGAGTGATTCTTGACGAATGGAAAAATTGAATCTTGTGAAAATATCTTTCTCTCTTCTTGTTAGGTGCTCTGTATTCAATTCTTGCTTCATACATGATCGTGAGTCCTGAAGAATCTCTATCAGAATTTGAGCTTTGTTCATGTTGTGACACTCAAAAATTCTGCCACACCTCTCCTTCCAAATCCACCAAATAGCACATCTGAATATAATTCGTGCTAGTTGTGTAAGAGGCCCCTTTCTTGAGAAGCTTTGCATAAGCATTTCTAATTCATGATGCAAGTTTGGCCGTGGTAGCACGAAAAACCATGCTCATACGACTTACCATGGGCTAATACATCGTGAATGGCCAGTATTTTGAATTTCCGAGACGGTGCACGAAAAACTGATCGAAACTCGACTCGCGCGCGACTTCGCGCAAGTTTTTGACCGTCGTATTTTTTTGCGATAGCGTGGCTGTTCGACTTCTCATGGGCTAATAAGACGGGAAAGACAAGTATTTTGAATTTCCGAGACGGTGCACGAAAAACCGATCGAAACTTTACTCTGCGCAAAGTTTATGACCGTCGCGTTTTTTCGTGAAACCATGCTCATACGACTTACCATGGGCTAATACACCGTTAATGGCCAGTATTTTGAATTTCCGAGACGGTGCACGAAAAACCGATCGAAACTCGACTCGCGCGCGACTTCGCGTAAAGTTTTTGACCGTCGTATTTTTTTGCGAAAGCGTGTCTGTACGACTTCTCATGGGCTAATAAGACGGGAAAGACCAGTATTTTGAATTTCCGAGACGGCGCACGAAAAACCGATCGAATCTCGACTATGCGCAAAGTTTATGACCGTCGCGTTTTTTCGTGAAACCATGTTCATACGACTTACGATGGGATAATACATCGTGAATGGCCAGTATTTTGAATTTCCGAGATGGTGCACGAAAAACCGATCGAAACTCGATTCGCGCGCGACTTCGCGCAAAGTTTATGACCGTCGTATTTTTTTTTCGAAAGTGTGCTTGTACGACTTCACATGGGCTAATAAGATGGGAAAGACTAGTATTTTGAATTTCCGAAACGGTGCACGAAAAACCGATCGAATATCGAATCTGCGCAAAGTTTATGCCCGTCGCGTTTTTCCGTGAAACCATGCTCATACGACTTACCATGGGCTAATACACCGTGAATGGCCAGTCTTTTGAATTTCCGAGACGGTGCACGAAAAACCGATCGAAAATCGACTCGCGCGCGACTTCGCGCAAAGTTTATGACCGTCATATTTTTTTGCGAAAGCGTGGCTGTACGACTTCTCATGTGCTAATAAGACGGGAAAGACAAGTATTTTGAATTTCCGAGACGGTGCACGAAAAACCGATCGAAACTCGACTCTGCGCAAAGTTTATGACCGTCGCGTTTTTTCATGAAACCATGCTCATACGACTTACCATGGGCTAATACATCGTGAATGGCCAGTATTTTGAATTTCCGAGACGGTGCACGAAAAACTGATCGAAACTCGACTCGCGCGCGACTTCGCGCAAGTTTTTGACCGTCGTATTTTTTTTTTTTTTTTGGTAAGTAAAGATATTATATTTTGTAAAAGATTTGTACAAAGAAGCTTTGTCTACACAAGCCATAGACTAAAGCCTGAAGTCTCTTAGTGTAGTCGAGAAGATTGCACCCCACCTAAAGAAGGTGAAATGAGCACGCTTCATCAAACTCATCTCCAAGAGTAGCATAAGGAAGTTAATAAATAATAAAATGCAATAGCTAGACTGTTCTGGACTACTTGTGGATACATCACAAAATATAAGCTTTGCCCCATATAATTACAATCTTCATCATTATTCGAGTGATTCTTGACGAATGGAAAAATTGAATCTTGTGAAAATATCTTTCTCTCTTCTTGTTAGGTGCTCTGTATTCAATTCTTGCTCCATACATGATCGTGAGTCCTGAAGAATCTCTATCAGAATTTGAGCTTTCTTCATGTTGTGACACTCAAAAATTCTGCCACACCTCTCCTTCCAAATCCACCAAATAGCACATCTGAATATAATTCGTGCTAGTTGTGTAAGAGGCCCCTTTCTTGAGAAGCTTTGCATAAGCATTTCTAATTCATGATGCAAGTTTGGCCGTGGTAGCCTTTGAAAATCAAATCGCTTCAAGATCTCCTTCCATATCCAAGATGAATAATCACAAGCAAAGTAGAGATGGTCAACACTTTCTTCATTTTGCATACACAAAGAGCACCGATTTACAATATAAATACCTCTTCGCTGCATATTGTCCATCGTAGGAAGTTTGCCGAGAAGGGCCTGCCATGTACATAAGGAATGTCGCTGTGAGCATGGACTATCCCATGTCCAACTACTTTGGATCCACTTGTTGTTTCGTCGTCTAATTTGGTTCCATGCAGATGTAGCACTAAATTTACCGTTATCATGAAGCCAAATAAGCATATCTGAAGAGTTGTTCTTGATTGTAATAGCCCTAATAGTCGGCCAAAGTAATAACATGTCAGGGGAGGTAGGGTTGGGAAGACACCAAGTACCATTGTTAATGAATTCAGAAACCTTCCAGTCTTTGGGAGCCCCCAGATCCTGTCGTACTCTATCACCAAATATCTGAAATATGCTTTTCCCATTCACCCAAGGATCATACCACATATTAATATTGGTTCCAGAAGAAATCACATAAGAAATATTGTTACGTAGCCATCTCCTTGCCTTTAGAATTCCTTTCCAAGCAGCAGAATGAGATGTTTTTGCAGATACTTCCCAGATTGATTCCTTGGTAAGGTACCTAGCAAAAACCCATTGTGACCATAAGGAAGACTTGTTTTGTAAAATATCCCATAATTGCTTTACCATACAAGCTTTATTCCAATCTCTAATATGTCGAAGATTCAGCCCCCCTTCATCCTTCGGTTTGCAAATGCTGTCCCAATTCACCATGTGCATTGCCTTACCATCTGTGCCATTCCAAAAGAAGTTCATAAGTAATTTATCAATATCATGGAGAAGCCCGGCTGGTAGAAGGAATGCATGAGACCAATAAATAGAATAAGAGGTCAACACAGATCGAATAAGTTCAAGTCGTCCAGCTTTAGAAAGAAGCCTATTTTTCCAAGAGGAAATTCTGTTCTTAATTTTTTGTATGATAGGCTGACAGGAGGCTTTGTTGATTCCAGTGGATATAAGTGGGAGACCCAAGTAAGGAACCGGTAAATTTCCTTCAGCAACTCCCAATGTTTGAGCAATATGATCCTTATTGTCAATGCAAGCACCCACATATACTTTGCTCTTTGCATGGTTTAGCTTAAGACCAGAAACTATACCAAATTCATTAAGAATATCTGCCAGATTACTCACAGAAACTGGATCATCTCGAAGGAAGATAATAAGGTCATCAGCAAATGTTATGTGAGAGATATAAATAGAACCATAATATGGTACCTTAATGTTGCCATTGGAAACAGCCTCTTCTAACATACAACTGAGTCCTTCCATTGCAATCGTAAAAAGATAAGGAGATAGTGGATCGCCTTGCCGAATGCCATTCTTACTCCCGAAGAAGCCAATAGGTGAACCATTAAAGAGAATCGAAAATTTTGGAGTTTCCAAGCAACATTGAATCCATTGAACCCAGCGCTGAGGGAAGCCCATATTATGGAGCATCATGTAAATAAATTGTCTATTGACTGAGTCAAAGGCCTTTCGTAAATCAGCTTTAAAACAGATCTTTTTCCCTCTTGTTTTTGAGTGTAGATCCTTAACCAAATCATTAGCAAGCAGGACATTATGATGGATACTCCTCCCTTTAATAAAAGCAGCCTGATTAGGACTAATGACCTTATTCATGACCTTTTGTAGTCTATCTGCCAGCAACTTAGAGATAACCTTATAAATAAAGTTGCACAGTGAAATAGGACGGTAGTTCTCCAATGAATCGGCTCCATCATTTTTAGGCACTAAAGAAATAAAAGTGCAATTCATTTCTTTCAGAATGTGACCTGAGGAGAAAAAATGTCGACAAGCTTTTATGACATCGTTGCCTACAATAGCCCATGCAATTTGATAAAACTCAGCTGGAAATCCATCTGGACCAGGGCTTTTGTGCTTCGGGGACTTAAAAACAACTTTCACAATTTCATCATCCGTTATTGGGGCATTAAGATGAGAGAGGGCTTCAGAATCAAGTCGTCTTGTAGGCCCAACATGAATACTATTAGGCTGCTGTTCCTGATTGAGTAAGGAATAAAAAAATTGCTCGGTGTAATTTTTAACCTCATCCAGATCCTCAATGAGATTACCATCTATACCTTTGCATTTTTTGATGCGATTAGTAGCCCTTCTGGTAGCAATAGCAGCATAGAAAAACTTCGTATTAGAATCCCCTAGAGTAAGCCAATGCTGTCGTGACTTCTGTTTCAAAAAGCATTCCTCCTGCTTCAAAGCTTGCATAAAGTTATTTCTAGCAGCAGCCTCTTTGTATATAAGATTCGCATCCAGAGGTTGAAGATTTAGCTCGCTTTGCACAGCCATAAGTTCTTTCTTGCATAACTGAACTCTGTCGTTGATATTTCCAAATGTAGTTGAATTCCACTTCTTCAGTGCTGCTTTGCATGCTTTTAGTTTTTGACATAGGATGTAAGGGGGAGAACCAAATACATTAATGTCCCAAGCTGACTTAATAACTTCGAGGAACTTTGGGTGAGAACTCCACATATTAAAAAATCTAAAAGGTTTCTTGACTCTTGGTAGTGCTTTATCTGCATGTATATGCATAATAGAGTGATCCGAAAATAACTTAGCACCGTACTCAAGAAGTGAATCTGGAAAAACTGCTAACCATTCCTGATTTATCAAACATCTGTCAAGTCGAGCCATAATTTTTCTTTCAGCAGTACTTTGATTGTTCCATGAGAACCAATCACCTACAGATTTCATGTCAGTCAATGCAGCAGTATCTATACAATCATTAAAATGTTGAAGCTGACATTCGGAAAGCACTCTACCCCCCACTTTCTCATTTGTGTATCTGACAGTATTAAAGTCACCGAGAACAACCCAAGGTACTGTAGGATAACTATTTGAAATGCTAACCAGATCACGCCATAGAGCATTCCTGTCAGACATATTGTTAGATGCATAAATACCGGTAATATTGAATTGACATCCAGTCTGTTTATCCTCTGCCTTAAGATGAATGAATTGATTAGTAGCAGAAATAAACCAAGCAGTAACAAGATTAGGATGCCATAAGACCCAAACTCGACCATAAGTATCCTGAGAATCATTAGTAAAAAGTTCTGCCTCAGGCCATATTAAATTCTTCTGAACTTGAACACGATGAGGTTTAATTTTTGTTTCCACAAGAATGACAATGTCACATGCAGCAGATCGGATTATTCTATTGAGCTCCCGACATTTCTCAGTCTTATTAAGTCCACGAACATTCCAACAGCTTATTTTCATCAATACTAGATAGAAGGAAGAGCATGCGATTTTGGGAGGACACTACCATCCTTTTTCTTATCCTTTGATTTTGCATGGTCCTCTCGCATAATATCTTTACCCTTTAATCCTTTATTCCTATATTTATCCACCTCATCCACAGCTTGCAAATGTTTAAATTTTTGTGTACCTTGAGGCAAGGAGTCCTGAATAGCGGGATGTGTCGAAGAGCGATGAGTTTGGTGAGTTGCAATGTCTTGGTTCCCAAGAGGTTGTTGAAATGAAATTTCCTGATTATCTGAAGGAGTGATTCGTGAAGGCGAGGTTGTTATTGGGGAGTGAGACCCTTGGGAAGCTCCTGCAGTGAAATTCTCTGATATAATAGGTAAAGATGGAAGTCCTGACTTGTCTTTCTCTTGTTCGTGTCGCTGCCCCAACGAGTCAGAGTGTTCAATCATCTTCTCCGCCATCACCACTGTTGGCACTGGAGTATCAGTGCTTGGATTAGTGGTAGTGACCCCATTCTGTGGCTCTTGGCGTGGTCGGTAGACCTGTGTGATTTTTTGTGAAGGCTGTTGGCAGGCACCATTTACATGTCCAAAAGATAGACAAACCTTGCATCGTTGTGGCTTCCAAGAATATGAGACTTTCACCTTTCGGGTGCTCCCATCAAGATCACGGTAAGAAACATCATTCGGCAGTTCCTCATCAGAAGAAACCATTACACAAGCTCTGGCAAAGGTCAATCTCGTTTGCGAAGCTGTTGCCTTATTAAGATACAATGGTTGTCCCAGGGTGCTGCAAAGCTTTGCAATAAAACGACGACCCCAGAGATGTAGTGGAAGTCCATGAAAAGAAACCCATATTGGGATAGACTGTAGACTGTCTAACTCCAATCTAACATCAGGTGCCCAGCGTCGTAGTATCATTGGATGACCACGGATAGTCCAAAATCCTTCAAGGACCCGTTGTAAATCTTCTTCCGAATAAAGCCTGCATACAAAGAATCCGGTCTCCAACATATGAAGATCAAATGTTGATATTCCCCATCGAGTTCTAATGTATGAGGATAGTGGGAAAAAGGATGTTCTTAGTCCAACAACGTAGCCCACAATTGCCATTGACCATGTCTCAATTAGTTCGTCGGAATCAATAGCCTCATACACAGCAATCTTCTGGTCAGCCTGTACTTCTGGAGCAAAAAAGTCCAGTCGAAGATCCGGACTACCCACTGGAGCCTTGAAGAGGCTACTCCAAGGCTTCGGATCTCGGGAAATAGGAGCTGGAGGTCGTGATCTAGATCGTGAACGACCTCGGGCCTGGTTCATTGAAGGAGCATCCCGTCGAGAAGAATAAATCAGCGGTGGAACATCCTGGTGTGAAACCGGCCTAAGCTGCTGGGGAGGAACCAGCGGCTGTTGGAGAGGAGCAACCCCCTCCCGCGGTGAAGTAACCAGCGGCTGAGGAGCAACCCTCTCCCGCTGTGACTGCTGGAGAGGGGCGTTCTGCTGTGAAGCAATCAGCCGCTGGGAAGAAGCCAGCGGAGGAGCATCCCGCTGGAACAGAGGATGCGAAGCAGAGTGCCGCGTCCGGCCGCTCGCATCCATGGCGTCGCTCGCCCTAGCCGCCAGCCGCCTAGGGGAGAGGAAGCCACCACCCTGCCCACACTAATGTCGCAGCCGTCGCCCCTTCCACGCCGATTGCAGAAGCAGCCGTCGCCCTTTCCACGCTGGAGTTGCCGCAGGAAGCGGCAGTGAACCCAGCCCCAATCGCAGCGCAGCTTCCACCGTTTCTTGCCCTAGAGTCCGTCCCGCGCCTAGGGGAGAAGAGCCGCCGCCCTTCCACGCCTGAAGTCGCCGATTCCCGGCCTGGAATCGCTGATCGCAGGAGCGACCGCCGGCCTTCCACTCGCCGCGGAGTGATCGTAGAGGAGAAATCGCCCAAGGGAGCAATCGCAAGCACAAGCGCAAGGGAAGAGGTTGCCGTCCCCAGCGTCGATCGCAAGCGCAAGCGCAAGCCCAAGCAGAGCAGAGCACTCACGCACGCACGCAAGGGAACGCAGGCCCATTCCCCCCCATTCCCAAGCCGATGCGTGCACCGTCTCTCCTCCTCTCTCTCCAAAACCGATCGAATCTCGACTCACCGTCGTATTTTTTTGCGAAAGCGTGCTTGTATGACTTATCATGGGCTAATAAGATGGGAAAGATCAGTATTTTGAATTTCCGAGACGGCGCACGAAAAACCGATCGAATCTCGACTCTGCACAAAGTTTATGACCGTCGCGTTTTTTCGTGAAACCATGCTCATACTACTTACCATGGGCTAATACATCGTGAATGGCCAGTATTTTGAATTTCGGAGACGGTGCACGAAAAACAGATCGAAACTTGACTCATGCGCGACTTCGCGCAAAGTTTTTGACCGTCGTATTTTTTTGCGAAAGCGTGTCTGTACGACTTCTCATTGGCTAATAAGACGGGAAAGACCAGTATTTTGAATTTCCGAGACGGTGCACGAAAAACCGATCGAATCTCGACTCTGCGCAAAGTTTATGACCGTCGCGTTTTTTCATGAAACCATGCTCATACGACTTACCATGGGCTAATACATCGTGAATGGCCAGTATTTTGAATTTCCGAGACGGTGCACGAAAAACTGATCGAAACTCGACTCGCGCGTGACTTCGCGCAAGTTTTTGACCGTCGTATTTTTTTGCGAAAGCGTGCTTGTATGACTTATCATGGGCTAATAAGATGGGAAAGATCAGTATTTTGAATTTCCGAGACGGCGCACGAAAAACCGATCGAATCTCGACTCTGCACAAAGTTTATGACCGTCGCGTTTTTTCGTGAAACCATGCTCATACTACTTACCATGGGCTAATACATCGTGAATGGCCAGTATTTTGAATTTCGGAGACGGTGCACGAAAAACAGATCGAAACTTGACTCATGCGCGACTTCGCGCAAAGTTTTTGACCGTCGTATTTTTTTGCGAAAGCGTGTCTGTACGACTTCTCATTGGCTAATAAGACGGGAAAGACCAGTATTTTGAATTTCCGAGACGGTGCACGAAAAACCGATCGAATCTCGACTCTGCGCAAAGTTTATGACCGTCGCGTTTTTTTGTGAAACCATGCTTATACGACTTACCATGGGCTAATACATCGTGAATGGCCAGTATTTTGAATTTCCGAGATGGTGCACGAAAAACTGATCGAAACTCGACTCGCGCGCGACTTCGCGCAAGTTTTTGACCGTCGTATTTTTTTGCGAAAGCGTGGTTGTACGACTTCTCATGGGCTAATAAGACGGGAAAGACCAGTATTTTGAATTTCCGAGATGGTGCACGAAAAAACCGATCGAAACTCGACTCCCGCGCGACTTCGCGCAAAGTTTATGACCGTCGTATTTTTTTGCGAAAGAGTGTCTGTACGACTTCTCATGGGCTAATAAGACGGGAAAGACCGGTATTTTGAATTTCCGAGACGGTGCACGAAAAACCGATCGAATCTTGACTCTGCGCAAAGTTTATGACCGTCGCGTTTTTTCGTGAAACCATGCTCATACGACTTACCATGGGCTAATACATCGTGAAATGCTAGTATTTTGAATTTACGAGACGGTGCACGAAAAACTGATCGAAACTCGACTCGCGCGCGACTTCGCGCAAAGTTTTTGACCGTCATATTTTTTTGCGAAAGCGTGCTTGTATGACTTCTCATGGGCTAATAAGACGGGAAAGACCAGTGTTTTGAATTTCCGAGACGGCGCACGAAAAACCGATCGAATCTCGACTCTGCGCAAAGTTTATGACCGTCGTGTTTTTTCGTGAAACCATGCTCATACGACTTACCATGAGATAATACATCGTGAATGGCCAGTATTTTGAATTTCCGAGACGGTGCACGAAAAACCAATCGAAACTCGACTCGCGCGCGACTTTGCGCAAAGTTTATGACCGTCGTATTTTTTTGCGAAAGCGTGGCTGTACGACTTCTCATGGGCTAATAAGACGGGAAAGACAAGTATTTTGAATTTTCGAGACGGTGCACGAAAAACCGATCGAAACTCGACTCTGCGCAAAGTTTATGACCGTCGCGTTTTTTCGTGAAACCATGCTCATACGACTTACCATGGGCAAATACAACGTGAATGGCCAGTATTTTGAATTTCCGAGACGGTGCACCAAAAACCGATCGAAACTCGACTCGCGCGCGACTTCGCGCAAAGTTTATGACCGTCATATGTTTTTGCGAAAGCGTGTCTGTATGACTTCTCATGGGCTAATAAGAAGGGAAAGACAAGTATGTTGAATTTTCGAGACGGTGCACGAAAAACCGATCGAATCTCGACTCTGCGCAAAGTTTATGACCGTCGTATTTTTTTGCGAAAGCGTGCCGTACGACTTCTCATGGGCTAATAAGACGGGAAAGACAAGTATTTTGAATTTCCGAGACGGTCCACGAAAAACCGATCGAAACTCGACTCGCGCGCGACTTCGTGCAAAGTTTATGACCGTCATATTTTTTTGTGCAAGCTTGCCTGTACGACTTCTCATGGGCTAATAAGACGGGAAAGACCAGTATTTTGAATTTCCGAGATGGTGCACGAAAAACCGATCGAATCTCGACTCTGCGCAAAGTTTATGACCGTCGCGTTTTTTCGTGAAACCATGCTCATACGACTTACCATGGGCTAATACATCGTTAAATGCCAGTATTTTGAATTTCCAAGATGGTGCACGAAAAACTGATCTAAACTCGACTCGCGCGCGACTTTGCGCAAAGTTTTTTACCGTCGTATTTTTTTGCGAAAGCGTGCTTGTATGACTTCTCATGAGCTAATAAGACGGGAAAGACCAGTATTTTGAATTTCCGAGACGGCGCACGAAAAACCGATCGAATCTCGACTCTGCGCAAAGTTTATGACCGTCGCGTTTTTTCGTGAAACCATGCTCATACGACTTACCATGGGATAATACATCGTGAATGGCCATTATTTTGAATTTCCGAGACGGTGCACGAAAAACCGATCGAAACTCGACTCGCGCGCGACTTCGCGCAAAGTTTATGACCGTCGTATTTTTTTGCGAAAGTGTGCTTGTACGACTTCTCATGGGCTAATAAGACGGGAAAGACCAGTATTTTGAATTTCCGAGATGGTGCACGAAAAACCGATCGACTATCGAATCTTCGCAAAGTTTATGACCGTCGCGTTTTTTCGTGAAACCATGCTCATACGACTTACCATGGTCTAATACACCGTGAATGGCCAGTCTTTTGAATTTCCGAGACGGTGCACGAAAAACCAATCGAAACTCGACTCGCGCGTGACTTCGCGCAAAGTTTATGACCGTCGTATTTTTTTGCGAAAGCGTGGCTGTACGACTTCTCATCGGCTAATAAGACGGGAAAGACAAGTATTTTGAATTTTCGAGACGGTGCACGAAAAACCGATCGAAACTCGACTCTGCGCAAAGTTTATGACCGTCGCGTTTTTTCGTGAAACCATGCTCATACGACTTACCATGGGCTAATACATCGTGAATGGCCAGTATTTTGAATTTCCGAGACGGTGCACCAAAAACCGATCGAAACTCGACTCGCGCGCGACTTCGCGCAAAGTTTATGACCGACATATGTTTTTGCGAAAGCGTGTCTGTACGACTTCTCATGGGCTAATAAGACGGGAAAGACAAGTATTTTGAATTTTCGAGACGGTGCACAAAAAACCGATCGAATCTCGACTCTGCGCAAAGTTTATGACCGTCGTATTTTTTTGCGAAAGCGTGCCGTACGACTTCTCATGGGCTAATAAGACGGGAAAGACAAGTATTTTGAATTTCCGAGACGGTGCACGAAAAACCGATCGAAACTCGACTCGCGCGCGACTTCGCGCAAAGTTTATGACCGTCATATTTTTTTGTGCAAGCGTGCCTGTACGACTTCTCATTGGCTAATAAAACGGGAAAGACCAGTATTTTGAATTTCCGAGATGGTGCACGAAAAACCGATCGAATCTCGACTCTGCGCAAAGTATATGACCGTCACGTTTTTTCATGAAACCATGCTCATACGACTTACCATGGGCTAATACATCGTGAAATGCCAGTATTTTGAATTTCCGAGACGGTGCACGAAAAACCGATCGAAACTCGACTCTGCGCAAAGTTTATGACCGTTGCGTTTTTTCGTGCAACATGCTCATACGACTTACCATGGGCTCATACATCGTGAATGGCCAGTATTTTGAATTCCCGAGACGGTGCACGAAAGACCGATCGAAACTCGACTCGCGCGCTACTTCACGCAAAGTTTTTGACCGTCGTATTTTTTTGCGAAAGCATGTTTGTATGACTTCTCATGGGCTAATAAGACGGGAAAGCCCAGTATTTTGAATTTGCGAGGCGGTGCACGAAAAACCGATCGAATCACGACTCTACGAAAAGTTTATGACCGTCGCGTTTTTTCGTAAAACCATAGTCATACGACTTACCATGGGCTAATACATCGTGAATGGACAGTATTTTGAATTTCCGAGACGGTGCACGAAAAACCGATCGAAACTCGACTCGCGCGCGACTTCGCGCAAAGTTTTTGACCGTCGTATTTTTTTGCGAAAGCGTGCCTGTACGACTTCTCATGGGCTAATAAGACTGGAACGACCAATATTTTGAATTTCCGAGACGGTGCACGAAAAACCGATCGAATCTCGACTCTGCGCAAAGTTTATGACCGTCGCGTTTTTTCGTGAAACATGCTCATACGACTTACCATGGGCTAATACATTGTGAATGGCCAGTATTTTGAATTCCCGAGACGGTGCACGAAAGACCGATCGAAACTAGACTAGCGCGCTACTTCGCGCAAAGTTTTTGACCGTCGTATTTTTTTGCGAAAGCGTGCTTGTATGACTTCTCATGGGCTAATAAGACGAGAAAGACCAGTATTTTGAATTTCCGAGACGGTGCACGAAAAACCGATCGAAACTCGACTCGCACGCTATTTCGCGCAAAGTTTATGACCGTCATATTTTTTTTGGCGAAAGCGTGCCTATACGACTTTTCATGGGCTAATAAGACGGGAAAGACAAGTATTTTGAATTTTCGAGACGGTGCACGAAAAACCGATCGAAACTCGACTCTGCGCAAAGTTTATGACCGTCGCGTTTTTTCATGAAACCATGCTCATACGACTTACCATGGGCTAATACTTCATGAATGGCCAGTATTTTGAATTTCCGAGACGGTGCACCAAAAACCGATCGAAACTCGACTCGCGCGCGACTTCGCGCAAAGTTTATGACCGACATATGTTTTTGCGAAAGCGTGTCTGTACGACTTCTCATGGGCTAATAAGACGGGAAAGACAAGTATTTTGAATTTTCGAGACGGTGCACAAAAAACCGATCGAATCTCGACTCTGCGCAAAGTTTATGACCGTCGTATTTTTTTGCGAAAGCGTTTCGTACGACTTCTCATGGGCTAATAAGACGGGAAAGACAAGTATTTTGAATTTCCGAGACGGTGCACGAAAAACAGATCGAAACTCGACTCGCGCGCGACTTCGCGCAAAGTTTATGACCGTCATATTTTTTTGTGCAAGCGTGCCTGTACGACTTCTCATGGGCTAATAAGACGGGAAAGACCAGTATTTTGAATTTCCGAGATGGTGCACGAAAAACCGATCGAATCTCGACTCTGCGCAAAGTATATGACCGTCACGTTTTTTCATGAAACCATGCTCATACGACTTACCATGGGCTAATACATCGTGAAATGCCAGTATTTTGAATTTCCGAGATGGTGCACGAAAAACTGATCGAAACTCGACTCGCGCGCGACTTCGCACGAAGTTTTTGACCGTCGTATTTTTTTGCGAAAGCGTGCTTGTATGACTTCTCATGGGCTAATAAGACGGGAAAGACCAGTATTTTGAATTTCCGAGACGGCGCACGAAAAACCGATCGAATCTCGACTCTGCGCAAAGTTTATGACTGTCGTGTTTTTTCGTGAAACCATGCTCATACGACTTACCATGGGATAATAAATCGTGAATGGCCAGTATTTTGAATTTCCGAGACGGTGCACGAAAAACCGATCGAAACTCGACTCGTGTGCGACTTTGCGCAAAGTTTATGACCGTCATATTTTTTTGCGCAAGCGTGCCTGTACGACTTCTCATGGGCTAATAAGACGGGAAAGACCAATATTTTGAATTTCCGAGACAGTGCACGAAAAACCGATCGAATCTCGACTCGCGCGCGACTTCGCGCAAAGTTTATGACCGTCGTATTTTTTTGCGAAAGCGTGTCTGTACAACTTCTCATGGGCTAATAAGATGGGAAAGACCAGTATTTTGAATTTCCGAGACGGTGCACGAAAAACCGATCGAATCTCGACTCTGCGCAAAGTTTATGACCGTCGCGTTTATTCGTGAAACCATGCTCATACGACTTACCATGGGCTAATACATCGTGAATAGCCAGTATTTTGAATTTCTGAGACGGTGCACGAAAAACCGATCGAAACTCGACTCACGCGCGACTTCGCGCAAAGTTTTTGACCGTCGTAATTTTTTGCGAAAGCGTGCTTGTACGACTTCTCATGGGCTAATAAGTCGGGAAAGACAAGTATTTTGAATTTCCGAGACGGTGCACGAAAATTTGATCGAAACTCAACTCGCGCGCGACTTCGCGCAAAATTTATGGCCGTCGTATTTTTTTGCAAAAGCGTGCTTGTACGACTTCTCATGGGCTAATAAGATGAAAAAGACAAGTATTTGGAATTTCCGAGATGGTGCACGAAAATCTGATCGAAACTCAACTCGCGCGCGACTTCGCACAAAGTTTATGACCGTCGTATTTTTTTGCGAAAGCGTGCTTGTACGACTTCTCATGGGCTAATAAGACGAGAAAGACCAGTATTTTGAATTTCTGAGACTGTGCACGAAAAACCGATCGAAACTCGACTCGCACGCTACTTCGCGCAAAGTTTATGACTGTCGTATTTTTTAGCGAAAGTGAGCTTGTACGACTTCTCATGGGCTAATAAGACGAGAAAGACCAGTATTTTGAATTTCCGAGACGGTGCACGAAAAACCGATCGAAACTCGACTCTGCGCAAAGTTTATGACCGTCACGTTTTTTCGTGAAACATGCTCATACGACTTACCATGGGCTAATACATCGTGAATGGCCAGTATTTTGAATTCCCGAGACGGTGCACGAAAGACCGATCGAAACTCGACTCGCGCGCTACTTCGCGCAAAGTTTTTAACCGTCGTATTTTTTTGCGAAACCATGCTCATACGACTTACCGTGGGCTAATACATCGTGAATGGCCAGTATTTTGAATTTCCGAGATGGTGCCCGAAAAACCGATCGAAACTCGACTCGCGCGCGACTTCGCGCAAAGTTTATGACCGTCGTATTTTTTTGCGAAAGTGTGCTTGTACGACTTCTCATGGGCTAATAAGATGGGAAAGACAAGTATTTTGAATATCCGAGACGGTGCACGAAAATCTGATCGAAACTCAACTCGCGCACGACTTCGCGCAAAGTTTATGACCGTCGTATTTTTTTTGCGAAAGCGTGCTTGTATGACTTCTCATGGGCTAATAAGACGGGAAATACCAGTATTTTGAATTTCCGAGACGGTGCACGAAAATCTGATCGAAACTCAACTCGCGCGCGACTTCGCGCAAAGTTTATGACCGTCGTATTTTTTTGCGAAAGCGTGCTTGTACGACTTCTCATGGGCTAATAAGACGAGAAAGATTACAAAAAAAAAAAGACGAGAAAGACAAGTATTTTGAATTTCCGAGACGGTGCACGAAAATCTGATCGAAACTCAACTCGCGCGCGACTTCGCGCAAAGTTTATGACCGTCGTATTTTTTTTTTTTTTTTTTGGTAAGTAAAAATATTGTATTTTGTAAAAGATTTGTACAAAGAAGCTTTGTCTACACAAGCCATAGACTAAAGCCTGAAGTCTCTTAGTGTAGTCGAGAAGATTGCACCCCACCTAAAGAAGGTGAAATGGGCACGCTTCATCAAACTCATCTCCAAGAGTAGCATAAGGAAGTTAATAAATAATAAAATGCAATAGCTAGACTGTTCTGGACTACTTGTGGATACATCACAAAATATAAGCTTTGCCCCATATAATACATTACAATCTTCATCATTATTCGAGTGATTCTTGACGAATGGAAAAATTGAATCTTGTGAAAATATCTTTCTCTCTTCTTGTTAGGTGCTCTGTATTCAATTCTTGCTCCATACATGATCGTGAGTCCTGAAGAATCTCTATCAGAATTTGAGCTTTGTTCATGTTGTGACACTCAAAAATTCTGCCACACCTCTCCTTCCAAATCCACCAAATAGCACATCTGAATATAATTCGTGCTAGTTGTGTAAGAGGCCCCTTTCTTGAGAAGCTTTGCATAAGCATTTCTAATTCATGATGCAAGTTTGGCCGTGGTAGCCTTTGAAAATCAAATCGCTTCAAGATCTCCTTCCATATCCAAGATGAATAATCACAAGCAAAGTAGAGATGGTCAACACTTTCTTCATTTTGCATACACAAAGAGCACCGATTTACAATATAAATACCTCTTCGCTGCATATTGTCCATCGTAGGAAGTTTGCCGAGAAGGGCCTGCCATGTACATGAGGAATGTCGCTGTGAGCATGGACTATCCCATGTCCAACTACTTTGGATCCACTTGTTGTTTCGTCGTCTAATTTGGTTCCATGCAGATGTAGCACTAAATTTACCGTTATCATGAAGCCAAATAAGCATATCTGAAGAGTTGTTCTTGATTGGAATAGCCCTAATAGTCGGCCAAAGTAATAACATGTCAGGGGAGGTAGGGTTGGGTAGACACCAAGTACCATTGTTAATGAATTCAGAAACCTTCCAGTCTTTGGGAGCCCCCAGATCCTGTCGTACTCTATCACCAAATATCTGAAATATGCTTTTCCCATTCACCCAAGGATCATACCACATATTAATATTGGTTCCAGAAGAAATACCGTCGTATTTTTTTGCGAAAACGTGCTTGTACGACTTCTCATGGGCTAATAAGACGAGAAAGACCAGTATTTTGAATTTCCGAGACGGTGCACGAAAAACCGATCGAAACTCGACTCTGCGCAAAGTTTATGACCGTTGCGTTTTTTCGTGCAACATGCTCATACGACTTACCATGGGCTCATACATCGTGAATGGCCAGTATTTTGAATTCCCGAGACGGTGCACGAAAGACCGATCGAAACTCGACTCGCGCGCTACTTCGCGCAAAGTTTTTGACCGTCGTATTTTTTTGCGAAAGCATGCTTGTATGACTTCTCATGGGCTAATAAGACGGGAAAGCCCAGTATTTTGAATTTGCGAGACGGTGCACGAAAAACCGATCGAATCACGACTCTGCGAAAAGTTTATGACCGTCGCGTTTTTTCGTAAAACCATGCTCATACGACTTACCATGGGCTAATACATCGTGAATGGACAGTATTTTGAATTTCTGAGACGGTGCACGAAAAACCGATCGAAACTCGACTCGCGCGCGACTTCGCGCAAAGTTTTTGACCGTCGTATTTTTTTGCGAAAGCGTGCCTGTACGACTTCTCATGGGCTAATAAGACTGGAACGACCAATATTTTGAATTTCCGAGACGGTGCACGAAAAACCGATCGAATCTCGACTCTGCGCAAAGTTTATGACCGTCGCGTTTTTTCGTGAAACATGCTCATACGACTTACCATGGGCTAATACATTGTGAATGGCCAGTATTTTGAATTCCCGAGACGGTGCACGAAAGACCGATCGAAACTCGACTCGCGCGCTACTTCGCGCAAAGTTTTTGACCGTCGTATTTTTTTGCGAAAGCGTGCTTGTATGACTTCTCATGGGCTAATAAGACGAGAAAGACCAGTATTTTGAATTTCCGAGACGGTGCACGAAAAACCGATCGAAACTCGACTCGCACGCTAATTCGCGCAAAGTTTATGACCGTCATATTTTTTTTTGCGAAAGCGTGCCTGTACGACTTTTCATGGGCTAATAAGACGGGAAAGACAAGTATTTTGAATTTCCGAGACGGTGCACGAAAAACCGATCGAAACTCGACTCTGCGCAAAGTTTATGACCGTCACGTTTTGTCGTGAAACCATGCCCATATGACTTACCGTGGGCTAATACATCGTGAATGGCCAGTATTTTGAATTTCCGAGATGGTGCCCGAAAAACCGATCGAAACTCGACTCGCACGCGACTTCGCGCAAAGTTTATGACCGTCGTATTTTTTTGCGAAAGTGTGCTTGTACGACTTCTCATGGGCTAATAAGATGGGAAAGACAAGTATTTTGAATATCCGAGACGGTGCACGAAAATCTGATCGAAACTCAACTCGCGCACGACTTCGCGCAAAGTTTATGACCGTCGTATTTTTTTTGCGAAAGCGTGCTTGTATGACTTCTCATGGGCTAATAAGACGGGAAATACCAGTATTTTGAATTTCCGAGACGGTGCACGAAAATCTGATCGAAACTCAACTCGCGCGCGACTTCGCGCAAAGTTTATGACCGTCGTATTTTTTTGCGAAAGCGTGCTTGTACGACTTCTCATGGGCTAATAAGACGAGAAAGATTACAAAAAAAAAAAGACGAGAAAGACAAGTATTTTGAATTTCCGAGACGGTGCACGAAAATCTGATCGAAACTCAACTCGCGCGCGACTTCGCGCAAAGTTTATGACCGTCGTATTTTTTTTTTTTTTTTTTGGTAAGTAAAAATATTGTATTTTGTAAAAGATTTGTACAAAGAAGCTTTGTCTACACAAGCCATAGACTAAAGCCTGAAGTCTCTTAGTGTAGTCGAGAAGATTGCACCCCACCTAAAGAAGGTGAAATGGGCACGCTTCATCAAACTCATCTCCAAGAGTAGCATAAGGAAGTTAATAAATAATAAAATGCAATAGCTAGACTGTTCTGGACTACTTGTGGATACATCACAAAATATAAGCTTTGCCCCATATAATACATTACAATCTTCATCATTATTCGAGTGATTCTTGACGAATGGAAAAATTGAATCTTGTGAAAATATCTTTCTCTCTTCTTGTTAGGTGCTCTGTATTCAATTCTTGCTCCATACATGATCGTGAGTCCTGAAGAATCTCTATCAGAATTTGAGCTTTGTTCATGTTGTGACACTCAAAAATTCTGCCACACCTCTCCTTCCAAATCCACCAAATAGCACATCTGAATATAATTCGTGCTAGTTGTGTAAGAGGCCCCTTTCTTGAGAAGCTTTGCATAAGCATTTCTAATTCATGATGCAAGTTTGGCCGTGGTAGCCTTTGAAAATCAAATCGCTTCAAGATCTCCTTCCATATCCAAGATGAATAATCACAAGCAAAGTAGAGATGGTCAACACTTTCTTCATTTTGCATACACAAAGAGCACCGATTTACAATATAAATACCTCTTCGCTGCATATTGTCCATCGTAGGAAGTTTGCCGAGAAGGGCCTGCCATGTACATGAGGAATGTCGCTGTGAGCATGGACTATCCCATGTCCAACTACTTTGGATCCACTTGTTGTTTCGTCGTCTAATTTGGTTCCATGCAGATGTAGCACTAAATTTACCGTTATCATGAAGCCAAATAAGCATATCTGAAGAGTTGTTCTTGATTGGAATAGCCCTAATAGTCGGCCAAAGTAATAACATGTCAGGGGAGGTAGGGTTGGGTAGACACCAAGTACCATTGTTAATGAATTCAGAAACCTTCCAGTCTTTGGGAGCCCCCAGATCCTGTCGTACTCTATCACCAAATATCTGAAATATGCTTTTCCCATTCACCCAAGGATCATACCACATATTAATATTGGTTCCAGAAGAAATACCGTCGTATTTTTTTGCGAAAACGTGCTTGTACGACTTCTCATGGGCTAATAAGACGAGAAAGACCAGTATTTTGAATTTCCGAGACGGTGCACGAAAAACCGATCGAAACTCGACTCTGCGCAAAGTTTATGACCGTTGTGTTTTTTCGTGCAACATGCTCATACGACTTACCATGGGCTCATACATCGTGAATGGCCAGTATTTTGAATTCCCGAGACGGTGCACGAAAGACCGATCGAAACTCGACTCGCGCGCTACTTCGCGCAAAGTTTTTGACCGTCGTATTTTTTTGCGAAAGCATGCTTGTATGACTTCTCATGGGCTAATAAGACGGGAAAGCCCAGTATTTTGAATTTGCGAGACGGTGCACGAAAAACCGATCGAATCACGACTCTGCGAAAAGTTTATGACCGTCGCGTTTTTTCGTAAAACCATGCTCATACGACTTACCATGGGCTAATACATCGTGAATGGACAGTATTTTGAATTTCTGAGACGGTGCACGAAAAACCGATCGAAACTCGACTCGCGCGCGACTTCGCGCAAAGTTTTTGACCGTCGTATTTTTTTGCGAAAGCGTGCCTGTACGACTTCTCATGGGCTAATAAGACTGGAACGACCAATATTTGAATTTCCGAGACGGTGCACGAAAAACCGATCGAATCTCGACTCTGCGCAAAGTTTATGACCGTCGCGTTTTTTCGTGAAACATGCTCATACGACTTACCATGGGCTAATACATTGTGAATGGCCAGTATTTTGAATTCCCGAGACGGTGCACGAAAGACCGATCGAAACTCGACTCGCGCGCTACTTCGCGCAAAGTTTTTGACCGTCGTATTTTTTTGCGAAAGCGTGCTTGTATGACTTCTCATGGGCTAATAAGACGAGAAAGACCAGTATTTTGAATTTCCGAGACGGTGCACGAAAAACCGATCGAAACTCGACTCGCACGCTAATTCGCGCAAAGTTTATGACCGTCATATTTTTTTTTGCGAAAGCGTGCCTGTACGACTTTTCATGGGCTAATAAGACGGGAAAGACAAGTATTTTGAATTTCCGAGACGGTGCACGAAAAACCGATCGAAACTCGACTCTGCGCAAAGTTTATGACCGTCACGTTTTGTCGTGAAACCATGCCCATATGACTTACCGTGGGCTAATACATCGTGAATGGCCAGTATTTTGAATTTCCGAGATGGTGCCCGAAAAACCGATCGAAACTCGACTCGCACGCGACTTCGCGCAAAGTTTATGACCGTCGTATTTTTTTGCGAAAGCGTGCTTGTACGACTTCTCATGGGCTAATAAGACGAGAAAGACCAGTATTTTGAATTTCCAAGACGGTGCACGAAAAACCGATCGAAACTCGACTCGCACGCGACTTCGCGCAAAGTTTACGACCGTCGTATTTTTTTTGCGAAAGCGTGCTTATATGACTTCTCATGGGCTAATAAGACGGGAAAGACCAGTATTTTGAATTTCCGAGACGGTGCACGAAAATCTGATCGAAACTCAACTCGCGCGCGACTTCGCGCAAATTTTATGACCGTCATATTTTTTTGCGAAAGCGTGCTTGTACGACTTCTAATGGGCTAATAAGACGAGAAAGACAAGTATTTTGAATTTCCGAGACGGTGCACGAAAATCTGATCGAAACTCAACTCGCGCGCGACTTCGTTGAAAGTTTATGACCGTCGTATTTTTTTCCGAAAGCGTGCTTGTACGACTTCTCATGGGCTAATAAGACGAGAAAGACCAGTATTTTGAATTTCCGAGACGGTGCAAGAAAAACCGATCGAATCTCGACTCTGCGCAAAGTTTATGACCGTCGTGTTTTTTCGTGAAACCATGCTCATACGACTTACCATGGGATAATACATCGTGAATGGCCAGTATTTTGAATTTCCGAGACGGTGCACGAAAAACCGATCGAAACTCGACTCGTGCGCGACTTCGCGCAAAGTTTATGACCGTCGTATTTTTTTGCGAAAGCGTGTCTGTACGACTTCTCATGGGCTAATAAGACGGGAAACTGCGCTTGAGAATGGGGGGGAATGGGCCTGCGTTCCCTTGCGTGCGTGCGTGAGTGCTCTGCTCTGCTTGGGCTTGCGCTTGCGATCGGCGCTGGGGACGGCAACCTCATCTCTTACCGAAGAGTGGGCAGGGGAGGGCGATTGCTCCCTTGGGCGATTTCTCCTCTACGATCGCTCTGCGGCGAAGGAAGGCCGGCGGTCGCTCCTGCGATCAGCGTTTCCAGGCGGGGAATCGGCGATTTCAGGCGTGGAAGGGCGGCGGCTCTTCTCCCCTAGGCGCGGGACGGACTCTAGGGCGACAAACGGTGGAAGCTGCGCTGCGATTGGGGCTGGGATCACTGTCGCTTCCTGCGGCAACTCCAGCGTGGAAAGGGCGACGGCTGCTTCTGCAATCAGCGTGGAAGGGGCGACGGCTGCGACATTAGTGGGGGCAGGGTGGTGGCTTCCTCTCCCCTAGGCGGCTGGCGGTCTCTAGGGCGAGCGACGCCATGGATGCGAGTGGCCGGACGCGGCACTCTGCTTCGCATCCTCTGTTCCAGCGGGATGCTCCTCCGCTGGCTTCTTCCCAGCGGCCTGCGCCGATTGCTTCACAGCAGAACGCCCCTCTCCAGCAGTCACAGCGGGAGAGGGTTGCTCCTCAGCCGCTGGTTACTTCACCGCGGGAGGGGGTTGCTCCTCTCCAACAGCCGCTGGTTCCTCCCCAGCAGCTTAGGCCGGTTTCACACCAGGATGTTGCACCGCTGATTTCTTCTTCTCGACGGGATGCTCCTTCAATGAACCAGGCCCGAGGTCGTTCACGATCTAGATCACGACCTCCAGCTCCTATTTCCCGAGATCCTCGGCCTTGGAGTAGCCTCTTCAAGGCTCCAGTGGGTAGTCCGGATCTTCGACTGGACTTTTTTGCTCCAGAAGTACAGGCTGACCAGAAGATTGCTGTGTATGAGGCTATTGATTCTGACGAACTAATTGAGACATGGTCCATGGCAATTGTGGGCGACGTTGTTGGACTGAGAACATCCTTTTTCCCACTATCCTCATACATCAGAACTCGATGGGGAATATCAACATTTGATCTTCATATGTTGGAGACCGGATTCTTTGTATGCAGGCTTTATTCGGAAGAAGATTTACAACGGGTCCTTGAAGGATTTTGGACTGTCTGTGGTCATCCAATGATACTACGACGCTGGGCACCTGATGTGAGATTGGAGTTAGACAGTCTACAGTCTATCCCAATATGGGTTTCTTTCCATGGACTTCCACTACATCTCTGGGGTCGTCGTTTTATTGCAAAGCTTTGCAGCACCCTGGGACAGCCATTGTATCTTGATAAGGCAACAGCTTCGCAAACGAGATTGACCTTTGCCAGAGCTTGTGTAATGGTTTCTTCTGATGAGGAACTGCCGAATGATGTTTCTTACCGTGATCTTGATGGGAGCACCCGAAAGGTTAAAGTCTCATATTCTTGGAAGCCACAACGATGCAAGGTTTGTCTATCTTTTGGACATGTAAATGGTGCCTGCCAACAGCCTTCACAAAAAATCACACAGGTCTACCGACCACGCCAAGAGCCACAGAATGGGGTCACTACCACTAATCCAAGCACTGATACTCCAGTGCCAACAGTGGTGATGGCGGAGAAGATTATTGAATACTGACTCGTTGGGGCAGCGACACGAACAAGAGAAAGACAAGTCAGGACTTCCATCTTTACCTATTATATCAGAGACTTTCACTGCAGGAGCTTCCCAAGGTTCTCACTCCCCAATAACAACCTCGCCTTCACGAATCACTCCTTCAGATAATCAGGAAATTTCATTTCAACAACCTCTTGGGAACCAAGACATTGCAACTCACCAAACTCATCGCTCTTCGACACATCCCGCTATTCAGGACTCCTTGCCTCAAGGTACGTAAAAATTTAAACATTTGCAAGCTGTGGATGAGGTGGATAAATATAGGAATAGAGGATTAAAGGGTAAAGATATTATGCGAGAGGACCATGCAAAATCAAAGGATAAGAAAAAGGATGGTAGTGTCCTCCCAAAATCGCATGCTCTTCCTTCTATTTAGTATTGATGAAAATAAGTTGTTGGAATGTTCGTGGACTTAATAAGACTGAGAAATGTCGGGAGCTCAATAGAATAATCCGATCTGCTGCATGTGACATGGTGATTCTTGTGGAAACAAAAATTAAACCTCATCGTGTTCGAGTTCAGAAGAATTTAATATGGCCTGAGGCAGAACTTTTTACTAATGATTCTCATGATACTTATGGTCGAGTTTGGGTCTTATGGCATCCTAACCTTGTTACTGCTTGGTTTATTTCTGCTACTAATCAATTCATTCATCTTAAGGCAGAGGATAAACAGACTGGATGTCAATTCAATATTACCGGTATTTATGCATCTAACAGTATGTCTGACAGGAATGCTCTATGGCGTGATCTGGTTAGCATTTCAAATAGTTATCCTACAGTACCTTGGGTTGTTCTCGGTGACTTTAATACTGTCTTTTTTTTGGTAAGTAAAGATAATGTATTTTGTAAAAGATTTGTACAAAGAAGCTTTGTCTACACAAGCCATAGACTAAAGCCTGAAGTCTCTTAGTGTAGTCGAGAAGATTGCACCCCACCTAAAGAAAGTGAAATGGGCACGCTTCATCAAACTCATCTCCAAGAGTAGCATAAGGAAGTTAATAAATAATAAAATGCAATAGCTAGACTGTTCTGGACTACTTGTGGATACATCACAAAATATAAGCTTTGCCCCATATAATACATTACAATCTTCATCATTATTCGAGTGATTCTTGACGAATGGAAAAATTGAATCTTGTGAAAATATCTTTCTCTCTTCTTGTTAGGTGCTCTGTATTCAATTCTTGCTCCATACATGATCGTGAGTCCTGAAGAATCTCTATCAGAATTTGAGCTTTGTTCATGTTGTGACACTCAAAAATTCTGCCACACCTCTCCTTCCAAATCCACCATATAGCACATCTGAATATAATTCTTGCTAGTTGTGTAAGAGGCCCCTTTCTTGAGAAGCTTTGCATAAGCATTTCTAATTCATGATGCAGGTTTGGCCGTGGTAGCCTTTGAAAATCAAATCGCTTCAAGATCTCCTTCCATATCCAAGATGAATAATCACAAGCAAAGTAGAGATGGTCAACACTTTCTTCATTTTGCATACACAAAGAGCACCGATTTACAATATAAATACCTCTTCGCTGCATATTGTCCATCGTAGGAAGTTTGCCGAGAAGGGCCTGCCATGTACATAAGGAATGTCGCTGTGAGCATGGACTATCCCATGTCCAACTACTTTGGATCCACTTGTTGTTTCGTCGTCTAATTTGGTTCCATGCAGATGTAGCACTAAATTTACCGTTATCATGAAGCCAAATAAGCATATCTGAAGAGTTGTTCATGATTGGAATAGCCCTAATAGTCGGCCAAAGTAATAACATGTCAGGGGAGGTAGGGTTGGGAAGACACCAAGTACCATTGTTAATGAATTCAGAAACCTTCCAGTCTTTGGGAGCCCCCAGATCCTGTCGTACTCTATCACCAAATATCTGAAATATACTTTTCCCATTCACCCAAGGATCATACCACATATTAATATTGGTTCCAGAAGAAATCACATAAGAAATATTGTTACGTAGCCATCGCCTTGCCTTCAGAATTCCTTTCCAAGCAGAAGAATGAGATGTTTTTGCAGATGTTTCCCCGATTGATTCCTTAGTTAGGTACCTAGCAAAAACCCATTGTGACCATAAGGAAGACTTGTTTTGTAAAATATCCCATAATTGCTTTACCATACAAGCTTTATTCCAATCTCTAATATGTCGAAGATTCAGCCCACCTTCATCCTTCGGTTTGCAAATGCTGTCCCAATTCACCATGTGCATTGCCTTACCATCTGTGCCATTCCAAAAGAAGTTCATAAGTAATTTATCAATATCATGGAGAAGCCCGGCTGGTAGAAGGAATGCATGAGACCAATAAATAGAATAAGAGGTCAACACAGATCGAATAAGTTCAAGTCGTCCAGCTTTAGAAAGAAGCCTATTTTTCCAAGAGGAAATTCTGTTCTTAATTTTTTGTATGATAGGCTGACAGGAGGCTTTGTTGATTCCAGTGGATATAAGTGGGAGACCCAAGTAAGGAACCGGTAAATTTCCTTCAGCAACTCCCAATGTTTGAGCAATATGATCCTTATTGTCAATGCAAGTACCCACATATACTGATCTCAGGCCCTTCTCGGCAAACTTCCTACGATGGACAATATGCAGCGAAGAGGTATTTATATTGTAAATCGGTGCTCTTTGTGTATGCAAAATGAAGAAAGTGTTGACCATCTCTACTTTGCTTGTGATTATTCATCTTGGATATGGAAGGAGATCTTGAAGCGATTTGATTTTCAAAGGCTACCACGGCCAAACTTGCATCATGAATTAGAAATGCTTATGCAAAGCTTCTCAAGAAAGGGGCCTCTTACACAACTAGCACGAATTATATTCAGATGTGCTATTTGGTGGATTTGGAAGGAGAGGTGTGGCAGAATTTTTGAGTGTCACAACATGAAGAAAGCTCAAATTCTGATAGAGATTCTTCAGGACTCACGATCATGTATGGAGCAAGAATTGAATACAGAGCACCTAACAAGAAGAGAGAAAGATATTTTCACAAGATTCAATTTTTCCATTCGTCAAGAATCACTCGAATAATGATGAAGATTGTAATTATATGGGGCAAAGCTTATATTTTGTGTTGTATCCACAAGTAGTCCAGAACAGTCTAGCTATTGCATTTTATTATTTATTAACTTCCTTATGCTACTCTTGGAGATGAGTTTGATGAAGCGTGCTCATTTCACCTTCTTTAGGTGGGGTGCAATCTTCTCGACTACACTAAGAGACTTCAGGCTTTAGTCTATGGCTTGTGTAGACAAAGCTTCTTTGTACAAATCTTTTACAAAATACAATATCTTTACTTACCAAAAAAAAAAAGCACACTTTCGCAAAAAAATACGACGGTCATACACTTTGCGCGAAGTCGCGCGCGAGTCGAGTTTCGATCGGTTTTTCGTGCACCGTCTCGGAAATTCAAAATACTGGCCATTCAAGATGTATTAGCCCATGGTAAGTCGTATGAGCATGGTTTCACGAAAAAACGCGACGGTAATAAACTTTGCGCAGAGTCGAGATTCGATCGGTTTTTCATGCACCATCTCGGAAATTCAAAATACTGGTCTTTCCCGTCTTATTAGCCCATGAGAAGTCGTACAGGCACACTTTCGCAAAAAAATACGACGGTTATTAACTTTGCGCGAAGTCGCGCGCGAGTCGAGTTTCGATCGGTTTTTCGTGCACCACCTCGGAAATTCAAAATACTTGTCTTTCCCGTCTTATTAGCCCATGAGAAGTCGTACAGGCACGCTTTCGCAAAAAAATACGACGGTTAAAAACTTTGCGCGAAGTCGCGCGCGAGTCGAGTTTCGATCGGTTTTTCTTACACCGTTTCGGAAATTCAAAATACTGGCCTTTCACGATGTATTAGCCCAAGGTAAGTTGTATAAGCATATTTTCACGAAAAAACGCGACGGTCATAAACTTTGCGCAGAGTCGTGATTCGATCGGTTTTTCGTGCACCGTCTCGGAAATTCAAAATACTGGTCTTTCCCGTCTTATTAGCCAATGAGAAGTCGTACAGGCACGCTTTCGCAAAAAAATACGACGGTCATAAACATTGCGTGAAGTCGCGCGCGAGTCGAGTTTCGATCGGTTTTTTCGTGCACCGTCTCGGAAATTCAAAATACTGGCCATTCACGATGTATTAGCCCATGGTAAGTCGTATGAGCATGGTTTCACGAAAAAACACGACGGTCATAAACTTTGCGCAGAGTCGAGATTCGATCGGTTTTTCGTGCACCGTCTCGGAAATTCAAAATATTGGTCTTTCCCGTCTTATTAGCCCATGAGAAGTCGTACAGGCACGCTTGCGCAAAAAAATATGACGGTCATAAACTTTGCGCGAAGTCGCACGCGAGTCGAGTTTCGATCGGTTTTTCGTGCACCGTGTCGGAAATTCAAAATACTGGTCATTCACGATGTATTATCCCATGGTAAGTCGTATGAGCATGGTTTCACGAAAAAACACGACGGTCATAAACTTTGCACAGAGTCGAGATTCGATCGGTTTTTCGTGCGCCGTCTCGGAAATTCAAAACACTGGTCTTTCCCGTCTTATTAGCCCATGAGAAGTCATACAAGCACGCTTTCGCAAACAAATATGACGGTCAAAAACTTTGGGCGAAGTCGCGCGCGAGTCGAGTTTCGATCAGTTTTTCGTGCACCGTCTCGTAAATTCAAAATACTGGCATTTCACGATGTATTAGCCCATGGTAAGTCGTATGAGCATGGTTTCACGAAAAAACGCGACGGTCATAAACTTTGCGCAGAGTCGAGATTCGATCGGTTTTTCGTGCACCGTCTAGGAAATTCAAAATACTGGCCATTCACGATGTATTAGCCCATGGTAAGTCGTATGAGCATGGTTTCATGAAAAAATGCAACGGTCATAAACTTTGCGCAGAGTCGAGATTCGATCGGTTTTTCATGTACCGTCTCGGAAATTCAAAATATTGGTCTTTCCCGTCTTATTAGCCCATGAGAAGTCGTACAGGCACGCTTGCGCAAAAAAATATGACGGTCATAAACTTTGCGCGTAGTCGCACGCGAGTCGAGTTTCGATCGGTTTTTCGTGCACCGTGTCGGAAATTCAAAATACTGGCCATTCACGATGTATTATCCCATGGTAAGTCGTATGAGCATGGTTTCACGAAAAAACACGACGGTCATAAACTTTGCGCAGAGTCGAGATTCGATCGGTTTTTCGTGCGCCGTCTCGAAAATTCAAAACACTGGTCTTTCCCGTCTTATTAGCCCATGAGAAGTCATACAAGCACGCTTTCGCAAAAAAATATGACGGTCAAAAACTTTGCGCGAAGTCGCGCGCGAGTCGAGTTTCGATCAGTTTTTCGTGCACCCTCTCGTAAATTCAAAATACTGGCATTTCACGATGTATTAGCCCATGGTAAGTCGTATGAGCATGGTTTCACGAAAAAACGCGACGGTCATAAACTTTGCGCAGAGTCGAGATTCGATCGGTTTTTCGTGCACCGTCTCGGAAATTCAAAATACTGGTCTTTCCCGTCTTATTAGCCCATGAGAAGTCGTACAGACACTCTTTCGCAAAAAAATACGACGGTCATAAACTTTGCGCGAAGTCGCGCGGGAGTCGAGTTTCGATCGGTTTTTCGTGCACCATCTCGGAAATTCAAAATACTGGTCTTTCCCGTCTTATTAGCTCATGAGAAGTCGTACAAGCACACTTTCGCAAAAAAATACGACGGTCATACAATTTGCGCGAAGTCGCGCGCGAGTCGAGTTTCGATCGGTTTTTCGTGCACCGTCTCGGAAATTCAAAATACTGGCCATTCAAGATGTATTAGCCCATGGTAAGTCGTATGAGCATGGTTTCACGAAAAAACGCGACGGTAATAAACTTTGCGCAGAGTCGAGATTCGATCGGTTTTTCGTGCACCATCTCGGAAATTCAAAATACTGGTCTTTCCCGTCTTATTAGCCCATGAGAAGTCGTACAGGCACACTTTCGCAAAAAAATACGACGGTTATTAACTTTGCGCGAAGTCGCGCGCGAGTCGAGTTTCGATCGTTTTTTCGTGCACCGTCTCGGAAATTCAAAATACTTGTCTTTCCCGTCTTATTAGCCCATGAGAAGTCGTACAGGCACGCTTTCGCAAAAAAATACGATGGTTAAAAACTTTGCGCGAAGTCGCGCGCGAGTCGAGTTTCGATCGGTTTTTCTTACACCGTTTCGGAAATTCAAAATACTGGCCATTCACGATGTATTAGCCCAAGGTAAGTTGTATAAGCATAGTTTCACGAAAAAATGCGACGGTCATAAACTTTGCGCAGAGTCGTGATTCGATCGGTTTTTCGTGCACCGTCTCGGAAATTCAAAATACTGGTCTTTCCCGTCTTATTAGCCCATGAGAAGTCGTACAGGCACGCTTTCACAAAAAAATACGACGGTCATAAACATTGCGTGAAGTCGCGCGCGAGTCGAGTTTCGATCGGTTTTTCGTGCACCGTCTCGGAAATTCAAAATACTGGCCATTCACGATGTATTAGCCCATGGTAAGTCGTATGAGCATGGTTTCACGAAAAAACGCGACGGTCATAAACTTTGAGCAGAGTCAAGTTTCGATCGGTTTTTCGTGCACCGTCTCGAAAATTTAAAATACTGGTCTTTCCCGTCTTATTAGCCCATGAGAAGTCGTACAAGCACCCTTTCGCAAAAAAATACGACGGTCATAAACTTTGCGCGAAGTCGCGCGCGAGTAGAGTTTCGATCGGTTTTTCGTGCTCCGTCTAGGAAATTCAAAATACTGGCCATTCACGATGTATTAGCCCATGGTAAGTCGTATGAGCATGGTTTCACGAAAAAACGCAACGGTCATAAACTTTGCGCAGAGTCGAGATTCGATCGGTTTTTCATGTACCGTCTCAGAAATTCAAAATACTGGTCTTTCCCGTCTTATTAGCCCATGAGAAGTCGTACAGACACGCTTTCGCAAAAAAATACGACGGTCATAAACTTTGCGCAGAGTCGAGATTCGATCGGTTTTTCGTGCACCATCTCGGAAATTCAAAATACTGGTCTTTCCCGTCTTATTAGCCCATGAGAAGTCGTACAGGCACACTTTCGCAAAAAAATACGACGGTTATTAACTTTGCGCGAAGTCGCGCGCGAGTCGAGATTCGATCGGTTTTTCGTGCACCGTCTCGGAAATTCAAAATATTGGTCTTTCCCGTCTTATTAGCCCTTGAGAAGTCGTACAGGCACGCTTGCGCAAAAAAATATGACGGTCATAAACTTTGCGCGAAGTCGCACGCGAGTCGAGTTTCGATCGGTTTTTCGTGCACCGTGTCGGAAATTCAAAATACTGGCCATTCACGATGTATTATCCCATGGTAAGTCGTATGAGCATGGTTTCACGATGACCCACGTATCAGATATTAAACTGATAAGAACAGATACTACACAAGATGGCCATTCCTTCTACCTGCCGGGCTTCTCCATGATATTGATAAATTACTTATGAACTTCTTTTGGAATGGCACAGATGGTAAGGCAATGCACATGGTGAATTGGGACAGCATTTGCAAACCGAAGGATGAAGGGGGGCTGAATCTTCGACATATTAGAGATTGGAATAAAGCTTGTATGGTAAAACAATTATGGGATATTTTACAAAACAAGTCTTCCTTATGGTCACAATGGGTTTTTGCTAGGTACCTAACTAAGGAATCAATCGGGGAAACATCTGCAAAAACATCTCATTCTTCTGCTTGGAAAGGAATTCTGAAGGCAAGGCGATGGCTACGTAACAATATTTCTTATGTGATTTCTTCTGGAACCAATATTAATATGTGGTATGATCCTTGGGTGAATGGGAAAAGTATATTTCAGATATTTGGTGATAGAGTACGACAGGATCTGGGGGCTCCCAAAGACTGGAAGGTTTCTGAATTCATTAACAATGGTACTTGGTGTCTTCCCAACCCTACCTCCCCTGACATGTTATTACTTTGGCCGACTATTAGGGCTATTCCAATCATGAACAACTCTTCAGATATGCTTATTTGGCTTCATGATAACGGTAAATTTAGTGCTACATCTGCATGGAACCAAATTAGACGACGAAACAACAAGTGGATCCAAAGTAGTTGGACATGGGATAGTCCATGCTCACAGCGACATTCCTTATGTACATGGCAGGCCCTTCTCGGCAAACTTCCTACGATGGACAATATGCAGCGAAGAGGTATTTATATTGTAAATCGGTGCTCTTTGTGTATGCAAAATGAAGAAAGTGTTGACCATCTCTACTTTGCTTGTGATTATTCATCTTGGATATGGAAGGAGATCTTGAAGCGATTTGATTTTCAAAGGCTACCACGGCCAAACCTGCATCATGAATTAGAAATGCTTATGCAAAGCTTCTCAAGAAAGGGGCCTCTTACACAACTAGCAAGAATTATATTCAGATGTGCTATATGGTGGATTTGGAAGGAGAGGTGTGGCAGAATTTTTGAGTGTCACAACATGAACAAAACTCAAATTCTGATAGAGATTCTTCAGGACTCACGATCATGTATGGAGCAAGAATTGAATACAGAGCACCTAACAAGAAGAGAGAAAGATATTTTCACAAGATTCAATTTTTCCATTCGTCAAGAATCACTCGAATAATGATGAAGATTGTAATGTATTATATGGGGCAAAGCTTATATTTTGTGATGTATCCACAAGTAGTCCAGAACAGTCTAGCTATTGCATTTATTATTTATTAACTTCCTTATGCTACTCTTGGTGATGAGTTTGATGAAGCGTGCCCATTTCACCTTCTTTAGGTGGGGTGCAATCTTCTCGACTACACTAAGAGACTTCAGGCTTTAGTCTATGGCTTGTGTAGACAAAGCTTCTTTGTACAAATCTTTTACAAAATACATTATCTTTACTTACCAAAAAAAAAGAGCATGGTTTCACGAAAAAACACGACGGTCATAAACTTTGCGCAGAGTCGAGATTCGATCAGTTTTTCGTGCGCCGTCTCGGAAATTCAAAACACTGGTCTTTCCCGTCTTATTAGCCCATGAGAAGTCATACAAGCACGCTTTCGCAAAAAAATATGACGGTCAAAAACTTTGCGCGAAGTCGCGCGCGAGTCGAGTTTCGATCAGTTTTTCGTGCACCGTCTCGTAAATTCAAAATACTGGCATTTCACGATGTATTAGCCCATGGTAAGTCGTATGAGCATGGTTTCACGAAAAAACGCGACGGTCATAAACTTTGCGCAGAGTCGAGATTCAATCGGTTTTTCGTGCACCGTCTCGGAAATTCAAAATACTGGTCTTTCCCGTCTTATTAGCCAATGAGAAGTCGTACAGACACTCTTTCGCAAAAAAATACGACGGTCATAAACTTTGCGCGAAGTCGCGCGGGAGTCGAGTTTCGATCGGTTTTTCGTGCACCATCTCGGAAATTCAAAATACTTGTCTTTCCCGTCTTATTAGCTCATGAGAAGTCGTACAAGCACACTTTCGCAAAAAAATACGACGGTCATACACTTTGCGCGAAGTCGCACGCGAGTCGAGTTTCGATCGGTTTTTCGTGCACCGTCTCGGAAATTCAAAATACTGGCCATTCAAGATGTATTAGCCCATGGTAAGTCGTATGAGCATGGTTTCACGAAAAAACGCGACGGTAATAAACTTTGCGCAGAGTCGAGATTCGATCGGTTTTTCGTGCACCATCTCGGAAATTCAACATACTGGTCTTTCCCGTCTTATTAGCCCATGAGAAGTCGTACAGGCACACTTTCGTAAAAAAATACGACGGTTATTAACTTTGCGCGAAGTCGCGCGCGAGTCGAGTTTCGATCGGTTTTTCGTGCACCGTCTCGGAAATTCAAAATACTTGTCTTTCCCGTCTTATTAGCCCATGAGAAGTCGTACAGGCACGCGTTCGCAAAAAAATACGACGGTTAAAAACTTTGCGCGAAGTCGCGCGCGAGTCGAGTTTCGATCGGTTTTTCTTACACCGTTTCGGAAATTCAAAATACTGGCCATTCACGATGTATTAGCCCAAGGTAAGTTGTATAAGCATAGTTTCACGAAAAAACGCGACGGTCATAAACTTTGCGAAGAGTCGTGATTCGATCGGTTTTTCTTGCACCGTCTCGGAAATTCAAAATACTGGTCTTTCCCGTCTTATTAGCCCATGAGAAGTCGTACAGGCACGCTTTCGCAAAAAAATACGACGGTCATAAACATTGCGTGAAGTCGCGCGCGAGTCGAGTTTCGATCGGTTTTTCGTGCACCGTCTCGGAAATTCAAAATACTGGCCATTCACGATGTATTAGCCCATGGTAAGTCGTATGAGCATGGTTTCACGAAAAAACGCGACGGTCATAAACTTTGAGCAGAGTCAAGTCTCGATCGGTTTTTCGTGCACCGTCTCAGAAATTCAAAATACTTGTCTATCCCGTCTTATTAGCCCATGAGAAGTCGTACAGGCACGCTTTCGCAAAAAAAATACGACGGTCATAAACTTTGCGCGAAGTCGCGCGCGAGTCGAGTGTCGATTGGTTTTTCGTGCACCGTCTCGGAAATTCAAAATACTGGCCATTCACGATGTATTAGCCCATGGTAAGTCGTATGAGCATGGTTTCACGAAAAAACGCGACGGTCATAAACTTTGCGCAGAATCGAGATTCGATCGGTTTTTCGTGCACCGTCTCCGAAATTCAAAATACTGGTCTCTTTCCCGTCTTATTAGCCCATGAGAAGTCGTACAGACATGCTTTCGCAAAAAAATACGACGGTCATAAACTTTGCGCGAAGTCGCGCGCGAGTCGAGTTTCGATCAGTTTTTCGTGCACCGTCTCGGAAATTCAAAATACTGGCCATTCACGATGTATTAGCCCATGGTAAGTCGTATGAGCATGGTTTCATGAAAAAACGCGACGGTCATAAACTTTGCGCAGAGTCGAGATTCGATCAGTTTTTCGTGCCCCGTGTCGGAAATTCAAAATACTGGTCTTTCCTGTCTTATTAGCCCATGAGAAGTCATACAATAACGCTTTCGCAAAAAAATACGACGGCCAAAAACATTGCGCGAAGTCGCGCGCGAGTCGAGTTTCGATTAGTTTTTCGTGCACCGTCTCGGAAATTCAAAATATTGGCCATTCTTTTTTTTTTTTTTTGGTAAGTAAAAATATTGTATTTTGTAAAAAATTTGTACAAAGAAGCTTTGTCTACACAAGCCATAGACTAAAGCCTGAAGTCTCTTAGTGTAGTCGAGAAGATTGCACCCCACCTAAAGAAGGTGAAATGAGCACGCTTCATCAAACTCATCTCCAAGAGTAGCATAAGGAAGTTAATAAATAATAAAATGCAATAGCTAGACTGTTCTGGACTACTTGTGGATACATCACAAAATATAAGCTTTGCCCCATATAATACATTACAATCTTCATCATTATTCGAGTGATTCTTGACGAATGGAAAAATTGAATCTTGTGAAAATATCTTTCTCTCTTCTTGTTAGGTGCTCTGTATTCAATTCTTGCTCCATACATGATCGTGAGTCCTGAAGAATCTCTATCAGAATTTGAGCTTTGTTCATGTTGTGACACTCAAAAATTCTGCCACACCTCTCCTTCCAAATCCACCAAATAGCACATCTGAATATAATTCGTGCTAGTTGTGTAAGAGGCCCCTTTCTTGAGAAGCTTTGCATAAGCATTTCTAATTCATGATGCAAGTTTGGCCGTGGTAGCCTTTGAAAATCAAATCGCTTCAAGATCTCCTTCCATATCCAAGATGAATAATCACAAGCAAAGTAGAGATGGTCAACACTTTCTTCATTTTGCATACACAAAGAGCACCGATTTACAATATAAATACCTCTTCGCTGCATATTGTCCATCGTAGGAAGTTTGCCGAGAAGGGCCTGCCATGTACATAAGGAATGTCGCTGTGAGCATGGACTATCCCATGTCCAACTACTTTGGATCCACTTGTTGTTTCGTCGTCTAATTTGGTTCCATGCAGATGTAGCACTAAATTTACCGTTATCATGAAGCCAAATAAGCATATCTGAAGAGTTGTTCTTGATTGTAATAGCCCTAATAGTCGGCCAAAGTAATAACATGTCAGGGGAGGTAGGGTTGGGAAGACACCAAGTACCATTGTTAATGAATTCAGAAACCTTCCAGTCTTTGGGAGCCCCCAGATCCTGTCGTACTCTATCACCAAATATCTGAAATATGCTTTTCCCATTCACCCAAGGATCATACCACATATTAATATTGGTTCCAGAAGAAATCACATAAGAAATATTGTTACGTAGCCATCTCCTTGCCTTTAGAATTCCTTTCCAAGCAGCAGAATGAGATGTTTTTGCAGATACTTCCCAGATTGATTCCTTGGTAAGGTACCTAGCAAAAACCCATTGTGACCATAAGGAAGACTTGTTTTGTAAAATATCCCATAATTGCTTTACCATACAAGCTTTATTCCAATCTCTAATATGTCGAAGATTCAGCCCCCCTTCATCCTTCGGTTTGCAAATGCTGTCCCAATTCACCATGTGCATTGCCTTACCATCTGTGCCATTCCAAAAGAAGTTCATAAGTAATTTATCAATATCATGGAGAAGCCCGGCTGGTAGAAGGAATGCATGAGACCAATAAATAGAATAAGAGGTCAACACAGATCGAATAAGTTCAAGTCGTCCAGCTTTAGAAAGAAGCCTATTTTTCCAAGAGGAAATTCTGTTCTTAATTTTTTGTATGATAGGCTGACAGGAGGCTTTGTTGATTCCAGTGGATATAAGTGGGAGACCCAAGTAAGGAACCGGTAAATTTCCTTCAGCAACTCCCAATGTTTGAGCAATATGATCCTTATTGTCAATGCAAGCACCCACATATACTTTGCTCTTTGCATGGTTTAGCTTAAGACCAGAAACTTTACCAAATTCATTAAGAATATCTGCCAGATTACTCACAGAAACTGGATCATCTCGAAGGAAGATAATAAGGTCGTCGGCAAATGTTATGTGAGAGATATAAACAGAACCATAATGTGGTACCTTAATTTTGCCATTGGAAACAGCCTCTTCTAACATACAACTGAGCCCTTCCATTGCAATGGTAAAAAGATAAGGAGATAGTGGATCACCTTGCCGAATGCCATTCTTACTCCCAAAGAAGCCAATAGGTGAACCATTAAAGAGAATTGAAAATTTTGGAGTTTCCAAGCAACATTGAATCCATTTAACCCAGTGCTGAGGGAAGCCCATATTATGGAGCATCATGTAAATAAAATCCCTATTGACTGAGTCAAAGGCCTTTCGTAAATCAGCTTTAAAACAGATCTTTTTCCCTCTTGTTTTAGAATGTAGATCCTTAACCAAATCATTAGCAAGCAGGACATTATGATGGATACTCCTCCCTTTAAGAAAAGCAGCCTGATTAGGACTAATGACCTTATTCATGACCTTTTGTAGTCTATCTGCCAGCAATTTAGAGATAACCTTATAAATAAAGTTGCACAGTGAAATAGGACGATAGTTCTCCAATGAATCGGCTCCATCATTTTTAGGCACTAAAGAAACAAAAGTGCAATTCATTTCTTTCAGAATGTGACCTGAGGAGAAAAAATGTCGACAAGCTTTTATGACATCGTTGCCTACAATAGCCCATGCAATTTGATAAAACTCAGCTGGAAATCCATCTGGACCAGGGCTTTTGTGCTTCGGGGACTTAAAAACAACTTTCACAATTTCATCATCCGTTATTGGGGCATTAAGATGAGAGAGGGCTTCAGAATCAAGTCGTCTTGTAGGCCCAACATGAATACTATTAGGCTGCTGTTCCTGATTGAGTAAGGAATAAAAAAATTGCTCGGTGTAATTTTTAACCTCATCCAGATCCTCAATGAGATTACCATCTATACCTTTGCATTTTTTGATGCGATTAGTAGCCCTTCTGGTAGCAATAGCAGCATAGAAAAACTTCGTATTAGAATCCCCTAGAGTAATCCAATGCTGTCGTGACTTCTGTTTCAAAAAGCATTCCTCCTGCTTCAAAGCTTGCATAAAGTTATTTCTAGCAGCAGCCTCTTTGTATATAAGATTCGCATCCAGAGGTTGAAGATTTAGCTCGCTTTGCACAGCCATAAGTTCTTTCTTGCATAACTGAACTCTGTCGTTGATATTTCCAAATGTAGTTGAATTCCACTTCTTCAGTGCTGCTTTGCATGCTTTTAGTTTTTGACATAGGATGTAAGGGGGAGAACCAAATACATTAATGTCCCAAGCTGACTTAATAACTTCGAGGAACTTTGGGTGAGAACTCCACATATTAAAAAATCTAAAAGGTTTCTTGACTCTTGGTAGTGCTTTATCTGCATGTATATGCATAATAGAGTGATCCGAAAATAACTTAGCACCGTACTCAAGAAGTGAATCTGGGAAAACTGCTAACCATTCCTGATTAATCAAACATCTGTCAAGTCGAGCCATAATTTTTCTTTCAGCAGTACTTTGATTGTTCCATGAGAACCAATCACCTACAGATTTCATGTCAGTCAATGCAGCAGTATCTATACAATCATTAAAATGTTGAAGCTGACATTCGGAAAGCACTCTACCCCCCACTTTCTCATTTGTGTATCTGACAGTATTAAAGTCACCGAGAACAACCCAAGGTACTGTAGGATAACTATTTGCAATGCTAACCAGATCACGCCATAGAGCATTCCTGTCAGACATACAGTTAGATGCATAAATACCGGTAATATTGAATTGACATCCAGTCTGTTTATCCTCTGCCTTAAGATGAATGAATTGATTAGTAGCAGAAATAAACCAAGCAGTAACAAGATTAGGATGCCATAAGACCCAAACTCGACCATAAGTATCCTGAGAATCATTAGTAAAAAGTTCTGCCTCAGGCCATATTAAATTCTTCTGAACTTGAACACGATGAGGTTTAATTTTTGTTTCCACAAGAATGACAATGTCACATGCAGCAGATCGGATTATTCTATTGAGCTCCCGACATTTCTCAGTCTTATTAATAAGTCCACGAACATTCCAACAGCTTATTTTCATCAATACTAGATAGAAGGAAGAGCATGCGATTTTGGGAGGACACTACCATCCTTTTTCTTATCCTTTGATTTTGCATGGTCCTCTCGCATAATATCTTTACCCTTTAATCCTTTATTCCTATATTTATCCACCTCATCCACAGCTTGCAAATGTTTAAATTTTTGCGTACCTTGAGGCAAGGAGTCCTGAATAGCGGGATGTGTCGAAGAGCGATGAGTTTGGTGAGTTGCAATGTCTTGGTTCCCAAGAGGTTGTTGAAATGAAATTTCCTGATTATCTGAAGGAGTGATTCGTGAAGGCGAGGTTGTTATTGGGGAGTGAGAACCTTGGGAAGCTCCTGCAGTGAAATTCTCTGATATAATAGGTAAAGATGGAAGTCCTGACTTGTCTTTCTCTTGTTCGTGTCGCTGCCCCAACGAGTCAGAGTGTTCAATCATCTTCTCCGCCATCACCACTGTTGGCACTGGAGTATCAGTGCTTGGATTAGTGGTAGTGACCCCATTCTGTGGCTCTTGGCGTTGTGCTTGTACGAGAGGAGGAGAGAGAGAGGAGGAGAGACGGTGCACGCATCGGCTTGGGAATGGGGGGGAATGGGCCTGCGTTCCCTTGCGTGCGTGCGTGAGTGCTCTGCTCTGCTTGGGCTTGCGCTTGCGCTTGCGATCGACGCTGGGGACGGCAACCTCTTCCCTTGCGCTTGTGCTTGCGATTGCTCCCTTGGGCGATTTCTCCTCTACGATCACTCCGCGGCGAGTGGAAGGCCGGCGGTCGCTCCTGCGATCAGCGATTCCAGGCCGGGAATCGGCGACTTCAGGCGTGGAAGGGCGGCGGCTCTTCTCCCCTAGGCGCGGGACGGACTCTAGGGCAAGAAACGGTGGAAGCTGCGCTGCGATTGGGGCTGGGTTCACTGCCGCTTCCTGCGGCAACTCCAGCGTGGAAAGGGCGACGGCTGCTTCTGCAATCGGCGTGGAAGGGGCGACGGCTGCGACATTAGTGTGGGCAGGGTGGTGGCTTCCTCTCCCCTAGGCGGCTGGCGGCTAGGGCGAGCGACGCCATGGATGCGAGCGGCCGGACGCGGCACTCTGCTTCGCATCCTCTGTTCCAGCGGGATGCTCCTCCGCTGGCTTCTTCCCAGCGGCTGATTGCTTCACAGCAGAACGCCCCTCTCCAGCAGTCACAGCGGGAGAGGATTGCTCCTCAGCCGCTGGTTACTTCACCGCGGGAGGGGGTTGCTCCTCTCCAACAGCCGCTGGTTCCTCCCCAGCAGCTTAGGCCGGTTTCACACCAGGATGTTCCACCGCTGATTTCTTCTTCTCGACGGGATGCTCCTTCAATGAATCAGGCCCGAGGTCGTTCACGATCTAGATCACGACCTCCAGCTCCTATTTCCCGAGATCCGAAGCCTTGGAGTAGCCTCTTCAAGGCTCCAGTGGGTAGTCCGGATCTTCGACTGGACTTTTTTGCTCCAGAAGTACAGGCTGACCAGAAGATTGCTGTGTATGAGGCTATTGATTCCGACGAACTAATTGAGACATGGTCAATGGCAATTGTGGGCTACGTTGTTGGACTAAGAACATCCTTTTTCCCACTATCCTCATACATCAGAACTCGATGGGGAATATCAACATTTGATCTTCATATGTTGGAGACCGGATTCTTTGTATGCAGGCTTTATTCGGAAGAAGATTTACAACGGGTCCTTGAAGGATTTTGGACTATCCGTGGTCATCCAATGATACTACGACGCTGGGCACCTGATGTGAGATTGGAGTTAGACAGTCTACAGTCTATCCCAATATGGGTTTCTTTTCATGGACTTCCACTACATCTCTGGGGTCGTCGTTTTATTGCAAAGCTTTGCAGCACCCTAGGACAACCATTGTATCTTGATAAGGCAACAGCTTCGCAAACGAGATTGACCTTTGCCAGAGCTTGTGTAATGGTTTCTTCTGATGAGGAACTGCCGAATGATGTTTCTTACCGTGATCTTGATGGGAGCACACGAAAGGTGAAAGTCTCATATTCTTGGAAGCCACAACGATGCAAGGTTTGTCTATCTTTTGGACATGTAAATGGTGCCTGCCAACAGCCTTCACAAAAAATCACACAGGTCTACCGACCACGCCAAAAATACTGGCCATTCATGATGTATTGGCCCATGGTAAGTCATATGAGCATGGTTTCACGAAAAAACGCAATGGTCATAAACTTTGCGCAGAGTCAAGATTCGATCGGTTTTTCGTGCGCCGTGTCGGAAATTCAAAATACTGGTCTTTCCCGTCTTATTAGCCCATGAGAAGTCGTACAAACACGCTTTTGCAAAAAAATACAACGGTCATAAACTTTGCGCGAAGTCACACGCGAGTCGAGTTTCGATCGGTTTTTCGTGCACCGTCTCGGAAATTCAAAATACTGGCCATTCACGATGTATTAACCCATGGTAAGTCGTATGAGCATGGTTTAAGGAAAAAACGCGACGGTCATAAACTTTGCGCAGAGTCGAGATTCGATCGGTTTTTCGTGCGCCGTCTCGGAAATTCAAAATACTGGTCTTTCCCGTCTTATTAGCCCTTGAGAAGTCATACAAGCACACTTTCGCAAAAAAATACGACGGACAAAAACTTTGCGCGAAGTCGCGCGCGAGTCGAGTTTCGATCAGTTTTTCGTTCACCGTCTCGGAAATTCAAAATACTGGCCATTCACGATGTATTAGCCCATGAGAAGTCGTACAGACACGCTTTCGCAAAAAATACAACGGTCATAAACTTTGCGCGAAGTCGCGTGAGAGTCGAGTTTCGATCGGTTTTTCGTGCACCACCTCGGAAATTCAAAATACTTGTCTTTCCCGTCTTATTAGCCCATGAGAAGTCATACAAGCACGCTTTCGCAAAAAAATACGACGGTCAAAAACTTTGCGCGAAGTCGCGTGCGAGTCGAGTTTCGATTAGTTTTTCGTGCACCGTCTCGGAAATTCAAAATACTGGCCATTCACGATGTATTAGCCCATGGTAAGTCGTATGAGCATCGTTTCCCGAAAAAACGCGACGGTCATAAACTTTGCGCAGAGTCGAGATTCGATCGGTTTTTCGTGCGCCGTGTCGGAAATTCAAAATACTGGTCTTTCCCGTCTTATTAGCCCATGAGATGTCGTACAGACACTCTTTCGCAAAAAAATACGACGGTCATAAACTTTGCGCGAAGTCGCGCGGGAGTCGAGTTTCGATCGGTTTTTCGTGCACCGTCTCGGAAATTCAAAATACTGGCCATTCACGATGTATTAGCCCATGGTATTTTTTTTTTGGTAAGTAAAGATAATGTATTTTGTCAAAGATTTGTACAAAAAGCTTTGTCTACACAAGCCATAGACTAAAGCCTGAAGTCTCCTAGTGTATTAGCCCATGGTAAGTCGTAAGAGCATGGTTTCACGAAAAAACGCGACGGTCATAAACTTGGCGCAGAGTCGAGATTCGATCGGTTTTTCGTGCGCCGTCTCGGAAATTCAAAATACTGGTCTTTCCCGTCTTATTAGCCCATGAGAAGTCATACAAGCACGCTTTCGCAAAAAAATACGACGGTCAAAAATTTGCGCGAAGTCGCGCGCGAGTCGAGTTTCGATCAGTTTTTCGTTCACCGTCTCGGAAATTCAAAATACTGGCCATTCATGATGTATTAGCCCATGGTAAGTCGTATGAGCATGGTTTCACGAAAAAACGCGATGGTCATAAACATTGCGCAGAGTCGAGATTCGATCGGTTTTTCGTGCACCGTCTCGGAAATTCAAAATACCGGTCTTTCCCGTCTTATTAGCCCATGAGGTGTCGTACAGACACGCTTTTGCAAAAAAATACGATGGTCATAAATTTGCGCGAAGTCGCGCGCGAGTCGAGATTCGATCGGTTTTTCGTGCACCGTCTCGGAAATTCAAAATATTGGTCTTTCCCGTCTTATTAGCACATGAGAAGTCGTACACGCTCGCTTGCGCAAAAAAATATGACGGTCATAAACTTTGCGCGAAGTCGCACGCGAGTCGAGTTTCGATCGGTTTTTCGTGCACCGTCTCAGAAATTCAAAATACTGGCCATTCACGATGTATTAGCCCATGGTAAGTCGTATGAGCATGGTTTCACGGAAAAACGCGACGGTCATAAACTTTGCGCAGAGTCGAGATTCGATCGGTTTTTCGTGCAACGTTTCGGAAATTCAAAATACTGGTCTTTCCCGTCTGATTAGCCCATGATAAGTCATACAGACACGCTTTCGCAAAAAAATACGACGGTCAAAAACTTGCGCGAAGTCGCGCGCGAGTCGAGTTTCGATCAGTTTTTCGTGCACCGTCTCGGAAATTCAAAATACTGGCCATTCACGATGTATTAGCCCATGGTAAGTCGTATGAGCATGGTTTCACGGAAAAACGCGACGGTCATAAACTTTGCGCAGAGTCGAGATTCGATCGGTTTTTCGTGCGCCGTCTCGGAAATTCAAAATACTGGTCTTTCCCGTCTTATTAGCCCATGAGAAGTCGTACAGACACGCTTTCGCAAAAAAATACGACGGTCATAAACTTTGCGCGAAGTCGCGCACGAGTCGAGTTTCGATCGGTTTTTCGTGCACCGTCTCGGAAATTCAAAATACTGGCCATTCATGATGTATTAGCCCATGGTAAGTCGTATGAGCATGGTTTCACGAAAAAACGCGACGGTCATAAACTTTGCGCAGAGTCGAGTTTCGATCGGTTTTCGTGCACCGTCTCGGAAATTCAAAATACTTGTCTTTCCCGTCTTATTAGCACATGAGAAGTCGTACAGCCACGCTTTCGCAAAAAAATACGACGGTCAAAAACTTTGCGCGAAGTCGCGCGAGTCAAGTTTCGATCGGTTTTTCGTGCACCGTCTCCGAAATTCAAAATACTGGCCATTCACGATGTATTAGCCCATGGTAAGTAGTATAAGCATGGTTTAACGAAAAAACGCGACGGTCATAAACTTTGCGCAGAGTCGAGATTCGATCGGTTTTTCGTGCGCCGTCTCGGAAATTCAAAATACTGATCTTTCCCGTCTTATTAGCCCATGATAAGTCATACAAGCACGCTTTCGCAAAAAAATACGACGGTCAAAAACTTACGCGAAGTCGCGCGCGAGTTGAGTTTCGATCAGTTTTTCGTGCACCGTCTCGGAAATTCAAAATACTGGCCATTCACGATGTATTAGCCCATGGTAAGTCGTATGAGCATGGTTTCACGAAAAAACGCGACGGTCATAAACTTTGCGCAGAGTCGAGATTCGATCGGTTTTTCATGCACCGTCTCGGAAATTCAAAATACTGGTCTTTCCCGTCTTATTAGCCCATGAGAAGTCGTACAGACACGCTTTCGCAAAAAAATACGACGGTCAAAAACTTTGCGCGAAGTCGCGCGTGAGTCAAGTTTCGATCGGTTTTTCGTGCACCGTCTCCGAAATTCAAAATACTGGCCATTCACGATGTATTAGCCCATGGTAAGTAGTATGAGCATGGTTTCACGAAAAAACGCGACGGTCATAAACTTTGCGCAGAGTCGAGATTCGATCGGTTTTTCGTGCGCCGTCTCGGAAATTCAAAATACTGATCTTTCCCGTCTTATTAGCCCATGATAAGTCATACAGACACGCTTTCGCAAAAAAATACGACGGTCAAAAACTTGCGCGAAGTCGCGCGCGAGTCGAGTTTCGATCAGTTTTTCGTGCACCGTCTCGGAAATTCAAAATACTGGCCATTCACGATGTATTAGCCCATGGTAAGTCGTATGAGCATGGTTTCACGAAAAAATGCGACGGTCATAAACTTTGCGCAGAGTCGAGATTCGATCGGTTTTTCGTGCACCGTCTCGGAAATTCAAAATACTGGTCTTTCCCGTCTTATTAGCCCATGAGAAGTCGTACAGACACGCTTTCGCAAAAAAATACGACGGTCATAAACTTTGCGCGAAGTCGCGCACGAGTCGAGTTTCGATCGGTTTTTCGTGCACCGTCTCGGAAATTCAAAATACTGGCCATTCACGATGTATTAGCCCATGGTAAGTCGTATGAGCATGGTTTAACGAAAAAACGCGACGGTCATAAACTTTGCGCAGAGTCGAGTTTCGATCGGTTTTTCGTGCACCGTCTCGGAAATTCAAAATACTTGTCTTTCCCATTTTATTAGCACATGAGAAGTCGTACAGCCACGCTTTCGCAAAAAAATACGACGGTCATAAATTTTGCGCGAAGTCGCGCGCGAGTCGAGTTTCGATCGGTTTTTCGTGCACCGTCTCGGAAATTCAAAAGACTGGCCATTCACGGTGTATTAGCCCATGGTAAGTCGTATGAGCATGGTTTCAGGGAAAAACGCGACGGTCATAAACTTTGCGCAGAGTCGATATTCGATCGGTTTTTCGTGCGCCGTCTCGGAAATTCAAAATACTGGTCTTTCCCGTCTTATTATTTTTTTGGTAAGTAAAGATAATGTATTTTGTAAAAGATTTGTACAAAGAAGCTTTGTCTACACAAGCCATAGACTAAAGCCTGAAGTCTCCTAGTGTAGTCGAGAAGATTGTACCCCACCTAAAGAAGGTGAAATGGGCACACTTCATCAAACTCATTTCCAAGAGTAGCACAAGGAAGTTAATAAAAAATGCAATAGCTAGACTGTTCTGGAGTACTTGTGGATACATCACAAAATATAAGCTTTGCCCCATAATACATTACAATCTTCATCATTATTCGAGTGATTATTGACTAATGAAAAAATTGAATCTTGTGAAAATCTCTTTCTCTCTTCTTGTTAGGTGCTCTATATTCAATTCTTGCTCCATGCATGATCGTGAGTCTTGAAGAATCTCTATCAGAATTTGAGCTTTGTTCATGTTGTGACACTCAAAAATTCTGCCACACCTCTCCTTCCAAATCCACCAAATAGCACATCTGAATATAATTCTTGCTAGTTGTGTAAGAGGACCCTTTCTTGAGAAGCCTTGCATTAGCCTTTCTAGTTCTTGATGCAAGTTTGGTCGTGGTAGCCTTTGAAGATCAAATCGCTTCAAGATCTCTTCCCATATCCAAGATGAATAATCACAAGCAAAGTATAGATGGTCAACGCTTTCTTCCTTTTGCATACACAAAGAGCACCGATTTACAATATAAATACCTCTTCGCTGCATATTATCCATCGTAGGAAGTTTGCCGAGAAGGGCCTGCCATGTACATAAGGAATGTCGCTGTGAGCATGAACTATCCCATGTCCAACTACTTGGGATCCAGTTGTTGTTTCGTCGTCTAATTTGGTTCCATGCAGATGTAGCACTAAATTTACCATTATCATGAAGCCAAATAAGCATATCTGAAGAGTTGTTCTTGATTGGAATAGCCCTAATAGTCGGCCAAAGTAATAACATGTCTGGGGAGGTAGGGTTAGGAAGACACCATGTACCATTGTTAATGAATTCAGAAACCTTCCAGTCTTTGGGAGCCCCCAGATCCTGTCGTACGCTATCACCAAATATTTGAAATATACTTTTCCCATTCACCCAAGGATAACACCACATATTAATATTGGTTCCAGAAGAAATCACATAAGAAATATTGTTACGTAGCCATCTCCTTGCCTTCAGAATTCCTTTCCAAGCAGCAGAATGAGATGTTTTTGCAGATACTTCCCAGATTGATTCCTTGGTAAGGTACCTAGCAAAAACCCATTGTGACCATAAGGAAGACTTGTTTTGTAAAATATCCCATAATTGCTTTACCATACAAGCTTTATTCCAATCTCTAATATGTCGAAGATTCAGCCCACCTTCATCCTTCGGTTTGCAAATGCTGTCCCAATTCACCATGTGCATTGCCTTACCATCTGTGCCATTCCAAAAGAAGTTCATAAGTAATTTATCAATATCATAGAGAAGCCCGGCTGGTAGAAGGAATGCATGAGACCAATAAATAGAATAAGAGGTCAACACAGATCGAATAAGTTCAAGTCGTCCAGCTTTAGAAAGAAGCCTATTTTTCCAAGAGGAAATTCTGTTCTTAATTTTTTGTATGATAGGCTGACAGGAGGCTTTGTTGATTCCAGTGGATATAAGTGGGAGACCCAAGTAAGGAACCGGTAAATTTCCTTCAGCAACTCCCAATGTTTGAGCAATATGATCCTTATTGTCAATGCAAGCACCCACATATACTTTGCTCTTTGCATGGTTTAGCTTAAGACCAGAAACTTTACCAAATTCATTAAGAATATCTGCCAGATTACTCACAGAAACTGGATCATCTCGAAGGAAGATAATAAGGTCGTCGGCAAATGTTATGTGAGAGATATAAACAGAACCATAATGTGGTACCTTAATTTTGCCATTGGAAACAACCTCTTTTAACATACTACTGAGCCCTTCCATTGCAATGGTAAAAAGATAAGGAGATAGTGGATCACCTTGCCGAATGCCATTCTTACTCCCAAAGAAGCCAATAGGTGAACCATTAAAGAGAATTGAAAATTTTGGAGTTTCCAAGCAACATTGAATCCATTTAACCCAGTGCTGATGGAAGCCCATATTATGGAGCATCATGTAAATAAAATCCCTATTGACTGAGTCAAAGGCCTTTCGTAAATCAGCTTTAAAACAGATCTTTTTCCCTCTTGTTTTAGAATGTAGATCCTTAACCAAATCATTAGCAAGCAGGACATTATGATGGATACTCCTCCCTTTAAGAAAAGCAGCCTGATTAGGACTAATGACCTTATTCATGACCTTTTGTAGTCTATCTGCCAGCAACTTAGAGATAACCTTATAAATAAAGTTGCACAGTGAAATAGGACGGTAGTTCTCCAATGAATCGGCTCCATCATTTTTAGGCACTAAAGAAATAAAAGTGCAATTCATTTCTTTCAGAATGTGACCCGAGGAGAAAAAATGTCGACAAGCTTTTATGACATCGTTGCCTACAATAGCCCATGCAATTTGATAAAACTCAGCTGGAAATCCATCTGGACCAGGGCTTTTGTGCTTCGGGGACTTAAAAACAACTTTCACAATTTCATCATCCGTTATTGGGGCATTAAGATGAGAGAGGGCTTCAGAATCAAGTCGTCTTGTAGGCCCAACATGAATACTATTAGGCTGCTGTTCCTGATTGAGTAAGGAATAAAAAAATTGCTTGGTGTAATTTTTAACCTCATCCAGATCCTCAATGAGATTACCATCTATACCTTTGCATTTTTTGATGCGATTAGTAGCCCTTCTGGTAGCAATAGCAGCATAGAAAAACTTCGTATTAGAATCCCCTAGAGTAAGCCAATGCTGTCGTGACTTCTGTTTCAAAAAGCATTCCTCCTGCTTCAAAGCTTGCATAAAGTTATTTCTAGCAGCAGCCTCTTTGTATATAAGATTCGCATCCAGAGGTTGAAGATTTAGCTCGCTTTGCACAGCCATAAGTTCTTTCTTGCATAACTGAACTCTGTCGTTGATATTTCCAAATGTAGTTGAATTCCACTTCTTCAGTGCTGCTTTGCATGCTTTTAGTTTTTGACATAGGATGTAAGGGGGAGAACCAAATACATTAATGTCCCAAGCTGACTTAATAACTTCGAGGAACTTTGGGTGAGAACTCCACATATTAAAAAATCTAAAAGGTTTCTTGACTCTTGGTAGTGCTTTATCTGCATGTATATGCATAATAGAGTGATCCGAAAATAACTTAGCACCGTACTCAAGAAGTGAATCTGGGAAAACTGCTAACCATTCCTGATTAATCAAACATCTGTCAAGTCGAGCCATAATTTTTCTTTCAGCAGTACTTTGATTGTTCCATGAGAACCAATCACCTACAGATTTCATGTCAGTCAATGCAGCAGTATCTATACAATCATTAAAATGTTGAAGCTGACATTCGGAAAGCACTCTACCCCCCACTTTCTCATTTGTGTATCTGACAGTATTAAAGTCACCGAGAACAACCCAAGGTACTGTAGGATAACTATTTGCAATGCTAACCAGATCACGCCATAGAGCATTCCTGTCAGACATACAGTTAGATGCATAAATACCGGTAATATTGAATTGACATCCAGTCTGTTTATCCTCTGCCTTAAGATGAATGAATTGATTAGTAGCAGAAATAAACCAAGCAGTAACAAGATTAGGATGCCATAAGACCCAAACTCGACCATAAGTATCCTGAGAATCATTAGTAAAAAGTTCTGCCTCAGGCCATATTAAATTCTTCTGAACTTGAACACGATGAGGTTTAATTTTTGTTTCCACAAGAATGACAATGTCACATGCAGCAGATCGGATTATTCTATTGAGCTCCCGACATTTCTCAGTCTTATTAAGTCCACGAACATTCCAACAGCTTATTTTCATCAATACTAGATAGAAGGAAGAGCATGCGATTTTGGGAGGACACTACCATCCTTTTTCTTATCCTTTGATTTTGCATGGTCCTCTCGCATAATATCTTTACCCTTTAATCCTTTATTCCTATATTTATCCACCTCATCCACAGCTTGCAAATGTTTAAATTTTTGCGTACCTTGAGGTAAGGAGTCCTGAATAGCGGGATGTGTCGAAGAGCGATGAGTTTGGTGAGTTGCAATGTCTTGGTTCCCAAGAGGTTGTTGAAATGAAATTTCCTGATTATCTGAAGGAGTGATTCGTGAAGGCGAGGTTGTTATTGGGGAGTGAGAACCTTGGGAAGCTCCTGCAGTGAAATTCTCTGATATAATAGGTAAAGATAGAAGTCCTGACTTGTCTTTCTCTTGTTCGTGTCGCTGCCCCAACGAGTCAGAGTGTTCAATCATCTTCTCCGCCATCACCACTGTTGGCACTGGAGTATCAGTGCTTGGATTAGTGGTAGTGACCCCATTCTGTGGCTCTTGGCGTGGTCGGTAGACCTGTGTGATTTTTTGTGAAGGCTGTTGGCAGGCACCATTTACATGTCCAAAAGATAGACAAACCTTGCATCGTTGTGGCTTCCAAGAATATGAGACTTTCACCTTTCGGGTGCTCCCATCAAGATCACGGTAAGAAACATTATTCGGCAGTTCCTCATCAGAAGAAACCATTACACAAGCTCTGGCAAAGGTCAATCTCGTTTGCGAAGCTGTTGCCTTATCAAGATACAATGGTTGTCCCAGGGTGCTGCAAAGCTTTGCAATAAAACGACGACCCCAGAGATGTAGTGGAAGTCCATGGAAAGAAACCCATATTGGGATAGACTGTAGACTGTCTAACTCCAATCTCACATCAGGTGCCCAGCGTCGTAGTATCATTGGATGACCACGGATAGTCCAAAATCCTTCAAGGACCCGTTGTAAATCTTCTTCCGAATAAAGCCTGCATACAAAGAATCCGGTCTCCAACATATGAAGATCAAATGTTGATATTCCCCATCGAGTTCTGATGTATGAGGATAGTGGGAAAAAGGATGTTCTTAGTCCAACAACGTAGCCCACAATTGCCATTGACCATGTCTCAATTAGTTCGTCGGAATCAGTAGCCTCATACACAGCAATCTTCTGATCAGCCTGTACTTCTGGAGCAAAAAAGTCCAGTCGAAGATCCGGACTACCCACTGGAGCCTTGAAGAGGCTACTCCAAGGCTTCGGATCTCGGGAAATAGGAGCTGGAGGTCGTGATCTAGATCGTGAACGACCTCGGGCCTGGTTCATTGAAGGAGCATCCCGTCGAGAAGAAGAAATCAGCGGTGGAACATCCTGGTGTGAAACCGGCCTAAGCTGCTGGGGAGGAACCAGCGGCTGTTGGAGAGGAGCAACCCCCTCCCGCGGTGAAGTAACCAGCGGCTGAGGAGCAACCCTCTCCCGCTGTGACTGCTGGAGAGGGGCGTTCTGCTGTGAAGCAATCAGCCGCTGGGAAGAAGCCAGCGGAGGAGCATCCCGTTGGAACAGAGGATGCGAAGCAGAGTGCCGCGTCCGGCCGCTCGCATCCATGGCGTCGCTCGCCCTAGCCGCCAGCCGCCTAGGGGAGAGGAAGCCACCACCCTGCCCACACTAATGTCGCAGCCGTCGCCCCTTCCACGCCGATTGCAGAAGCAGCCGTCGCCCTTTCCACGCTGGAGTTGCCGCAGGAAGCGGCAGTGAACCCAGCCCCAATCGCAGCGCAGCTTCCACCGTTTCTTGCCCTAGAGTCCGTCCCGCGCCTAGGGGAGAAGAGCCGCCGCCCTTCCACGCCTGAAGTCGCCGATTCCCGGCCTGGAATCGCTGATCGCAGGAGCGACCGCCGGCCTTCCACTCGCCGCGGAGTGATCGTAGAGGAGAAATCGCCCAAGGGAGCAATCGCAAGCACAAGCGCAAGGGAAGAGGTTGCCGTCCCCAGCGTCGATCGCAAGCGCAAGCGCAAGCCCAAGCAGAGCAGAGCACTCACGCACGCACGCAAGGGAACGCAGGCCCATTCCCCCCCATTCCCAAGCCGATGCGTGCACAGTCTCTCCTCCTCTTGAATGGACAGTATTTTGAATTTCCGAGACGGTGCACGAAAAACTGAACGAAACTCGACTCGCGCGCGACTTCCCGCAAAGTTTTTGACTATCATTTTTTTTTGCGAAAGCGTTCTTTTATGACTTCTCATGGGCTAATAAGACGGGAAAGACCAGTATTTTGAATTTCCGAGACGGTGCACGAAAAACCGATCGAATCTCGAATCTGCGTAAAGTTTATGACCGTCGCATTTTTTCGTGAAACCATGCTCATACGACTTACCATGCGCTAATACATCGTGAATGGCTAGTATTTTGAATTTCCGAGACGGTGCACGAAAAACCGATCGAAACTCGACTCACGCGCGACTTCGCGCAAAGTTTTTGACCGTCGTATTTTTTTGCGAAAGCGTGCTTGTATGACTTCTCATGGGCTAATAAGATGGGAAAGACCAGTATTTTGAATTTCCAAGACGGTGCACGAAAAACCGATCGAATCTCGACTCTGCGCAAAGTTTATGACCGTCGCGTTTTTTCGTAAAACCATGCTCATACGACTTACCATTGGCTAATACATCGTGAATGGCCAGTATTTTGAATTTCCAAGACGGTGCACGAAAAACAGATCGAAACTCGAATCGCGCGTGACTTCGCGCAAAGTTTTTGACCGTCGTATTTTTTTGTGAAAGCGTGCTTGTATGACTTCTCATGGGCTAATAAGAGCGGAAAGACCAGTATTTTGAATTTCCGAGACGGTGCACGAAAAACCGATCGAATCTCGACTCTGCGCAAAGTTTATGACCGTCACGTTTTTTCGTGAAACCATGCTCATACGACTTACCATGGGCTAATATATCGTGAATGTCCAGTATTTTGAATTTCCGAGATGGTGCCCGAAAAACTGATCGAAACTCGACTCGCGCGCGACTTCGCGCAAAGTTTATGACTGTCGTATTTTTTTGCGAAAGTGTGCTTGTACGACGTCTCATGGGTTAATAAGTCGGGAAAGACCAGTATTTTGAATTTTCGAGACGGTGCACGAAAAACCGATCGAATCTCGACTCTGCGCAAAGTTTATGAACGTCGCGTTTTTTCGTGAAACCATTCTCATAAGACTTACCATGGGCTAATACATCGTGAATGGAAAGTATTTTGAATTTCCGAGACGGTGCACGAAAAATCGATCGAAACTCGACTCGCGCGCGACTTCGCGCAGAGTTTTTGACCATCGTATTTTTTTGCGAAAGCATGCTTGTACGACTTCTCATGGGCTAATAAGACGGGAAAGACCAGTATTTTGAATTTCCGAGACGGGGCACGAAAAACCGATCGAAACTCGACTCGCACGCGACATCGCGCAAAGTTTATGACCGTCGTATTTTTTTTTGTTAAAGCGTGCCTGTACGACTTTTCATGGGCTAATAAGACGGGAAAGACCAGTATTTTGAATTTCCGAGACGGGGCACGAAAAACCGATCGAATCTCGACTCTGCGCAAAGTTTATGACCGTCACGTTTTTTCGTGAAACCATGCTCATATGACTTACCATGGGCTAATACATCGTGAATGACCAGTATTTTGAATTTCCGAGACGGTGCACGAAAAACCATGCTCATACGACTTACCATGCGCTAATACAACGTGAATGGCCAGTATTTTGAATTTCCGAGACGGTGCACGAAAAACCGATCGAAACTCGACTCGCGCGTGACTTCGCGCAAAGTTTATGACCGTCGTATTTTTTTGTGAAAGTGTACTTGTACGACTTCTCATGGGCTAATAAGACGGGAAAGACAAGTATTTTGAATTTCCGAGACGGTGCACGAAAAACCGATCGAATCTCGACTCTGCGCAAAGTTTATGACCGTCGCGTTTTTTCGTGAAACCATGCTCATACGACTTACCATGGGCTAATACATCGTGAATGGATCGTATTTTGAATTTCCGAGACTGTGCACGAAAAACCGATCGAAACTCGACTCGCGCGCTTTTATGACTTCTCATGGGCTAATAAGACGGGAAAGACCAGTATTTTGAATTTCCGAGACGGTGCACGAAAATCCGATCGAATCTCGAATCTGCGCAAAGTTTATGACCGTCGCGTTTTTTCGTGAAACCATGCTCATACGACTTACCATGCGCTAATACAACGTGAATGGCCAGTATTTTGAATTTCCGAGACGGTGCACGAAAAACCGATCGAAACTCGACTCGCGCGCGACTTCGAGCAAAGTTTTTGACCGTCGCATTTTTTTGCGAAAGCGTGCTTTTATGACTTCTCATGGGCTAATAAGACGGGAAAGACCAGTATTTTGAATTTCCGAGACGGTGCACGAAAAACCGATCGAATTTCGACTCTGCGCAAAGTTTATGACCGTCGCATTTTTTCGTGAAACCATGTTCATACGACTTACCATGGGCTAATACATCGTGAATGGCCAGTATTTTGAATTTCCGAGAAGGTGCCCGAAAAACCGATCGAAACTCGACTCGCGCGCGACTTCGCGCAAAGTTTATGACCGTCGTATTTTTTTGCGAAAGTGTGCTTGTACGACTTCTCATGGGCTAATAAGACGGGAAAGACAAGTATTTTGAATTTCCGAGACGGTGCACGAAAAACCGATCGAATCTCGACTCTGCGCAAAGTTTATGACCGTCGCGTTTTTTCGTGAAACCATGCTCATACGACTTACCATGGGCTAATACATCGTGAATGGACAGTATTTTGAATTTCCGAGACGGTGCACGAAAAACCGATCGAAACTCGACTCGCGCGCGACTTCGCGCAAAGTTTATGACCGTCGTATTTTTTTGCGAAAGCGTGCCTGTACGACATCTCATGGGCTAACAAGACTGGAACGTCCAGTATTTTGAATTTCCGAGACGGTGCACGAAAAACCGATCGAATCTCGACTCTGCGCAAAGTTTATGACCGTCGCGTTTTTTCGTGAAACATGCTCATACGACTTACCATTGCTAATACATCGTGAATGGCCAGTATTTTGAATTCACGAGAGGGTGCACGAAAAACCGATCGAAACTCGACTCGCACGCGACTTCGCGCAAAGTTTATGACCGTCGTATTTTTTTGCGAAAGTGTGCTTGTACGACTTCTCATGGGCTAATAAGACGGGAAAGACAAGTATTTTGAATTTCCGAGACGGTGCACGAAAAACTGATCGAATCTCGACTCTGCGCAAAGTTTATGACCGTCGCGTTTTTTCGTGAAACCATGCTCATACGACTTACCATGGGCTAATACATCGTGAATGGACAGTATTTTGAATTTCCGAGACGGTGCACGAAAAACCGATCGAAACTCGACTCGCGCGCGACTTCGCGCAAAGTTTATGACCGTCGTATTTTTTTGCGAAAGCGTGCCTGTACGACATCTCATGGGCTAACAAGACTGGAACGACCAGTATTTTGAATTTTCGAGACGGTGCACGAAAAACCGATCGAATCTCGACTCTGCGCAAAGTTTATGACCGTCGCATTTTTTCGTGAAACATGCTCATGCGACTTACCATGGGCTAATACATCGTGAATGGCTAGTATTTTGAATTCACGAGAGGGTGCACGAAAAACCGATCGAAACTCGACTCGCGCGCTACTTCGCGCAAATTTTTGACCATCGTATTTTTTTGCGAAAGCGTGCTTGTATGACTTCTCATGGGCTAATAAGACGGGAAAGACCAGTATTTTGAATTTCCGAGACGGTGCACGAAAAACCGATCGAATCTCGACTCTGCGCAAAGTTTATGACCGTCCCTTTTTTTCGTGAAACGATGCTCATACGACTTACCATGGGCTAATACCATCGTGAATGGCCTGTATTTTGATTTTCCGAGATGGTGCCCGAAAAACCGATCGAAACTCGACTCGCGCGTGACTTCGCGCAAAGTTTATGACCGTCGTATTTTTTTGCGAAAGTGTACTTGTACGACTTCTCATGGGCTAATAAGACGGGAAAGACAAGTATTTTGAATTTCCGAGACGGTGCACGAAAAACCGATCGAATCTCGACTCTGCGCAAAGTTTATGACCGTTGCGTTTTTTCGTGAAACCATGCTCATACGACTTACCATGGGCTAATACATCGTGAATGGACAGTATTTTGAATTTCCGAGACGGTGCACGAAAAACGATCGAAACTCGACTCGCGCGCTTTTATGACTTCTCATGGGCTAATAAGACGGGAAAGACCAGTATTTTGAATTTCCGAGACGGTGCACGAAAATCCGATCGAATCTCGAATCTGCGCAAAGTTTATGACCATCGCATTTTTTCGTGAAACCATGCTCATACGACTTACCATGCGCTAATACATCGTGAATGGCCAGTATTTTGAATTTCCGAGACGGTGCACGAAAAACCGATCGAAACTCGACTCGCGCGCGACTTCGAGCAAAGTTTTTGACCGTCGTATTTTTTTGCGAAAGCGTGCTTTTATGACTTCTCATGGGCTAATAAGACGGGAAAAACCAGTATTTTGAATTTCCGAGACGGTGCACGAAAAACCGATCAAATTTCGACTCTGCGCAAAGTTTATGACCGTCGCGTTTTTTCGTGAAACCATGTTCATACGACTTACCATGGGCTAATACATCGTGAATGGCCAGTATTTTGAATTTCCGAGAAGGTGCCCGAAAAACCGATCGAAACTCGACTCGCGCGCGACTTCGCACAAAGTTTATGACCGTCGTATTTTTTTGCGAAAGTGTGCTTGTACGACTTCTCATTGGCTAATAAGACGGGAAAGACAAGTATTTTGAATTTCCGAGACGGTGCACGAAAAACTGATCGAATCTCGACTCTGCGCAAAGTTTATGACCGTCGCGTTTTTTCGTGAAACCATGCTCATACGACTTACCATGGGCTAATACATCGTGAATGGACAGTATTTTGAATTTCCGAGATGGTGCACGAAAAACCGATCGAAACTCGACTCGCGCGCGACTTCGCGCAAAGTTTATGACCGTCGTATTTTTTTGCGAAAGCGTGCCTGTACGACTTCTCATGGGCTAATAAGACTGGAACGACCAGTATTTTGAATTTCCGAGACGGTGCACGAAAAACCGATCGAATCTCGACTCTGCGCAAAGTTTATGACCGTCGCATTTTTTCGTGAAACATGCTCATACGACTTACCATGGGCTAATACATCGTGAATGGCCAGTATTTTGAATTCACGAGAGGGTGCACGAAAAACCGATCGAAACTCGACTCGCGCGCGACTTCGCGCAAAGTTTTTGACCGTCGTATTTTTTTGCGAAAGCGTGCTTGTATGACTTCTCATTGGCTAATAAGACGGGAAAGACCAGTATTTTGAATTTCCGAGACGGTGCACGAAAAACCGATCGAATCTCGACTCTGCGCAAAGTTTATGACCGTCGCGTTTTTTCGTAAAACCATGCTCAGGCTTACCATGGGCTAATAAATCGTGAATGACCAGTATTTTGAATTTCCGAGACGGTGCACGAAAAACCGATCGAAACTCGACTCGCGCGCGACTTCGCGCAAAGTTTTTGACCGTCGTATTTTTTTGCGAAAGCGTGCTTGTATGACTTCTCATGGGCTAATAAGACGGGAAAGACCAGTATTTTGAAATTCCGAGACGGTGCACGAAAAACCGATCGAATGTCGACTCTGCGCAAAGTTTATGACCGTCCCTTTTTTTCGTGAAACGATGCTCATACGACTTACCATGGGCTAATACATCGTGAATGGCCTGTATTTTGAATTTTTGAGATGGTGCCCGAAAAACCGATCGAAACTCGACTCGCGCGTGACTTCACGCAAAGTTTATGACCGTCGTATTTTTTTGCGAAAGTGTACTTGTACGACTTCTCATGGGCTAATAAGACGGGAAAGACAAGTATTTTGAATTTCCGAGACGGTGCACGAAAAACCAATCGAATCTCGACTCTGCGCAAAGTTTATGACCGTCGCGTTTTTTCGTGAAACCATTCTCATACGACTTACCATGGGCTAATACATCGTGAATGGAAAGTATTTTGAATTTCTGAGACGGTGCACGAAAAACCGATCGAAACGGCTGGGGCCTGCGCTTGGGAATGGGGGGGAATGGGCCTGCGTTCCCTTGCGTGCGTGCGTGAGTGCTCTGCTCTGCTTGGGCTTGTGATCGGCGCTGGGGACGACAACCTCATCTCTTACCGAAGAGTGGGCAGCGGAGGGCGATTGCTCCCTTGGGCGATTTCTCCTCTACGATCGCTCCGTGGCGAAGGAAGGCCGGCGGTCGCTCTTGCGATCAGCGATTCCAGGCGGGGAATCGGCGATTTCAGGCGTGGAAGGGCGGCGGCTCTTGTCCCCTAGGAGCGGGACGGACTCTAGGGCGAGAAACGGTGGAGGCTGCGCTGCGATTGGGGCTGGGTTCACTGCCGCTCTTCCTGCGGCAACTCCAAGGGCGACGGCTGCTTGCAATCGGCGTGGAAAGGGCGACGGCTGCGACCTTAGTGTTGGAAGGTTGGTGGCTTCCTCTCCCCTAGGAGGCTGGCGGTCTCTAGGGCGAGCGACGCCATGGATGCGAGCGACTCTGCTTCGCATCCTCTGTTCCAGCGGGATGCTCCTCCGCTGGCTTCTTCCCAGCGGCCTGCGCTGGTTGCTTCCCAGCGGAACGCCCCTCTCCAGCAACAACGGGAGAGGAATGCTCCTCAACCGCTGGTTACTTCACAGCGGGAGGGGGTTGCTCCTCTCCAACAACCGCTGGTTCCTCCCCAGCAGCTTAGGCCGGTTTCACATCAGGATGTTCCACCGCTGAATTCTTCTTCTCGACGGGATGCTCCTTCAATGAACCAGGCCTGAGGTCGATCACGATCTAGATCACGACCTCCTGCTCCTATTTCCCGAGATCCTCGGCCTTGGAGTAGCCTCTTCAAGGCTCCAGTGGGTAGTCCGGATCTTCGACTGGACTTTTTTGCTCCAGAAGTACAGGCTGATCAGAAGATTGCTGTGTATGAGGCTATTGATTCTGACGAACTAATTGAGACATGGTCCATGGCAATTGTGGGCTATGTTGTTGGACTAAGAACATCATTTTTTCCATTATCCTCATATATCATAACTCGATGGGGAATATCAACATTTGATCTTCATATGTTGGAGACCGGATTCTTTGTATGCAAGCTTTATTCTGAAGAAGATTTACAACGGGTCCTTGAAGGATTTTGGACTATCCGTGGTCATCCAATGATACTACGACGCTGGGCACCTGATGTGAGATTGGAGTTAGACAGTCTACAATCTATCCCAATATGGGTTTCTTTCCATGGACTTCCACTACATCTCTGGGGTCGTCGTTTTATTGCAAAGCTTTGCAGCACCTTAGGACAGCCATTGTATATTGATAAGGCAACAGCTTCGCAAACGAGATTGACCTTTGCCAGAGCTTGTGTAATGGTTTCTTCCGATGAGGAACTACCGAATGAAGTTTCTTACCGTGATCTTGATGGGAGCACTCGAAAGGTGAAAGTCTCATATTCTTGGAAGCCACAACGATGCAAGGTTTGTCTATCTTTTGGACATGTAAATGGTGCTTGCCAACAGCCTTCACAAAAAATCACACAGGTTTACCGACCACGCCAAGAGCCACAGAATGGGGTCATTACCACTAAACCAAGCACTGATACTCCAGTGCCAACAGAGATGATGGCGGAGAAGAGGAATGAGCACTCTGACTCGTTGGGGCAGCGGCACGAACAGTAGAAAGACAAGTCAGGACTTTCATCTTTTCCTATTATATCAGAGACTTTCACTGCAGGAGCTTCGCATGGTTCTCACTCCCCAATAACAACCTCACCGTCACGAATCATTCCTTCAGATAATCAGGAAATTTCATTTCAACAACCTCTTGGGAACAAAGACATTGCAACTCACCAAACTCATCGCTCTTCGACACATCCCACTATTCAGGACTCCTTGCCTCAAGGTACGCAAAAGTTTAAACATTTGCAAGCTGTGGATGAGGTGGATAAATAGGAATAAAGGATTAAAGGGTAAAGATATTATGCGGGAGGACCATGTAAAATCAAAGGAAAAAGGATGGTAGTGTCCTCCCAAAATCGCATGCTCTTCCTTCTATCTAGTATTGATGAAAATAATCTGTTGGAATGTTCGTGGACTTAATAAGACTGAGAAATGTCGGGAGCTCAATAGAATAATCCGATCTGCTGTATGTGATATTGTGATTCTTGTGGAAACAAAAATTAAAACCCATCGTGTTCGAGTTCAGAAGAATTTAATATGGCCTGAGGCAGAACTTTTTACTAATGATTCTCAGGATACTTATGGTCGAGTTTGGGTCTTATGGCATCCTAACCTTGTTACTGCTTGGTTTATTTCTGCTACTAATCAATTCATTCATCTTAAGGCAGAGGATAAACAGACTGGATGTCAATTCAATATTACCGGTATCTATGCATCTAACAGTATGCCTGACAGGAATGCTCTATGGCGTGATCTGGATAGCATTGCAAATAGTTATCCTACAGTACCTTGGGTTGTTCTCGGTGACTTTAATACTGTCAGATACACAAATGAGAAAGTGGGGGGTAGAGTGCTTTCAGAATGTCAGCTTCAACATTTTAATGATTGTATAGATACTGCTGCATTGACTGACATGAAATCTGTAGGTGATTGGTTCTCATGGAACAATCAAAGTACTGCTGATAGAAAAATTATGGCTCGACTTGACAGATGTTTGATAAATCAGGAATGGTTAGCAGTTTTCCCAGATTCACTTCTTGAGTACGGTGCTAAGTTATTTTCGGATCACTCTATTATGCATATACATGCAGATAAAGCATTACCCAGAGTCAAGAAACCTTTTAGATTTTTTAATATATGGAGTTCTCACCCTAAGTTCCTCGAAGTTATTAAGTCAGCTTGGGACATTAATGTATTTGGTTCTCCTCCTTACATCCTATGTCAAAAGCTAAAAGCATGCAAAGCAGCACTTAAGAAGTGGAATTCAACTACATTCGAAAATATCACCAACAGGGTTCAGTTATGCAAGAAAGAACTTATGACTGTGCAAAGCGAGCTAAATCTTCAACCTCTGGATGCGAATCTTATATACAGAGAGGCTGCTGCTAGAAATAACTTTATGCAAGCTTTGAAGCAGGAGGAATGCTTTTTGAAACAGAAGTCACGACAGCATTGGCTTACTCTAGGGGATTCTAATACGAAGTTTTTCTATGCTGCTATTGCTACCAGAAGGGCTACTAATCGTATCAAAAAATGCAAAGGTATAGATGGTAATCTCATTGAGGATTTGGATGAGGTTAAAAATTACACCGAGCAATTTTTTTATTCCTTACTCAATCAGGAGCAGCAGCCTAATAGTATTCATGTTGGGCCTACAAGACGACTTGATTCTGAAGCCCTCTCTCATCTTAATGCCCCAATAACGGATGATGAAATTGTGAAAGTTGTTTTTAAGTCCCCGAAGCACAAAAGCCCTGGTCCAGATGGATTTCCAGCTGAGTTTTATCAAATTGCATGGTCTATTGTAGGCAACGATGTCATAAAAGCTTGTCGACATTTTTTCTCCTCAGGTCATATTCTTAAAGAAATGAATTGCACTTTTATTTCTTTAGTGCCTAAAAATGATGGAGCCGATTCATTGGAGAACTACCGTCCTATTTCACTGTGCAACTTTATTTATAAGGTTATCTCGAAGTTACTGGCAGATAGACTACAAAAGGTCATGAATAAGGTCATTAGTCCTAATCAGGCTGCTTTTATTAAAGGGAGGAGTATCCATCATAATGTCCTGCTTGCTAATGATTTGGTTAAGGATCTACACTCAAAAACAAGAGGGAAAAAGATATGTTTTAAAGCTGATTTACGAAAGGCCTTTGACTCAGTCAATAGGCAATTTATTTACATGATGCTCCATAATATGGGCTTCCCTCAGCACTGGGTTCAATGGATTCAATGTTGCTTGGAAACTCCAAAATTTTCGATTCTCTTTAATGGTTCACCTATTGGCTTCTTCGGGAGTAAGAATGGCATTCGGCAAGGCGATCCACTATCTCATTATCTTTTTACGATTGCAATGGAAGGACTCAGTTGTATGTTAGAAGAGGCTGTTTCCAATGGCAAAATTAAGGTACCATATTATGGTTCTATTTATATCTCTCACATAACATTTGCTGATGACCTTATTATCTTCCTTCGAGATGATCCAGTTTCTGTGAGTAATCTGGCAGATATTCTTAATGAATTTGGTATAGTTTCTGGTCTTAAGCTAAACCATGCAAAGAGCAAAGTATACGTTGGTGCTTGCATTGAAAATAAGGATCATATTGCTCAAACATTGGGAGTTGCTGAAGGAAATTTACCGGTTCCTTACTTGGGTCTTCCACTTATATCCACTGGAATCAACAAAGTCTCCTGTCAGCCTATCCTACAAAAAATTAAGAACAGAATTTCCTCTTGGAAAAATAGGCTTCTTTCTAAAGCTGGACGACTTGAACTTATTCGATCAGTGTTGATCTCTTATTCTATTTATTGGTCTCATGCATTCCTTCTACCAGCCGGGCTTCTCAATGATATTGATAAATTACTTATGAACTTCTTTTGGAATGACACAGATGGTAAGGCAATGCATATGGTGAATTGGGACAACATTTGCAAACCGAAGGATGAAGGGGGCTTGAATCTTCGACATATTAGAGATTGGAATAAAGCTTGTATGGTAAAGCAATTATGGGATATTTTACAAAACAAGTCTTCTTTATGGTCACAATGGGTTTTTGCTAGGTACCTTACCAAGGAATCAATCTGGGAAGTATCTGTAAAAACATCTCATTCTGCTGCTTGACTTGAATCATGAATTAGAAATGCTTATGCAAAGCTTCTCAAGAAAGGGGCCTCTTACACAACTAGCAAGAATTATATTCAGATGTGCCATTTGGTGGATTTGGAAGGAGAGGTGTGGCCGAATTTTTGAGTGTCACAACATGAACAAAGCTCAAATTCTGATAGAGATTCTTCAGGACTCACGATCATGTATGGAGCAAGAATTGAATACAGAGCACCTAACAAGAAGAGAGAAAGATATTTTCACAAGATTCAATTTTTCCTTTCGTCAAAAATCACTCGAATAATGATGAAGATTGTAATGTATTATATGGGGCAAAGCTTATATTTTGTGATGTATCCACAAGTGGTCCAGAACAGTCTAGCTATTGCATTTTATTATTTATTAACTTCTTTGTGCTACTCTTGGAGATGAGTTCGATGAAGCGTGCCCACTTCACCTTCTTTAGGTGGGGTGCAATCTTCTCGACTACACTAAGAGACTTCAGGCTTTAGTCTATGGCTTGTGTAGACAAAGCTTCTTTGTACAAATCTTTTACAAAATACATTATCTTTACTTACAAAAAAAAAAGGAATTCTGAAGGCAAGGAGATGGCTACGTAACAATATTTCTTATGTGATTTCTTCTGGAACCAATATTAATATGTGGTATGATCCTTGGGTGAATGGGAAAAGTATATTTCAGATATTTGGTGATAGAGTACGACAGGATCTGGGGGCTCCCAAAGACTGGAAGGTTTCTGAATTCATTAACAATGGTACATGGTGTCTTCCTAACCCTACCTCCCCAGACATGTTATTACTTTGGCCGACTATTAGGGCTATTCCAATCAAGAACAACTCTTCAGATATGCTTATTTGGCTTCATGATAATGGTAAATTTAGTGCTACATCTGCATGGAACCAAATTAGACGACGAAACAACAAGTGGATCCAAAGTAGTTGGACATGGGATAGTCCATGCTCACAGCGACATTCCTTATGTACATGGCAGGCCCTTCTCGGCAAACTTCCTACGATGGACAATATGCAGCGAAGAGGTATTTATATTGTAAATCGGTGCTCTTTGTGTATGCAAAAGGAAGAAAGTTGACCATCTATACTTTGCTTGTGATTATTCATCTTGGATATGGGAAGAGATCTTGAAGCGATTCGATCTTCAAAGGCTACCACGGCCAAACTTGCATCATGAACTAGAAAGGCTAATGCAAGGCTTCTCAAGAAAGGGTCCTCTTACACAACTAGCAAGAATTATATTCAGATGTGCTATTTGGTGGATTTGGAAGGAGAGGTGTGGCAGAATCTTTGAGTGTCACAACTTGAACAAAGCTCAAATTCTGATAGAGATTCTTCAGGACTCACGATCATGCATGGAGCAAGAATTGAATATAGAGCACCTAAAAAGAAGAGAGAAAGAGATTTTCACAAGATTCAATTTTTTCATTAGTCAATAATCACTCGAATAATGATGAAGATTGTAATGTATTATGGGGCAAAGCTTATATTTTGTGATGTATCCACAAGTACTCCAGAACAGTCTAGCTATTGCATTTTTTATTAACTTCCTTGTGCTACTCTTGGAAATGAGTTTGATGAAGTGTGCCCATTTCACCTTCTTTAGGTGGGGTACAATCTTCTCGACTACACTAAAAGACTTCAGGCTTTAGTCTATGGCTTGTGTAGACAAAGCTTCTTTGTACAAATATTTTACCAAATACATTATCTTTACTTACCAAAAAAAAAAAAAAAAAACCGATCGAAACTCTACTCGCGCGCGACTTCGCGCAGAGTTTTTGACCATCGTATTTTTTTGCGAAAGCTAGCTTTTATGACTTCTCATGGGCTAATAAGACGGGAAAGACCAGTATTTTGAATTTCTGAGACGGTGCACGAAAATCCGATCGAATCTCGAATCTGCGCAAAGTTTATGACCATCGCGTTTTTTCGTGAAACCATGCTCATACGACTTACCATGCGCTAATACATCGTGAATGGCCAGTATTTTGAATTTCCGAGACGGTGCACGAAAAACCGATCGAAACTCGACTCGCGCGCGACTTCGAGCAAAGTTTTTGACCGTCGTATTTTTTTGCGAAAGCGTGCTTGTATGACTTCTCATGGGCTAATAAGACGGGAAATACCAATATTTTGAATTTCCGAGACGGTGCACGAAAAACCGATCGAATTTCGACTCTGCGCAAAGTTTATGACCGTCGCGTTTTTTCGTGAAACCATGTTCATACGACTTACCATGGGCTAATACGTCGTGAATGGCCAGTATTTTGAATTTTCGAGACGGTGCACGAAAAACCGATCGAAACTTGACTCGCGCGCGACTTCGCGCAAAGTTTATGACCGTCGTATTTTTTTGCGAAAGCGTACCTATACGACTTCTCATGGGCTAATAAGACTGGAACGACCAGAATTTTGAATTTCCGAGACGGTGCACGAAAAACCGATCGTATCTCGACTCTGCGCAAAGTTTATGACCATCGCGTTTTTTCGTGAAACCATGCTCATACGACTTACCATGGGCTAATACATCGTGAATGGACAGTATTTTGAATTTCCGAGACGGTGCACGAAAAACCGATCGATACTCGACTCGCGCGCGACTTCGCGCAAAGTTTATGACCGTCGTATTTTTTTTCGAAAGCCTACCTGTACGAGTTCTCATGGGCTAATAAGACTGGAACGACCAGTATTTTGAATTTCCGAGACGGTGCACGAAAAACCGATCGAATCTCGACTCGCGCGCGACTTCGCGCAAAGTTTATGACCGTCGTATTTTTTTGCGAAAGCGTGCTTGTATGACTTCTCATGGGCTAATAAGACGGGAAAGACCAGTATTTTGAATTTCCGAGACGGTGCACGAAAAACCGATCGAATCTCGACTCTGCACAAAGTTTATGACCGTCGCGTTTTTTCGTGAAACGATGCTCATACGACTTACCATGGGCTAATACATCGTGAATGGCCTGTATTTTGAATTTCCGAGATGGTGCCCGAAAAACCGATCGAAACTCGACTCGCGTGCGACTTCGCGCAAAGTTTATGACCGCCGTATTTTTTTGCGAAAGTGTGCTTGTACGACTTCTCATGGGCTAATAAGACGGGAAAGACAAGTATTTTGAATTTCCGAGACGGTGCACGAAAAACCGATCGAATCTCGACTCTGCGCAAAGTTTATGACCGTCGCGTTTTTTCGTGAAACCATGCTCATACGACTTACCATGGGCTAATAAATCGTGAATGGCCAGTATTTTGAATTTTCGAGACGGTGCACGAAAAACCGATCGAAACTCGACTCGCGCGCGACTTCGCGCAAAGTTTTTGACCGTCGTATTTTTTTGCGAAAGCGTGCCTGTACGACTTCTCATGGGCTAATAAGTCGGGAAAGACAAGTATTTTGAATTTCCGAGACGGTGCACGAAAATCTGATCGAAACTCAACTCGCGCGCGACTTCGCGCAAAGTTTATGACCGTCGTATTTTTTTGCGAAAGTGTGCTTGTACGACTTCTCATGGGCTAATAGGACGGAAAAGACGGTGCACGAAAAACCGATCGAAACTCGACTCTGTGCAAAGTTTATGACCGTCGCGTTTTTTCGTGAAACCATGCTCACATGACTTACCATCGGCTAATACATTGTTAATGGCTAGTATTTTGAATTTCGAAGACAGTGCATGAAAAACCGATCGAAACTCAACTCACCGCAAAGTTCGCGTAAAGATTATGACCGTCGAATTTTTATGCGACAGCATTCTTGTATGACTTCCCACGGGGTAATAAGATGGGAAAGACCAGTATTTTGAATTTCCGAGACGGTGCACGAAAAACCGATCGAAACTCGACTCGCGCGTGACTTCGCGCAAAGTTTTTTACCGTCGTATTTTTTTGCGAAAGCGTGCTTGTACGACTTCTCATGGGCTAATAAGACGGGAAAGACCAATATTTTGAATTTCCGAGACGGTGCACAAAAAACCGATCGAATCTCGACTCTGCGCAAAGTTTATCACCGTCGCATTTTTTCGTGAAACCATGCTCATACGACTTACCATAGGCTAATACATCATGAATGACCAGTATTTTGAATTTCCGAGACGGTGCACGAAAAACCGATCGAAACTCGACTCGCGCGTGACTTCGCGCAAAGTTTATGACCGTCGTATTTTTTTGCGAAAGCGTGCTTGTACGACTTCTCATGGGCTAATAAGACGGGAAAGACAAGTATTTTGAATTTCCGAGACGGTGCACGAAAAACCGATCGAATCTCGACTCTGCGCAAAGTTTATGACCGTCGCGTTTTTTCGTGAAACCATGCTCATACGACTTACCATGGGCTAATACATCGTGAATGGACAGTATTTTGAATTTCCGAGACGGTGCACAAAAAACCGATCGAAACTCGACTCGCGCGCGACTTCGCGCAAAGTTTATGACCGTCGTATTTTTTTGCGAAAGCGTACCTGTACGACTTCTCATTGGCTAATAAGACTGGAACGACCAGTATTTTGAATTTTCGAGACGGTGCACGAAAAACCGATCGTATCTCGACTCTGCGCAAAGTTTATGACCGTCGCGTTTTTTCGTGAAACCATGCTCATACGACTTACCATGGGCTAATACATCGTGAATGGACAGTATTTGGAATTTCCGAGACGGTGCACGAAAAACCGATCGAAACTCGACTCGCGCGTGACTTCGCGCAAAGTTTATGACCGTCGTATTTTTTTGCGATAGCGTACCTGTATGACTTCTCATGGGCCAATAAGACCGGAATGACTAGTATTTTGAATTTCCGAGACGGTGCAAGAAAAACCGATCGAATCTCGACTCGCTCGCGACTTCGCGCAAAATTTATGACCGTCGTATTTTTTTGCGAAAGCGTGCTTGTATGACTTCTCATGGGCTAATAAGACGGGAAAGACCAGTATTTTGAATTTCCGAGACGGTGCACGAAAAACCGATCGAATCTCGACTCTGCGCAAAGTTTATGACCGTCGCGTTTTTTCGTGAAACGATGCTCATACGACTTACCATGGGCTAATACATCGTGAATGGCCTGTATTTTGAATTTCCGAGATGGTGCCCGAAAAACTGATCGAAACTCGACTCGCGTGCGACTTCGCGCAAAGTTTATGACCGTCGTATTTTTTTGCGAAAGTGTGCTTGTACGACTTCTCATGGGCTAATAAGACGGGAAAGACAAGTATTTTGAATTTCCGAGACGGTGCACGAAAAATCGATCGAATCTCGACTCTGCGCAAAGTTTATGACCGTCGCGTTTTTTCGTGAAACCATGCTCATACGACTTACCATGGGCTAATACATCGTGAATGGCCAGTATTTTGAATTTCCGAGACGGTGCACGAAAAAACAATCGAAACTCGACTCGCGCGCGACTTCGCGCAAAGTTTTTGACCGTCGTATTTTTTTGCGAAAGCGTGATTGTATGACTTCTCATGGGCTAATAAGACGGGAAAGACCAGTATTTTGAATTTCCGAGACGGTGCACGAAAAACCGATTGAATCTCGACTCTGCGCAAAGATTATGACCGTCACATTTTTTCGTAAAACCATGCTCATACGTCTTACCATGGGCTAATACATCGTGAATGGCCAGTATTTTGAATTTCTGAGACGGTGCACGAAAAACCGATCGAAACTCGACTCGAGCGCGACTTCGCGCAAAGTTTTTGACCGTCGTATTTTTTTGCGAAAGCGTGCTTGTATGACTTCTCATGGGCTAATAAGACGGGAAAGACCAGTATTTTGAATTTCCGAGACGGTGCACGAAAAACCGATCGAATCTCGACTCTGCGCAAAGTTTATGACCGTCCCTTTTTTTCGTGTAACGATGCTCATACGACTTACCATGGGCTAATAGATCGTGAATGGCCTGTATTTTGAATTTCCGAGATGGTGCCCGAAAAACCGATCGAAACTCGACTCGCGCGTGACTTCGCGCAAAGTTTATGACCGTCGTATTTTTTTGCGAAAGTGTACTTGTACGACTTCTCATGGGCTAATAAGACGGGAAAGACAAGTATTTTGAATTTCCGAGACGGTGCACGAAAAACCGATCGAATCTCGACTCTGCGCAAAGTTTATGACCGTCGCGTTTTTTCGTGAAACCATGCTCATACGACTTACCATGGGCTAATACATCGTGAATGGCCAGTATTTTGAATTTCCGAGACGGTGCACGAAAAACTGATCGAAACTCGACTCGCGCGCGACTTCGCGCAAAGTGTTTGACCGTCGTATTTATTGTGAAAGCGTGCTTGTATGACTCCACATATTAAAAAATCTAAAAGGTTTCTTGACTCTAGGTAGTGTGGGCAGGGTGGTGGCTTCGTCTCCCCTAGGCGGCTGGCGGGCTCTAGGGCGAGCGACGCCATGGATGCGAGCGGCCGGACGCGGCACTCTGCTTCGCATCCTCTGTTCCAGCGGGATGCTCCTCCGCTGGCTTCTTCCCAGCGGCTGATTGCTTCACAGCAGAACGCCCCTCTCCAGCAGTCACAGCGGGAGAGGGTTGCTCCTCAGCCGTTGGTTACTTCACCGCAGGAGGGGGTTGCTCCTCTCCAACAGCCGCTGGTTCCTCCCCAGCAGCTTAGGCCGGTTTCACACCAGGATGTTCCACCGCTGATTTCTTCTTCTCGACGGGATGCTCCTTCAATGAACCAGGCCCGAGGTCGTTCACGATCTAGATCACGACCTCCAGCTCCTATTTCCCGAGATCCGAAGCCTTGGAGTAGCCTCTTCAAGGCTCCAGTGGGTAGTCCGGATCTTCGATTGGACTTTTATGCTCCAGAAGTACAGGCTGACCAGAAGATTGCTGTGTATGAGGCAATTGATTCCGACGAACTAATTGAGACATGGTCAATGGCAATTGTGGGCTACGTTGTTGGACTAAGAACATCCTTTTTCCCACTATCCTCATACATCAGAACTCGATGGGGAATATCAACATTTGATCTTCATATGTTGGAGACCGGATTCTTTGTATGCAGGCTTTATTCGGAAGAAGATTTACAACGGGTCCTTGAAGGATTTTGGACTATCCGTGGTCATCCAATGATACTACGACGCTGGGCACCTGATGTGAGATTGGAGTTAGACAGTCTACAGTCTATCCCAATATGGGTTTCTTTCCATGGACTTCCACTACATCTCTGGGGTCGTCGTTTTATTGCAAAGCTTTGCAGCACCCTGGGACAGCCATTGTATCTTGATAAGGCAACAGCTTCGCAAACGAGATTGACCTTTGCCAGAGCTTGTGTAATGGTTTCTTCTGATGAGGAATTGCCGAATAATGTTTCTTACCGTGATCTTGATGGGAGCACCCGAAAGGTGAAAGTCTCATATTCTTGGAAGCCACAACGATGCAAGGTTTGTCTATCTTTTGGACATGTAAATGGTGCCTGCCAACAGCCTTCACAGAAAATCACACAGGTCTACCGACCACGCCAAGAGCCACAGAATGGGGTCACTACCACTAATCCAAGCACTGATACTCCAGTGCCAACAGTGGTGATGGCGGAGAAGATGATTGAACACTCTGACTCGTTGGGGCAGCGACACGAACAAGAGAAAGACAAGTCAGGACTTCCATCTTTACCTATTATATCAGAGACTTTCACTGCAGGAGCTTCCCAAGGTTCTCACTCCCCAATAACAACCTCGCCTTCACGAATCACTCCTTCAGATAATCAGGAAATTTCATTTCAACAACCTCTTGGGAACCAAGACATTGCAACTCACCAAACTCATCGCTCTTCGACACATCCCGCTATTCAGGACTCCTTGCCTCAAGGTACGCAAAAATTTAAACATTTGCAAGCTGTGGATGAGGTGGATAAATATAGGAATAGAGGATTAAAGGGTAAAGATATTATGCGAGAGGACCATGCAAAATCAAAGGATAAGAAAAAGGATGGTAGTGTCCTCCCAAAATTGCATGCTCTTCCTTCTATCTAGTATTGATGAAAATAAGCTGTTGGAATGTTCGTGGACTTAATAAGACTGAGAAATGTCGGGAGCTCAATAGAATAATCCGATCTGCTGCATGTGACATGGTGATTCTTGTGGAAACAAAAATTAAACCTCATCGTGTTCGAGTTCAGAAGAATTTAATATGGCCTGAGGCAGAACTTTTTACTAATGATTCTCAGGATACTTATGGTCGAGTTTGGGTCTTATGGCATCCTAACCTTGTTACTGCTTGGTTTATTTCTGCTACTAATCAATTCATTCATCTTAAGGCAGAGGATAAACAGACTGGATGTCAATTCAATATTACCGGTATTTATGCATCTAACAGTATGTCTGACAGGAATGCTCTATGGTGTGATCTGGTTAGCATTGCAAATAGTTATCCTACAGTACCTTGGGCTGTTCTCGGTGACTTTAATACTGTCAGATACACAAATGAGAAAGTGGGGGGTAGAGTGCTTTCCGAATGTCAGCTTCAACATTTTAATGATTGTATAGATACTGTTGCATTGACTGACATGAAATCTGTAGGTGATTGGTTCTCATGGAACAATCAAAGTACTGCTGAAAGAAAAATTATGGCTCGACTTGACAGATGTTTGATTAATCAGGAATGGTTAGCAGTTTTCCCAGATTCACTTCTTGAGTACGGTGCTAAGTTATTTTCGGATCACTCTATTATGCATATACATGCAGATAAAGCACTACCCATAGTCAAGAAACCTTTTAGATTTTTTAATATGTGGAGTTCTCACCCGAAGTTCCTCGAAGTTATTAAGTCAGCTTGGGACATTAATGTCTTTGGTTCTCCCCCTTACATCCTATGTCAAAAACTAAAAGCATGCAAAGCAGCACTGAAGAAGTGGAATTCAACTACATTTGGAAATATCAACGATAGGGTTCAGTTATGCAAGAAAGAACTTATGGCTGTGCAAAGCGAGCTAAATCTTCAACCTCTGGATGCGAATCTTATATACAAAGAGGCTGCTGCTAGAAATAACTTTATGCAAGCTTTGAAGCAGGAGGAATGCTTTTTGAAACAGAAGTCACGACAGCATTGGCTTACTTTAGGGGATTCTAATACGAAGTTTTTCTATGCTGCTATTGCTACCAGAAGGGCTACTAATTGCATCAAAAAATGCAAAGGTATAGATGGTAATCTCATTGAGGATCTGGATGAGGTTAAAAATTACACCAAGCAATTTTTTTATTCCTTACTCAATTGTTTTAGCCCATGGTAAGTCGTATGAGCATGTTTCACGAAAAAACGCGACGGTCATAAACTTTGCGCAGAGTCGAGATTCGATCGGTTTTTCGTGCACCGTCTCGGAATTTCAAAATACTGGTCTTTCCCGTCTTATTAGCCCATGAGAAGTCATACAAGCACGCTTTCGCAAAAAAATACGACGGTCAAAAACTTTGCGCGAAGTCGCGCGCGAGTCGAGTTTCGATCGGTTTTTCGTGCACCGTCTCGGAAATTCAAAATACTGGCCATTCACGATGTATTAGCCCATGGTAAGTCGTATGAGCATGGTTTTACGAAAAAACGCGACGGTCATAAAGCTTGCGCAGAGTCGAGATTCGATCGGTTTTTCGTGCACCGTCTCGGAAATTCAAAATACGGGTCTTTCCCGTCTTATTAGCCCATGAGAAGTCATACAAGCACGCTTTCACAAAAAAATACGATGGTCAAAAACTTTGCGCGAAGTAACGCGCGAGTCAACTTTCGATCGGTTTTTCGTGCACCGTCTCGGGAATTCAAAATACTGGCCATTCACGATGTATTAGCCCATGGTAAGTCGTATGAGCATGTTTCACGAAAAAACGCGACGGTCATAAACTTTGCGCAGAGTCGAGATTCGATCGGTTTTTCGTGCACCGTCTCGGAAATTCAAAATACTGGTCGTTCCAGTCTTATTAGCCCATGAGAAGTCGTACAGGTACGCTTTCACAAAAAAATACGACGGTCATAAACTTTGCGCGAAGTCGCACGCGAGTCTTGTTTCGATCGGTTTTTCGTGCACCGTCTCGGGAATTCAAAATACATGCCATTCACAATGTTTTAGCCCATGGTAAGTCGTATGAGCATGTTTCACGAAAAAACGCGACGGTCATAAACTTTGCGCAGAGTCGAGATTCGATCGGTTTTTCGTGCACCGTCTCGGAAATTCAAAACACTGGTCTTTCCCGTCTTATTAGCCCATGAGAAGTCATACAAGCACGCTTTCGCAAAAAAATACGACGGTAAAAAACTTTGCGCGAAGTCGCGCGCGATTCGAGTTTCGATTGGTTTTTCGTGCACCGTCTCAGAAATTCAAAATACTGTCCATTAACGATGTATTAGCCCATGGTAAGTCGTATGAGCATGGTTTCACGAAAAAACGCGACGGTCATAAACTTTGCGCAGAGTCGAGATTCGATCGGTTTTTCGTGCACCGTCTCGGAAATTCAAAATACTTGTATTTCCCGTCTTATTAGCCCATTAGAAGTCGTACAAGCACACTTTCGCAAAAAAATACGACGGTCATAAACTTTGCGGGAAGTCGCACGCGAGTCGAGTTTCGATCGGTTTTTCGGGCACCATCTCGGAAATTCAAAATACAGGCCATTCACGATGTATTAGCCCATGGTAAGTCGTATGAGCATCGTTTCACGAAAAAACGCGACGGTCATAAACTTTGTGCAGAGTCGAGATTCGATCGGTTTATCGTGCACCGTCTCGAAAATTCAAAATACTGGTCTTTCCCGTCTTATTAGCCCATGAGAAGTCGTACAAGCACACTTTCGCAAAAAAATACGACGGTCATAAACTTTGCGCGAAGTCGCGCGCGAGTCGAGTTTCGATCGATTTTTCGGGCACCTTCTCGGAAATTCAAAATACTGGCCATTCACGATGTATTAGCCCATGGTAAGTCGTATGAACATGGTTTCACGAAAAAACACGACGGTCATCAGCTTTGCGCAGAGTCGAAATTCGATCGATTTTTCGTGCACCGTCTCGGAAATTCAAAATACTGGTCTTTCCCGTCTTATTAGCCCATGAGAAGTCATAAAAGCACGCTTTCGCAAAAAAATGCGACGGTCAACAACTTTGCTCGAAGTCGCACGCGAGTCGAGTTTCGATCGGTTTTTCGTGCACCGTCTCGGAAATTCAAAATACTGGCCATTCACGATGTATTAGCGCATGGTAAGTCGTATGAGCATGGTTTCACGAAAAAACGCGACGGTCATAAACTTTGCGCAGATTCGAGATTCGATCGGATTTTCGTGCACCGTCTCGGAAATTCAAAATACTGGTCTTTCCCATCTTATTAGCCCGTGGGAAGTCGAACAAGCATGCTTTCGCATAAAAATTCGATGGTCATAATCTTTGCGCGAACTTTGCGGTGAGTTGAGTTTCGATCGGTTTTTCATGCACTGTCTTGGAAATTCAAAATACTAGCCATTAACAATGTATTAGCCGATGGTAAGTCATGCGAGCATGGTTTCACGAAAAAATGCGACGGTCATAAACTTTGCACAGAGTCGAGTTTCGATCGGTTTTTCGTGCACCGTCTCGGAAATTCAAAATACTGGTATTTTCCGTCCTATTAGCCCATGAGATGTCGTACAAGCACCATTTCGCAAAAAAATACGACGGTCATAAACTTTGCGCGAAGTCGCGCGCGAGTTGAGTTTCGATCAGATTTTCGTGCACCGTCTCGGAAATTAAAAATTCTGGCCATTCATGATGTATTAGCCCATGGTAAGTCGTATGAGCATGGTTTTACGAAAAAACGCGACGGTCATAAACTTTGCGCAGAGTCGAGATTCGATCGGTTTTTCGTGCACCGTCTCGGAAATTCAAAATACTGGTCTTTCCCGTCTTATTAGCCCTTGAGAAGTTATACAAGCACGCTTTCGCAAAAAAATACGACGGTAAAAAATTTTGCGCGAAGTCGCGCGCGAGTCAAGTTTCGATCGGTTTTTTGTGCACCGTCTCGGGAATTCAAAATACTGACCATTCACGATGTATCATGGTAAGTCATATGAGCATGTTTCACGAAAAAACGCGACGGTCATAAACTTTGCGCAGAGTCGAGATTCGATCGGTTTTTCGTGCACCGTCTCGGAAATTCAAAATACTTTTTTTTTTTTTGGTAAGTAAAGATATTGTATTTTGTAAAAGATTTGTACAAAGAAGCTTTGTCTACACAAGCCATAGACTAAAGCCTGAAGTCTCTTAGTGTAGTCGAGAAGATTGCACCCCACCTAAAGAAGGTGAAATGGGCACGCTTCATCAAACTCATCTCCAAGAGTAGCATAAGGAAGTTAATAAATAATAAAATGCAATAGCTAGACTGTTCTGGACTACTTGTGGATACATCACAAAATATAAGCTTTGCCCCATATAATACATTACAATCTTCATCATTATTCGAGTGATTCTTGACGAATGGAAAAATTGAATCTTGTGAAAATATCTTTCTCTCTTCTTGTTAGGTGCTCTGTATTCAATTCTTGCTCCATACATGATCGTGAGTCCTGAAGAATCTCTATCAGAATTTGAGCTTTGTTCATGTTGTGACACTCAAAAATTCTGCCACACCTCTCCTTCCAAATCCACCATATAGCACATCTGAATATAATTCTTGCTAGTTGTGTAAGAGGCCCCTTTCTTGAGAAGCTTTGCATAAGCATTTCTAATTCATGATGCAGGTTTGGCCGTGGTAGCCTTTGAAAATCAAATCGCTTCAAGATCTCCTTCCATATCCAAGATGAATAATCACAAGCAAAGTAGAGATGGTCAACACTTTCTTCATTTGGAAAAATAGGCTTCTTTCTAAAGCTGGACGACTTGAACTTATTCGATCTGTGTTGACCTCTTATTCTATTTATTGGTCTCATGCATTCCTTCTACCAGCCGGGCTTCTCCATGATATTGATAAATTACTTATGAACTTCTTTTGGAATGGCACAGATGGTAAGGCAATGCACATGGTGAATTGGGACAGCATTTGCAAACCGAAGGATGAAGGGGGGCTGAATCTTCGACATATTAGAGATTGGAATAAAGCTTGTATGGTAAAGCAATTATGGGATATTTTACAAAACAAGTCTTCCTTATGGTCACAATGGGTTTTTGCTAGGTACCTTACCAAGGAATCAATCTGGGAAGTATCTGCAAAAACATCTCATTCTGCTGCTTGGAAAGGAATTCTAAAGGCAAGGAGATGGCTACGTAACAATATTTCTTATGTGATTTCTTCTGGAACCAATATTAATATGTGGTATGATCCTTGGGTGAATGGGAAAAGCATATTTCAGATATTTGGTGATAGAGTACGACAGGATCTGGGGGCTCCCAAAGACTGGAAGGTTTCTGAATTCATTAACAATGGTACTTGGTGTCTTCCCAACCCTACCTCCCCTGACATGTTATTACTTTGGCCGACTATTAGGGCTATTACAATCAAGAACAACTCTTCAGATATGCTTATTTGGCTTCATGATAACGGTAAATTTAGTGCTACATCTGCATGGAACCAAATTAGACGACGAAACAACAAGTGGATCCAAAGTAGTTGGACATGGGATAGTCCATGCTCACAGCGACATTCCTTATGTACATGGCAGGCCCTTCTCGGCAAACTTCCTACGATGGACAATATGCAGCGAAGAGGTATTTATATTGTAAATCGGTGCTCTTTGTGTATGCAAAATGAAGAAAGTGTTGACCATCTCTACTTTGCTTGTGATTATTCATCTTGGATATGGAAGGAGATCTTGAAGCGATTTGATTTTCAAAGGCTACCACGGCCAAACTTGCATCATGAATTAGAAATGCTTATGCAAAGCTTCTCAAGAAAGGGGCCTCTTACACAACTAGCAAGAATTATATTCAGATGTGCTATTTGGTGGATTTGGAAGGAGAGGTGTGGCAGAATTTTTGAGTGTCACAACATGAACAAAGCTCAAATTCTGATAGAGATTCTTCAGGACTCACGATCATGTATGGAGCAAGAATTGAATACAGAGCACCTAACAAGAAGAGAGAAAGATATTTTCACAAGATTCAATTTTTCCATTCGTCAAGAATCACTCGAATAATGATGAAGATTGTAATGTATTATATGGGGCAAAGCTTATATTTTGTGATGTATCCACAAGTAGTCCAGAACAGTCTAGCTATTGCATTTTATTATTTATTAACTTCCTTATGCTACTCTTGGAGATGAGTTTGATGAAGCGTGCTCATTTCACCTTCTTTAGGTGGGGTGCAATCTTCTCGACTACACTAAGAGACTTCAGGCTTTAGTCTATGGCTTGTGTAGACAAAGCTTCTTTGTACAAATCTTTTACAAAATACAATATCTTTACTTACCAAAAAAAAAAACACTTTCTTCATTTTGCATACACAAAGAGCACCGATTTACAATATAAATACCTCTTCGCTGCATATTGTCCATCGTAGGAAGTTTGCCGAGAAGGGCCTGCCATGTACATAAGGAATGTCGCTGTGAGCATGGACTATCCCATGTCCAACTACTTTGGATCCACTTGTTGTTTCGTCGTCTAATTTGGTTCCATGCAGATGTAGCACTAAATTTACCGTTATCATGAAGCCAAATAAGCATATCTGAAGAGTTGTTCATGATTGGAATAGCCCTAATAGTCGGCCAAAGTAATAACATGTCAGGGGAGGTAGGGTTGGGAAGACACCAAGTACCATTGTTAATGAATTCAGAAACCTTCCAGTCTTTGGGAGCCCCCAGATCCTGTCGTACTCTATCACCAAATATCTGAAATATACTTTTCCCATTCACCCAAGGATCATACCACATATTAATATTGGTTCCAGAAGAAATCACATAAGAAATATTGTTACGTAGCCATCGCCTTGCCTTCAGAATTCCTTTCCAAGCAGAAGAATGAGATGTTTTTGCAGATGTTTCCCAGATTGATTCCTTAGTTAGGTACCTAGCAAAAACCCATTGTGACCATAAGGAAGACTTGTTTTGTAAAATATCCCATAATTGCTTTACCATACAAGCTTTATTCCAATCTCTAATATGTCGAAGATTCAGCCCCCCTTCATCCTTCGGTTTGCAAATGCTGTCCCAATTCACCATATGCATTGCCTTACTATCTGTGCCATTCCAAAAGAAGTTCATAAGTAATTTATCAATATCATGGAGAAGCCCGGCAGGTAGAAAGGAATGCATGAGACCAATAAATAGAATAAGAGATCAACACGGATCGAATAAGTTCAAGTCGTCCAGCTTTAGAAAGAAGCCTATTTTTCCAAGAGGAAATTCTGTTCTTAATTTTTTGTATAATAGGCTGACAGGAGGCTTTGTTGATTCCAGTGGATATAAGTGGGAGACCCAAGTAAGGAACCGGTAAATTTCCTTCAGCAACTCCCAATGTTTGAGCAATATGATCCTTATTGTCAATGCAAGCACCCACATATACTTTGCTCTTTGCATGGTTTAGCTTAAGACCAGAAACTTTACCAAATTCATTAAGAATATCTGCCAGATTACTCACAGAAACTGGATCATCTCGAAGGAAGATAATAAGGTCGTCGGCAAATGTTATGTGAGAGATATAAACAGAACCATAATGTGGTACCTTAATTTTGCCATTAGAAACAGCCTCTTCTAACATACAACTGAGCCCTTCCATTGCAATGGTAAAAAGATAAGGAGATAGTGGATCGCCTTGCCGAATGCCATTCTTACTCCCAAAGAAGCCAATAGGTGAACCATTAAAGAGAATTGAAAATTTTGGAGTTTCCAAGCAACATTGAATCCATTTAACCCAGTGCTGAGGGAAGCCCATATTATGGAGCATCATGTAAATAAAATTCCTATTGACTGAGTCAAAGGCCTTTCGTAAATCAGCTTTAAAACAGATCTTTTTTCCTCTTGTTTTAGAATGTAGATCCTTAACCAAATCATTCGCAAGCAGGACATTATGATGGATACTCCTCCCTTTAAGAAAAGCAGCCTGATTAGGACTAATGACCTTATTCATGAGCTTTTGTAGTCTATCTGCCAGCAACTTAGAGATAACCTTATAAATAAAGTTGCACAGTGAAATAGGACGGTAGTTCTCCAATGAATCGGCTCCATCATTTTTAGGCACTAAAGAAATAAAAGTGCAATTCATTTCTTTAAGAATGTGACCTGAGGAGAAAAAATGTCGACAAGCTTTTATGACATCGTTGCCTACAATAGCCCATGCAATTTGATAAAACTCAGCTGGAAATCCATCTGGACCAGGGCTTTTGTGCTTCGGGGACTTAAAAACAACTTTCACAATTTCATCATCCGTTATTGGGGCATTAAGATGAGAGAGGGCTTCAGAATCAAGTCGTCTTGTAGGCCCAACATGAATACTATTAGGCTGCTGTTCCTGATTGAGTAAGGAATAAAAAAATTACTTGGTGTAATTTTTAACCTCATCCAGATCCTCAATGAGATTACCATCTATACCTTTGCATTTTTTGATGCGATTAGTAGCCCTTCTGGTAGCAATAGCAGCATAGAAAAACTTCGTATTAGAATCCCCTAAAGTAAGCCAATGCTGTCGTGACTTCTGTTTCAAAAAGCATTCCTCCTGCTTCAAAGCTTGCATAAAGTTATTTCTAGCAGCAGCCTCTTTGTATATAAGATTCGCATCCAGAGGTTGAAGATTTAGCTCGCTTTGCACAGCCATAAGTTCTTTCTTGCATAACTGAACCCTATCGTTGATATTTCCAAATGTAGTTGAATTCCACTTCTTCAGTGCTGCTTTGCATGCTTTTAGTTTTTGACATAGGATGTAAGGGGGAGAACCAAAGACATTAATGTCCCAAGCTGACTTAATAACTTCGAGGAACTTCGGGTGAGAACTCCACATATTAAAAAATCTAAAAGGTTTCTTGACTCTTTTTTTTTTTTGGTAAGTAAAGATATTGTATTTTGTAAAAGATTTGTACAAAGAAGCTTTGTCTACACAAGCCATAGACTAAAGCCTGAAGTCTCTTAGTGTAGTCGAGAAGATTGCACCCCACCTAAAGAAGGTGAAATGAGCACGCTTCATCAAACTCATCTCCAAGAGTAGCATAAGGAAGTTAATAAATAATAAAATGCAATAGCTAGACTGTTCTGGACTACTTGTGGATACATCACAAAATATAAGCTTTGCCCCATATAATACATTACAATCTTCATCATTATTCGAGTGATTCTTGACGAATGGAAAAATTGAATCTTGTGAAAATATCTTTCTCTCTTCTTGTTAGGTGCTCTGTATTCAATTCTTGCTCCATACATGATCGTGAGTCCTGAAGAATCTCTATCAGAATTTGAGCTTTGTTCATGTTGTGACACTCAAAAATTCTGCCACACCTCTCCTTCCAAATCCACCAAATAGCACATCTGAATATAATTCGTGCTAGTTGTGTAAGAGGCCCCTTTCTTGAGAAGCTTTGCATAAGCATTTCTAATTCATGATGCAAGTTTGGCCGTGGTAGCCTTTGAAAATCAAATCGCTTCAAGATCTCCTTCCATATCCAAGATGAATAATCACAAGCAAAGTAGAGATGGTCAACACTTTCTTCATTTTGCACACACAAAGAGCACCGATTTACAATATAAATACCTCTTCGCTGCATATTGTCCATCGTAGGAAGTTTGCCGAGAAGGGCCTGCCATGTACATAAGGAATGTCGCTGTGAGCATGGACTATCCCATGTCCAACTACTTTGGATCCACTTGTTGTTTCGTCGTCTAATTTGGTTCCATGCAGATGTAGCACTAAATTTACCGTTATCATGAAGCCAAATAAGCATATCTGAAGAGTTGTTCTTGATTGTAATAGCCCTAATAGTCGGCCAAAGTAATAACATGTCAGGGGAGGTAGGGTTGGGAAGACACCAAGTACCATTGTTAATGAATTCAGAAACCTTCCAGTCTTTGGGAGCCCCCAGATCCTGTCGTACTCTATCACCAAATATCTGAAATATACTTTTCCCATTCACCCAAGGATCATACCACATATTAATATTGGTTCCAGAAGAAATCACATAAGAAATATTGTTACGTAGCCATCTCCTTGCCTTTAGAATTCCTTTCCAAGCAGCAGAATGAGATGTTTTTGCAGATACTTCCCAGATTGATTCCTTAGTAAGGTACCTAGCAAAAACCCATTGTGACCATAAGGAAGACTTGTTTTGTAAAATATCCCATAATTGCTTTACCATACAAGCTTTATTCCAATCTCTAATATGTCGAAGATTCAGCCCCCCTTCATCCTTCGGTTTGCAAATGCTGTCCCAATTCACCATGTGCATTGCCTTACCATCTGTGCCATTCCAAAAGAAGTTCATAAGTAATTTATCAATATCATGGAGAAGCCCGGCTGGTAGAATGAATGCATGAGACCAATAAATAGAATAAGAGGTCAACACAGATCGAATAAGTTCAAGTCGTCCAGCTTTAGAAAGAAGCCTATTTTTCCAAGAGGAAATTCTGTTCTTAATTTTTTGTATGATAGGCTGACAGGAGGCTTTGTTGATTCCAGTGGATATAAGTGGGAGACCCAAGTAAGGAACCGGTAAATTTCCTTCAGCAACTCCCAATGTTTGAGCAATATGATCCTTATTGTCAATGCAAGCACCCACATATACTTTGCTCTTTGCATGGTTTAGCTTAAGACCAGAAACTATACCAAATTCATTAAGAATATCTGCCAGATTACTCACAGAAACTGGATCATCTCGAAGGAAGATAATAATGTCATCAGCAAATGTTATGTGAGAGATATAAATAGAACCATAATATGGTACCTTAATTTTGCCATTGGAAACAGCCTCTTCTAACATACAACTGAGTCCTTCCATTGCAATCGTAAAAAGATAAGGAGATAGTGGATCGCCTTGCCGAATGCCATTCTTACTCCCGAAGAAGCCAATAGGTGAACCATTAAAGAGAATCGAAAATTTTGGAGTTTCCAAGCAACATTGAATCCATTGAACCCAGCGCTGAGGGAAGCCCATATTATGGAGCATCATGTAAATAAATTGCCTATTGACTGAGTCAAAGGCCTTCCGTAAATCAGCTTTAAAACAGATCTTTTTCCCTCTTGTTTTTGAGTGTAGATCCTTAACCAAATCATTAGCAAGCAGGACATTATGATGGATACTCCTCCCTTTAATAAAAGCAGCCTGATTAGGACTAATGACCTTATTCATGACCTTTTGTAGTCTATCTGCCAGCAACTTAGAGATAACCTTATAAATAAAGTTGCACAGTGAAATAGGACGGTAGTTCTCCAATGAATCGGCTCCATCATTTTTAGGCACTAAAGAAATAAAAGTGCAATTCATTTCTTTCAGAATGTGACCTGAGGAGAAAAAATGTCGACAAGCTTTTATGACATCGTTGCCTACAATAGCCCATGCAATTTGATAAAACTCAGCTGGAAATCCATCTGGACCAGGGCTTTTGTGCTTCGGGGACTTAAAAACAACTTTCACAATTTCATCATCCGTTATTGGGGCATTAAGATGAGAGAGGGCTTCAGAATCAAGTCGTCTTGTAGGCCCAACATGAATACTATTAGGCTGCTGTTCCTGATTGAGTAAGGAATAAAAAAATTGCTCGGTGTAATTTTTAACCTCATCCAGATCCTCAATGAGATTACCATCTATACCTTTGCATTTTTTGATGCGATTAGTAGCCCTTCTGGTAGCAATAGCAGCATAGAAAAACTTCGTATTAGAATCCCCTAGAGTAAGCCAATGCTGTCGTGACTTCTGTTTCAAAAAGCATTCCTCCTGCTTCAAAGCTTGCATAAAGTTATTTCTAGCAGCAGCCTCTTTGTATATAAGATTCGCATCCAGAGGTTGAAGATTTAGCTCGCTTTGCACAGCCATAAGTTCTTTCTTGCATAACTGAACTCTGTCGTTGATATTTCCAAATGTAGTTGAATTCCACTTCTTCAGTGCTGCTTTGCATGCTTTTAGTTTTTGACATAGGATGTAAGGGGGAGAACCAAATACATTAATGTCCCAAGCTGACTTAATAACTTCGAGGAACTTTGGGTGAGAACTCCACATATTAAAAAATCTAAAAGGTTTCTTGACTCTGGGTAGTGCTTTATCTGCATGTATATGCATAATAGAGTGATCCGAAAATAACTTAGCACCGTACTCAAGAAGTGAATCTGGGAAAACTGCTAACCATTCCTGATTAATCAAACATCTGTCAAGTCGAGCCATAATTTTTCTTTCAGCAGTACTTTGATTGTTCCATGAGAACCAATCACCTACAGATTTCATGTCAGTCAATGCAGCAGTATCTATACAATCATTAAAATGTTGAAGCTGACATTCGGAAAGCACTCTACCCCCCACTTTCTCATTTGTGTATCTGACAGTATTAAAGTCACCGAGAACAGCCCAAGGTACTGTAGGATAACTATTTGCAATGCTAACCAGATCACACCATAGAGCATTCCTGTCAGACATACTGTTAGATGCATAAATACCGGTAATATTGAATTGACATCCAGTCTGTTTATCCTCTGCCTTAAGATGAATGAATTGATTAGTAGCAGAAATAAACCAAGCAGTAACAAGGTTAGGATGCCATAAGACCCAAACTCGACCATAAGTATCCTGAGAATCATTAGTAAAAAGTTCTGCCTCAGGCCATATTAAATTCTTCTGAACTCGAACACGATGAGGTTTAATTTTTGTTTCCACAAGAATCACCATGTCACATGCAGCAGATCGGATTATTCTATTGAGCTCCCGACATTTCTCAGTCTTATTAAGTCCACGAACATTCCAACAGCTTATTTTCATCAATACTAGATAGAAGGAAGAGCATGCAATTTTGGGAGGACACTACCATCCTTTTTCTTATCCTTTGATTTTGCATGGTCCTCTCGCATAATATCTTTACCCTTTAATCCTCTATTCCTATATTTATCCACCTCATCCACAGCTTGCAAATGTTTAAATTTTTGCGTACCTTGAGGCAAGGAGTCCTGAATAGCGGGATGTGTCGAAGAGCGATGAGTTTGGTGAGTTGCAATGTCTTGGTTCCCAAGAGGTTGTTGAAATGAAATTTCCTGATTATCTGAAGGAGTGATTCGTGAAGGCGAGGTTGTTATTGGGGAGTGAGAACCTTGGGAAGCTCCTGCAGTGAAAGTCTCTGATATAATAGGTAAAGATGGAAGTCCTGACTTGTCTTTCTCTTGTTCGTGTCGCTGCCCCAACGAGTCAGAGTGTTCAATCATCTTCTCCGCCATCACCACTGTTGGCACTGGAGTATCAGTGCTTGGATTAGTGGTAGTGACCCCATTCTGTGGCTCTTGGCGTGGTCGGTAGACCTGTGTGATTTTCTGTGAAGGCTGTTGGCAGGCACCATTTACATGTCCAAAAGATAGACAAACCTTGCATCGTTGTGGCTTCCAAGAATATGAGACTTTCACCTTTCGGGTGCTCCCATCAAGATCACGGTAAGAAACATTATTCGGCAATTCCTCATCAGAAGAAACCATTACACAAGCTCTGGCAAAGGTCAATCTCGTTTGCGAAGCTGTTGCCTTATCAAGATACAATGGCTGTCCCAGGGTGCTGCAAAGCTTTGCAATAAAACGACGACCCCAGAGATGTAGTGGAAGTCCATGGAAAGAAACCCATATTGGGATAGACTGTAGACTGTCTAACTCCAATCTCACATCAGGTGCCCAGCGTCGTAGTATCATTGGATGACCACGGATAGTCCAAAATCCTTCAAGGACCCGTTGTAAATCTTCTTCCGAATAAAGCCTGCATACAAACCCGTTGGAAATTCAAAATACTGGTCGTTCCAGTCTTATTAGCCCATGAGAAGTCGTACAGGTACGCTTTCGGAAAAAAATATGATGGTACAAAACTTTGCGCAAAGTCACGCGCGAGTCGAGTTTCGATCGGTTTTTCGTGCACCGTCTCGGAAATTCAAAATACTGGTCTTTCCCATCTTATTAGCCCGTGGGAAGTCGTACAAGCATGCTTTCGCATAAAAATTCGACGGTCATAATCTTTGCGCGAATTTTGCGGTGTGTTGAGTTTCGATCGGTTTTTCATGCACTGTCTTGGAAATTCAAAATACAAGCCATTCACATTGTATTAGCCGATGGTAAGTCATGTGAGCATGGTTTCACGAAAAAATGCGACGGTCATAAACTTTGCACAGAGTCGAGTTTCGATCGGTTTTTCGTGCACCGTCTCGGAAATTCAAAATACTGTTCTTTTCCGTCTTATTAGCCCATGAGAAGTCGTACAAGCACGCTTTCGCAAAAAAATACGACGGTCATAAACTTTGCGCGAAGTCGCGCGCGAGTTGACTTTCGATCAGATTTTCGTGCACCGTCTCAGAAATTCAAAATTCTTGTCTTTCGTGACGTATTAGCCCATGAGAAGTCTATGGCCTGTGTAGACAAAGCTTCTTTGTACAAATCTTTTACAAAATACAATATCTTTACTTACCAAAAAAAAAAAAAAAAGTTGTATGAGCATGGTTTCACGAAAAAATGCGACGGTCATAAACTTTGCGCAGAGTCGAGATTCGATCGGTTTTTCGTGCACCGTCTCGGAAATTCAAAATACTGGTCTTTCCCGTCTTATTAGCCCATGAGAAGTCATACAAGCACGCTTTTCCAAAAAAATACGACGGTCAAAAATGTTGCGCGAAGTCGCCCGCGAGTCGAGTTTCGATCGGTTTTTCGTGCACCGTATTGGAAATTCAAAATACTGGCCATTCACGATGTATTAGCCCATGGTAAGTCGTATGAGCATGGTTTCAAGAAAAAACGCGACGGTCATGAACTTTGCGCAGAGTCGAGATTCCATCGATTTTTCGTGCATCGTCTCGGAAATTCAAAATACTGGTCTTTCCCGTCCTATTAGCCCATGAGAAGTTATACAAGCACGCTTTCGCAAAAAAATACGACGGTCATAAACTTTGCACGAAGTCGCGCGCGAGTCAAGTTTCGATCGGTTTGTCGTGACCGTCTCGGAAATTCAAAATACTGGCCATTCACGATGTATGAGCCCATGGTAAGTCGTATGAGCATGGTTTCACGAAAACACGCGACGGTTATAAACTTTGCGCAGAGTCGAGATTCGATCGGTTTATCGTGCACCGTCTCGAAAATTCAAAATACTAGTCTTTCCCGTCTTATTAGCCCATGAGAAGTCGTACAAGCACGCTTTCGCAAAAAAATACGACGGTCATAAACTTTGCGCGAAGTCGCGCGCGAGTCGAGTTTCGATCAGTTTTTCGGGCACCATCTCGGAAATTCAAAATACTGGCCATTCACGATATATTAGCCCATGGTAAGTCGTATGAGCATGGTTTCACGAAAAAACGCGACGGTCATAAACTTTGCGCAGAGTCGAGATTCGATCGGTTTTTCGTGCACCGTCTCGGAAATTCAAAATACTGGTCTTTCCGCTCTTATTAGCCCATGAGAAGTCATACAAGCACGCTTTCACAAAAAAATACGACGGTCAAAAACTTTGCGCGAAGTCACGCGCGATTCGAGTTTCGATCTGTTTTTCGTGCACCGTCTCGGAAATTCAAAATACTGGCCATTCACGATGTATTAGCCAATGGTAAGTCGTATGAGCATGGTTTTACGAAAAAACGCGACGGTCATAAACTTTGCGCAGAGTCGAGATTCGATCGGTTTTTCGTGCACCGTCTTGGAAATTCAAAATACTGGTCTTTCCCATCTTATTAGCCCATGAGAAGTCATACAAGCACGCTTTCGCAAAAAAATACGACGGTCAAAAACTTTGCGCGAAGTCGCGCGTGAGTCGAGTTTCGATCGGTTTTTCGTGCACCGTCTCGGAAATTCAAAATACTAGCCATTCACGATGTATTAGCGCATGGTAAGTTGTATGAGCATGGTTTCACGAAAAAATGCGACGGCCATAAACTTTACGCAGATTCGAGATTCGATCCGTTTTTCGTGCACCGTCTCGGAAATTCAAAATACTGGTCTTTCCCGTCTTATTAGCCCATGAGAAGTCATAAAAGAACGCTTTCGCAAAAAAAAATGATAGTCAAAAACTTTGCGCGAAGTCGCGCGCGAGTCGAGTTTCGTTCAGTTTTTCGTGCACCGTCTCGGAAATTCAAAATACTGTCCATTCACGATGTATTAGCCCATGGTAAGTCGTATGAGCATGGTTTCATGAAAAAACGCGACGGTCATAAACTTTGCGCAGAGTCGAGATTCGATCGGTTTTTCGTGCACCGTCTCGGAAATTCAAAATACTTGTCTTTCCTATCTTATTAGCCCATGAGAAGTCGTACAAGCACACTTTCGCAAAAAAATATGACGGTCAAAAACTTTGCGCGAAGTCGCGTGCGAGTCGAGTTTCGATCGATTTGTCGTGCACCGTCTCGGAAATTCAAAATACTGGCCATTCACGATGTATTAGCCCATGGTAAGTCGTATGAGCATGGTTTTACGAAAAAACGTGACGGTCATAAACTTTGCGCAGAGTCGAGATTCGATCGGTTTTTCGTGCACCGTCTCGGAAATTCAAAATACTGGTCTTTCCCGTCTTATTAGCCCATGAGAAGTCATATAAGCACGCTTTCGCAAAAAAATACGACGGTCAAAAACTTTGTGCGAAGTCGCGCGCGAGTCGAGTTTCGATCGGTTTTTCGTGCACCGTCTCGAAAATTCAAAATACTGGCCATTCACGATGTATTAGCCCATGGTAAGTCGTATGAGCATGGTTTTATGAAAAAACGCGACGGTCATAAACTTTGCGCAGAGTCAAGATTCGATCGGTTTTTCGTGCACCGTCTCGGAAATTCAAAATACTGGTCTTTCCCGTCTTATTAGCCCATGAGAAGTCATACAAGCACGCTAGTGCAAAAAAATACGACGTTCAAAAACTTTGCGCGAAGTCGCGCACGAGTCGAGTTTCGATCGGTTTTTCGTGCACCGTCTCGGGAATTCAAAATACTGGCCATTCAAGATTTATTAGCCCATGGTAAGTCGTATGAGCATGTTTCATGAAAAAACGCGACGGTCATAAACTTTGCGCAGAGTCGAGATTCGATCGGTTTTTCGTGCACCGTCTCGGGAATTCAAAATACTGGTCTTTCCCGTCTTATTAGCCCATGAGAAGTCATACAAGCACGCTTTCGCAAAAAAATATGACGGTCATAAACTTTGCGCGAAGTCGCGCGCGAGTTGAGTTTCGATCAGATTTTCGTGCACCGTCTCGGAAATTCAAAATACTTGTCTTTCTCGTCTTATTAGCCCATGAGAAGTCGTACAAGCACGCTTTCGCAAAAAAATACGACGGTCATAAACTTTGCGCGAAGTCGCGCGCGAGTTGAGTTTCGATCAGATTTTCGTGCACCGTCTCGGAAATTCGAAATACTTGTCTTTCCCGTCTTATTAGCCCATGAGAAGTCGTACAAGCACACTTTCGCAAAAAAATAAGACGGTCATAAACTTTGCGCGAAGTCGCGCGCGAGTCGAGTTTCGATCGGTTTTTCGGGCACCATCTCAGAAATTCAAAATACTGGTCTTTCTCGTCTTATTAGCCTATGAGAAGTTGTACGACAGGATCTGGGGGCTCCCAAAGACTGGAAGGTTTCTGAATTCATTAACAATGGTACATGGTGTCTTCCCAACCCTACCTCCCCTGACATGTTATTACTTTGGCCGACTATTAGGGCTATTCCAATCAAGAACAACTCTTCAGATATGCTGATTTGGCTTCATGATAACGGTAAATTTAGTGCTACATCTGCATGGAACCAAATTAGACGACGAAACAACAAGTGGATCCAAAGTAGTTGGACATGGGATAGTCCATGCTCACAGCGACATTCCTTATGTACATGGCAGGCCCTTCTCGACAAACTTCCTACGATGGACAATATGCAGAGAAGAGGTATTTATATTGTAAATCGGTGCTCTTTGTGTATGCAAAATGAAGAAAGTGTTGACCATCTCTACTTTGCTTGTGATTATTCATCTTGGATATGGAAGGTGATCTTGAAGCGATTTGATTTTCAAAGGCTACCACGGCCAAACTTGCATCATGAATTAGAAATGCTTATGCAAAGCTTCTCAAGAAAGGGGCCTCTTACACAACTAGCAAGAATTATATTCAGATGTGCTATTTTGTGGATTTGGAAGGAGAGGTGTGGCAGAATTTTTGAGTGTCACAACATGAACAAAGCTCAAATTCTGATAGAGATTCTTCAGGACTCACGATCATGTATGGAGCAAGAATTGAATACAGAGCACCTAACAAGAAGAGAGAAAGATATTTTTACAAGATTCAATTTTTCCATTCGTCAAGAATCACTCGAATAATGATGAAGATTGTAATGTATTATATGGGGCAAAGCTTATATTTTGTGATGTATCCACAAGTGGTCCAGAACAGTCTTATTAGCCCATGAGAAGTCATACAAGCACGCTTTCGCAAAAAAAATACGACGGTCATAAACTTTGCGCGAAGTCGCGTGCGAGTCGAGTTTCGATCGGTTTTTCGTGCACCGTCTCGGAATTTCAAAATACTGGTCTTTCTCGTCTTATTAGCCTATGAGAAGTCGTACAATCACACTTTCGCAAAAAAATACGACGGTCATAAACTTTGCGCGAAGTCGCGCGCGAGTTGAGTTTCGATCAGATTTTCGTGCACCGTCTCTGAAATTCAAAATACTTGTCTTTCTCGTCTTATTAGCCCATGAGAAGTCGTACAAGCACGCTTTAGCAAAAAAATACGACGGTCAAAAACATTGCGCGAAGTCGCGCGCGAGTTGAGTTTCGATCAGATTTTCGTGCACCGTCTCGGAAATTCAAAATACTGTCCATTCACGATGTATTAGCCCATGGTAAGTCGTATGAGCATGGTTTCACGAAAAAACGCGACGGTCATAAACTTTGCGCAGAGTCGAGATTCGATCAGTTTTTCGTGCACCGTCTCGGAAATTCAAAATATTTGTCTTTCCCGTCTTATTAGCCCATGAGAAGTCGTACAGGCACGCTTTCGCAAAAAAATACGACGGTCATAAACTTTGCGCGAAGTCGCGCGCGAGTCGAGTTTCGATCGGTTTTTCGTGCACCGTCTCGGAAATTCAAAATACTGTCCATTCACGATGTATTAGCCCATGGTAAGTCGTATGAGCATGGTTTCACGAAAAAACGCGACGGTCATAAACTTTGCGCAGAGTCGAGATTTGATCATTTTTTCGTGCACCGTCTCGGAAATTCAAAATACTTGTCTTTCCCGTCTTATTAGCCCATGAGAAGTCGTACAAGCACACTTTCGCAAAAAAATACGACGGTCATAAACTTTGCGCGAAGTCGCGCGCGAGTCGAGTTTCGATCGGTTTTTCGGGCACCTTCTCGGAAATTCAAAATACTGGCCATTCACGATGTATTAGCCCATGGTAAGTCGTATGAACATGGTTTCACGAAAAAACGCGACGGTCATAAACTTTGCGCAGAGTCGAAATTCGATCGGTTTTTCGTGCACCATCTAGGAAATTCAAAATACTGGTCTTTCCCGTCTTATTAGCCCATGAGAAGTCATAAAAGCACGCTTTCGCAAAAAAATGCGACGGTCAAAAACTTTGCTCGAAGTCGCGCGCGAGTCGAGTTTCGATCGGTTTTTCGTGCACCGTCTCGGAAATTCAAAATACTGGCCATTCACGATGTATTAGCGCATGGTAAGTCGTATGAGCATGGTTTCACGAAAAAACGCGACGGTTATAAACTTTGCGCAGATTCGAGATTCGATCGGATTTTCGTGCACCGTCTCGGAAATTCAAAATACTGGTCTTTCCCGTCTTATTAGCCCATGAGAAGTCATAAAAGCGCGCGAGTCGAGTTTCGATCGGTTTTTCGTGCACCATCTCAGAAATTCAAAATACTGTCCATTCGCGATGTATTAGCCCAAAAAAAAAAAAAAAAAATGCTTAGTTGGCTTCATGATAATGGTAAATTTAGTGCTACATCTGCATGGAACCAAATTAGACGACGAAACAACAAGTGGATCCCAAGTAGTTGGACATGGGATAGTCCATGCTCACAGCGACATTCCTTATGTACATGGCAGGCCCTTCTCGGTAAACTTCCTACGATAGACAATATGCAGCGAAGAGGAAGAAAGTGTTGACCATCTATACTTTGCTTATATTGTAAATCGGTAAACTTCTCGGTAAACTTCCTTATATTGTAAATCGGTGCTCTTTGTGTATGCAAAAGGAAGAAAGTGTTGACCATCTATACTTTGCTTGTGATTATTCATCTTGGATATGGGAAGAGATCTTGAAGCGATTTGATCTTCAAAGGCTACCACGGCCAAACTTGCATCATGAACTAGAAAGGCTAATGCAAGGCTTCTCAAGAAAGGGTCCTCTTACACAACTAGCAAGAATTATATTCAGATGTGCTATTTGGTGGATTTGGAAGGAGAGGTGTGGCAGAATTTTTGAGTGTCACAACATGATCAAAGCTCAAATTCTGATAGAGATTCTTCAGGACTCACGATCATGCATGGAGCAAGAATTGAATATAGAGCACCTAACAAGAAGAGAGAAAGAGATTTTCACAAGATTCAATTTTTTCATTAGTCAATAATCACTCGAATAATGATGAGGATTGTAATGTATTATGGGGCAAAGCTTATATTTTGTGATGTATCCACAAGTACTCCAGAACAGTCTAGCTTTTGCATTTTTTTATTAACTTCCTTGTGCTACTCTTGGAAATGAGTTTGATGAAGTGTGCCCATTTCACCTTCTTTAGGTGGGGTACAATCTTCTCGACTACACTAAGAGACTTCAGGCTTTAGTCTATGGCTTGTGTAGACAAAGCTTCTTTGTACAAATCTTTTACAAAATACATTATCTTTACTTACCAAAAAAAACGATGTATTAGCCCATGGTAAGTCGTATGAGCATGGTTTCACGAAAAAACGCGACGGTCATAAACTTTGCGCAGAGTCGAGATTCGATCGGTTTTTCGTGCACCGTCTCGGAAATTCAAAATACTTGTCTTTCCCGTCTTATTAGCCCATGAGAAGTCGTACAAGTACACTTTCGCAAAAAAATACGACGGTCATAAACTTTGCGCGAAGTCACGCGCGAGTCAAGTTTCGATCGATTTTTCGGGCACCATCTCGGAAATTCAAAATACAGGCCATTCACGATGTATTAGCCCATGGTAAGTCGTATGAGCATCGTTTCACGAAAAAAAGGGACGGTCATAAACTTTGCGCAGAGTCGAGATTCGATCGATTTTTCGTGCACCGTCTCGGAAATTCAAAATACTGGTCTTTCCCGTCTTATTAGCCCATGAGAAGTCATACAAGCACGCTTTCGCAAAAAAATACAACGGTCAAAAACTTTGCGCGAAGTAGCGCGCGAGTCGAGTTTCGATCGGTTTTTCGTGCACCGTCTCGGAAATTCAAAATACTGGTCATTCACGATGTATTAGCCCATGGTAAGTCGTATGAGCATGGTTTTACAAAAAAATGCGACGGTCATAAAACTTGCGCAGAGTCGAGATTCGATCGGTTTTTCGTGCACCGTCTCGAAATTCAAAATACTGGTCTTTCCCGTCTTATTAGCCCATGAGAAGTCATACAAGCACGCTTTCGCAAAAAAATACGACGGTCAAAAACTTTGCGCGAAGTCGCGCGCGAGTCAAGTTTCGATCGGTTTTTTGTGCACCGTCTCGGAAATTTAAAATACTGTCCATTCACGATGTATTAGCCCATGGTAAGTCGTATGAGCATGGTTTCATGAAAAAACGTGACGGTCATAAACTTTGCGCAGAGTCGAGATTCGATCAGTTTTTCGTGCACCGTCTCGGAAATTCAAAATATTTGTCTTTCCCGTCTTATTAGCCCAAGAGACGTCGTACAGGCACGCTTTCGCAAAAAAATACGATGGTCATAAACTTTGCGCGAAGTCACGCGCAAGTCGAGTTTCGATCGGTTTTTCGTGCACCGTCTCGGAAATTCAAAATACTGGCCATTCACGATGTATTAGCCCATGGTAAGTCGTATGAGCATGGTTTCACGAAAAAACGTGACGGTCATAAACTTTGCGCAGAGTCGAGATTCGATCGGTTTTTCATGCACCGTCTCGGAAATTCAAAATACTTGTCTTTCTCGTCTTATTAGCCCATGAGAAGTCGTACAAGCACGGTTTCGCAAAAAAATACGACGATCATAAACTTTTTCGCGAAGTCGCGCGCGAGTTGAGTTTCGATCAGATTTTCGTGCACCGTCTCGAAAATTCAAAATACTAGCCATTCACGATGTATTAGCCCATGGTAAGTCGTATGAGCATGGTTTCACGAAAAATCGTGACGGTCATAAACTTTGAGCTGAGTCGAGTTTCGATCGGTTTTTCGTGCACCGTCTCGGAAATTCAAAATACTTGCCTTTCCCGTCTTATTAGCCCATGAAAAGTCGTACAGGCACGCTTCAACAAAAAAAAATACGACGGTCATAAACTTTGCGCGAAGTCGCGTGCGAGTCGAGTTTCGATCGGTTTTTGGTGCACCGTCTCGGAAATTCAAAATACTGGTCTTTCCCGTCTTATTAGCCCATGAGAAGTCGTACAAGCAAGCTTTCGCAAAAAAATACGATGGTCAAAAACTCTGCGCGAAGTCGCGCGCGAGTCGAATTTCGATCGGTTTTTCGTGCACCGTCTCGGAAATTCAAAATACTTTCCATTCACGATGTATTAGCCCATGGTAAGTCGTATGAGAATGGTTTCACGAAAAAACGCGACGGTCATAAACTTTGCGCAGAGTCGAGATTCGATTGGTTTTTCGCGCACCGTCTCGGAAATTCAAAATACTTGTCTTTCCCGTCTTATTAGCCCATGAGAAGTCGTACAAGTACACTTTCGCAAAAAATACGACGGTCATAAACTTTGCGCGAAGTCGCGCGCGAGTCGAGTTTCGATCGGTTTTTCGTGCACCGTCTCGGAAATTCAAAATACTGTCCATTCACGATGTATTAGCCCATGGTAAGTCGTATGAGCATGGTTTCACGAAAAAACGCGACGGTCATTAACTTTGCGCAGAGTCGAGATTCGATCAGTTTTTTGTGCACCGTCTCGGAAATTCAAAATATTTGTCTTTCCCGTCTTATTAGCCCATGAGAAGTCGTACAGGCACGCTTTCGCAAAAAAAATACGACGGTCATAAAATTTGCGCGAAGTCGCGTGCGAGTCGAGTTTCGATCGGTTTTTCGTGCACCGTCTCGGAAATTCAAAATACTGGTCATTCACGATGTATTAGCCCATGGTAAGTCGTATGAGCATAGTTTCACGAAAAAACGTGACGGTCATAAACTTTGCGCAGAGTCGAGTTTCGATCGGTTTTTCATGCACCGACTCGGAAATTCAAAATACTTGTCTTTCCCGTCTTATTAGCCCATGAAAAGTTGTACAGGCACGCTTTCGCAAAAAAATACGACGGTCATAAACTTTGCGCGAAGTCGCGTGCGAGTCGAGATTCGATCAGTTTTTCGTGCACCGTCTCGGAAATACAAAATATTTGTCTTTCCCGTCTTATTAGCCCATGAGAAGTTGCACAGGCACGCTTTCGCAAAAAAATACGACGGTCATAAACTTTGCGCGAAGTCGCGCGCGAGTCGAGTTTCGATCGGTTTTTCGTGCACCGTCTCGGAAATTCAAAATACTGGCCATTCACGATGTATTAGCCCATGGTAAGTCGTATGAGCATGGTTTCACGAAAAAACGTGACGGTCATAAATTTTGCGCAAAGTCGAGTTTCGATCGGTTTTTCATGCACCGTCTCAGAAATTCAAAATACTTGTCTTTCCCGTCTTATTAGCCCATGAAAAGTTGTACAAGCACGCTTTCGCAAAAAAAATACGACGGTCATAAACTTTGCGCGAAGTCGCGTGCGAGACGAGTTTCGATCGGTTTTTCGTGCACCGTCTCGGAAATTTAAAATACTGGTCTTTCTCGTCTTATTAGCCCATGAGAAGTTGTACAAGCACGATTTCGCAAAAAAATACGATGGTCATAAAGTTTGCGCGAAGTCGCGCGCGAGTTGAGTTTCGATCAGATTTTCGTGCACCGTCTCGGAAATTCAAAATACTTGTCTTTGTCGTCTTATTAGCCCATGAGAAGTCGTACAAGCACGCTTTCGCAAAAAAATACGACGGTCATAAACTTTGCGCGAAGTCGCGCGCTAGTCGAGTTTCGATCGGTTTTTCGGGCACCATCTCGGAAATTCAAAATACTGGCCATTCACGATTTATTAGACCACAGTAAGTCGTATGAGCATGGTTTCACGACAAAACGTGACGGTCATAAACTTTGCGCAGAGTCGAGTTTTGATCGGTTTTTCGTGCACCGTCTCGGAAAATTGAAAATACTTGTCTTTCCCGTCTTATTAGCCCATGAAAAGTCGTACAGGCACGCTTTCGCAAAAAAAAAATGACGGTCATAAACTTTGCGCGAAGTCGCGTGCGAGTCTAGTTTCGATCGGTTTTTCGTGCACCGTCTCGGAAATTCAAAATACTGGTCTTTCTCGTCTTATTAGCCCATGAGAAGTCGTACAAGCACGCTTTCGCAAAAAAATACGACGGTCATAAACTTTGCGCGAAGTCGCGCGCGAGTTGAGTTTCGATCAGATTTTCGTGCACCGTCTCGGAAATTCAAAATACTTGTCTTTCTCGTCTTATTAGCCCATGAGAAGTCGTACAAGCACGCTTTCGCAAAAAAATACGACGGTCATAAACTTTGCGAGAAGTCGCGCGCGAGTTGAGTTTCGATCAGATTTTCGTGCACCGTCTCGGAAATTCAAAATACTTGTCTTTCCCGTCTTATTAGCCCATGAGAAGTCGTACAAGCACACTTTCGCAAAAAAATACGACGGTCATAAACTTTGCGCGAAGTCGCGCGCGAGTCAAGTTTCGATCGGTTTTTCGGGCACCATCTCGGAAATTCAAAATACTGGCCATTCACGATGTATTAGCCCACGGTAAGTCGTATGAGCATGGTTTCACGACAAAACGTGACGGTCATAAACTTTGCGCAGAGTCGAGTTTCGATCGGTTTTTCGTGCACCGTCTCGGAAATTCAAAATACTTGTCTTTCCCGTCTTATTAGCCCATGAAAAGTCGTACAGGCACGCTTTCGCAAAAAAAAATACGACGGTCATAAACTTTGCGCGAAGTCGCGTGCGAGTCGAGTTTCGATCGGTTTTTCGTGCACCGTCTCGGAAATTCAAAATACTGGTCTTTCTCCTCTTATTAGCCCATGAGAAGTCATACAAGCACGCTTTCGCAAAAAAATACGACGGTCAAAAACTTTGCGCGAAGTAGCGCGCGAGTCGAGTTTCGATCGGTCCTTCGTGCACCGTCTCGGGAATTCAAAATACTGGTCATTCATGATGTATTAGCCCATGGTAAGTCGTATGAGCATGTTTCACGAAAAAACGCGACGGTCATAAACTTTGCGCAGAGTCGAGATTCGATCGGTTTTTCGTGCACCGTCTCGGAAATTCAAAATATAGGTCGTTCCAGTCTTATTAGCCCATGAGAAGTCGTACAGGCACGCTTTCGCAAAAAAATACGACGGTCAAAAACTTTGCGCGAAGTCGCGCACGAGTCGAGTTTCGATCGGTTTTTCGTGCACCGTCTCGGAAATTCAAAATACTGTCCATTCACGATGTATTAGCCCATGATAAGTCGTATGAGCATGGTTTTACGAAAAAACGCGACGGTCATAAACTTTTCGCAGAGTCGTGATTCGATCAGTTTTTCGTGCACCGTCTCGCAAATTCAAAATACTGGTCTTTCCCGTCTTATTAGCCCATGAGAAGTCATACAAGCACGCTTTCGCAAAAAAATACGACGGTCAAAAACTTTGCGCGAAGTAGCGCGCGAGTCGAGTTTCGATCGGTCTTTCGTGCACCGTCTCGGGAATTCAAAATACTGGCCATTCACGATGTATTAGCCCATGGTAAGTCGTATGAGCATGTTGCACGAAAAAACGCGACGGTCATAAACTTTGCGCAGAGTCGAGTTTCGATCAGTTTTTCGTGCACCGTCTCGGAAATTCAAAATACTGGTCTTTCTCGTCTTATTAGCCAATGAGAAGTCGTACAAGCACGCTTTCGCAAAAAAATACGACGGTCATAAACTTTGCGCGAAGTCGCGCGCGAGTTGAGTTTCGATCAGATTTTCGTGCACCGTCTCGGAAATTCAAAATACTTGTCTTTCTCGTCTTATTAGCCCATGAGAAGTCGTACAAGCATGCTTTCGCAAAAAAATACGACGGTCATAAACTTTGCGCGAAGTCGCGCGCGAGTTGAGTTTCGATCAGATTTTCGTGCACCGTCTCGGAAATTCAAAATACTGGTCTTTCCTGTCTTATTAGCCCATGAGAAGTCATACAAGCACGCTTTCGCAAAAAAAATACGACGGTCATAAACTTTGCGAGAAGTCGCGCGCGAGTTGAGTTTCGATCAGATTTTCGTGCACCGTCTCGGAAATTCAAAATACTGGTCATTCACGATGTATTAGCCCATGGTAAGTCGTATGAGCATGTTTCACGAAAAAACGCGACGGTCATAAACTTTGCGCAGAGTCGAGTTTCGATCAGTTTTTCGTGCACCGTCTCGGAAATTCAAAATACTGGTCTTTCTCGTCTTATTAGCCCATGAGAAGTCGTACAAGCACGCTTTCGCAAAAAAATACGACGATCATAAACTTTGCGCGAAGTCGCGCGCGAGTTGAGTTTCGATCAGATTTTCGTGCACCGTCTCGGAAATTCAAAATACTTGTCTTTCTCGTCTTATTAGCCCATGAGAAGTCGTACAAGCACGCTTTCGCAAAAAATTACGACGGTCATAAACTTTGCGCGAAGTCGCGCGCGAGTTGAGTTTCGATCAGATTTTCGTGCACCGTCTCGGAAATTCAAAATACTTGTCTTTCTCGTCTTATTAGCCCATGAGAAGTCGTACAAGCACGCTTTCGCAAAAAAATACGACGGTCATAAACTTTGCGCGAAGTCACACGCGAGTTGAGTTTCGATCAGATTTTCGTGCACCGTCTCGGAAATTCAAAATACTTGTCTTTCCCGTCTTATTTGCCCATGAAAAGTCGTACAGGCACGCTTTCGCAAAAAAAAATACGACGGTCATAAACTTTGCGCGAAGTCGCGTGCGAGTCGAGTTTCGATCGGTTTTTCGTGCACCGTCTCGGAAATTCAAAATACTGGTCTTTCTCCTCTTATTAGCCCATGAGAAGTCATACAAGCACGCTTTCGCAAAAAAAATACGACGGTCATAAACTTTGCGAGAAGTCGCGCGCGAGTTGAGTTTCGATCAGATTTTCGTGCACCGTCTCGGAAATTCAAAATACTGGTCATTCACGATGTATTAGCCCATGGTAAGTCGTATGAGCATGTTTCACGAAAAAACGCGACGGTCATAAACTTTGCGCAGAGTCGAGTTTCGATCAGTTTTTCGTGCACCGTCTCGGAAATTCAAAATACTGGTCTTTCTCGTCTTATTAGCCCATGAGAAGTCGTACAAGCACGCTTTCGCAAAAAAATACGACGATCATAAACTTTGCGCGAAGTCGCGCGCGAGTTGAGTTTCGATCAGATTTTCGTGCACCGTCTCGGAAATTCAAAATACTTGTCTTTCTCGTCTTATTAGCCCATGAGAAGTCGTACAAGCACGCTTTCGCAAAAAAATACGACGGTCATAAACTTTGCGCGAAGTCGCGCGCGAGTTGAGTTTCGATCAGATTTTCGTGCACCGTCTCGGAAATTCAAAATACTTGTCTTTCTCGTCTTATTAGCCCATGAGAAGTCGTACAAGCACGCTTTCGCAAAAAAATACGACGGTCATAAACTTTGCGCGAAGTCACACGCGAGTTGAGTTTCGATCAGATTTTCGTGCACCGTCTCGGAAATTCAAAATACTTGTCTTTCCCGTCTTATTTGCCCATGAAAAGTCGTACAGGCACACTTTAACAAAAAAAAATACGACGGTCATAAACTTTGCGCGAAGTCGCGTGCGAGTCGAGTTTCGCGATTAGGTGGAGAGAGGAGAGAGAGGAGGATAGACGGTGCACGAATCTGCTTGGGAATGGGGGGAAATGGGCCTGCGTTCCCTTGCGTGCGTGCGTGAGTGCTCTGCTCTGCTTGGGCTTGCGCTTGCGATCGACGCTGGGGACGGCAACCTCTTCCCTTGCGCTTGTGCTTGCGATTGCTCCCTTGGGCGATTTCTCCTCTACGATCGCTCCGCGGCGAAAACAAGCGTGGAAGGCCGGCGGTCGCTCCTGCGATCAGCGATTCCAGGCCGGGAATCGGCGATTTCAGGCGTGGAAGGGCGGCGGTTCTTCTCCCCTAGGCGCGGGACGGACTCTAGGGCGAGAAACAATGGAAGCTGCGCTGCGATTGGGGCTGGGTTCACTGCCGCTCCTGCGGCAACTCCAGCGTGGAAAGGGCGAGGGCTGCTTCTGCAATCGGCGTGGAAGGGGGGACGGCTGCGACATTAGTGTGGGCAGGGTGGTGGCTTCTTCTCCCCTAGGTGGCTGGCGGTCTCTAGGGCGAGCGACGCCATGGATGCGAGCGGCCGGACGCGCCACTCTGCTTCGCATCCTCTGTTCCAGCGGGATGCTCCTCCGCTGGCCTCTTCCCAGCGGCCTGCGCTGATTGCTTCACAGCAGAACGCCCCTCTCCAGCAGTCACAGCGGGAGAGGGTTGCTCCTCAGCCGCTGGATACTTCATCGCGGGAGGGGGTTGCTCCTCTCCAACAGCCGCTGGTTCCTCCCCAGCAGCTTAGGCCGGTTTCACACCAGGATGTTCCACCGCTGATTTCTTCTTCTCGACGGGATGCTCCTTCAATGAACCAGGCCTGAGGTCGTTCACGATCTAGATCACGACCTCCAGCTCCTATTTCCCGAGATCCTCGGCCTTGGAGTTGCCTCTTCAAGGCTCCAGTGGGTAGTCCGGATCTTCGACTGGACTTTTTTGCTCCAGAAGTACAGGCTGACCAGAAGATTGTTGTGTATGAGGCTATTGATTCTGACGAACTAATTGAGACATGGTCCATGGCAATTGTGGGCTACGTTGTTGGACTAAGAACATCCTTTTTCCCACTATCCTCATACATCAGAACTCGATGGGGAATATCAACATTTGATCTTCATATGTTGGAGACCGGATTCTTTATATGCAGGCTTTATTCGGAAGAAGATTTACAACGGGTACTTGAAGGATTTTGGACTATCCGTGGTCATCCAATGATACTACGACGCTGGGCACCTGATGTGAGATTGGAGTTAGACAGTCTACAGTCTATCCCAATATGGGTTTCTTTTTATGGACTTCCACTAAATCTCTGGGGTCGTCGTTTTATTGCAAAGCTTTGCAGCACCATGGGACAGCCATTGTATCTTGATAAGGCAACAGCTTCGCAAAAAAGATTGACCTTTGCCAGAGCTTGTGTAATGGTCTCTTCTGATGACGAACTGCCGAATGATGTTTCTTACCGTGATCTTGATGGGAGCACCCGAAAGGTGAAAGTCTCATATTCTTGGAAGCCACAACGATGCAAGGTTTGTCTATCTTTTGGACATGTAAATGGTGCCTGCCAACAGCCTACACAACAAATCACACAGGTCTACCGACCACGCCAAGAGCCACAGAATGGGGTCACTACCACTAATCCAAGCACTGATACTCCAGTGCCAACAGTGGTGATGGCAGAGAAGATGATTGAACACTCTGACTCGTTGGGGCAGCGACACGAACAAGAGAAAGACAAGTCAGGACTTCCATCTTTACCTATTATATCAGAGACTTTCACTTCAGGAGCTTCCCAAGGTTCTCACTCCCCAATAACAACCTCGCCTTCACGAATCACTCCTTCAGATAATCAGGAAATTTCATTTCAACAACCTCTTGGGAGCCAAGACATTGCAACTCACCAAACTCATCGCTCTTCGACACATCCCGCTATTCAGGACTCCTTGCCTCAAGGTACGCAAAAATTTAAACATTTGCAAGCTGTGGATAAGGTGGATAAATATAGGAATAAAGTATTAAAGGGTAAAGATATTATGCGAGAGGATCATGCAAAATCAAAGGATAAGAAAAAGGATGGTAGTGTCCTCCTAAAATCGCATGCTCTTCCTTCTATCTAGTATTGATGAAAATAAGCTGTTGGAATGTTCGTGGACTTAATAAGACTGGGAAATGTCAGGAGCTCAATAGAATAATCCGATCTGCTGCATGTGACATGGTGATTCTTGTGGAAACAAAAATTAAACCTCATCGTGTTCGAGTTCAGAAGAATTTAATATGGCCTGAGGCAGAACTTTTTACTAATGATTCTCAGGATACTTATGGTCGAGTTTGGGTCTTATGGCATCCTAACCTTGTTACTGCTTGGTTTATTTCTGCTACTAATCAATTCATTCATCTTAAGGCAGAGGATAAACAGACTGGATGTCAATTCAATATTACCGGTATTTATGCATCTAACAGTATGTCTGACAGGAAGGCTCTATGGCGTGATCTGGTTTGCATTGCAAATAGTTATCCTACAGTACCTTGGGCTGTTCTCGGTGACTTTAATACTGTTAGATACACAAATGAGAAAGTGGGGGGTAGAGTGCTTTCCGAATGTCAGCTTCAACATTTTAATGATTGTATCGATACTGCTGCATTGACTGACATGAAATCTGTAGGTGATTGGTTCTCATGGAACAATCAAAGTACTGCAGACAGAAAAATTATGGCTCGACTTGACAGATGTTTGATTAATCAGGAATGGTTAGCAGTTTTCCCAGATTCACTTCTTGAGTATGGTGCTAAGTTATTTTCGGATCACTCTATTATGCATATACATGCAGATAAAGCACTACCCAGAGTCAAGAAACCTTTTAGATTTTTTAATATGTGGAGTTCTCACCCAAAGTTCCTCGAAGTTATTAAGTCAGCTTGGGACATTAATGTATTTGGTTCTCCCCCTTACATCCTATGTCAAAAACTAAAAGCATGCAAAGCAGCACTTAAGAAGTGAAATTCAACTACATTTGGAAATATCAACGACAGGGTTCAGTTATGCAAGAAAGAACTTATGGTTGTGCAAAGCGAGCTAAATCTTCAACCTTTGGATGCGAATCTTATATACAAAGAGGCTGCTGCTAGAAATAACTTTATGCAAGCTTTGAAGCAGGAGGAATGCTTTTTGAAACAGAAGTCACGACAGCATTGGCTTACTCTAGGGGATTCTAATACGAAGTTTTTCTATGCTGCTATTGCTACCAGAAGGGCTACTAATCGCATCAAAAAATGCAAAGGTATAGATGGTAATCTCATTGAGGATCTGGATGAGGTTAAAAATTACACCAAGCAATTTTTTTATTCCTTACTCAATCAGGAACAGCAGCCTAATAGTATTCATGTTGGGCCTACAAGACGACTTGATTCTGAAGCCCTCTCTCATCTTAATGCCCCAATAACGGATGATGAAATTGTGAAAGTTGTTTTTAAGTCCCCGAAGCATAAAAGCCCTGGTCCAGATGGATTTCCAGCTGAGTTTTATCAAATTGCATGGGCTATTGTAGGCAACGATGTCATAAAAACTTGTCGACATTTTTTCTCCTCAGGTCATATTCTTAAAGAAATGAATTGCACTTTTATTTCTTTAGTGCCTAAAAATGATGGAGCCGATTCATTGGAGAACTACCGTCCTATTTCACTGTGCAACTTTATTTATAAGGTTATCTCTAAGTTGCTGGCAGATAGACTACAAAAGGTCATGAATAAGGTCATTAGTCCTAATCAGGCTGCTTTTCTTAAAAGGAGGAGTATCCATCATAATGTCCTGCTTGCTAATGATTTGGTTAAGGATCTACATTCTAAAACAAGAGGGAAAAAGATATGTTTTAAAGCTGATTTAAAGCACTGGGTTAAATGGATTCAATGTTGCTTGGAAACTCCAAAATTTTTTATTCTCTTTAATGGTTCACATATTGGCTTCTTTGGGAGTAAGAATGGCATTCGGCAAGGCGATCCACTATCTCTTATCTTTTTACCATTGCAATGGAAGGGCTCAGTTGTATGTTAGAAGAGGCTGTTTCCAATGGCAAAATTAAGGTACCACATTATGGTTCTGTTTATATCTCTCACATAACATTTGCCGACGACCTTATTATCTTCCTTCGAGATGATCCAGTTTCTGTGAGTAATCTGGCAGATATTCTTAATGAATTTGGTAAAGTTTCTGGTCTTAAGCTAAACCATGCAAAGAGCAAAGTATATGTGGGTGCTTGCATTGACAATAAGGATCATATTGCTCAAACATTGGGAGTTGCTGAAGGAAATTTACCGGTTCCTTACTTGGGTCTCCCACTTATATCCACTGGAATCAACAAAGTCTCCTGTCAGCCTATCCTACAAAAAATTAAGAACAGAATTTCCTCTTGGAAAAATAGGCTTCTTTCTAAAGCTGGACGACTTGAACTTATTCGATCTATGTTGATCTCTTATTCTATTTATTGGTCTCATGCATTCCTTCTACCTGCCGGGCTTCTCCATGATATTGATAAATTACTTATGAACTTCTTTTGGAATGACACAGATGGTAAGGCAATGCACATGGTGAATTTGGACAACATTTGCAAACCGAAGGATGAAGGGGGATTGAATCTTCGACATATTAAAGATTGGAATAAAGCTTGTATGGTAAAGCAATTATGGGATATTTTACAAAACAAGTCTTCCTTATGGTCACAATGGGTTTTTGCTAGGTACTTAACCAAGGAATCAATCTGGGAAACATCTGCAAAAACATCTCATTCTGCTGCTTGGAAAGGAATTCTGAAGGCAAGGCGATGGCTACGTAACAATATTTCTTATGTGATTTCTTCTGGAACCAATATTAATATGTGGTATGATCCTTGGGTGAATGGGAAAAGTATATTTCAGATATTTGGTGATAGAGTACGACAGGATCTGGGGGCTCCCAAAGACTGGAAGGTTTCTGAATTCATTAACAATGGTACATGGTGTCTTCCCAACCCTACCTCCCCTGACATGTTATTACTTTGGCCGACTATTAGGGCTATTCCAATCAAGAACAACTCTTCAGATATGCTTATTTGGCTTCATGATAACGGTAAATTTAGTGCTACATCTGCATGGAACCAAATTAGACGACGAAACAACAAGTGGATCCAAAGTAGTTGGACATGGGATAGTCCATGCTCACAGCGACATTCCTTATGTACATGGCAGGCCCTTCTCGGCAAACTTCCTACGATGGACAATATGCAGCGAAGAGGTATTTATATTGTAAATCGGTGCTCTTTGTGTATGCAAAATGAAGAAAGTGTTGACCATCTCTACTTTGCTTGTGATTATTCATCTTGGATATGGAAGGAGATCTTGAAGCGATTTGATTTTCAAAGGCTACCACGGCCAAACTTGCATCATGAATTAGAAATGCTTATGCAAAGCTTCTCAAGAATGGGGCCTCTTACACAACTAGCAAGAATTATATTCAGATGTGCCATTTGGTGGATTTGGAAGGAGAGGTGTGGCAGAATTTTTGAGTGTCACAACATGAACAAAACTCATATTCTGATAGAGATTCTTCAGGACTCACGATCATGTATGGAGCAAGAATTGAATACAGAGCACCTAACAAGAAGAGAGAAAGATATTTTTACAAGATTCAATTTTTCCATTCGTCAAGAATCACTCGAATAATGATGAAGATTGTAATGTATTATATGGGGCAAAGCTTATATTTTGTGATGTATCCACAAGTGGTCCAGAACAGTCTAGCTATTGCATTTTATTATTTATTAACTTCCTTGTGCTACTCTTGGAGATGAGTTCGATGAAGCGTGCCCACTTCACCTTCTTTAGGTGGGTGCAATCTTCTCGACTACACTAAGAGACTTCAGGTTTTAGTCTATGGCTTTTGTAGACAAAGCTTCTTTGTACAAATCTTTTACAAAATACATTATCTTTACTTACAAAAAAAAAAAGAGTCGAGTTTCGATCGGTTTTTCGTGCACCGTCTCGGAAATTCAAAATACTGGTCTTTCTCGTCTTATTAGCCCATGAGAAGTCATACAAGCACGCTTTTGCAAAAAAAATACGACGGTCATAAACTTTGCGCGAAGTCGCGTGCGAGTCGAGTTTGGATCGGTTTTTCGTGCACCGTCTCGGAAATTCAAAATACTGGTCTTTCTCGTCTTATTAGCCCATGAGAAGTCGTACAAGCACGCTTTCGCAAAAAAATACGACGGTCATAAACTTTGCGCGAAGTCGCGCGCGAGTTGAGTTTCGATCAGATTTTCGTGCACCGTCTCGGAAATTCAAAATACTTGTCTTTCTCGTCTTATTAGCCCATGAGAAGTCGTACAAGCACGCTTTGGCAAAAAAATATGACGGTCATAAACTTTGCGCGAAGTCGCGCGCGAGTTGAGTTTCGATCAGATTTTCGTGCACCGTCTCGGAAATTCAAAATACTGGTCTTTCCCGTCTTATTAGCCCATGAGAAGTCATACAAGAACGCTTTCGCAAAAAAAAATACGACGGTCATAAACTTTGCTCGAAGTCGCGTGCGAGTCGAGTTTCGATCGGTTTTTCGTGCACCGTCTCGGAAATTCAAAATACTGGTCTTTCTCGTCTTATTAGCCTATGAGAAGTCGTACAAGCACGCTTTCGCAAAAAAATACGACGGTCAAAAACTTTGCGCGAAGTCGCGCGCGAGTTGAGTTTCGATCAGATTTTCATGCACCGTCTCGGAAATTCAAAATACTTATCTTTCTCGTCTTATTAGCCCATGAGAAGTCGTACAAGCACGCTTTCGCAAAAAAATACGACGGTCATAAACTTTGCGCGAACTCGCGCGCGAGTTGAGTTTCAATCAGATTTTCGTGCACCGTCTCGGAAATTCAAAATACTAGCCATTCACGATGTATTAGCCCATTGTAAGTCGTATGAGCATGGTTTCACGAAAAAACGTGACGGTCATAAACTTTGCGCAGAGTCGAGTTTCGATCGGTTTTTCGTGCATCGTCTCGGAAATTCAAAATACTTGTCTTTCCCGTCTTATTAGCCCATGAAAAGTCGTACAGGCACGCTTTAACAAAAAAAAATACGACGGTCATAAACTTTGCGCGAAGTCGCGTGCGAGTCGAGTTTCGATCGGTTTTTCGTGCACCGTCTCGGAAATTCAAAATACTGATCTTTCTCGTCTTATTATCCCATGAGAATTCATACAAGCACGCTTTCGCAAAAAAAATACGACGGTCATAAACTTTGCGCGAAGTCGCGTGCGAGTCGAGTTTCGATTGGTTTTTCGTGCACCGTCTCGGAAATTCAAAATACTGGCCTTTCTCGTCTTATTAGCCCATGAGAAGTCGTACAAGCACGCTTTCGCAAAAAAATACGACGGTCATAAACTTTACGCGAAGTCGCGTGCGAGTTGAGTTTGGATCAGATTTTCGTGCACCGTCTCGGAAATTCAAAATACTTGTCTTTCTCGTCTTATTCGCCCATGAGAAGTCGTACAAGCACGCTTTCGCAAAAAAATACGACGGTCATAAACTTTGTGCGAAGTCGCGCGCGAGTTGAGTTTCGATCAGATTTTCGTGCACCGTCTCGGAAATTCAAAATACTGGTCTTTCCCGTCTTATTGGCCCATCAGAAGTCGTACAAGCAAGCTTTCGCAAAAAAATACGACGGTCATAAACTTTGCGCGAAGTCGCGCGCGAGTTGAGTTTCGATCAGATTTTCGTGCACCGTCTCGGAAATTCAAAATACTTGTCTTTCTCGTCTTATTAGCCCATGAGAAGTCGTACAAGCACGCTTTCGCAAAAAAATACGACGGTCATAAACTTTGCGCGAAGTCGCGCGCGAGTTGAGTTTCGATCAGATTTTCGTGCACCGTCTCGGAAATTCAAAATACTTATCTTTCCCGTCTTATTAGCCCATGAGAAGTCGTACAAGCACACTTTCGCAAAAAAATACGACGGTCATAAACTTTGCGCGAAGTCGCGCGCGAGTTTCGATCAGTTTTTCGGGCACCATCTCGGAAATTCAAAATACTGGCCTTTCACGATGTATTAGCCCATGGTAAGTCGTATGAGCATGGTTTCACGAAAAAACGCGACGGTCATAAACTTTGCTCAGATTCGAGATTCGATCGGTTTTTCGTGCACCGTCTCAGAAATTCAAAATACTGGTCTTTCCCGTCTTGTTAGCCCATGTGAAGTCATACAAGCACGCTTTCGCAAAAAAATATGACGGTCAAAAACATTGCGCGAAGTCGCGCTCGAGTCGAGTTTCGATCGGTTTTTCGTGCACCGTCTCGGAAATTCAAAATACTGGCCATTCACGATGTATTAGCCCATGGTAAGTCGTATGAGCATGGTTTTACGAAAAAACGCGACGGTCATAAACTTTGCGCAGAGTCGTGATTCGATCGGTTTTTCGTGCACCGTCTCGCAAATTCAAAATACTGGTCTTTCCCGTCTTATTAGCCCATGTGAAGTTTTACAAGCACGCTTTCGCAAAAAAATACGACGGTCAAAAACTTTGCGCGAAGTAGCGCGCGAGTCGAGGTTCGATCGGTCTTTCGTGCACCGTCTCGGGAATTCAAAATACTGGCCATTCACGATGTATTAGCCCATGGTAAGTCGTATGAGCATGTTTCACGAAAAAACGCGACGGTCATAAACTTTGCGCAGAGTCGAGATTCGATCGGTTTTTCGTGCACCGTCTCGGAAATTCAAAATACTTGTCTTTCCCGTCTTATTAGCCCATGAAAAGTCGTACAGGCACGCTTTAACAAAAAAAAATACGACGGTCATAAACTTTGCGCGAAGTCGCGTGCGAGTCGAGTTTCGATCGGTTTTTCGTGCACCGTCTCGGAAAATCAAAATACTGATCTTTCTCGTCTTATTATCCCATGAGAAGTCATACAAGCACGCTTTCGCAAAAAAAATACGACGGTCATAAACTTTGCGCGAAGTCGCGTGCGAGTCGAGTTTCGATTGGTTTTTCATGCACCGTCTCGGAAATTCAAAATACTGGCCTTTCTCATCTTATTAGCCCATGAGAAGTCGTACAAGCACGCTTTCGCAAAAAAATACGACGGTCATAAACTTTGCGCGAAGTCGCGCGCGAGTTGAGTTTCGATCAGATTTTCGTGCACCGTCTCGGAAATTCAAAATACTTGTCTTTCTCGTCTTTTTTTTTTTGTAATCTTTCTCGTCCTATTAGCCCATGAGAAGTCGTACAAGCACGCTTTCGCAAAAAAATACGACGGTCATAAACTTTGCGCGAAGTCGCGCGCGAGTTGAGTTTCGATCAGATTTTCGTGCACCGTCTCGGAAATTCAAAATACTAGTCTTTCCCGTCTTATTAGCCCATGAGAAGTCATACAAGCACGCTTTCGCAAAAAAAATACGACGGTCATAACCTTTGCGCGAAGTCGCGCGCGAGTTGAGTTTCGATCAGATTTTCGTGCACCGTCTCGGAAATTCAAAATACTTGTCTTTCCCGTCTTATTAGCCCATGCGAAGTCGTACAAGGACACTTTCGCAAAAAAATACGACGGTCATAAACTTTGCGCGAAGTCGCGCGCGAGTCGAGTTTCGATCGGTTTTTCGGGCACCATCTCGGAAATTCAAAATACTGGCCATTCACGATGTATTAGCCCACGGTAAGTCGTATGAGCATGGTTTCGCAAAAAAATACGACGGTCAAAAACTTTGCGCGAAGTAGCGCGCGAGTCGAGTTTCGATCGGTCTTTCGTGCACCGTCTCGGAAATTCAAAATACTGGCCATTCACGATGTATTAGCCCATGTTAAGTCGTATGAGCATGGTTTTACGAAAAAATGCGACGGTCATAAACTTTGCGCAGAGTCGTGATTCGATCGGTTTTTCGTGCACCGTCTCGCAAATTCAAAATATTGGTCTTTCCCGTCTTATTAGCCCATGTGAAGTTATACAAGCACGCTTTCACAAAAAAATACGACGGTCAAAAACTTTGCGCGAAGTAGAGCGCGAGTCGAGGTTCGATCGGTCTTTCGTGCACCGTCTCGGGAATTCAAAATACTGGCCATTCACGAAGTATTAGCCCATGGTAAGTCGTATGAGCATGTTTCACGAAAAAACGCAACGGTCATAAACTTTGCGCAGAGTCGAGATTCGATCGGTTTTTCTTGCACCGTCTCGGAAATTCAAAATACTGGTCTTTCTCGTCTTATTAGCCCATGAGAAGTCGTACAAGCACGCTTTCGCAAAAAAATACGACGGTCATAAACTTTGCGCGAAGTCGCGCGCGAGTTGAGTTTCGATCAGATTTTCGTGCACCGTCTCGGAAATTCAAAATACTTGTCTTTCTCGTCTTATTAGCCCATTAGAAGTCGTACAAGCACGCTTTCGCAAAAAAATTTGACGGTCATAAACTTTGCGCGAAGTCGCGCGCGAGTTGAGTTTCGATCAGATTTTCGTGCACCGTCTCGGAAATTCAAAATACTTGTCTTTCCCGTCTTATTAGTCCATGAGAAGTCATATAAGCACACATTCGCAAAAAAATACGACGGTCGTAAACTTTGCGCGAAGTCGCGTGCGAGTCGAGTGTCGATCGGTTTTTCGTGCACCGTCTCGGAAATTCAAAATACTGGTCTTTCTCGTCTTATTAGCCCATGAGAAGTCATACAAGCACGCTTTCGCAAAAAAAATACGACGGTCATAAACTTTGCGCGAAGTCGCGTGCGAGTCGAGTTTCGATTGGTTTTTCATGCACCGTCTCGGAAATTCAAAATACTGGCCTTTCTCGTCTTATTAGCCCATGAGAAGTCGTACAAGCACGCTTTCGCAAAAAAATACGACGGTCATAAACTTTGCGCGAAGTCGCGCGCGAGTTGAGTTTCGATCAGATTTTCGTGCACCGTCTCGGAAATTCAAAATACTTGTCTTTCTCATCTTATTAGCCCATGAGAAGTCGTACAAGCACGCTTTCGCAAAAAAATACGACGGTCATAAACTTTGCGCGAAGTCGCGAGCGAGTTGAGTTTCGATCAGATTTTCGTGCACCGTCTCGGAAATTCAAAATACTTGTCTTTCCCGTCTTATTAGCCCATGAGAAGTCATACAAGCACACTTTCGCAAAAAAATACGACGGTCAAAAACTTTGCGCGAAGTCGCGCGCGAGTCGAGTTTCGATCAGATTTTCGTGCACCGTCTCGGAAATTCAAAATACTTATCTTTCCCGTCTTATTAGCCCATGAGAAGTCGTACAAGCACACTTTCGCAAAAAAATACGACGGTCATAAACTTTGCGCGAAGTCGCGAGCGAGTCGAGTTTCGATCAGTTTTTCGGGCACCATCTCGGAAATTCAAAATACTGGCCTTTCACGATGTATTAGCCCATGGTAAGTCGTATGAGCATGGTTTCACGAAAAAACGCGACGGTCATAAACTTTGCTCAGATTCGAGATTCGATCGGTTTTTCGTGCACCGTCTCAGAAATTCAAAATACTGGTCTTTCCCGTCTTGTTAGCCCATGTGAAGTCATACAAGCACGCTTTCGCAAAAAAATATGACGGTCAAAAACTTTGCGCGAAGTCGCGCTCGAGTCGAATTTCGATCGGTTTTTCGTGCACCGTCTCGGAAATTCAAAATACTGGCCATTCACGATGTATTAGCCCATGGTAAGTCGTATGAGCATGGTTTTACGAAAAAACGCGACGGTCATAAACTTTGCGCAGAGTCGTGATTCGATCGGTTTTTCGTGCACCGTCTCGCAAATTCAAAATACTGGTCTTTCCCGTCTTATTAGCCCATGTGAAGTTTTACAAGCACGCTTTCGCAAAAAAATACGACGGTCAAAAACTTTGTGCGAAGTAGCGCGCGAGTCGAGGTTCGATCGGTCTTTCGTGCACCGTCTCGGGAATTCAAAATACTGGCCATTCACGATGTATTAGCCCATGGTAAGTCGTATGAGCATGTTTCACGAAAAAACGCGACGGTCATAAACTTTGCGCAGAGTCGAGATTCGATCGGTTTTTCGTGCACCGTCTCGGAAATTCAAAATACTTGTCTTTCCCGTCTTATTAGCCCATGAAAAGTCGTACAGGCACGCTTTAACAAAAAAAAATACGACGGTCATAAACTTTGCGCGAAGTCGCGTGCGAGTCGAGTTTCGATCGGTTTTTCGTGCACCGTCTCGGAAATTCAAAATACTGATCTTTCTCGTCTTATTATCCCATGAGAAGTCATACAAGCACGCTTTCGCAAAAAAAATACGACGGTCATAAACTTTGCGCGAAGTCGCGTGCGAGTCGAGTTTCGATTGGTTTTTCATGCACCGTCTCGGAAATTCAAAATACTGGCCTTTCTCGTCTTATTAGCCCATGAGAAGTCGTACAAGCACGCTTTCGCAAAAAAATACGACGGTCATAAACTTTGCGCGAAGTCGCGCGCGAGTTGAGTTTCGATCAGATTTTCGTGCACCGTCTCGGAAATTCAAAATACTAGTCTTTCCCGTCTTATTAGCCCATGAGAAGTCATACAAGCACGCTTTCGCAAAAAAAATACGACGGTCATAACCTTTGCGCGAAGTCGCGCGCGAGTTGAGTTTCGATCAGATTTTCGTGCACCGTCTCGGAAATTCAAAATACTTGTCTTTCCCGTCTTATTAGCCCATGCGAAGTCGTACAAGGACACTTTCGCAAAAAAATACGACGGTCATAAACTTTGCGCGAAGTCGCGCGCGAGTCGAGTTTCGATCGGTTTTTCGGGCACCATCTCGGAAATTCAAAATACTGGCCATTCACGATGTATTAGCCCACGGTAAGTCGTATGAGCATGGTTTCGAAAAAAAATACGACGGTCAAAAACTTTGCGCGAAGTAGCGCGCGAGTCGAGTTTCGATCGGTCTTTCGTGCACCGTCTCGGAAATTCAAAATACTGGCCATTCACGATGTATTAGCCCATGGTAAGTCGTCTGAGCATGGTTTTACAAAAAAATGCGACGGTCATAAACTTTGCGCAGAGTCGTGATTCGATCGGTTTTTCGTGCACCGTCTCGCAAATTCAAAATATTGGTCTTTCCCGTCTTATTAGCCCATGTGAAGTTATACAAGCACGCTTTCACAAAAAAATACGACGGTCAAAAACTTTGCGCGAAGTAGAGCGCGAGTCGAGGTTCGATCGGTCTTTCGTGCACCGTCTCGGGAATTCAAAATACTGGCCATTCACGAAGTATTAGCCCATGGTAAGTCGTATGAGCATGTTTCACGAAAAAACGCAACGGTCATAAACTTTGCGCAGAGTCGAGATTCGATCGGTTTTTCTTGCACCGTCTCAGAAATTCAAAATACTGGTCTTTCTCGTCTTATTAGCCCATGAGAAGTCGTACAAGCACGCTTTCGCAAAAAAATACGACGGTCATAAACTTTGCGCGAAGTCGCGCGCGAGTTGAGTTTCGATCAGATTTTCGTGCACCGTCTCGGAAATTCAAAATACTTGTCTTTCTCGTCTTATTAGCCCATTAGAAGTCGTACAAGCACGCTTTCGCAAAAAAATTTGACGGTCATAAACTTTGCGCGAAGTCGCGCGCGAGTTGAGTTTCGATCAGATTTTCGTGCACCGTCTCGGAAATTCAAAATACTGGTCTTTCCCGTCTTATTAGTCCATGAGAAGTCATATAAGCACACTTTCGCAAAAAAATACGACGGTCGTAAACTTTGCGCGAAGTCGCGTGCGAGTCGAGTGTCGATCGGTTTTTCGTGCACCGTCTCGGAAATTCAAAATACTGGTCTTTCTCGTCTTATTAGCCCATGAGAAGTCATACAAGCACGCTTTCGCAAAAAAATACGACGGTCATAAACTTTGCGCGAAGTCGCGCGCGAGTTGAGTTTCGATCAGATTTTCGTGCACCGTCTCGGAAATTCAAAATACTTGTCTTTCTCATCTTATTAGCCCATGAGAAGTCGTACAAGCACGCTTTCGCAAAAAAATACGACGGTCATAAACTTTGCGCGAAGTCGCGAGCGAGTTGAGTTTCGATCAGATTTTCGTGCACCGTCTCGGAAATTCAAAATACTTGTCTTTCCCGTCTTATTAGCCCATGAGAAGTCATACAAGCACACTTTCGCAAAAAAATACGACGGTCAAAAACTTTGCGCGAAGTCGCGCGCGAGTCGAGTTTCGATCAGTTTTTCGTGCACCATCTCGGAAATTCAAAATACTGGCATTTCACGATGTATTAGCCCATGGTAAGTCGTATGAGCATGGTTTCACGAAAAAACGCGACGGTCATAAACTTTGCGCAGAGTCGAGATTCGATCGGTTTTTCGTGCACCTTCTCGGAAATTCAAAATACTGGTCTTTCCCGTCTTATTAGCCCATGAGAAGTCGTACAGGCACGCTTGCACAAAAAAATATGACGGTCATAAACTTTGCGCGAAGTCGCGCGCGATTCGAGTTTCGATCGGTTTTTCGTGCACCGTCTCGGAAATTCAAAATACTTGTCTTTCCCGTCTTATTAGCCCATGAGAAGTCGTACAGCCACGCTTTCGCAAAAAAATACGACGGTCATAAACTTTGCGCGAAGTCGCGCGCGAGTCGAGTTTCGATTGGTTTTTCGTGCACCGTCTCGGAAATTCAAAAGACTGGCCATTCACGGTGTATTAGACCATGGTAAGTCGTATGAGCATGGTTTCACGAAAAAACGCGACGGTCATAAACTTTGCGTAGATTCGATATTCGATCGGTTTTTCGTGCACCATCTCGGAAATTCAAAATACTGATCTTTCCCGTCTAATTAGCCCATGAGAAGTCGTACAGCCACACTTTCGCAAAAAAATACGACGGTCATAAACTTTGCGCGAAGTCGCGCGCGAGTCGAGTTTCGATCGGTTTTTCGTGCACCGTCTCGGAAATTCAAAATACTGGCCATTCACGGTGTATTAGACCATGGTAAGTCGTATGAGAATGGTTTCACGAAAAAACGCGACGGTCATAAACTTTGCGTAGATTCGATATTCGATCGGTTTTTCGTGCACCATCTCGAAAATTCAAAATACTGATCTTTCCCGTCTTATTATCCCATGAGAAGTCGTACAAGCACACTTTCGCAAAAAAATACGACGGTCATAAACTTTGCGCGAAGTCGCGCGCGAGTCGAGTTTCGATCGGTTTTTCGTGCACCGTATCGGAAATTCAAAATACTGGCTATTCAAGATGTATTCGCCCATGGTAAGTCGTATGAGCAAGGTTTCACGAAAAACCGCGACGGTAATAAACTTTGCGCAGAGTCGAGATTCGATCAGTTTTTCGTGCACCATCTCGGAAATTCAAAATACTGGTCTTTCCCGTCTTATTAGCCCATGAGAAGTCGTCCAGGCACACGTTCGCAAAAAAATACGACGGTTATAAACTTTGCGCGAAGTCACGCGCGAGTCGAGTTTCGATCGGTTTTTCGTGCACCGTCTCGGAAATTCAAAATACTTGTCTTTCCCGTCTTATTAGCCCATGAGAAGTCGTACAGGCACGCTTTCGCAAAAAAATACGACGGTTAAAAACTTTGCGCGAAGTCGCGCGCGAGTCGAGTTTCGATCGGTTTTTCTTGCACCGTTTTGGAAATTCAAAATACAGGCCATTCACGATGTATTAGCCCAAGGTAAGTTGTATGAGCATAGTTTCACGAAAAAACGCGACGGTCATAAACTTTGCGCAGAGTCGTGATTCGATCGGTTTTTCGTGCACCGTCTCGGAAATTCAAAATACTGGGCTTTCCCGTCTTATTAGCCCATGAGAAGTCGTACAAACATGCTTTCGCAAAAAAATACGACGGTCATAAACATTGCGCGAAGTCGCGCGCGAGTCGAGTTTCGATCGGTTTTTCGTGCACCGTCTCGGAAATTCAAAATACTGGCCATTCACGATGTATTAGCCCATGGTAAGTCGTATGAGCATGGTTTCACGAAAAAACGCGACGGTCATAAACTTTGAGCAGAGTCAAGTTTCGATCGGTTTTTCGTGCACCGTCTCAGAAATTCAAAATACTTGTCTATCCCGTCTTATTAGCCCATGAGAAGTCGTACAGGCACGCTTTCGCAAAAAAAATACGACGGTCATAAACTTTGCGCGAAGTCGCGCGCGAGTCGAGTGTCGATTGGTTTTTCGTGCACCGTCTCGGAAATTCAAAATACTGGCCATTCACGATGTATTAGCCCATTGTAAGTCGTATGAGCATGGTTTCACGAAAAAACGCGACGGTCATAAACTTTGCGCAGAGTCGAGTTTCGATCGGTTTTTCGTGCACCGTCTCGGAAATTCAAAATACTTGTCTTTCCCGTTTTATTAGCACATGAGAAGTCGTACAGCCACGCTTTCGCAAAAAAATACGACGGTCATAAATTTTGCGCGAAGTCGCGCGCGAGTCGAGTTTCGATCGGTTTTTCGTGCACCGTCTCGGAAATTCAAAAGACTGGCCATTCACGGTGTATTTGCCCATGGTAAGTCGTATGAGCATGGTTTCACGAAAAAACGCGACGGTCATAAACTTTGCGCAGATTCGATATTCGATCGGTTTTTCGTGCACCGTCTCGGAAATTCAAAATACTGGCCTTTCCCGTCTTATTAGCCCATGAGAAGTCGTACAAGCACCCTTTCGCAAAAAAATACGACGGTCATAAACTTTGCGCGAAGTCGCGCGCGAGTAGAGTTTCGATCGGTTTTTCGTGCACCGTCTAGGAAATTCAAAATACTGGCCATTCACGATGTATTAGCCCATGGTAAGTCGTATGAGCATGGTTTCACGAAAAAACGCAACGGTCATAAACTTTGCGCAGAGTCGAGATTCGATCGGTTTTTCATGTACCGTCTCGGAAATTCAAAATACTGGTCTTTCCCGTCTTATTAGCCCATGAGAAGTCGTACAGACACGCTTTCGCAAAAAAATACGACGGTCATAAACTTCGCGCGCGAGTCGAGATTCGATCGGTTTTTCGTGCACCGTCTCGGAAATTCAAAATATTGGTCTTTCCCGTCTTATTAGCCCATGAGAAGTCGTACAGGCACGCGTGCACAAAAAAATATGACGGTCATTAACTTTGCGCGAAGTCGCACGCGAGGCGAGTTTCAATCGGTTTTTCGTGCACCGTGTCGGAAATTCAAAATACTGGCCATTCACGATGTATTGTCCCTTGGTAAGTCGTATGAGCATGGTTTCACGAAAAAACACGACGGTCATAAACTTTGCGCAGAGTCAAGATTCGATCGGTTTTTCGTGCGCCGTCTCGGAAATTCAAAACACTGGTCTTTCCCGTCTTATTAGCCCATGAGAAGTCATACAAGCACGCTGTCGCAAAAAAATATGACGGTCAAAAACTTTGAGCGAAGTCGCGCGCGAGTCGAGTTTCGATCAGTTTTTCGTGCACCGTCTCGTAAATTCAAAATACTGGCATTTCACGATGTATTAGCCCATGGTAAGTCGTATGAGCATGGTTTCACGAAAAAACGCGACGGTCATAAACTATGCGCAGAGTCGAGATTCGATCGGTTTTTCGTGCACCGTCTCGGAAATTCAAAATACTGGTCTTTCCCGTCTTATTAGCCCATGAGAAGTCGTACAGACACTCTTTCGCAAAAAAATACGACGGTCATAAACTTTGCGCGAAGTCGCGCGGGAGTCGAGTTTCGATCGGTTTTTCGTGCACCATCTCGGAAATTCAAAATACTGGTCTTTCCCGTCTTATTAGCTCATGAGAAGTCGTACAAGCACACTTTCGCAAAAAAATACGACGGTCATACACTTTGCGCGAAGTCGCGCGCGAGTCGAGTTTCGATCGGTTTTTCGTGCACCGTCTCGGAAATTCGAAATACTGGCCATTCAAGATGTATTAGCCCATAGTAAGTCGTATGAGCATGGTTTCACGAAAAAACGCGACGGTAATAAACTTTGCGCAGAGTCGAGATTCGATCGGTTTTTCGTGCACCATCTCGGAAATTCAAAATACTGGTCTTTCCCGTCTTATTAGCCCATGAGAAGTCGTACAGGCACACTTTCGCAAAAAAATACGACGGTTATTAACTTTGCGCGAAGTCGCGCGCGAGTCGAGTTTGGATCGGTTTTTCGTGCACCGTCTCGGAAATTCAAAATACTGGTCTTTCCCGTCTTATTAGCCCATGAGATGTCGTACAGACACGCTTTTGCAAAAAAATACGACGGACATAAACTTTGCGCGAAGTCGCGCGCGAGTCGAGATTCGATCGGTTTTTCGTGCACCGTCTCGGAAATTCAAAATATTGGTCTTTCCCGTCTTATTAGCACATGAGAAGTCATACACGCACGCTTGCGCAAAAAAATATGACGGTCATAAACTTTGCGCGAAGTCGCACGCGAGTCGAGTTTCGATCGGTTTTTCGTGCACCGTCTCAGAAATTCAAAATACTGGCCATTCACGATGTATTAGCCCATGGTAAGTCGTATGAGCATGGTTTTACGAAAAAACGCGACGGTCATAAACTTTGCGCAGAGTCGTGATTCGATCGGTTTTTCGTGCACCGTCTCGCAAATTCAAAATACTGGTCTTTCCCGTCTTATTAGCCCATGTGAAGTTTTACAAGCACGCTTTCGCAAAAAAATACGACGGTCAAAAACTTTGCGCGAAGTAGCGCGCGAGTCGAGGTTCGATCGGTCTTTCGTGCACCGTCTCGGGAATTCAAAATACTGGCCATTCACGATGTATTAGCCCATGGTAAGTCGTATGAGCATGGTTTCACGGAAAAACGCGACGGTCATAAACTTTGCGCAGAGTCGAGATTCGATCGGTTTTTCGTGCACCGTTTCGGAAATTCAAAATACTGGTCTTTCCCGTCTGATTAGCCCATGATAAGTCATACAGACACGCTTTCGCAAAAAAATACGACGGTCAAAAACTTGCGCGAAGTCGCGCGCGAGTCGAGTTTCGATCAGTTTTTCGTGCACCGTCTCGGAAATTCAAAATACTGGTCTTTCCCGTCTTATTAGCCCATGAGAAGTCGTACAGGCACACTTTCGCAAAAAAATATGACGGTTATTAACTTTGCGCGAAGTCGCGCGCGAGTCGAGTTTGGATCGGTTTTTCGTGCACCGTCTCGGAAATTCAAAATACTGGTCTTTCCCGTCTTATTAGCCCATGAGATGTCGTACAGACACGCTTTTGCAAAAAAATACGACGGTCATAAACTTTGCGCGAAGTCGCGCGCGAGTCGAGATTCGATCGGTTTTTCGTGCACCGTCTCGGAAATTCAAAATATTGGTCTTTCCCGTCTTATTAGCACATGAGAAGTCATACACGCACGCTTGCGCAAAAAAATATGACGGTCATAAACTTTGCGCGAAGTCGCACGCGAGTCGAGTTTCGATCGGTTTTTCGTGCACCGTCTCAGAAATTCAAAATACTGGCCATTCACGATGTATTAGCCCATGGTAAGTCGTATGAGCATGGTTTTACGAAAAAACGCGACGGTCATAAACTTTGCGCAGAGTCGTGATTCGATCGGTTTTTCGTGCACCGTCTCGCAAATTCAAAATACTGGTCTTTCCCGTCTTATTAGCCCATGTGAAGTTTTACAAGCACGCTTTCGCAAAAAAATATGACGGTCAAAAACTTTGCGCGAAGTCGCGCTCGAGTCGAGTTTCGATCGGTTTTTCGTGCACCGTCTCGGAAATTCAAAATACTGGCCATTCACGATGTATTAGCCCATGGTAAGTCGTATGAGCATGGTTTTACGAAAAAACGCGACGGTCATAAACTTTGCGCAGAGTCGTGATTCGATCGGTTTTTCGTGCACCGTCTCGCAAATTCAAAATACTGGTCTTTCCCGTCTTATTAGCCCATGTGAAGTTTTACAAGCACGCTTTCGCAAAAAAATACGACGGTCAAAAACTTTGCGCGAAGTAGCGCGCGAGTCGAGGTTCGATCGGTCTTTCGTGCACCGTCTCGGGAATTCAAAATACTGGCCATTCACGATGTATTAGCCCATGGTAAGTCGTATGAGCATGGTTTCACGGAAAAACGCGACGGTCATAAACTTTGCGCAGAGTCGAGATTCGATCGGTTTTTCGTGCACCGTTTCGGAAATTCAAAATACTGGTCTTTCCCGTCTGATTAGCCCATGATAAGTCATACAGACACGCTTTCGCAAAAAAATACGACGGTCAAAAACTTGCGCGAAGTCGCGCGCGAGTCGAGTTTCGATCAGTTTTTCGTGCACCGTCTCGGAAATTCAAAATACTGGCCATTCACGATGTATTATCCCATGGTAAGTCGTATGAGCATGGTTTCACGGAAAAACGCGACGGTCATAAACTTTGCGCAGAGTCGAGATTCGATCGGTTTTTCGTGCGCCGTCTCGGAAATTCAAAATACTGGTCTTTCCCGTCTTATTAGCCCATGAGAAGTCGTACAGACACGCTTTCGCAAAAAAATACGACGGTCATAAACTTTGCGCGAAGTCGCGCACGAGTCAAGTTTCGATCGGTTTTTCGTGCACCGTCTCGGAAATTCAAAATACTGGCCATTCACGATGTATTAGCCCATGGTAAGTCGTATGAGCATGGTTTCACGAAAAAACGCGACGGTCATAAACTTTGCGCAGAGTCGAGTTTCGATCGGTTTTCGTGCACCGTCTCGGAAATTCAAAATACTTGTCTTTCCCGTCTTATTAGCACATGAGAAGTCGTACAGCCACGCTTTCGCAAAAAAATACGACGGTCAAAAACTTTGCGCGAAGTCGCGCGAGTCAAGTTTCGATCGGTTTTTCGTGCACCGTCTCCGAAATTCAAAATACTGGCCATTCACGATGTATTAGCCCATGGTAAGTAGTATAAGCATGGTTTCACGAAAAAACGCGACGGTCATAAACTTTGCGCAGAGTCGAGATTCGATCGGTTTTTCGTGCGCCGTCTCGGAAATTCAAAATACTGATCTTTCCCGTCTTATTAGCCCATGATAAGTCATACAAGCACGCTTTCGCAAAAAAATACGACGGTCAAAAACTTGCGCGAAGTCGCGCGCGAGTGGAGTTTCGATCAGTTTTTCGTGCACCGTCTCGGAAATTCAAAATACTGGCCATTCACGATGTATTAGCCCATGGTAAGTCGTATGAGCATGGTTTCACGAAAAAACGCGACGGTCATAAACTTTGCGCAGAGTCGAGATTCGATCGGTTTTTCGTGCACCGTCTCGGAAATTCAAAATACTGGTCTTTCCCGTCTTATTAGCCCATGAGAAGTCGTACAGACACGCTTTCGCAAAAAAATACGACGGTCAAAAACTTTGCACGAAGTCGCGCGTGAGTCAAGTTTCGATCGGTTTTTCGTGCACCGTCTCCGAAATTCAAAATACTGGCCATTCACGATGTATTAGCCCATGGTAAGTAGTATGAGCATGGTTTCACGAAAAAACGCGACGGTCATAAACTTTGCGCAGAGTCGAGATTCGATCGGTTTTTCGTGCGCCGTCTCGGAAATTCAAAATACTGATCTTTCCCGTCTTATTAGCCCATGATAAGTCATACAGACACGCTTTCGCAAAAAAATACGCCGGTCAAAAACTTGCGCGAAGTCGCGCGCGAGTCGAGTTTCGATCAGTTTTTCGTGCACCGTCTCGGAAATTCAAAATACTGGCCATTCACGATGTATTAGCCCATGGTAAGTCGTATGAGCATGGTTTCACGAAAAAACGCGACGGTCATAAACTTTGCGCAGAGTCGAGATTCGATCGATTTTTCGTGCACCGTCTCGGAAATTCAAAATACTGGTCTTTCCCGTCTTATTAGCCCATGAGATGTCGTACAGACACGCTTTCGCAAAAAAATACGACGGTCATAAACTTTGCGCGAAGTTGCGCACGAGTCGAGTTTCGATCGGTTTTTCGTGCACCGTCTCGGAAATTCAAAATACTGGCCATTCACGATGTATTAGCCCATGGTAAGTCGTATGAGCATGGTTTCACGAAAAAACGCGACGGTCATAAACTTTACGCAGAGTCGAGTTTCGATCGGTTTTTCATGCACCGTCTCGGAAATTCAAAATACTTGTCTTTCCCGTTTTATTAGCACATGAGAAGTCGTACAGCCACGCTTTCGCAAAAAAATACGACGGTCATAAATTTTGCGCGAAGTCGCGCGCGAGTCGAGTTTCGATCGGTTTTTCGTGCACCGTCTCGGAAATTCAAAAGACTGGCCATTCACGGTGTATTAGCCCATGGTAAGTCGTATGAGCATGGTTTCAGGGAAAAACGCGACGGTCATAAACTTTGCGCAGAGTCGATATTCGATCGGTTTTTCGTGCGCCGTCTCGGAAATTCAAAATACTGGTCTTTCCCGTCTTATTATTTTTTTGGTAAGTAAAGATAATGTATTTTGTAAAAGATTTGTACAAAGAAGCTTTGTCTACACAAGCCATAGACTAAAGCCTGAAGTCTCCTAGTGTAGTCGAGAAGATTGTACCCCACCTAAAGAAGGTGAAATGGGCACACTTCATCAAACTCATTTCCAAGAGTAGCACAAGGAAGTTAATAAAAAATGCAATAGCTAGACTGTTCTGGAGTACTTGTGGATACATCACAAAATATAAGCTTTGCCCCATAATACATTACAATCTTCATCATTATTCGAGTGATTATTGACTAATGAAAAAATTGAATCTTGTGAAAATCTCTTTCTCTCTTCTTGTTAGGTGCTCTATATTCAATTCTTGCTCCATGCATGATCGTGAGTCCTGAAGAATCTCTATCAGAATTTGAGCTTTGTTCATGTTGTGACACTCAAAAATTCTGCCACACCTCTCCTTCCAAATCCACCAAATAGCACATCTGAATATAATTCTTGCTAGTTGTGTAAGAGGACCCTTTCTTGAGAAGCCTTGCATTAGCCTTTCTAGTTCATGATGCAAGTTTGGTCGTGGTAGCCTTTGAAGATCAAATCGCTTCAAGATCTCTTCCCATATCCAAGATGAATAATCACAAGCAAAGTATAGATGGTCAACGCTTTCTTCCTTTTGCATACACAAAGAGCACCGATTTACAATATAAATACCTCTTCGCTGCATATTATCCATCGTAGGAAGTTTGCCGAGAAGGGCCTGCCTTGTACATAAGGAATGTCGCTGTGAGCATGAACTATCCCATGTCCAACTACTTGGGATCCACTTGTTGTTTCGTCGTCTAATTTGGTTCCATGCAGATGTAGCACTAAATTTACCATTATCATGAAGCCAAATAAGCATATCTGAAGAGTTGTTCTTGATTGGAATAGCCCTAATAGTCGGCCAAAGTAATAACATATCTGGGGAGGTAGGGTTAGGAAGACACCATGTACCATTGTTAATGAATTCAGAAACCTTCCAGTCTTTGGGAGCCCCCAGATCCTGTCGTACTCTATCACCAAATATTTGAAATATACTTTTCTCATTCACCCAAGGATAATACCACATATTAATATTGGTTCCAGAAGAAATCACATAAGAAATATTGTTACGTAGCCATCTCCTTGCCTTCAGAATTCCTTTCCAAGCAGCAGAATGAGATGTTTTTGCAGATACTTCCCAGATTGATTCCTTGGTAAGGTACCTAGCAAAAACCCATTGTGACCATAAAGAAGACTTGTTTTGTAAAATATCCCATAATTGCTTTACCATACAAGCTTTATTCCAATCTCTAATATGTCGAAGATTCAAGCCCCCTTCATCCTTCGGTTTGCAAATGTTGTCCCAATTCACCATATGCATTGCCTTACCATCTGTGCCATTCCAAAAGAAGTTCATAAGTAATTTATCAATATCATTGAGAAGCCCGGCTGGTAGAAGGAATGCATGAGACCAATAAATAGAATAAGAGATCAACACTGATCGAATAAGTTCAAGTCGTCCAGCTTTAGAAAGAAGCCTATTTTTCCAAGAGGAAATTCTGTTCTTAATTTTTTGTAGGATAGGCTGACAGGAGACTTTGTTGATTCCAGTGGATATAAGTGGAAGACCCAAGTAAGGAACCGGTAAATTTCCTTCAGCAACTCCCAATGTTTGAGCAATATGATCCTTATTTTCAATGCAAGCACCAACGTATACTTTGCTCTTTGCATGGTTTAGCTTAAGACCAGAAACTATACCAAATTCATTAAGAATATCTGCCAGATTACTCACAGAAACTGGATCATCTCGAAGGAAGATAATAAGGTCATCAACAAATGTTATGTGAGAGATATAAATAGAACCATAATATGGTACCTTAATTTTGCCATTGGAAACAGCCTCTTCTAACATACAACTGAGTCCTTCCATTGCAATCGTAAAAAGATAAGGAGATAGTGGATCGCCTTGCCGAATGTCATTCTTACTCCCGAAGAAGCCAATAGGTGAACCATTAAAGAGAATCGAAAATTTTGGAGTTTCCAAGCAACATTGAATCCATTGAACCCAGCGCTGAGGGAAGCCCATATTATGGAGCATCATGTAAATAAATTGCCTATTGATTGAGTCAAAGGCCTTCCGTAAATCAGCTTTAAAACAGATCTTTTTCCCTCTTGTTTTTGAGTGTAGATCCTTAACCAAATCATTAGCAAGCAGGACATTATGATGGATACTCCTCCCTTTAATAAAAGCAGTCTGATTAGGACTAATGACCTTATTCATGACCTTTTGTAGTCTATCTGTCAGTAACTTCGAGATAACCTTATAAATAAAGTTGCACAGTGAAATAGGACGGTAGTTCTCCAATGAATCGGCTCCATCATTTTTAGGCACTAAAGAAATAAAAGTGCAATTCATTTCTTTAAGAATATGACCTGAGGAGAAAAAATATCGACAAGCTTTTATGACATCGTTGCCTACAATAGACCATGCAATTTGATAAAACTCAGCTGGAAATCCATCTGGACCAGGGCTTTTGTGCTTCGGGGACTTAAAAACAACTTTCACAATTTCATCATCCGTTATTGGGGCATTAAGATGAGAGAGGGCTTCAGAATCAAGTCGTCTTGTAGGCCCAACATGAATACTATTAGGCTGCTGCTCCTGATTGAGTAAGGAATAAAAAAATTGCTCGGTGTAATTTTTAACCTCATCCAAATCCTCAATGAGATTACCATCTATACCTTGCATTTTTTGATACGATTAGTAGCCCTTCTGGTAGCAATAGCAGCATAGAAAAACTTCGTATTAGAATCCCCTAGAGTAAGCCAATGCTGTCGTGACTTCTGTTTCAAAAAGCATTCCTCCTGCTTCAAAGCTTGCATAAAGTTATTTCTAGCAGCAGCCTCTTTGTATATAAGATTCGCATCCAGAGGTTGAAGATTTAGCTCGCTTTGCACAGCCATAAGTTCTTTCTTGCATAACTGAACCCTGTCGGTGATATTTCCAAATGTAGTTGAATTCCACTTCTTAAGTGCTGCTTTGCATGCTTTTAGTTTTTGACATAGGATGTAAGGGGGAGAACCAAATACATTAATGTCCCAAGCTGACTTAATAACTTCGAGGAACTTTGGGTGAGAACTCCACATATTAAAAAATCTAAAAGGTTTCTTGACTCTGGGTAGTGCTTTATCTGCATGTATATGCATAATAGAGTGATCCGAAAATAACTTAGCACCGTACTCAAGAAGTGAATCTGAGAAAACTGCTAACCATTCCTGATTAATCAAACATCTGTCAAGTCGAGCCATAATTTTTCTTTCAGCAGTACTTTGATTGTTCCATGAGAACCAATCACCTACAGATTTCATGTCAGTCAATGCAGCAGTATATATACAATCATTAAAATGTTGAAGCTGACATTCGGAAAGCACTCTACCCCCCACTTTCTCATTTGTGTATCTGACAGTATTAAAGTCAGATACACAAATGAGGAATTGCCGAATAATGTTTCTTCTGATGAGGAATTGCCGAATAATGTTTCTTACCGTGATCTTTATGGGAGCACCCGAAAGGTGAAAGTCTCATATTCTTGGAAGCCATAACGATGCAAGGTTTGTCTATCTTTTGGACATGTAAATGGTGCCTGCCAACAGCCTTCACAGAAAATCACACAGGTCTACCGACCACGCCAAGAGCCACAGAATGGGGTCACTACCACTAATCCAAGCACTGATACTCCAGTGCCAACAGTGGTGATGGCGGAGAAGATGATTGAACACTCTGACTCATTGGGGCAGCGACACGAACAAGAGAAAGACAAGTCAGGACTTCCATCTTTACCTATTATATCAGAGACTTTCACTGCAGGAGCTTCCCAAGGTTCTCACTCCCCAATAACAACCTCGCCTTCACGAATCACTCCTTCAGATAATCAGGAAATTTCATTTCAACAACCTCTTGGGAACCAAGACATTGCAACTCACCAAACTCATCGCTCTTCGACACATCCCGCTATTCAGGACTCCTTGCCTCAAGGTACGCAAAAATTTAAACATTTGCAAGCTGTGGATGAGGTGGATAAATATAGGAATAGAGGATTAAAGGGTAAAGATATTATGCGAGAGGACCATGCAAAATCAAAGGATAAGAAAAAGGATGGTAGTGTCCTCCCAAAATTGCATGCTCTTCCTTCTATCTAGTATTGATGAAAATAAGCTGTTGGAATGTTCGTGGACTTAATAAGACTGAGAAATGTCGGGAGCTCAATAGAATAATCCGATCTACTGCATGTGACATGGTGATTCTTGTGGAAACAAAAATTAAACCTCATCGTGTTCGAGTTCAGAAGAATTTAATATGGCCTGAGGCAGAACTTTTTACTAATGATTCTCAGGATACTTATGGTCGAGTTTGGGTCTTATGGCATCCTAACCTTGTTACTGCTTGGTTTATTTCTGCTACTAATCAATTCATTCATCTTAAGGCAGAGGATAAACAGACTGGATGTCAATTCAATATTACCGGTATTTATGCATCTAACAGTATGTCTGACAGGAATGCTCTATGGCGTGATCTGGTTAGCATTGCAAATAGTTATCCTACAGTACCTTGGGCTGTTCTCGGTGACTTTAATACTGTCAGATACACAAATGAGAAAGTGGGGGGTAGAGTGCTTTCCGAATGTCAGCTTCAATATTTTAATGATTGTATAGATACTGCTGCATTGACTGACATGAAATCTGTAGGTGATTGGTTCTCATGGAACAATCAAAGTACTGCTGAAAGAAAAATTATGGCTCGACTTGACAGATGTTTGATTAATCAAGAATGGTTAGCAGTTTTCCCAGATTCACTTCTTGAGTACGGTGCTAAGTTATTTTCGGATCACTCTATTATGCATATACATGCAGATAAAGCACTACCCATAGTCAAGAAACCTTTTAGATTTTTTAATATGTGGAGTTCTCACCCGAAGTTCCTCGAAGTTATTAAGTCAGCTTGGGACATTAATGTCTTTGGTTCTCCCCCTTACATCCTATGTCAAAAACTAAAAGCATGCAAAGCAGCACTGAAGAAGTGGAATTCAACTACATTTGGAAATATCAACGATAGGGTTCAGTTATGCAAGAAAGAACTTATGGCTGTGCAAAGCGAGCTAAATCTTCAACCTCTGGATGCGAATCTTATATACAAAGAGGCTGCTGCTAGAAATAACTTTATGCAAGCTTTGAAGCAGGAGGAATGCTTTTTGAAACAGAAGTCACGACAGCATTGGCTTACTTTAGGGGATTCTAATACGAAGTTTTTCTATGCTGCTATTGCTACCAGAAGGGCTACTAATCGCATCAAAAAATGCAAAGGTATAGATGGTAATCTCATTGAGGATCTGGATGAGGTTAAAAATTACACCAAGCAATTTTTTTATTCCTTACTCAATCAGGAACAACAGCCTAATAGTATTCATGTTGGGCCTACAAGACGACTTGATTCTGAAGCCCTCTCTCATCTTAATGCCCCAATAACGGATGATGAAATTGTGAAAGTTATTTTTAAGTCCCCGAAGCACAAAAGCCCTGGTCCAGATGGATTTCCAGCTGAGTTTTATCAAATTGCATGGGCTATTGTAGGCAACGATGTCATAAAAGCTTGTCGACATTTTTTCTCCTCAGGTCACATTCTTAAAGAAATGAATTGCACTTTTATTTCTTTAGTGCCTAAAAATGATGGAGCCGATTCATTGGAGAACTACCGTCCTATTTCACTGTGCAACTTTATTTATAAGGTTATCTCTAAGTTGCTGGCAGATAGACTACAAAAGGTCATGAATAAGGTCATTAGTCCTAATCAGGCTGCTTTTCTTAAAGGGAGGAGTATCCATCATAATGTCCTGCTTGCTAATGATTTGGTTAAGGATCTACATTCTAAAACAAGAGGAAAAAAGATCTGTTTTAAAGCTGATTTACGAAAGGCCTTTGACTCAGTCAATAGGAATTTTATTTACATGATGCTCCATAATATGGGCTTCCCTCAGCACTGGGTTAAATGGATTCAATGTTGCTTGGAAACTCCAAAATTTTCAATTCTCTTTAATGGTTCACCTATTGGCTTCTTTGGGAGTAAGAATGGCATTCGGCAAGGCGATCCACTATCTCCTTATCTTTTTACCATTGCAATGGAAGGGCTCAGTTGTATGTTAGAAGAGGCTGTTTCCAATGGCAAAATTAAGGTACCACATTATGGTTCTGTTTATATCTCTCACATAACATTTGCCGACGACCTTATTATCTTCCTTCGAGATGATCCAGTTTCTGTGAGTAATCTGGCAGATATTCTTAATGAATTTGGTAAAGTTTCTGGTCTTAAGCTAAACCATGCAAAGAGCAAAGTATATGTGGGTGCTTGCATTGACAATAAGGATCATATTGCTCAAACATTGGGAGTTGCTGAAGGAAATTTACCGGTTCCTTACTTGGGTCTCCCACTTATATCCACTGGAATCAACAAAGCCTCCTGTCAGCCTATTATACAAAAAATTAAGAACAGAATTTCCTCTTGGAAAAATAGGCTTCTTTCTAAAGCTGGACGACTTGAACTTATTCGATCCGTGTTGATCTCTTATTCTATTTATTGGTCTCATGCATTCCTTCTACCTGCCGGGCTTCTCCATGATATTGATAAATTACTTATGAACTTCTTTTGGAATGGCACAGATGGTAAGGCAATGCACATGGTGAATTGGGACAGCATTTGCAAACCGAAGGATGAAGGGGGGCTGAATCTTCGACATATTAGAGATTGGAATAAAGCTTGTATGGTAAAGCAATTATGGGATATTTTACAAAACAAGTCTTCCTTATGGTCACAATGGGTTTTTGCTAGGTACCTAACTAAGGAATCAATCTGGGAAACATCTGCAAAAACATCTCATTCTTCTGCTTGGAAAGGAATTCTGAAGGCAAGGCGATGGCTACGTAACAATATTTCTTATGTGATTTCTTCTGGAACCAATATTAATATATGGTATGATCCTTGGGTGAATGGGAAAAGTATATTTCAGATATTTGGTGATAGAGTACGACAGGATCTGGGGGCTCCCAAAGACTGGAAGGTTTCTGAATTCATTAACAATGGTACTTGGTGTCTTCCCAACCCTACCTCCCCTGACATGTTATTACTTTGGCCGACTATTAGGGCTATTCCAATCATGAACAACTCTTCAGATATGCTTATTTGGCTTCATGATAACGGTAAATTTAGTGCTACATCTGCATGGAACCAAATTAGACGACGAAACAACAAGTGGATCCAAAGTAGTTGGACATGGGATAGTCCATGCTCACAGCGACATTCCTTATGTACATGGCAGGCCCTTCTCGGCAAACTTCCTACGATGGACAATATGCAGCGAAGAGGTATTTATATTGTAAATCGGTGCTCTTTGTGTATGCAAAATGAAGAAAGTGTTGACCATCTCTACTTTGCTTGTGATTATTCATCTTGGATATGGAAGGAGATCTTGAAGCGATTTGATTTTCAAAGGCTACCACGGCCAAACCTGCATCATGAATTAGAAATGCTTATGCAAAGCTTCTCAAGAAAGGGGTCTCTTACACAACTAGCAAGAATTATATTCAGATGTGCTATATGGTGGATTTGGAAGGAGAGGTGTGGCAGAATTTTTGAGTGTCACAACATGAACAAAGCTCAAATTCTGATAGAGATTCTTCAGGACTCACGATCATGTATGGAGCAAGAATTGAATACAGAGCACCTAACAAGAAGAGAGAAAGATATTTTCACAAGATTCAATTTTTCCATTCGTCAAGAATCACTCGAATAATGATGAAGATTGTAATGTATTATATGGGGCAAAGCTTATATTTTGTGATGTATCCACAAGTAGTCCATAACAGTCTAGCTATTGCATTTTATTATTTATTAACTTCCTTATGCTACTCTTGGAGATGAGTTTGATGAAGTGTGCCCATTTCACCTTCTTTAGGTGGGGTGCAATCTTCTCGACTACACTAAGAGACTTCAGGCTTTAGTCTATGGCTTGTGTAGACAAAGCTTCTTTGTACAAATCTTTTACAAAATACATTATCTTTACTTACAAAAAAAAAGACAGTATTAAAGTCACCGAGAACAACCCAAGGTACTGTAGGATAACTATTTGAAATGCTAACCAGATCACGCCATAGAGCATTCCTGTCAGACATACTGTTAGATGCATAAATACCGGTAATATTGAATTGACATCCAGTCTGTTTATCCTCTGCCTTAAGATGAATGAATTGATTAGTAGCAGAAATAAACCAAGCAGTAACAAGGTTAGGATGCCATAAGACCCAAACTCGACCATAAGTATCATGAGAATCATTAGTAAAAAGTTCTGCCTCAGGCCATATTAAATTCTTCTGAACTCGAACACGATGAGGTTTAATTTTTGTTTCCACAAGAATCACCATGTCACATGCAGCAGATCGGATTATTCTATTGAGCTCCCGACATTTCTCAGTCTTATTAAGTCCACGAACATTCCAACAACTTATTTTCATCAATACTAAATAGAAGGAAGAGCATGCGATTTTGGGAGGACACTACCATCCTTTTTCTTATCCTTTGATTTTGCATGGTCCTCTCGCATAATATCTTTACCCTTTAATCCTCTATTCCTATATTTATCCACCTCATCCACAGCTTGCAAATGTTTAAATTTTTGCGTACCTTGAGGCAAGGAGTCCTGAATAGCGGGATGTGTCGAAGAGCGATGAGTTTGGTGAGTTGCAATGTCTTGGTTCCCAAGAGGTTGTTGAAATGAAATTTCCTGATTATCTGAAGGAGTGATTCGTGAAGGCGAGGTTGTTATTGGGGAGTGAGAACCTTGGGAAGCTCCTGCAGTGAAAGTCTCTGATATAATAGGTAAAGATGGAAGTCCTGACTTGTCTTTCTCTTGTTCGTGTCGCTGCCCCAACGAGTCAGTGTTCAATAATCTTCTCCGCCATCACCACTGTTGGCACTGGAGTATTAGTGCTTGGATTAGTGGTAGTGACCCCATTCTGTGGCTCTTGGCGTGGTCGGTAGACCTGTGTGATTTTTTGTGAAGGCTGTTGGCAGGCACCATTTACATGTCCAAAAGATAGACAAACCTTGCATCGTTGTGGCTTCCAAGAATATGAGACTTTAACCTTTCGGGTGCTCCCATCAAGATCACGGTAAGAAACATCATTCGGCAGTTCCTCATCAGAAGAAACCATTACACAAGCTCTGGCAAAGGTCAATCTCGTTTGCGAAGCTGTTGCCTTATCAAGATACAATGGCTGTCCCAGGGTGCTGCAAAGCTTTGCAATAAAACGACGACCCCAGAGATGTAGTGGAAGTCCATGGAAAGAAACCCATATTGGGATAGACTGTAGACTGTCTAACTCCAATCTCACATCAGGTGCCCAGCGTCGTAGTATCATTGGATGACCACAGACAGTCCAAAATCCTTCAAGGACCCGTTGTAAATCTTCTTCCGAATAAAGCCTGCATACAAAGAATCCGGTCTCCAACATATGAAGATCAAATGTTGATATTCCCCATCGAGTTCTGATGTATGAGGATAGTGGGAAAAAGGATGTTCTCAGTCCAACAACGTCGCCCACAATTGCCATGGACCATGTCTCAATTAGTTCGTCAGAATCAATAGCCTCATACACAGCAATCTTCTGGTCAGCCTGTACTTCTGGAGCAAAAAAGTCCAGTCGAAGATCCGGACTACCCACTGGAGCCTTGAAGAGGCTACTCCAAGGCCGAGGATCTCGGGAAATAGGAGCTGGAGGTCGTGATCTAGATCGTGAACGACCTCGGGCCTGGTTCATTGAAGGAGCATCCCGTCGAGAAGAAGAAATCAGCGGTGCAACATCCTGGTGTGAAACCGGCCTAAGCTGCTGGGGAGGAACCAGCGGCTGTTGGAGAGGAGCAACCCCCTCCCGCGGTGAAGTAACCAGCGGCTGAGGAGCAACCCTCTCCCGCTGTGACTGCTGGAGAGGGGCGTTCTGCTGTGAAGCAATCGGCGCAGGCCGCTGGGAAGAAGCCAGCGGAGGAGCATCCCGCTGGAACAGAGGATGCGAAGCAGAGTGCCGCGTCCGGCCACTCGCATCCATGGCGTCGCTCGCCCTAGAGACCGCCAGCCGCCTAGGGGAGAGGAAGCCACCACCCTGCCCCCACTAATGTCGCAGCCGTCGCCCCTTCCACGCCGATTGCAGAAGCAGCCGTCGCCCTTTCCACGCTGGAGTTGCCGCAGGAAGCGACAGTGATCCCAGCCCCAATCGCAGCGCAGCTTCCACCGTTTGTCGCCCTAGAGTCCGTCCCGCGCCTAGGGGAGAAGAGCCGCCGCCCTTCCACGCCTGAAATCGCCGATTCCCCGCCTGGAAACGCTGATCGCAGGAGCGACCGCCGGCCTTCCTTCGCCGCAGAGCGATCGTAGAGGAGAAATCGCCCAAGGGAGCAATCGCCCTCCCCTGCCCACTCTTCGGTAAGAGATGAGGTTACCGTCCCCAGCGCCGATCGCAAGCGCAAGCCCAAGCAGAGCAGAGCACTCACGCACGCACGCAAGGGAACGCAGGCCCATTCCCCCCCATTCTCAAGCGCAGTTTCCCGTCTTATTAGCCCATGAGAAGTCGTACAGACACGCTTTCGCAAAAAAATACGACGGTCATAAACTTTGCGCGAAGTCGCGCACGAGTCGAGTTTCGATCGGTTTTTCGTGCACCGTCTCGGAAATTCAAAATACTGGCCATTCACGATGTATTATCCCATGGTAAGTCGTATGAGCATGGTTTCACGAAAAAACACGACGGTCATAAACTTTGCGCAGAGTCGAGATTCGATCGGTTTTTCTTGCACCGTCTCGAAAATTCAAAATACTGGTCTTTCTCGTCTTATTAGCCCATGAGAAGTCGTACAAGCACGCTTTCGGAAAAAAATACGACGGTCATAAACTTTGAGCGAAGTCGCGCGTGAGTTGAGTTTCGATCAGATTTTCGTGCACCGTCTCGGAAATTCAAAATACTTGTCTTTCTCGTCTTATTAGCCCATTAGAAGTCGTACAAGCACGCTTTCGCAAAAAAATATGACGGTCATAAACTTTGCGCGAAGTCGCGCGCGAGTTGAGTTTCGATCAGATTTTCGTGCACCGTCTCGGAAATTCAAAATACTGGTCTTTCCCGTCTTATTAGCCCATGAGAAGTCATATAAGCACGCTTTCGCAAAAAAAATACGACGGTCGTAAACTTTGCGCGAAGTCGCGTGCGAATCGAGTTTCGATCGGTTTTTCGTGCACCGTCTTGGAAATTCAAAATACTGGTCTTTCTCGTCTTATTAGCCCTGAGAAGTCGTACAAGCACGCTTTCGCAAAAAAATACGACGGTCATAAACTTTGCGCGAAGTCGCGCGCGAGTTGAGTTTCGATCAGATTTTCGTGCACCGTCTCGGAAATTCAAAATACTTGTCTTTCTCATCTTATTAGCCCATGAGAAGTCGTACAAGCACGCTTTGGCAAAAAAAATACGACGGTCATAAACTTTGTGCGAAGTCGCGCGCGAGTTGAGTTTCGATCACAGATTTTCGTGCACCGTCTCGGAAATTCAAAATACTTGTCTTTCCCGTCTTATTAGCCCATGAGAAGTCGTACAAGCACGTTTTCGCAAAAAAATACGACGGTCATAAACTTTGCGCGAAGTCGCGCGCGAGTCGAGTTTCGATCGGTTTTTCGGGCACCATCTCGGAAATTCAAAATACTGGCCATTCACGATGTATTAGCCCACGGTAAGTCATATGGGCATGGTTTCACGACAAAACGTGACGGTCATAAACTTTGCGCAGAGTCGAGTTTCGATCGGTTTTTCGTGCACCGTCTCGGAAATTCAAAATACTTGTCTTTCCCGTCTTATTAGCCCATGAAAAGTCGTACAGGCACGCTTTCCCAAAAAAAAATATGACGGTCATAAACTTTGCGCGAAGTAGCGTGCGAGTCGAGTTTCGATCGGTTTTTCGTGCACCGTCTCGGAAATTCAAAATACTGGTCTTTCTCGTCTTATTAGCCCATGAGAAGTCATACAAGCACGCTTTCGCAAAAAAATACGACGGTCAAAAACTTTGCGCGAAGTAGCGCGCGAGTCGAGTTTCGATCGGTCTTTCGTGCACCGTCTCGGGAATTCAAAATACTGGCCATTCACAATGTATTAGCCCATGGTAAGTCGTATGAGCATGTTTCACGAAAAAACGCGACGGTCATAAACTTTGCGCAGAGTCGAGATTCGATTGGTTTTTCGTGCACCGTCTCGGAAATTCAAAATATTGGTCGTTCCAGTGTTATTAGCCCATGAGAAGTCGTACAGGCACGCTTTCGCAAAAAAATACGACGGTCAAAAACTTTGCGCGAAGTCGCGCGCGAGTCGAGTTTCGATCAGTTTTTCGTGCACCGTCTCGGAAATTCAAAATACTGTCCATTCACGATGTATTAGCCCATGGTAAGTCGTATGAGCATGGTTTTACGAAAAAACGCGACGGTCATAAACTTTTCGCAGAGTCGTGATTCGATCGGTTTTTCGTGCACCGTCTCGCAAATTCAAAATACTGGGCTTTCCCGTCTTATTAGCCCATGAGAAGTCATACAAGCATGCTTTCGCAAAAAAATACGACGGTCAAAAACTTTGCGCGAAGTAGCGCGCGAGTCGAGTTTCGATCGGTCTTTCGTGCACCGTCTCGGGAATTCAAAATACTGGCCATTCACGATGTATGAACCCATGGTAAGTCGTATGAGGATGTTGCACGAAAAAACGCAACGGTCATAAACTTTGCGCAGAGTCGAGTTTCGATCGGTTTTTCGTGCACCGTCTCGGAAATTCAAAATACTGGTCTTTCTCATCTTATTAGCCCATGAGAAGTCGTACAAGCACGTTTTCGCAAAAAAATACGACGGTCATAAACTTTGCGCGAAGTCGCGCGCGAGTTGAGTTTCGATCAGATTTTCGTGCACCGTCTCGGAAATTCAAAATACTTGTCTTTCTCGTCTTTTTTTTTTGTAATCTTTCTCGTCTTATTAGCCCATGAGAAGTCGTACAAGCACGCTTTCGCAAAAAAATACAACGGTCATAAACTTTGCGCGAAGTCGCGCGCGAGTTGAGTTTCGATCAGATTTTCGTGCACCGTCTCGGAAATTCAAAATACTGGTCTTTCCCGTCTTATTAGCCCATGAGAAGTCATACAAGCACGCTTTCGCAAAAAAAATACGACGGTCATAAACTTTGCGCGAAGTCGTGCGCGAGTTGAGTTTCGATCAGATTTTCGTGCACCGTCTCGGAAATTCAAAATACTTGTCTTTCCCATCTTATTAGCCCATGAGAAGTCGTACAAGCACACTTTCGCAAAAAAATACGACGGTCATAAACTTTGCGCGAAGTCGCGCGCGAGTCGAGTTTCGATCGGTTTTTCGGGCACCATCTCGGAAATTCAAAATACTGGCCATTCACGATGTATTAGCCCACGGTAAGTCGTATGAGCATGGTTTCGCAAAAAAATACGACGGTTAAAAACTTTGCGCGAAGTAGCGCGCGAGTCGAGTTTCGATCGGTCTTTCGTGCACCGTCTCGGGAATTCAAAATACTGGCCATTCACGATGTATTAGCCCATGGTAAGTCGTATGAGCATGTTTCACGAAAAAACGCGACGGTCATAAACTTTGCGCAGAGTCAAGTTTTGATCGGTTTTTCGTGCACCGTCTCGGAAATTCAAAATACTGGTCTTTCTCGTCTGATTAGCCCATGAGAAGTCGTACAAGCTCACTTTCGCAAAAAAATACGACGGTCATAAACTTTGCGCGAAGTAGCGTGCGAGTCGAGTTTCGATCGGTTTTTCGTGCACAGTCTCAGAAATTCAAAATACTGGTCTTTCTCGTCTTATTAGCCCATGAGAAGTCGTACAAGCACGCTTTCGCAAAAAAATACGACGGTCATAAACATTGTGCGAAGTCGCGCGCGAGTTGAGTTTCGATCAGATTTTCGTGCACCATCTCGGAAATTCCAAATACTTGTCTTTTTCATCTTATTAGCCCATGAGAAGTCGTACAAGCACGCTTTTGCAAAAAAATACGACGGTCATAAACTTTGCGCGAAGTCGCGCGCGAGTTGAGTTTCGATCAGATTTTCGTGCACCGTCTCGGAAATTCAAAATACTTGTCTTTCCCGACTTATTAGCCCATGAGAAGTCGTACAAGCACGCTTTCGCAAAAAATTACGACGGTCAAAAACTTTGCGCGAAGTCGCGCGCGAGTCGAGTTTCGATCGGTTTTTCGTGCACCGTCTCGGAAATTCAAAATACTGGCCATTCACGATGTATTAGCCCATGGTAAGTCGTATGAGCATGGTTTCACGAATAAACGCGACGGTCATAAACTTTGCGCAGAGTCGAGATTCGATCGGTTTTTCGTGCACCGTCTCGGAAATTCAAAATACTGGTCTTTCCCATCTTATTAGCCCATGAGAAGTCGTACAGACATGCTTTCGCAAAAAAATACGACGGTCATAAACTTTGCGCGAAGTCGCACGCGAGTCGAGATTCGATCGGTTTTTCGTGCACTGTCTCGGAAATTCAAAATATTGGTCTTTCCCGTCTTATTAGCCCATGAGAAGTCGTACAGGCACGCTTGCGCAAAAAAATATGACGGTCATAAACTTTGCGCAAAGTCGCACACGAGTCGAGTTTCGATCGGTTTTTCGTGCACCGTCTCAGAAATTCAAAATACTGGCCATTCACGATGTATTATCCCATGGTAAGTCGTATGAGCATGGTTTCACGAAAAAACACGACAGTCATAAACTTTGCGCAGAGTCGAGATTCGATCGGTTTTTCGTGCGCCGTCTCGGAAATTCAAAATACTGGTCTTTCCCGTCTTATTAGCCCATGAGAAGTCATACAAGCACGCTTTCGCAAAAAAATACGACGGTCAAAAACTTTGTGCGAAGTCGCGCGCGAGTCGAGTTTCGATCAGTTTTTCGTGCACCATCTCGGAAATTCAAAATACTGGCATTTCACGATGTATTATCCCATGGTAAGTCGTATGAGCATGGTTTCATGAAAAAACGTGACGGTCATATACTTTGCGCAGGGTCGAGATTCGATCGGTTTTTCGTGCACCATCTCGGAAATTCAAAATACTGGTCTTTCCCGTCTTATTAGCCCATGAGAAGTCGTACAGGCACGCTTGCACAAAAAAATATGACGGTCATAAACTTTGCGCGAAGTCGCGCGCGAGTCGAGTTTCGATCGGTTTTTCATGCACCGTCTCGGAAATTCAAAATACTTGTCTTTCCCGTCTTATTAGCCCATGAGAAGTCGTACGGCACGCTTTTGCAAAAAAATTCGACGGTCATAATCTTTGAGCAGAGTCGAGATTCGATCGGTTTTTTGTGCACCGTCTCGAAAATTCAAAATACTTGTCTTTCCCGTCTTATTAGCCCATGAGAAGTCGTACAGACACGCTTTCGCAAAAACATATGTCGGTCATAAACTTTGCGCGAAGTCGCGCGCGAGTCGAGTTTCGATCGGTTTTTGGTGCACCGTCTCGGAAATTCAAAATACTGGCCATTCACGATGTATTAGCCCATGGTAAGTCGTATGAGCATGGTTTCATGAAAAAACGCGACGGTCATAAACTTTGCGCAGAGTCGAGTTTCGATCGGTTTTTCGTGCACCGTCTCGAAAATTCAAAATACTTGTCTTTCCCGTCTTATTAGCCCATGAAAAGTCGTACAGGCACGCTTTCGCAAAAAAAAATATGACGGACATAAACTTTGCGCGAAGTAGCGTGCGAGTCGAGTTTCGATCGGTTTTTCGTGCACCGTCTCGGAAATTCAAAATACTGGTCTTTCTCGTCTTATTAGCCCATGAGAAGTCATACAAGCACGCTTTCGCAAAAAAATACGACGGTCAAAAACTTTGCGCGAAGTAGCGCGCGAGTCTAGTTTCGATCGGTCTTTCGTGCACCGTCTCGGGAATTCAAAATACTGGCCATTCACAATGTATTAGCCCATGGTAAGTCGTATGAGCATGTTTCACGAAAAAACGCGACGGTCATAAACTTTGCGCAGAGTCGAGATTCGATCGGTTTTTCGTGCACCGTCTCGGAAATTCAAAATATTGGTCGTTCCAGTCTTATTAGCCCATGAGAAGTCGTACAGGCACGCTTTCGCAAAAAAATACGACGGTCAAAAACTTTGCGCGAAGTCGCGCGCGAGTCGAGTTTCGATCGGTTTTTCGTGCACCGTCTCGGAAATTCAAAATACTGTCCATTCATGATGTATTAGCCCATGGTAAGTCGTATGAGCATGGTTTTACGAAAAAACGCGACGGTCATAAACTTTTCGCAGAGTCATGATTCGATCGGTTTTTCGTGCACCGTCTCGCAAATTCAAAATACTGGGCTTTCCCGTCTTATTAGCCCATGAGAAGTCATACAAGCATGCTTTCGCAAAAAAATACGACGGTCAAAAACTTTGCGCGAAGTAGCGCGCGAGTCGAGTTTCGATCGGTCTTTCGTGCACCGTCTTGGGAATTCAAAATACTAGCCATTCACGATGTATGAGCCCATGGTAAGTCGTATGAGCATGTTGCACGAAAAAACGCAACGGTCATAAACTTTGCGCAGAGTCGAGTTTCGATCGGTTTTTCGTGCACCGTCTCGGAAATTCAAAATACTGGCATTTCACGATGTATTAGCCCATGGTAAGTCGTATGAGCATGGTTTCATGAAAAAACGTGACGGTCATATACTTTGCGCAGAGTCGAGATTCGATCGGTTTTTCGTGCACCATCTCGGAAATTCAAAATACTGGTCTTTCCCGTCTTATTAGCCAATGAGAAGTCGTACTGGCACGCTTGCACAAAAAAATATGACGGTCATAAACTTTGCGCGAAGTCGCGCGCGAGTCGAGTTTCGATCGGTTTTTCGTGCACCGTCTCGGAAATTCAAAATACTTGTCTTTCCCGTCTTATTAGCCCATGAGAAGTCGTACGGCACGCTTTCGCAAAAAAATACGACGGTCATAAACTTTGCGCAGAGTCGAGATTCGATCGGTTTTTTGTGCACCGTCTCGAAAATTCAAAATACTTGTCTTTCCCGTCTTATTAGCCCATGAGAAGTCGTACAGACACGCTTTCGCAAAAACATATGTCGGTCATAAACTTTGCGCGAAGTCGCGCGCGAGTCGAGTTTCGATCGGTTTTTGGTGCACCGTCTCGGAAATTCAAAATACTGGCCATTCACGATGTATTAGCCCATGGTAAGTCGTATGATCATGGTTTCACGAAAAAACGCGACGGTCATAAACTTTGCGCAGAGTCGAGTTTCGATCGGTTTTTCGTGCACCGTCTCGAAAATTCAAAATACTTGTCTTTCCCGTCTTATTAGCCCATGAGAAGTCGTACAGCCACGCTTTCGCAAAAAAATACGACGGTCATAAACTTTGCGCGAAGTCACGCGCGAGTCGAGTTTCGATTGGTTTTTCGTGCACCGTCTCGGAAATTCAAAAGACTGGCCATTCACGGTGTATTAGACCATGGTAAGTCGTATGAGCATGGTTTCACGAAAAAACGCGACGGTCATAAACTTTGCGAAGATTCGATATTCGATCGGTTTTTCGTGCACCATCTCGGAAATTCAAAATACTGGTCTTTCCCGTCTTATTAGCCCATGAGAAGTCGTACAAGCACACTTTCGCAAAAAAATACGACGGTCATAAACTTTGCGCGAAGTCGCGCGCGAGTCGAGTTTCGATCGGTTTTTCGTGCACCGTCTCGGAAATTCAAAATACTGGCCATTCACGATGTATTATCCCATGGTAAGTCGTATGAGCATGGTTTCACGAAAAAACGCGACGGTCATAAACTTTGCGCAGAGTCGAGATTCGATCGGTTTTTCGTGCGCCGTCTCGGAAATTCAAAATACTGGTCTTTCCCGTCTTATTAGCCCATGAGAAGTCATACAAGCACTCTTTCGCAAAAAAATACGACGGTCAAAAACTTTGCGCAAAGTCGCGCGCGAGTCGAGTTTCTATCAGTTTTTCGTGCACCATCTCGGAAATTCAAAATACTGGCATTTCACGATGTATTAGCCCATGGTAAGTCGTATGAGCATGGTTTCACGACGGGATGCTCCTTCAATGAACCAGGCCCGAGGTCGTTCACGATCTAGATCACGACCTCCAGCTCCTATTTCCCGAGATCCGAAGCCTTGGAGTAGCCTCTTCAAGGCTCCAGTGGGTAGTCCGGATCTTCGACTGGACTTTTTTGCTCCAGAAGTACAGGCTGACCAGAAGATTGCTGTGTATGAGGCTATTGATTCCGACGAACTAATTGAGACATGGTCAATGGCAATTGTGGGCTACGTTGTTGGACTAAGAACATCCTTTTTCCCACTATCCTCATACATCAGAACTCGATGGGGAATATCAACATTTGATCTTCATATGTTGGAGACCGGATTCTTTGTATGCAGGCTTTATTCGGAAGAAGATTTACAACGGGTCCTTGAAGGATTTTGGACTATCCGTGGTCATCCAATGATACTACGACGATGGGCACCTGATGTGAGATTGGAGTTAGACAGTCTACAGTCTATCCCAATATGGGTTTCTTTTCATGGACTTCCACTACATCTCTGGGGTCGTCGTTTTATTGCAAAGCTTTGCAGCACCCTGGGACAACCATTGTATCTTGATAAGGCAACAGCTTCGCAAACGAGATTGACCTTTGCCAGAGCTTGTGTAATGGTTTCTTCTGATGAGGAACTGCCGAATGATGTTTCTTACCGTGATCTTGATGGGAGCACCCGAAAGGTGAAAGTCTCATATTCTTGGAAGCCACAACGATGCAAGGTTTGTCTATCTTTTGGACATGTAAATGGTGCCTGCCAACAGCCTTCACAAAAAATCACACAGGTCTACCGACCACGCCAAGAGCCACAGAATGGGGTCACTACCACTAATCCAAGCACTGATACTCCAGTGCCAACAGTGGTGATGGCGGAGAAGATGATTGAACACTCTGACTCGTTGGGGCAGCGACACGAACAAGAGAAAGACAAGTCAGGACTTCCATCTTTACCTATTATATCAGAGAATTTCACTGCAGGAGCTTCCCAAGGTTCTCACTCCCCAATAACAACCTCGCCTTCACGAATCACTCCTTCAGATAATCAGGAAATTTCATTTCAACAACCTCTTGGGAACCAAGACATTGCAACTCACCAAACTCATCGCTCTTCGACACATCCCGCTATTCAGGACTCCTTGCCTCAAGGTACGCAAAAATTTAAACATTTGCAAGCTGTGGATGAGGTGGATAAATATAGGAATAAAGGATTAAAGGGTAAAGATATTATGCGAGAGGACCATGCAAAATCAAAGGATAAGAAAAAGGATGGTAGTGTCCTCCCAAAATCGCATGCTCTTCCTTCTATCTAGTATTGATGAAAATAAGCTGTTGGAATGTTCGTGGACTTAATAAGACTGAGAAATGTCGGGAGCTCAATAGAATAATCCGATCTGCTGCATGTGACATTGTCATTCTTGTGGAAACAAAAATTAAACCTCATCGTGTTCAAGTTCAGAAGAATTTAATATGGCCTGAGGCAGAACTTTTTACTAATGATTCTCAGGATACTTATGGTCGAGTTTGGGTCTTATGGCATCCTAATCTTGTTACTGCTTGGTTTATTTCTGCTACTAATCAATTCATTCATCTTAAGGCAGAGGATAAACAGACTGGATGTCAATTCAATATTACCGGTATTTATGCATCTAACAGTATGTCTGACAGGAATGCTCTATGGCGTGATCTGGTTAGCATTGCAAATAGTTATCCTACAGTACCTTGGGTTGTTCTCGGTGACTTTAATACTGTCAGATACACAAATGAGAAAGTGGGGGGTAGAGTGCTTTCCGAATGTCAGCTTCAACATTTTAATGATTGTATAGATACTGCTGCATTGACTGACATGAA